>OX637863.1:35359335-36569335 GCA_951802705.1 Netelia virgata | reverse complement strand
TAACTAGCAAAAGAAGAAAATATGGTTGTTCAACAGTATGAAAATCAGCTATGGGAATACGCAATAGAGGCTGGTATAATAAACAATGATAATAAAGAGCCAATACCATTAATTGATGATTGGTATCAGCATCTCTTGGATGATATCGACTCAGGTAAATGAGGTCTTTTCTTATATCTAAAAGTAAGATGGCTATTCTAGTCAACAAATAAACGAAACGAATAGATTGGCTCGGTGGCGCATTCCGCGATCTTCTGACATATATCACCAGCACTTGCGCCAGTGGTGACTATGTAGGAATAACATTTACTGCAGATAGTTTAGCACACGGTCCAGTATGGCTGTCCTTCCGACCAGCCAGAGACTATACATTTGCAGATGTCTGGCAATTGATAAGTGGCGTTGCTCAGAGTGCAACATCTCTGAATATCGGGGACGTATGCGAAATAAAAACCTGTATAGTGAGAGGTGTCGAGGGGCGTGGTAGAAAAGGTCTAACCCACGAAGCTGTCACGAAAAAATCGATATTTTCAATCCGAAATTTTGATAATTTGTTCTTACCACGCTCATTGGTAGTAGCACGCGCATATGTCGAGAGGGGTGAAATACGGTGGGGAGAGTTACATACTAGATGGCAACATATTAGACAGATTAACGGGTCGTTACAAAGAAATGAGGCTATTGATCTTACGAGAGCAGCTAATGGCATTGTACCTGCAAATGGTTGTGGGCTATATGAGATAGCCCAATATCAAGATTATTTAATGCGCGACGGTATCGCTATTATTGTGCACGAGTTTCTAACTTTGGGGCGGCGTCAAAAACCTTTGTTCGATGGTAGAAAACGAGTTTTGGCTTCTGTACGCACGATAAAATATGCATTATATATATTGTATTATGAACGCACGCACCATTTTCAACTTATTTTGAATCTCCGAGGTGCTGTACGTGGTAGAGATTTTTGCTCAAGTTGTAATGCACGCAGTTGTAAACCGCGCGTAAAGTATTTTTTATTTTCTATGACTTTGAAACACAGCAGTGCACACCTTTAAAGGGTGACGCCTATACTTTTGCGCATGAACCAAACCTCTGCGTAGCTCAACGACTCTGTACATTTTGTTGTACTGACGATACCATAACAGAGCCGTGCGAATATTGTGGAGTGCACGAGTTTGTTTTCAAGCACAGTCCTGTAGCTCAGCTTGTATAATTAGCTATGACGGATATCAAGGGATTTTCTCGTACAATTTGTATTGCTCATAACGCAATGGGTTTTGACGCTCAGTTTATTTTGCGATATTTAACCGAAGAAAAAAATACACAGTTACCATCGGTAATTATGAACGGAACGAAAATAATTACGATGCGGCTTGAAAACCTTGTGTTTCTTGACAGCCTACACTACTTTCACATGGCTTTAAGCGCTCTATCAAAAGCCTTTGGACTCGCGAATACTGCCACAAAAGACACTTTCCCTCATTTATTCAATAGACCTAAAAACCAAAGGTATGAAGGTCCTCTACCAAGCCTGGAATATTATTCACCCGATACAATGCGTGCTGGCGAGCACGAAAAATTTCTTGAGCGGTACAGGGCATTGAAAAATCGTAATTATCTGTTCAATTTTCAGAAGGAAATTGTTGATTATTGCACGACAGATGTTACGATATGAAGGCGTGCGTGTATGGCTATTCGGGATATGTTTATCGTCAGCGGCAATGTCTGCCCGTTTGATGAGTGCACAACGATAGCGTCAGCTTGTTTTCGCGTTTTTCGTAAAAACTTTTTGAAAGATAAGACGATAGGTATTATTCCAACAAAGGGTTACAGATGGGATCATAATCAATCTAAAAAAACAGTCTCATGGCTCGTGTGGGCATGACTCTCTTGGGCAGCGAATTATTCACGCAGGACGGGGACGCCAATTTAAAATATTGCAAAATTTACTAGTTACTACAAAACATGCGATACATCTCATGTATTACAATTTCACGGCTGTTATTGGAACGGTTGTCCGCGTTGTTACCCTTGCTAACAGGGATCGACGACAGAGTGATGGTACATCGATGGACGAGCGTCTCGAAAAAACTATAACTATAACGAATAGAATCCAAGAGCTAGGCCATTTATTAACGGAAATTTGGGAGTGCGAGTATGATCGCCTCTTAGAAGCTGATGCGGAAATGCGTGCACTCATAAAGGACCATCCTTTAGTTGGTATAGAGCCTCTTAACCCACGCGATGCTTTCTTTGGGGGGCGGACAGAAAACATGGTTACGCTTTACGATGCTCAGAATTCGGAGCAAATCCGTTATGTGGATGTCTGTTCTTTATACCCTTACGTCTGTAAATTTGGTAAATACCCCGTAGGACACCCTCGCGTATATACGGGCTCTGAATGTATGGAGCTGATAGGACCGTCGTTGAGGGCCTTGTTAAATGTTCTGTATTACCACCTACGAATCTTTATCATCCTGTATTACCGGTGCGTATGCATCATCGATTGTTATTTCCTCTATGTCGTACCTGTTCCGAGAGTATGAATCAGGAAACATGTAAGCATGAAGTTCCCTCTGACCGTATGTTCGATGGTACATGGGTGGTCGATGAGCTACGCAAAGCTATCTCATGTGGATATATAGTTATCAAAGTACACGAAATTTGGCAATATGAGATCACACAGTTCAATCGCGATACTCAAGAGGGTGGTCTTTTTGCATCATATATAAATACTTTTTTTAAAATCAAAGAGGAAGCCAGCGACTGACCCGAAAGCTGTTTGGAAGATGAGACGGTGCAAGAACAATACACATAAGCTATTGAGAACTCTGAAGGTATTAAGCTAGATTGCAGCAATATTACAAAAAACCCCGGCTTACGCTCTGTAGCTATACTATGCCTTAATTCTTTTTGAGGTAAATTTGGTCAGCGTGAGAATTTACCGCAAACGACAATAGTCTCGTCTCGTGACAAGCTCATCGAATTATTGACCAGTCCGGAGTATGAAATCACAGGTATTCTATCTGTTAATAACGAGATACTGTATATTAATTACACGAAGATCGACACCTCTGTAATACCTTCTGATATAGCAAACTTTGTAATAGCAGCGTGTACAACAGTACAAGCGCGTTTGAAATTATATAGTTATCTCGAGCGCTTGGGTCCTCGTGCACTATACTGCGATACAGACTCTGTGATATATGTATCGAAGAAGAATGACACCTGTGAATATGAACCTTCGACTGGCCAGCTTTTAGGGGATCGTACCGACGAGTTATGCTCTTATAGTGAGGGTAGTTATATACAAAGTTTTGTTTCAGGGGGTCCGAAATTTTATTCGTTTATTATGCAGTGCCCCGATGGTTCCGAAATCGAGGTGTGCACCGTAAAGGGTATAACACTCAATTTTACCAACAGCTCGTTAATTAATTATAAATCTCTGCGCTCATTTGTAATCGGTGAAAGAGAGACACCTATTGTATTACGTTACGACGCCATTAGACGGACAGCATTCCATCAGGTCGTTACGTGCCCTGAAACAAAAACTTGTATGCCATCGAGCGTCAAACTAAGGCGTCACGGCGAATATGGCTCGCTCCCTTACGGTTACAGAGTCTACTTTATGAAAATTACCTTTTTTATAAATGTTATAAATACTGTAAACACTGTACACCTTTATACTGCTACTGTAAAATAAAACTTTATACATGTACCGAATATTTGAATACTTTATATACCCTGTGGTATAGAAAATACACTCATTCGTACAGATGGATACGCGGTGGAAGCATCCCTGGACCTCGATGATCTGCGGTCCCACGGGCTGCGGTAAAACTTATTTTGTAAAAAAGTTTTTGAAATTCATTTCGCGAATGAACAGCGAGCCATTCGAAAGAATTATTTTCTATTATTCCGAGTGGCAGTCCGCATACACGGAGTATGGTACATTGATAGAGTTTCATGAAGGCCTACCCCAGAGTACCGATTATGCGAGCGATCCTCGTGCAAAACTCATAATAATCGACGATTTGATGCGCGAGGCGTCGAACAACAGTGTTGTAGATCTTTTCACCAAAGGTAGTCATCATAAAAATCTGAGTGTTATTTGTATTACCCAAAATTTGTTCCATCAAGGACACGGTCGGCGCGATATTTCATTGAATGCCAATTATATCGTAATTTTCAAAAATCCCCGCGATCGCGCTCAAATTCAACATCTCGCGCGTCAGGTATACCCGGAAAATCCGCGTTTTGTACAAGAGGCCTATCACGACGCAACATCCAAACCGCATGGTTATTTGTTACTTGATTTGAAACAATCAACACCTGATAACTGTAGATTTCGCTCTTGTATTTTCCCCGATGACGCTCATCATTTTGTATACATACCACCGAAAAAGTTAAAAAGCAACTCCGATACCTGCGAATTACCAGTTCAACGCGTATAATGACGCCTAAAGCATCGTCCTGTTACGAAAAATGTATAGCTATATTGAGTGCACTTCAGCAATCCAACACAGCGCATACTACATCTGACACGCACAAAAAACAAACGAGTGATGGTGGCCGCTCCGTTTGTCAGTGTGTGATGTACATTCTTAGGGGTAGCACAGCCCCGAAGACATGTAGCGCAAAGGGGTTTAAAAGGCATGATACAACAGGATGGTCTGCAGTTCATCAGACGTAATGGCGCGGGGTGGTTCACCACTCTGCAAAAAACACGTTGCGATATTGCGTGCTCTTCAACATATGAATAAGGAGCAGCGCGAGGCTGTTTTACGTAAAGCAGATCCGAGCATTATCCGCTGTATTTGTGAGTGTGCACTGAACGTTCTGTGCGGTAATGTGCCGCTGAAGATCGACCAGAGAAAAAAATTTCGTCGATACGCACCGGTTCTCCGTCGTTTAGCCTCAAAAAAAGGCTGCTGGAAGAGTAAAAAACGATTCGTCGTTCAAAGCGGTGAGTTTCTACCTCTCTTATTGGCCCCAATACTAGGTACTGTTTTATCGAATTTGATTGGTGGCCGTGGATAATGGAGCACGCAAGAAAAATAGTACTCGTGCCTGAGGAACATCTAACGCGACTGAACACACAAAGTCATGCGCAGCCTGTGTTTAACGTGGATGTGTCTCAAAAACAGCCAGTGCGAGGTATTGACGCTACACTGGCTCGATTAGACACGGAGATGAATTAAATTTTGCATTCCAATGCATACAAGAATGAGAGGGAAAAGTGGGCTGCGTACTTGACTGTACTACAACGTTATCTCTACTTCATCGATGATGAGAGAGCTCAGCAGTACCGCGATCTTATGAAGAATAAACACTATGCAAAGTCTGAGTACCAGCTAAATTTCGCGTAAAAGCGAAACTGCTGCTTCGCCGTTTGCGTGGTGCTCCACGATCTAATTTTTCTTGGGATTCTGACGGTGTCGTGTCGGTCAGCGGAAATCCAATAAAGGATTCAAATATTGTTGATCTCGTGAACGACGCTACGAGGACTAGGAAAATACCTAATCCAGCTGGGCGCAGTGCCTTTGCCAGAGTTCTACGAACGATGAAGGCACCTCGGGAATTCATCGGTAACGAGGAGTTGTGGGCGGAGTCTAGAGCTAACACATCACAGCGTCGATCGCAGTCTGGTGATAGTACAAGCAGTGAGGAATCACCCGATACGGACCAGTTGGCGTTTTTCAGTGGTCCTGAGAACAGATCACCAATACGGCAAACACAGGGAGATAAGCAGAGAGGCGGAGGCTATCATAATAAGAAAAGACGTGTAACTTGGGCTAAATTGAAATTATAATCATGAAAATCTTAGAAAACGTGTACTTTAACCCCGCCCATGAAGCATCGTTTTTAGGTGCTACCAAATTGTAACGACTGGCGCGTCAGAAAAAAATCTCCCGTGTGAAAGCTGTACAGTGGCTTGAAGCACAGGATACTTATACAAAACACAGACCCGTGCGACGTCATTATCCGCGTCGTTTTTATAATGTCCGAAATATTGATGACTTCTGGGAGGCTGATCTCGTGGATCTTCGCTCGATTAAAGATTATAGTGATGGTTATGTTTATCTCTTAGTCGTTATAGACGTTCTTAGTGAATTTGCATGGGTTCAGCCTTTACGCGACAAGTCTGCTGCATCTGTAGCTAACGCGTTTGATCTCATTTTATCTAAAAATAGTAACGATCGAACACCCGTTTACCTACAGACGGACAGGGGTAAAGAATTCACCGGTGCTGTATTTCAGGCTCTCTTAACGAAAAAGAACAGACAGTTCCGTGTTGTGCGAAACCCTGATATAAAAGCGGCTATTGTCGAGAGGTTCAATAGAACGCTGAAAGAAAGAATGTGGCGGTATTTTACGTATTCTACATGTTCTGCAGAACATCGTTTCGGCATACAATCACTCCGCGCATAGTGGCATAAAAATGGCTCCCGTCTGTGACAAACGCTACAGCGGCAAGGGCCCGTAATAACCTGATACAGCGGTACAAAAGAACCGAGAATTGCTCGCCCAACTACAGCGTGGGCGACATCGTGCGCATCAGTAGTGCGAAAGCAGCCTTCGTAAAAGGTTACGAGGGTGGCTGGAGCAGCGAGTTATTTAAGATTGTACGTGTATCGCACAGTATTTGTCCGGTGACATACATCCTGTGTGATCTCCACGACGAGGATATTAACGGTATATTTTATGAGCCTGAGTTATCGAGAGTGCGAACGAAGGAGTCTAAGCAGCAGTCGGCAAAATGAAGGAGGAATTTTACATGGTTTTACCCAGTAATAGTAGTATGAATCATTATCCCGATAATGTGTCAACAAGCTATACCACGCATTTGCCCCAATGCATGTCTCTTCACGGCAGCTGGGCTGTTTCTCTAGCTGAAATACACATACCTACGACGATTTTGCATGTGCCACCCGAGGGTGAGCGGAACTTCATGAATGTCATAACGAACACAGTAGCACCCGGTAGTATGGCAAGCACCGACTTCAAGGAAGAGCGCGTGTGCGTGCCGCCTGGCGTATACCTCAGCATAGACATATTACTCGAGGCTATTAACGAAACATCGTGTGTTGTGGGCCATCTGAAATTTAAGCATTGTCGCAACGGCTATGTGACGGTCACGCGTATCTGTGAATCGTGTAAGAATGTGGAGCACTCATTCTACTTCTCCGATGTCTTGAACAAGATTTTAGGATTCACCGAGCCTAAGGATGTGGTAGTCCAGAGCGTGTACACTGCTCAGAGACCTGGCAACCTAGCCCATGGGACCCCTAATATGATGTACGTTTATACGGATATCTGCGAGTCCTATATCACCGGAGATGTGCATACACCACATCTGCACTACTTCTGCGTGCGTGCCAATCGTTGCCGTTGATAATCGTAACTACGGATCGGTGAAGATAAGAAGCTTCTCGCCACCACGCTATATTCCCCTATTACTTACTAGTTTTCGAACAATAACGATTGATATAAGGGATGAGTTTGGCGCTCCGATACCATTCGAGTACGGGACGTTGACAGTGACATTACAGTTCAAACGTACATATTAACCTGAACCAATCTAAAATGGCTTACTATGACGAATACTTTGATATGCAAACGGGCAGCGGCGGTCGAGCCGGCTATGGTGGTATCAGTCTTGTGTATACAGGATCACCGAATCAAAGAGGTCACGGTATTGGGAGTTTCCTCGGGGCCTCTTCCGACGAATAATACCTCTCTTGAAACAAGGCGCTCGGGCTGTTGGTAAAGAGGCGCTTCGCTCGGGTGTCAATGTGGCTACGGATATTATCAATTCTGGTATTCATCCGCGAGAAGCATTTAAAACGCGTCTGCGCGAATCAGGGGAGAATCTGAAGCGTAAGGCTGAAGCAAAAATTAGTACGCTCATGAAGGGTTCGGGGTATAAAGCCGGTAAAATTAATAAATTGTTGCATTCTCTTGCCGGGAGCGCATCACGACGTACCAGCGTGAAAAAACGAAAGAAGACCGTAGAGTCGCGAAAACGTTCGGGTTCTGTGAAAAAGAGACAGGGGAAGAAGAAGGCTGTGAGAAGAAGAAGAGCAACAAAACATACAACTAAGAATCGTTACAAGAAATTAAAAACAGTGGCGGATATTTTTGCCTAATGCAATCTTGGAAAAATGGCTTTCTTACACGCGCACTTTTGTGAGTGTCTTAAGTCGGAGCTGTTGCTATTTACACTACCACCAACCCAGACAACAATCGAGGGGACGCATACAGTGTGTTACAAGCCAATCTCATCATTGACGGATGATTCACCGATAGAGTTTGACATACCGGGCCAGGGTGATGAGTACATTGATCTTGCACACACCATGCTGTGCATGCGTATTAAGATACAAACCACTGACAAAGCGGATGTGTCGGCTCCGAAAGTAGGTCCTGTCAATAACCTGTTACACTCAATGTTCAACCAGATCGATGTATTTTTAAATCAGAAACTTGTATCACCTCCTAACAATGTTCATGCGTATATGGCATACATTGAAGCCCTCTTGAATTACGGACCTGCTGCTAAGTCTTCGCATCTCACGAGTACTCTGTGGTATAATGATTTGCCGGGTAAAATGGCTGATACAGAAGATAATAATAGTGGGCTTACAAGTCGGCGGAATGTATTAGGTAGGGCTCGAACGATCGATCTCCTTGGTCATTTGCATTGCGATATCTTCAATCAAGAGAGGTTTTTGCGAAATGGCGTCGAGATGCGTCTGCGCCTCGTACGGACCAATAACGCTTTTTGTCTCATGAGCTCTTTGAAAGATTGTACCATACGTATTACGGAGGCATCGCTACTTGTACGGCGTGTTAAGGTAGCATCCGGTATACTTTTGGCACATGGAAGAGCTCTGTCTAAATCTATAGCGAAATATCCTTTGACACGAGTCGAGGTTAAAGCGATATCGCTGCATGCCGGAATACGCGGTGATACTCTTAATAATGTCATACTTGGCCAGCTGCCTTAACGGTGACCGTAAAATGAAGCCCTTTAATTTTCAGAATTACAATATAAATTGTTTTTCTTTGTACGCCGATGGTTTGCAAATACCGTCAAAACCTCTACCGCCACACTTCACAGATGCTGAAATGTACGTGGATGCATACCACACACTATTCTCCGGTACAGGTATCCACTTTTTCAACGAGGGCAATTATATTACACGTACAAATTACCCTGCGGCTCATTGTGGCTTTGCATTTGATCTTATGCCCGATATCTCGGCCAATAGTAGCACTCAGTGGAATCTTGTGAGACACGGTAGTGTGAGGGTGGAAGTACGTTTTGCAGCAGCCCTAACTTGAACGATTAATTGCATTGTGTATGCTGAATATGATAATGTGTTGGGGATCGACTCTTCCAGATAAGAGTAATTGTGGATTTTAGCGGCTAGATCGCGAGGTTTATAGAGGGGGGAGTGTCATATATCCACAGAGTGTCCAATATTTGTCGTACGTCTGCATTCAAAAACCGACGTGTTACGACGATTGAGAAGCACCACGTACATTGTTATTCATATACAAGGCCTGAAGGATAAATATAACCATTTAATACCTAAAGAAGTTGCCTTGGTCTCTATAAAGACGTCGTACCTAGCCCACTTAATTATATCGCTACCCTACGCTTATAACGTTCTACCGCTTAGTGTAAAACGGCAAATCACCTGGTTACAAGATAATCTTCATTGTATAGAGTGGTCCGAGGGCGAACCGAATTTACCGCATTGCAGTACAGTCTGATCGTCTGTTTACAAGAGGAGCTGATAAAGCGGCATATTTGGCGCAGCTAACGGATTGTTATGTTATAAACTTAGAAGAAGAAGAAGACGATGATTCGTCGTTCCGTACTCTTGCTGAGAGCAGCACCCGTTGTATATATCATGGTTTATTGCGTAAAAACTGCTCGTTCACGTGCGCCCTCAACAACGCTGTGAGAATCAAAAAGTGGCTTTCTCATAACGACCGCTCCAGCTCCTTGTGGCAATACAGAACCACCACAGCCTGGAACATCGGTTTACTAGCTGTGGAACGCCAGGAAGAGAGGAAAACAGCCGATAGAAAAACGCTCTAGTGTCTCTATAAGCGTTCTCTATTATGAACACCGAGCAGCTTCTGCAAGCCCTACGCGGTATAAAGAGTCGTACTGTTGGCGTATACCCGGCAGATCGAATCCCCAAGGTGTGGGCGAAACCAGCAGCGATTGTCGGTTGGTACTAATATGTTTAGGAGTGCGTTTTCCATCGATTTAACGCGAAACGATAAAATTGTGTATGACTACTACAATGAGTATATGAATAAGTGTAACAAATCTAAACCGTTGAATAATATGATCAACAAGGAAGCTACTGTGGGGGGAGGTTATCGTTATAATAATCTCAATACATTTAGTGTTAAAACTATGCCTTGTGTATAAGGCTGCTGTTTTCGCACCCGCTAATTGTACCATAATTATAGACTAAAAAATACAGTACATTTTAAAAAAATATGTGTGTTCTTCGTCTCGATATTCTTGAACCTCATACGACAATTATTATAATACACATATTTTAGTGATGAGCTGTTGAATTCTCAGAACTCCTTGAAGGGTCATTCACGCAAAGACACGCGTCATTGTGAGCTCGATCCTCACGTATCACAGATTATATAAACACTGATGACTGTAAATGATACCTGGTGATATGGTAGACTAATGCTACCACCACCATCGCCACCACCACCAACGCGACTTACTGTTTTTGCAAAATAAGCTAATGTTGCACCAATTAAATTCAGGCTGCTTCTCTCTGTCTACCGAGTAGGGGTATAGGTCTGCTTGGTAGGGAGTCTGATTTATCCGCGTTTCTTGAGAGACATACATTGTCCTTCAAGAAACGCCTTCATGTCAAGTCTTCAAAGAAGTAAGCATCGCCAATTTAAAACACGTTAAGACGCCTTTTTGCAGGATATTGCAGTGATTAAAGCAAAAAATATACGCGGTATCGGAATCTCGTGATTTAATGTTAAAACTAAGAAAACTCAAATTGGACAATAGACTTCAGGCGAATCAACCAAGTGGAGATTTTGGAGTCGTTTCTCCCCGTCAAAAGATTGTCTGAGCTGGCGCTCCAAAAAGACCACTATATCACCGGCATCAAAATTGTCCAAACAAAATGGGGTTCGCGAGTTCTCGTGGACGTGGATGGTGAATTTACATGCTATCTACCAACGAGATTCGTCAAGACTTTCAAAGAAGCGGACGATCTATTTCAACAAATGAGCGAGGCCGCGAATAGTATAAATCTGATTATGCAGTATTACGGTACGAAGTTCAATAAGATCGAATTCAAAGTTGCTAAGGAATAATTATAAACAGGTATGTACTAAAAATCATGTATAAAGAGCATATGTTACGATACATATATACGATTCTCTGTCACGCCATATGTCTATCTCTGTCCTCCGTAGTTGAACCATCGTCCAATCAACGACGTCATATACAGCGTAAATCGTATCGAGAAAAAGTAAAACCTAAGAGAGAGAGGCCGAGAGAGAGAGAGAGAGAGAGAGAGAGGGAGAGAGAGAGAGATACCTGTGACGTATATGGAGCCAGAGAATAATAAGAAAAGAAGAAAAAGAAGATGCTAATGATTAAAAATTCTTATATACGCTATTTATCGTACTACTTTTTTATTGTAAAATATATATTACCTCTTTATTGAATATTTATTGTTAAAATGTATATAATGCATAATTATGAAGTTGTGATATTTAATAAAAAATGTTCAGAATATATATTACCGATTTTGAGTATTTATTGTAAAATGTAATAAAAAAGAAAAACAGCATATCACTATGTCGACACGCTCCATACCCACCGCACACCGCTCTGCAACATTACTGGCCAACTCTCAAAAAACATAGAAAAAAAATAATAATAATGAATCAAACGCGCATACTATGGCGACACGCTCCATGCCCTCCGCGCACATCTCTTCCCCCGCAAAGTGGGGTTAGGAGGACTCGCTAGCACTACAAGAACCTTCCGCGTACATTTAAACGCATAACGGTACTTGGCGCAAAGGCAACGGTTCAGGTTCGTAATTGCCCAGTCGTCCGCCGTTCTCGCCCGTTAGCGGACGTATTCCGGCAAAGCCCGGCAAATATAGTAATTTTCGACAGTATACAGTAAAAAGTACCTTATCATTTGACAAATCAATTTTGCACTAGTCCCTAACAGGGAAAAACAAATAAAATAATTATATAAAGCATAAAGCTTTAAGTAATTTCAAAATAATATCGAGCTGCGGATTGAAAGATAGCCGAAGAACCTAACCTCCAAACTCAATACCATGCCTCAGACGGAGGAAAACATAACCACAACCTCGACGACGTGACTATAATACAAAGAAAAAGGAAAGAGATCTCTCTTCGAAGATGACATCGAAAAGAGAAAGGAAAGCGAATCAAGCGAGTGGCATTGAGTGCACGATCAAATTTCAAGTATTGGCGGAAGTTGAAAAAGAATCTGAATCAATGGACGCGAATTAAGTGATTCCTGCAGTGAAAAGGAGATAGAAGAACATACGCCGAGAACAAAAATAACCAAAACAAAGCGACCACCACCCATAGTGGTACATGGCAAAATTAAAATACACAACGAATTTATGCAAAATCTCAAAGATTATCTTAAATCTGACTACTACGTCAAGTATCATGAAGAATCACCGAAATCTTCACGGCTACAAAAGACCAACATAACCGCATGAAGGATATCCTACAACAAAAGGAAATTCCCTTCCACACATACACAGACAAAAGAGAAAAAAGGAAAACGTATGTGATCAAAGGCCTACACGATTCTATCGACGTCAGTGAAATTAAAAAAGAAATTGAACAATGCGGATTCCAGGTAATCAGCATTAATTTGATGAAAAACACCAAGCAGACCAAACACATGGTAATAATCAGTGGTAATCCACAGAAACAAGAGCTACAACAAAAAGTGAGATATCTAAATCATATCAAAATTGAGTGGGAACCCTATATTAATAAAAGGAGAATCACACAATGCAGGAGATGCCAAGCGTGGGGCCACGCAACAACAAATTGTTACGCCAAGCCGTCCTGCTTGAAGTGCGCCGGTGACCACTACACAAAAGATTGCGACAAAGCAAAAGAATGACCCGCAACGTGCGTTAACTGTAACCAAAGCCATCCTGCAAATGCAACCGTATGTCCCGAGTACCAGCGTCGTCTAAAAATGCTGGAAAATAAGAAAAGCTTGACCAAAAGTCAAAAGTACTACAGAAATAGCAATCAAGAAATCTTCGACATCAATAACCGTCAACACTACCCGGATCTGCGGAACTCAGCGGAAAACAATGAATTGAGCCAAAACAGGCAAGCAGAAGCACATCCGTATGCACGACCTCAAATGATCCTCCCCACTCCCGGCAGTAGTGCACGGAAACCGAAGAACAGCTACGCAACAGCGACCCGAGATAGATCGCAAAACTTAGAACTAGACCCTCAAAACGCTAGGCAAGGTAACGTTACAGATTTCATAACTCTTACAAAGGAAATCAGAGAATTAAATGACATATTCGATATAAGCAAAATGCTCAGAGCTGTGAGGGAATTCAAACAAAGGATTGAAAAATGTAATTCCGCAGGGCACCAATTCCAAGTTCTGCTAGACTTTTGCCAACAGCTTGATAATGACTGAATTAACAATTTGCAGCTGGAATGCAAATGGAATCCGAAACAAAGTCGGAGAACTAATCAATTTTATTAACGCTAAAAACATAGACATAATGCTCATAAATGAAACTAGGCTAACCAACGACGTGCCTTTAAAAATAAAAAAATACAAATGTATCAGAAAAGATCCAGGTAACGGTGCAAGAGGTATTGCAATGCTAGTTAAAAACTCGATACCACATAAAGAGATCACATTAAACCCGGATATAACACCGGAAAATATATAAAGATGGCCAGTAATGTTCATTTAATAACAGCCTATATGAGTCCGAACAAAGTTCTTAATGTCAAAGATTTAGATCTACTACTAGGTGTAGGTGAAAAAGTTATACTGGCGGGAGACTTAAACGCAAGGCACAGAGCATGGAACAGCCTACCAAATAACTCTAGAGGTAGAACATTATTCAATTATACTCTCAAAAACAACTGTAACGTCCTATTCCCAGATGAACCTACGCACTTCCCTGACAACGGCACAAATCCTACAATCATAGATATAGCAGTAATCAAGAATATACGGCTTCTCTCGAACGTAGAAGTAGTTAGCGAATTATCTTCCGACCATAACCCAATAATCTTTCAACTAGGATCACAAACTAAATGCAACGAAAACAAAACAGGATATGACTACGACAATGCCGACTTGGAAAAATTTCGATCACTGACTAGCCAAAAAATAAAAATTAATAATAGAATAAACTCTCCCGAAGAATTAGACAGCGCAATACAAAAGTACACCAATATCACCCAGTACTGCATCAAAGAAAGTGTCCCAATTAAAAGTATGAGACAAGTCGATGATCATCTCCCAATGCACATACTAAACATGATAACAAAAAAATAGATACCGCAGATTATGGCAAACCATCAGAATAGTACAATACAAAAGAGAATTAAAAAGAAAACAAAATGCAATAAAAGCAGAAATATTTAGATACAGAAATATAACATGGCAAAGAAAACTCGCAAAACTAAATACGCACGACAAATCTCTATGGCGTATGACCAAAATTTTCAAAAAAGAATACTCTCCCATACCCACATTAGTCAAAAATGACAAAGAAGGAGTGACTAATATCGAGAAAGCAAACTTGCTAGCAACACAGTTCGAGAAAGTACACGATATAAAACTCACAGATAATTCTGATAGACAAAAGGAAATTATTAATCAAGTAAACCTATACCTAGCTTCTCCACTGAAAATATACGAACAATACTACCTTACCTCACCACAAGAAGTACGAAAAATCATCACAGCGCTACCTTCCAAAAAAGCCCCGGGACTAGACAATATACAAAATATTATTTTTAAAAACGTCTGTCGCAAAGCCTTGGTACAACTTACTTATATAATCAATAGCTCAATCAAATAAAGACATTTTTCGAAGCATTGGAAAACCGGTAACATAATTCCAATCTATAAAGCAGGGAAAAATAAAACGGATCCAAGTAGCTATACACCAATTAGATTACTCCCTACGATGAGCAAAATACTAGAAAAAGTCATACACAAAAGACTAAATAAACATGAAACAGAAAATAACATTATTATAGATTATCAGTTTGGTTTCAGACAAGAGCATAATACCGTACAACAAGTAATCAGGATAGTCAATGACATTAGTATTAACTTCAACCTGAATAAAGTTGCTGTGATGCTCTTATTGGATATCGAAAAGGCTTTCGACAGAGTTTGGATAGACGGTCAAGGTACAGGATACAAGATGATTCAGTACAAATATCCCAACATACTCAAAAGATTTGTATCCTCATATTTAAGAAATCGAAACCTCGCAGTAACAGTAGAAGGCGAAACATCTAGCAAGCGTAAAGTGAGAGCCGGAGTGCCGCAAGGATCGGTGCTCGGCCCGAAGCTTTTTAACATTATTGAAGCAGTTCATCGCAGATCCGCCTTAAGCTTGAATAGTCGCAAGACTATTGGTGAGCATGAGAAGCACGCTCCCCAATAAGCGCGCACACGAGAGTGGGAGGGAAGGATAACCGTCGTTCTTTCTTCTTGGTCTCGGTAGTATGTTTTGCGAGGTCGTGGTGGCAAGATCATTGAGATCAGTATTTCACAATTAACAAAGAGCTTTATTGTATACCGAAAGTCATTAATAAATAAACAGTAAAGCGAGCATTTTCTTTCCCGAATATCCCTCATGACACTCAATTATTGGAACAATTATTCTCAGCTCCAACAGGTTATGGGCCCAGCACGCTGACTGTGTGAGTGTCCTGAGGTGTTCGTTGAAGGGTTCTCGTGGAGGTTAACGCGTGAGGCGAGAAGTCTCGAGTGCGCGAGAAGCGTGGTGCGTGAAACACGAGGTGAGATAGGCGGCGGCCATATTGGCACGGTCTTTCCGGCGAAATTGACGCGCGGTCGCGAGTGAACAATAAGCCGAGATGGCAGAGGCGATCAGTACTCGGAGTGTAACTAAATTTAACGGAAATGATTATCAGGGCTGGAAGTTTCAAATGAGGACATTATTTTTGGCGCATCGAATCTACGAGATAGTCGACGGGATGAAAACGATGCCGGCTGAGGAGGGCGAGCCAAAGCAAACGTGGTTGGCAGACAACGCGAAAGCAATGTTCTTGTTGTCGACCACGTTGGAGCCGGAGCAACTGCGACCATTGCTCACGTGCGTGACGGCATGCGAAATGTGGCAGAGATTATCGAGGGTGCACGAACAAAAGTCTGCGTCGAACAAATTATTATTATCGACGCGATTGTACGAGTATCGTATGGCGCCAAACGACTCTGTAATGGAACATGTGGCGAAAATTCAAAACATGGCTGCGCAGTTGATCGATGTTGGAGAGCCTGTGTCGGATACAACGATAATGGCAAAAATACTCGGAAGCTTGTCTTCAAAGTACGGAAATTTTCAAACGGCATGGGACAACGTGCCTCAAGACATGCAAAATCTTGAGAATTTGCAGGAAAGATTGCTACGTGAAGAAGCGCGATTGTCAGTGAATGATGAAACTCCGGGGGCGTTCGCGGCAACAAAAAGTTCAAGTGGTCGGAAGAAAAATGAAAAAGTGCGCTGTTACCGGTGTCAGGGAATCGGGCACTTCGCGCGGAATTGTAAGAACAGAAAGAAAGAGCGCGAATGTGACGCGAGTGAATTGGATGATTGTGCGTTTGTGGTGCAATACGATGTGAAGAAAAAAACCGAGTTACCGACAGTCGGAAAAATCGAGTTACCGACTGAAGTGACATCTCCGGCGCTGCGAGCTGACAAACGAGAGTGTTGGCTGACCGACAGTGGAGCATCCAGGCACATGACTTTTCGACGCGAATGGTTGAGTGACTATCGTGATTTACCAAAAGGGGGAAAAGTGTGTCTTGGCGACGATAAAGAATGTGATGTGATTGGTGAGGGAAATGTCGAAATCGAGAAATTCGTATACGGGAAATGGAAAGTGTCGCGTATCGAAAAAGTACTTTATGTTCCCGATATGACGAGAAATTTATTCTCGGTGGGCGTGTGCACGGGGAAGGGAATCGGTGTTTTCTTTTACGGGCGTTATGTACAATTCTACAACAGTGGAACGATTGTCGGAAATGGCGTGAAGCAAGACAATCAAATTTATAGAATGTTATTCAAAACAAAGTGCGCGAAAATTAATGAAGAAGCAAACATTGTGAGTAATGACTTTCAAGTATGGCACGAGAGGCTTGGCCACGTGAATGGTCGTGCGATGCGACAGATGGTCGAGAAGAAGCTGGTCGAAGGGATCAAGCTTCCAAAGAAAAACTGTGAAAGCTTTTGCGAATCGTGCCAAGAAGGAAAGTCCCACCGTCAGGAATTTCGAAAAATACGTGTGCGCGCAGAGACAGTCCCAGGCGAAGTTATACATACGGATGTATGTGGTCCGATGTCGCAGGAATCACTTGGTGGCGCCCGGTACCTGGTGACGTTCAAAGACGACACAACGAGCTTTCGTTATATCTACTTTCTCAAACACAAAAGCGACGTGTTCGAGAAATTTAAAAGCTTTGATAAACTCGTCGAAAATAAATTCGGCAGAGCAATGCGAGTCCTTCGATCGGACAATGGATTGGAGTTTCGAAATCGTACGATGGACGACTACATCAATTCAAGAGGGATTCAACGAGAGTTCACTGCTCCGTACACGCCGCAGCAAAACGGCAAGGCCGAACGAGATAATAGAACCCTCATCGAAAGCGCAAGAACGATGTTGCTCGCAAAAGAGCTCCCGAAATTTCTGTGGGCGGAGGCATGTAATACAGCGGTGTACCTCATGAATCGAGCTGGATCATCAAGCGCGAAGAACGGGGCGACCCCATATGAGCTTTGGATCGGTGTGAAACCGAGTCTGGGACATTTGCGCATATTCGGATCGGAGGCGTACGTAAATATTCCGAAACAACACGTGACAAAACTTGATGCACGAGCACAGAAAATGATACTGGTCGGCTACGACAGTAACTCATCGAATTATCGAGTTTTCGACCCGGAATCGAGAAAAATCAAGGTTTCAAGAGACGTTGTGTTTCGTGAGACTGTCGAAAAAACGATGATACCGCAGAATGAGATCTCAACGGAAGAGATCATATTTTCGAAGGAAGAAGCTGCCGTTCCTGTTCGTGAAGAAGAGGAAGACATCGAGGAAGACGACGAAGTTTTTCTCCCGGCCGAAGAAGAGAACGAGGGTCAACAGCCAGAAAACGAAGGCCGAAATCTCCGAGATAGACGCTCCATCAAACGACCATCTCGATACGATGTGAATGTCGTGGAGTATGAAACTCCTGGGTCGTATGAAGAAGCACTACAAAGCAAAGAGTCATTGCAGTGGAATGCGGCAATCGAGAATGAGCTAAAGGCACATGAAGAAAATGGCACGTGGTCGCTGGTGAAGAGAGAACCGAAAATGAAGACCATAGACTCCAAGTGGGTCTTTCGAGTGATCAATAATGCAGATGGAGAAGCTCGTCGTTTCAAGGCAAGACTGTGCGCGCGAGGTTTTATGCAAAAAAGGGGCATAGACTTTTATGAGACTTTTGCGCCAGTAGTAAGATATGACTCGCTGCGAGTTCTGCTTTCGATTGTCGCTGCCAACGACCTAGAGCTAGCCCAATTCGACGTGCAGACGGCATTTCTGTATGGGGAGCTAGAGGAGAGAATATTCATGGAACTGCCGGACGGACTGAGCAAAGAGAATGGATCAACGAGAGATCTAGTCTGTCGACTAGAAAAATCCTTGTATGGATTAAAGCAGGCACCACGGTGCTGGAACCGGAAATTTACGTCATTCTTGAAGGACTTTAAATTTCAAGAAACGAGTGCGGATCAGTGTATTTTCGTTGGACGAGTCGGTGAGAGCACGGTATATCTGGCTCTTTTCGTGGACGATGGACTGGTTGCAGCGGAGTCAAACGACGTGATTAAAGAAGTGTTGAATCAGCTGAAGAAAGCGTTCAAGATAACGCTAGGAGATGCAAGCCTGTTCGTCGGGATGCAAATAGACCGAGATCGATTGAGAAAAACGATATTTCTTCATCAAAGTACGTATGCCAAAAAGATCCTGAAGAAATTTGGAATGATCGACGCAAAGGCGATGTGTGTACCATGTGATCCACACGCAATATTGTGTCCGATGCCAGCTGGTGAAGAAGAGAACGAGAAAGTACCCTATCGAGAAGCAGTTGGCTCGCTGATGTTCCTGGCGATAGTAACACGTCCGGATATCTCGTTCGCTGTTAATTCGGTCAGCAAGTTTCTAAATAAACATAGCGACGAGCACTGGCGTGCTGTAAAACGCATCATTGCGTACGTATCAGGGACATTGGACTACGGCATCGAGTACTGCGGCGAAGGAAGCCCTTTTGTCCTGCGAGGATATTCTGATTCAGACTACGCAGGAGATATCGAGACTCGAAGGTCGACTACTGGCTATATATTCGAGCTAGCTGGTGGGCCAGTGACATGGGCAAGCCAGAGACAGAAGCTGGTAACACTCAGTACGACCGAAGCTGAGTACGTGGCAGCATCAATCACGTCACGAGAAGCGATGTGGCTGAGGAAACTGTTGTCGGACGTCAAATGCCCGTGCAACGATGCAACAACGATTTTTGTGGATAACCAGAGTGCCATTCGCCTGGTAAAGAACCCCGAATTCCACAAAAGAACGAAACACATCGATGTGAGGTTTCACTACGTACGAGAAAAAGTACAGGCGAATGAACTTAGGGTCGAATATCTGTGCACTGAAAAACAGAAAGCAGATATCTTCACGAAGGCGCTTCCGCGAGACCGGTTCTGTTTGCTGAGGGAGAACATCGGAGTAACGAAGGTCGGATCGTACTCAAACGAAGGAAGTATTGAAGCAGTTCATCGCAGATCCGCCTTAAGCTTGAATAGTCGCAAGACTATTGGTGAGCATGAGAAGCACGCTCCCCAATAAGCGCGCACACGAGAGTGGGAGGGAAGGATAACCGTCGTTCTTTCTTCTTGGTCTCGGTAGTATGTTTTGCGAGGTCGTGGTGGCAAGATCATTGAGATCAGTATTTCACAATTAACAAAGAGCTTTATTGTATACCGAAAGTCATTAATAAATAAACAGTAAAGCGAGCATTTTCTTTCCCGAATATCCCTCATGACACTCAATTATTGGAACAATTATTCTCAGCTCCAACAAACATATATCTGAACGACATACCTACCTTCTCAAAAACGAAAATAGCTCTTTTTGCAGATGACACTGCCATCTACACACACTCACACAATGCTATTATAGCATCCAAGCAAATACCAATACATATGAATATCTTAGAAAAGTTTTACGAACTTTGGAAGGTATCACTTAATGCAACCAAACCCGAGGTAATAACATTCAGTAAAAAGAACAATAGAAATAATAGAATCATACAACCAATACAAGTGTACGGGCACAAAACAACGCCGACGACATCCGTGCGGTATCTAGGAATACATTTGGATAACAAATTACCGTACAGAAGCCACATTAATAGAGCACTCCAAAAAGTTTACATGGTACAAAGAAAGCTATATCCGCTACTATCTAAAGACTCGCAAGTCTCGCAAAAGAACAAAATAACTATCTATAAAATGATACTCCGACCTATATTTATGTATGCCTCACCGGTATGGTGCAATGCTGCACACTCACATATTAAAAGGCTGCAAGTCCTACAGAACAAGTACCTGAGACTAATCTTAAGGGAAAATAGATATGCTAGAATTAAAAATATGCACGAAAGAATCAATATGCCCATGGTGAAGGAATACATAAAGCAAACAGCCGAACAGTTCTATGTTAACCATCTAGGAGTGAACCCACTCACAAGGGATATCAATAACCTAAAAATCTATAATCTACCATTTGACCTGAAACACAAACTCCCTCATCAAAAACTAGACATATTCCGTCAATAAAAAAAAAACAAAATAAATAAATAACAAAAATAACAAAAATACAATAATATATCAGAGGCAAATATATTCACAAGCGCACGCGCATCTATATATGTATAAATACACAGATATGCCAAAATTAATATTGATAAGACCATTACTACAATTAAATAAGATAAACATAAGGAGATATACTATTACTATGTGATACTACTATGTGTTGCTACTGTGATTATTATTACATAAGATAAGCTTAAGGTAATATAGTTAACTAGCACGCCAAATCTAATAGACAAGACCTAGTCCTGTAAGTTTCTCAAATGCCGCAAGCTGGTGTTTTAATGTACCACTTTTCCAGCACAACAAACCAAAAGTCCCAACTATACCGCATGCGAACATCAACAACTAAATAGAAAAATCGAAAACTATGCCGAAAGGAATAGACATTAAGAGACACAAGTAGGTTAAGCTTAAATATTAAGCAGGCACTACGCTCATCTAAGATATGTTGTTACATATTTTTGTACGCTAGCTATAGCTAATGGAAAAGAATATACGCACTGTTAAAATAAAATAATAATAAAAAAAAAAGGTTCGTAATCCAAGGGTCTGCGGTTCGAGTCTCCGCGCCGGCAACGAATTTTTTTAAATTGTAAGATGCATATCCATATAAAAGCAGTGATCCACTATACCGACACGCTCCATCCCCCCTCTACGCCCCCTGCAAAATAACGCGCCACTTTGCCGACCCGGAGCAAAAATAAAAAAATAAATAAAAAGAAGAAGCGCGTACTATGGCGACACGCTCCACCCCCCCCCCCCCCCATTGCCCCCCCCCCCGTGCCCACGACCAACCGAGCTACGGACTTCGCAGCCGCGGAGTGGGGATAGGAGTGGGGGTGGCCATAATACGCACCTTACTACTGACATCCTAGGGGCCACTGTCACAAGTCACAAGTGGCTTCGACGTGGCGTCGTGGAGGCGACCGGGCTCCTAAGCTGTGTGCGGGAGACTGGCTTGCCCGTCGGCCCGCCGCGGTAACGGTTCTGCCCCACCAGGAGCTCGGGAACAATGGTCCGCTGAACTGAGCGCCCAGTTAAATACCATATAAAAAAAGACACCCAAATTCGCAATCATTCCTAATATCTTTTTTTGAATCTATTTTCGAATTATTTCGAATCTATTTTTTGTGTTCGTGTTACCTGAAACGTATGTTCTAATGTATCATACCATAATTTGCTGTTTCTTCGAACACTTGCAAGGGGAGGGCCCCTACTCCTGATCACCGATTTTATCCGGATTCGCAGTATAGTTGAATTTGACTCGCAATTAAAGCGACGCACCTGAGAGCTCCAGATAGACAGGCATTAGTTAGTTATTAACATTATTGTCGCCGTTCGGTCATACATAAGTCATTTATGTTAGTATATAAGTATATAGTTTGCATTCGGAATACGCCAGGGTTGCGGCTTGAGTCCCCGTGCGGAAACTTTTGTTTTTGAGGTTTCTTTTCAATGTTTACGCTACTTACACCACAAATGAACCGAAATAATGCATAATGTATTGTATTTATTTATATTTTTACAAAAGGCATAGGGCACCATTATTTTAACAGGCGCATAATCATGGAAAATTTGGAATTGCGAATACCTTTCCAAGAAGGAATTGTAATAATAAAAGTACCTAATTTTATATATGAAGTCCTCATGTACGCTTTAATTACAATTGCTTCTTGTAATGTTATTCGCAATCCAAAACTTTTCATGAATATGCGTTTGTTAAAATAACGACGCTCTATGCCTTTTCTGAATTATTGCCACTGGCAAGAATTGAAAAGAGGCCAAGGAAAAAAGAAGTTTCCGCACAGGGACTCGAACCGACTTGCGATCCTCGAATTACAGCGCCGCACTATTGCCGCTGCGTCAACCACTGCTTGGAATAAAAACGAACATAAAAGACTTGTATTTACCGATTCACGACAAAAATGTTATTATTACCTAATTAAAGCTTCGCCATCTGAAGCTCGCACTTGCGTCACCTTCACTTCTATTCAAGCCCTACCTTTACTGTAAATGTGGACGAAATCGGTGATCATGAGTAGTAGGGGCCCTCCCCTTTTTAGAGCCCACTAGCAGAGTGACCTTTTATAATTCTCAGAAATCCGCGTCATTGCAGTCTGTCTAGCCAGCTTTCTGCAACCTTACCTTCGACGCCCTTATCAAAATTCCATTCTTACGCATCCTGACATGTTTTCGTTCTGAGGAATACAATTGCTGTACGATCTAGTATTTACGATCCACAGAATTGCGTCTTTTACAGCTCGGCGAGAGCATTTGTTGATTTTGAATGTTTGTACTTTAGGTTTCCCGTGCTCATTGGACAGTTGGATTCATATACGTTGTTGCAACGTAACCTCACTTTTTTCAAGCATATTCAAAGTATGACTTTACAGTATGACAGTATCGAAATATGTCGCTCATTGAAAATTATATTTGTGGGTATTAAACTGCTTTCTTACCTGGAAAGAAGATCCAATTGAATCGACTAGATTCGCCTATTCAATTGTTTTCTATTTGAATCAACTGTAATTTTCTTTCAATAAAGTATATACAGGGTGTCCGATTTTAACCCCCCCCCCCCCCCGCCGAATATTTTTGAACAATAGTATGGTTTTAAAGAATATTTCGTATAAAAGTTTCAAAGTTTTAAGGGGGGCGTAAAATGGTATTACTTGTTTGATCTTAGGTGGAGCTTCTCAAGGTCATTTCGAAGTCAATTTTTGTTTTCTAATAGAAACCAATAATTCTTCAGAAAATACTTTAGTTTAGGCAAGGATTCTTAGAGAATATGCAAAGAATAAGTTTTAGTTACTTTTAAAAGATAATCTTTAATTATTACACCGGCCGACACAATCTCTGGGTCTGACTTCTGAATGTAAAATTTTGGTTTCTTCTGCGTTACTAATAGAGGGAAAAATAATTGTTTTGATCAAAGTTTGCTTTTCTAGAAACCAGAGCAATTTTTCGAATTTCAAGAAAAATTACTGATTTTATCATAATTTTATTATAAATTACAGTCGGAAAAGTTTTTTCTGGACATAGGAGGCTTTTTAATTCAATAATAATGATTAGTAAAAGCATATAAATGTAAAATAATACAAAATCTAGTTAAAAAATTAATAAAAAAAAGTGGGAGATTACCCCTTCGGGTTTTTATAATCTACCATTTCACTATTCTATACTATTTCTCTATACTCTTGCTTCACTACCTCCGACTTCCTTTTTTCTGCTGTCCCGGCTGTAGCCGCTTCGCATTCTCCCTAATCTCCCTGTATCGCATTTGCCACGGACGGAGGGAAACTAAAGAAACCCTCCGCCGATATAGGTCGGTACCTACCTAGTGTCCCCCAGTGTCAATGCGAGTAAACTCAAGCACGTACACCAGAGTCGCCTAGGGCCGGCACCTCCTCATATGTAATACTATGGGCCGCCCGGTGCCCTACCAACCAAGGCATCACCATCCGCGCGATAAGAACCGCCTTGCCGGAGCAATAAAGCCGAGCATCGACGCCCCACCTATCACAGCGAGGTTTTGTTGGGCATTTGTTTTGGTGGAATCTGAACCGCCAGGATTGTAAAAAAAACACGTAGAAATTGTTTGTTTCCCATTGGTGTCGGCTGTGGGAATCGAACCTGGCGAGTTCGCATGCATCCTCTGCATGCGAACTCAGAGCCCTATCCACTGCGCCACTGCGCTCCTAGTCCAAAAATGAATATTTTTAGTGATTTTCTTGGGTTTATATGAACTTTCTCGTATCAAACCCGAAATGTAATCTCCCGTCATATTCTTGTTGATTTTTTCGTATAATAATAACAGTTAGTGAGCATTCAAGTTACAATAATATCAATACCTTCGAAACTTTTTCAGATTTTGATTTTTAATTTCTTACCTTCTAAAGTACTTTTGTAGTTAACACAGACAAAGTGAAGTACCCCATTTTTACTGTGATAGATAAGTAAACACTCATTACTGTGTCCTACGCGAATAATATGCAACTTGCTACCGTTTTGATCAAAATGCTACCACCTGCTGTTCGTAAAATCAATTAAAATCTCCAAAACTTACTTATCGACGTAAAACATACAAAAGCAAATGTTAAAAGCTAAGAATGGATGTTTTGGTGTTTTTCGATGACTCGCATCAGAATTTATGCATTAAAATAGAAACTCAGAAAAAAAAGGTTCTTTGCCGACCTGTGTTATTTTTCTAAACTATTAGATTTATTTTTTATCAAAGTTTATAATTTTTCAAATATGTTTGAATATACTTATGTTCTAACAGAAAACTTTAAGTTTAGATAAGATGAATATTAACTAATATTAGAAGATTAATTAAAACTTAAAAAAAATATTATATAATAATCCTTACCTAGATTTAAGCAGTTTTACCTCGTACGACTTCTCTTAAAAAGCGTAAAAAGCTAGTTTTCGAGCACAAAATTTACGAAAATCCAGAAATATCTGCAAATTTGACTAATTGTGTTGAAAAATAGAGATTTTTTGAAAAAATGGTTCGAAAAATGGTTTTGTCTTTTTTATGTACAATACACATCTATAAGAAATATACTGGTTCCCATTTAAGGAGGTACGTTGATTCGAGCGACTATAAGATAAAAGTCCAATTTTTTTATATAGCGTTGTCGAGCACTTCATCCATGCATAAGTGAAATTTCCACGAGATTTACCACAGTTTCCGAGATTTTAATTATTAAATTCAGTGCATTTAACACACGTAGACGACAATATGTGCCTGCCCTCTCATATATCGATTTTTTTTATGGCACTTGGAGCCAAGATACACATAAAGAAAACTGATGGCTGCATTCGTTGAATTTTTATCATCAATAAGGCACCTTGAATTGGTAAGCTCACCGGAATAATAAGCAATCAATTCAGAAATAAAGTCGAGAAAAATCGAGGTATTCGAAGAGCGACACGTCACGTGACGTAGCAGTAGCCATCTTAACCAAATAATTAGCCGGGCGCGTGAAACCGATGATAGCCATCGATGTCAAACGTCGACGACATGGAGTCTAGAGTAAAGGAGCCCGAACGCTGTACTATCGATGTGGACCCTGAAAGCAACGAAAAAGATATATAGGCTGTGGTGGCGCTGCTGTCGTTATTATAAGATGACAGAGAAGGACTGAGAAAAGAGAGAGGAGCATATTGCAGATAGTGCGGTTATATACACCGGGTGACATACGACATAAGTGTGCAAATTTCAACTCTCGACGAAGAATAACGAGGCTCTTGTTATCAATGATATTAGTGCCTGCTTAATTAGGCGTGCACGATTATTTCGACTGCCCTGTGCATTTCTAAGGCGCCTCAGATAATAGTGTATAAGATATGTAAGGAGATGTTACGTCCCGAGAGGGGGACACTGAGCGAAGACGCGGCGCGATCGAAGACAAGGCGCTAACTTTGAAAACGATTGGGGTTTTCCGCACAGGTGAGTCTTTTTGCGGAGCGCTCGCGACTTCTGAATACAACTCGATATTTAATAGTATCGATTCTTTGGGTTTCGATAGGATGTTGGTAAAGGTTTACGTCGACTCTCCACCCAAAAGAGAATAATGATATTACACTTGGTTTTACTTAACGATAACCATTAACGTAAACTTTATTAATTGTTCGGTAATTAGAGGTTTGAATGAATTCTCATTCGTGTTTTGCAGAGTTCGAGAGTGTTCTACAGATTTAGAGTTTTACAGCGTTAGAGATATTTATATCTAGATTTCGTATTTTTACGGAGTTCGAGAATTTGAATAAGGTCTGCTCTCGATGAGAGCGAAGAATAATCTGTGTTTAGTTTTTCCGAGCGTGGGCCGTTCTGCCTCTGCGCGGCAGATTACAATAAAGACGGCTGATTCTGATTGGTCGGATTTTCGTATGGGCCTTAGTTTTCCTCGCGGAGGGGATTATCTCAAGTGCACGGGGGTGACGTGAGAACGTCGCATCGTGGGGAGGAAAAAGGAAACTTTGAGTTATAGTTCTTGGAATTCTTAGAGAGTTTCGTGTTTATTTTGAAGTGTTCGGGCGACGGGGTCGCACAAGAAGTTCTTAGAAAAGAAGTAAAAGTGAAAAGGAATTTTGTGAATTTTACTGTATGAGATGTTTATGGGTTGATGGAGTGTTTGTATTAGGTTACAGTTTAGAACTCCATGATGTATATATGTAATGGGAGCTTGGTCTTATTTGGTTTCCAAGAACGAGTAATATTATTAGTTAACTAAGAGTTGGTGATCGACGAGTGATGGTAAATGGTGTAAGAGAATTGTGTTGGTACGTTATCGACTTGTTAGGAGTTTGAGGTACCGGTCGAACGCACTGTCGACTTCGACATTACCGGCTAAGACGTAACACCTCCCAACCGCGGAGATTGAGCGACCCGTTCAATTTATGATATAAAAAGGATCACTTGTATACCATTTCTCGTCGATGTACATGAAGTTCTTATTTGTTATGATATGGATGAGTACAAATGTTCGTAAAATCTAATACATAGGTAGGTACGCATGGTTTACAATCTAATACATAGGTAGGTACGCATGGTTTACAATCTAATACATATATTCGACCATAATTATACTATCGTTAACTTATTTAGTTAACTTTCGTTTTACTTATATATTTATTTATTTATTTATGTTTTAGGTATGTATGCGAAAAGTAAGGGTCCGTGTGCAAAACGTCGTTGTTACGTACGTAAAAAGAGAAAGATAACAAAATTTATCTTCTTTATGTGTTCTCCCTTTTATTTATTTTTTAATATTGATTTGGAATTGTGATTTTTGTATTCCGGTGGATAGGTTCCCGCTTCTTTGTTCGAGACATGGGGAAGGATACGAGAGGAAAGAAGATATGTACGATACCAGCTTCAACGGATAGAAGATGCGTTTTGTAACGCAGCCGATGGGTTCGACCTAATGCACATTCGTTGGCTATTCGAGGGACGCTGGGGCATGGTACATCCAGACGAGGATTGGGACCACCCCGCTTGGGAGGATCCTAAAGGGGTCCTGGCGGCATATGACGCCGATTAAAAGAAGAAAAAGTATTGGATAAGAAAAATCGTGTATCCTTGAAGGGAGATGGAGGAAGCGAAGAAATAAAGTTTCAATTTCTCTTAGAGGAATCTGGTGTAAAATGTTTTATATTACCGAAAAGTTCTCTTTTCTTGGTTTTTGTGTGACCGTCGGTACTTTAATTTTTCGTGCTCTTTATTGGTTTGTGTGCGAGCGCGGGGCACAAGAGGGAGATCTCAAAGAGTCGAACGGTGGGTATAACGGGAAATAAGCGGCCGCTTGAGCGGCTGCTTCAATTGTTGGTGCGTTAGGATTTATTTCAGCGAGGGTTTGTGTGTTGTTTTCAGTAGTATCTTCGGAGAGCGTATTAACTTGAGTTAGTGGAATTTCAGCGTTTGAATTTTGAGCAGCGTTGATTGTATTACGCTTCTCTTTTCCGAGGTGTATGAGTAATTGCGTGATCGAGTCCCATACAGCTCCTATTAGCCATATGCTCCAACCGTAGATGGTATGTAGTGCGTAGCCATGGACCGTAGTGTCGATAACGAGTTTGATTGCTCGAATTGTTACCCATATACCCAGCAGAGTTGTGCTGAGTGTGCCCACAGTGTTAAAAAAGGAATACATTTTTCCCCAGGCCTTCTCTACGGCCTCTTGGATAACATTCTCGTTGATCCAATGTTTAATTGTTATGCCCTGGTCAATGAGTTTTCGACCAGATGCTCCCCTAGCTAATGTATTCAAAACCGCGGTTTTTTCTACAGGGAACATGATACTAGTACGTAGACTATGTAAGTCCTCCTCGCTATAAATTCCGGATTTTGCGAGATGCGAAGGAGTCGTAAACTTCCATGATTGTTTCATCCCAGCAGAAATCTTCTCTGGGGGTTTGGTCGTTGCTAAGTGAGGTAAGGATTGGTACCACTCGTTTTCGAGGTAGTACATCGGAGGGAGGAAACGGTTACACTCGATCTGGTGTCCGGTGTTAATTAGGATGTGAGTTTTTGGTGTCATAAATAATGACTCATTTCTTCGTCTTACGGGAATTTCCTCGTAACATTCGTCTGTGTTCCGAGTTTCTACGTTAACCGGGACGCATTTAATGATGCGGACGACTTCTCCCGCCACGTGGGCCATATAACCTGGTTCTTTCATATAAAAGTATGCAAAGTTGGTTGGCGAAAGTGATGCGAACGACAAGGTATTTTTCAAAACTTGATTCTCGAGTTCACATTCTTGCTTCATTACGTCGTTATAAAGGTTTGTGATTTGAGTTGCGAAATTGTTTACCATGTAGACGAATTTCGAGTTTACGTAAGCAAATATGTCCATATTCATTACCGAGATTCTGTTTTTAGCGAAGAATTCGCCATATGCTTGATCCATGATAAAAAGTTTAGGATGTTCCGTCTCAATTAATTTATAACCACATAGATTTGTTTGTCTCTTCGTAGTTAGCGCGAAGGTGATGTCGGACGAGGTTATGGTATAAATTTCGGCTTCTGAACGTTCGGATATTCCGCTGCGAACGAGTTCTGCGGATCCTTCATACAAGACTTCGTAATTTTGGAACTTGCACTGGTCTTTGGGGATTGGGTCCCAGTATGTACTGCCTCCCATTGGGTCAGAACACTCGCCAAGGGTTAATTTACAACGGAGGCCCGAATGTAAGATTACCTCGTTCTTATCTAGGTTAACCTTGGCTAGCTGTTCGTAGACTTCTATTGATATTGTACCAGTGACGATAACGTTTTTCCAAGTTCCGTAGGGATCAGAGTAAACACCGCCTGTACAGGCTCCGTCCATGTCGATAGTGCCTGCAAGGGTTAAGCTACGTCGATTCGTGGAGTTTATGCTAATGTAATCGAAGAGGGTATCGTATAGTTCAAGAGATCCGGATTCGTGCATTTTTCTGCACGCGTTTTCAGGAATCGCACGGATAATTCTTCCTTCGGAAGTGTGTGAATGCATGCCACAATGTCTTATGTGACGTTTGATTTCAATTTTGCATTGTATTACTCTAACATTCTTGAGTTCGACTCGTTGCAATAATTGTACGCGCGTATTAACGATTTTTGGTTCTTTTATAGGAATGTCACATTCCGAGATTTCAAGAAGAGATAATGTGGTGATGTTCGTCGCTGGCGCTCCACAGTCGTATGCGATCAAGGAACATCCTGTTTGCAAGAGCGAGAGCAAGACAACCAGGAGAAACCTCATGTTCAGGCGCTCCCTAGGTATCTGAAATGTGTATATATTTTTAGTTTTACGTTAATGCGCGATCTTGGCTCGATTACAATGTATAATTTTACGTTTTCCATTCTCGAGTTCGATTTCGATATCTGGTTTATCTGCGATTACTGCAGTGACGGTGTAAGGACCTTTATAATTGTCGTCCAATTTACCAGTTTTCTGGTTCTTTATTAGATATATTTTTTCACCTACTTTGAAATTAACGGGATTTATGTTCTTGTCATATCGGATCTTTGATTTTTCTTTTGCCGCTTCTAAATTTTGTCTTGCGAATTTTTGAGCATCTTCTATTTGTTTTTTAACGTTTTTCGCGTGATCTTCGTATGTTAGGATTTCGTCCAAGTATGAATATTCGGATGGTACTCGGCCTAATTTTCCTAAAAGGCATTGATATGGGGTCATTCTTGTTCCTTCGTGTACGCTAGTGTTGTAGGCAAGTGTCGCAAGAGGTAGCCACAAGTGCCAATCTTTCTTGTTAGTGTAATGTTTAAGATAGTCTGCGAGAACCTGGTGACTACGCTCGAGAGATCCATTGGATTGGGGATGGAATGCTGTGGTTTTAATATGTTTGAATTTGAAGGTTTTCGCGAGTTGGTGCATTATTTTTCCCGTGAATGCTGCTCCTTGGTCGGTGAGGATAGCTTTTGGGCTACCGAAGATGCCGAGAAAGCCTGTGGTAAAACCATGAGCGATATCTTTGGCTGAAGCATGGACTAACGGTATGGCAAACGAAAATTTGGATAGATTGCATTGGATGGTCAAAACGTATCTGTGACCGAGTGACGAAGGAGGATTGATTAGTCCGACTATGTCCATGGATATTTTGTCGAATGCAGAGAGAGGCGTGTCGGTAATTATTATAGGTTGTTTGGTTTTTATTCTCACCAATTTTCGTTTTTGACAGCTTGTACATTTTCTGATATAATCCTCAACTTGTTTTTTCAGATTCTCCCAAAAATATTTCTGCCTGATTCGACGGTACGTTTTGGTAACGCCTTTGTGTCCTGCGATAGGGGAACCGTGGTTTTCTTTAATAATTCCTTCTCTATCTGCTTCTGGAGGGACGATGATCTTATCATTACAAATTTTGATTTCAATGTCTGAGTCTTTGAAAATTGAGGAAAAGATTTCTTTGATTTTTGGCCAACTAGAGTCTTGCAAATTGTTTCGTTTTACTGAGATTGCTATGGTTTTAATTTCGAGTTCCTCTAGTTTGATTTTTAGGTTTTGAACTGCTTTCGAGAAATTGTCTAGAGTTATGAGAGTGGAATCGTTTTCTTGTATTACGAGTGCAAAAACTCTTCTTTTTGGTGTGCCTGATACCAATACTTGACCCACTTCCAAACGTTCTAAAGGGGATAGATTTTTCAATAATCCGAGCTCGATCATTCTTTTACCGAACTCGTTTGAGACTGTTCCGTCCGCGGATATAAAGCAAATATAATGATCTTTAATCATTTCGATATTATCTCTGGTCTCGATTATGTTTACTGCTTTTACACTTTCGTTCATGTCTTCCGCTGAAGTCTGATTATGCGTTTCTTGAGTTGCGGGAGACTTAGTTTGAGTAGTGCGGTTCACTTCGTTTACCTGCTGCACTGAGAGATTTTGAACGTACTGTGTTTTATCGGTTAGTATTGAGTGCGTGGTACTAGGATTTAAGCTGGATTGTACCTTTTCTTGTACTATCGAGTACATAGGGTTGGAATTCGACACATTCGGTACTTGTGTCTGTGAAATCGAGGGTGTTTGTTGAGCATTCGAGATACTTGGTTCTGGCTCTTGTGGTAATGAGGACGTCGACGGGATTACGAGAGGTTCTGAGACAATTTCAGGTTCTGCGGGAGTTTCTGATTTCTGGGATTTGTTACGTTTTCTTCCCTTCTGGGCGTTTTGTTTGTACTGTTTTTGGAGGTGCGTATGACCGTCTGGGCAACAAAAGCAAGTCTTTTTCTTTTTCGTACGTTCGGATCTTCGGACGACTGGAATGTGAGGAATAGGCGATGTGCAATGAGCTATAATGAGAGGTTGTATCGTGGGAGTTTGTTCGGGATTTTGTATCGCCTGGTCGATTTTTGCATTAGGAGAGTTTATTCGCAAGCTTTTGTCAAGAATTGTGGCTAGGTCTTCCGCGACTGCCACGTCTTCATTTATTGTGGAGAGTTCCATTTGTTCTATATTCACCGTATTGTTAGTCGTAGGATGAATATCGTGAGTATCCAGATTTTTGGTTTGGCGGTTTTTGTGAAGGAACACTCCTGGTTTGAGCTTTGTTTTTTTATGTTTTCTAGGATATGGCGAGAGACCGGTGGAGTACCGTACTCTCTTACCTTTCGATTTCCTCGGGGAGCGTACTCTTAGTCGAGTTTGGAGAGGTGTCGAGGTTACTATTTCCATTTCTTCATCTACTTCTGACGAGGAGATGGAAGAATCGACCGCCATTGTCCTCGAGTAGGAGTCATCTTCGTTCTCGGAGGAAGATGATGATCTTGTCGAGGACGACGAGGAGGAAGAGGATGATGATGTTGAATTCGGAGTCATGGATTGCAACACAAGGGGTCGTGCCTTAAGGGGTCACGTACAGTTAGGACTTCGAAAAAAAGGGGTTTTTTGCGAATTTTTTTTGGGGACACATTTAAATAATTAATCGTAAATCTTTTTCCATACAAAAGACATATATTTTAAGTAAATAATACAATTTTTCATTGCAAAATATGCAGAAATTTTTCCATAACCGCACGTAACGTAGGGGTCCCAAAAAAAAGGTCCTCCGCGGTGATCAGTGCAACTCGTCACCGGATCGTCCGAAATCAAAATAAAAGTAGGGATCATTAGTTAATGACATAATGCTCCGGTTGATCGAAGGATTTGAAAATTTTATGATTTTTCACAAAATGGTGGATGTTGGAAGTCAAAGTTGTGTTTTCGGCCCAAATTTTGCTCACATTTTCAGCTATAAAAAAAAAAATAATCGCATAGAAAAATCCTTCGTTCATCCGGAGGACAATTATGTCTAGAAAAAGTGAGCAAAATTTCAAGTCGATCGGTAAAGCCGTTTCCGAGGTACAGTGATCACCGCGTTCGAAAACATAGTTTCGAGAAAAATTTCCGTTCAAAGTTACATATCTCCATACCCAACAGTCGGATTCGTCTAAAATTTTCACAGAATACTTTTCAAATGTGCTACTTTTAGAAAATGTAAAAAATCGATTTTTTGAAAATTCTAACTGTACGTGACCCCTCAAATGGTTTGCGAGATTTACGTCGAGGTTTGGGAACGTGATTTTCTTGGTTTAATTGGATAATAGGATTTACGAGATGCTCTGGATTTATTGGATATTTTTGTTTTACTAGATTTTGTTGGCATCTGGGAGTTACGAGAGGTTCTGGGACATGCGAGTTACTGGGATTTCGAGGATTTTGAGGACTCACTGAATTTTCCGAGATTGTTGGTGTCTCTGAATTTTTGGGTTTTAACGAGACTTGAGAAGTGATTAGATTTCTGAGGTTTAATTGATTTTGTAAGATTTCAGGATTTTCGAGGTTTTGTTGAGGTAGTGAGATTGTAGGAATTTCGTGATTTCGTTGATTTGGAGAATTTTCGAGATTTTGTTGATTTAGTGAATTTGTGAAGATTTCGAGATTTTGTTGATTTAGAGAATTTTCGAGATTTTGTTGATTTAGTGAGTTTGTAGAGATTTCGAGATTTTGTTGATTTATAGAATTTGTAGAGACTTCGAGATTTTGTTGATTTAGGGAATTTTCGAGATTTTGTTGATTTAGTGAATTTGTGAAGGGTCAGAGATTTTGTTGAGGACATTGAGTCGATTTAGGAATTGGATTCGACGGACAGGTCGAGGAGTTGGAGTCCATAGAAATGTCTTGGACGAGAGGTTCTGAAGTTCGTGGTTTCTTTGAATCTTCGTCGTGCGAACTGAATTCAGTCGCGCTGACGCTTCTGGCGAGAGGCAGCGCATGCGTGCATCTGCCGTTTTGATATGGTGGAGTTAGAGTTTTCCATTTGAAATGAATTGGGAGTACAAAAGGATTACGGGAAAGAGCATCGGCGTTGGTGTTGATTCTTCCAGGTTTATACTGGGTTTCGAAATCGAATTCTTTTAGTCTCTCTCGCCACCTGAGTACTCGCGAAGTAGGATCGTTCATTGAATTTAGCCACACTAGAGGTCGGTGGTCTGTTAGCAAAGTGAATTGACGGCCGTAAATATACGGTCTGAAAGTTTTGAGTGCGAAAACTACTGCTGCCATTTCTTTCTCGATTGTAGAATAATTTTTCTCAGCTTTGTTTAATACTCTAGAAGCTGCAGAAACAATATGGTCTTCTCCGATTTTTCCCTGAGAAAGGATAGCTCCGAGCGCGATATTCGATGCGTCGGTTGTGACTACGAAGGGTTTGGAAAAGTCAGGGTATTGTAAAATAGGAGCAGTGCAAAGTTTATCTCGTAATATTTCGAATGCCTCCTGGTGTACAGGGGTCCAATTGAAATCGACATTTTTGCTAGTGAGGTCGCACAATGGTTTAGCAATTTTCGCGAAGTTTTCAATGAAACGCCGATAATAACCGGCGAGACCGAGAAATTCTCGGACGTTTTTCGGAGTTGTTGGCACTTGGAATTTTTGAATGGCCTCGATATTTTTCGGATCTGGTTTTAGTCCGTCTTTCGATATTAAATGTCCCAAATATCTAAATTCTGTACGCAAAAATTCGCATTTATCAGTTTGGAGATTCAAGTTGGCTTCGCGCAGTCGTTCAGCGAGTTTTCGAAATTGTTTCTTATGTTCTTCGATATCTTGAGAATAGATGACTATATCGTCCAAATATACGAATAATTCGTTGCCTTGTAGGCCCTTTAGCGCGATGTCCATTAAACGTTGAAAAGTCGCGGGAGCGTTCTTTAACCCGAAAGGCATGCGAGTGAACTCATAATTCCCATGAGGTGTGGTGAAAGCTGTTTTTTGCTTATCGTGAGAATCCATGGGAATTTGGTGAAATCCTGATGCCAAATCAAAAATGGAGAAATATTTGGCTCCGCCCAATTGATCCAATATATCTGTGATTAAAGGCAGAGGATACGCGTCACCGATAATTTTGTCGTTTCATTTTCTAAAGTCGATTACGAGCCGCCATTTATTGTTACCTTGGGAGTCGGCTCTTTTCGGGACTATCCAGATTGGCGAATTGTATGGAGAGTTAGATGGTTCGATAATGTCAAGTTTCAATAGGTCGGCTATTTGTTTTTCAAGCTCTGGTTTTTGTTGGTGTGGAAAGCGATATTGTCTGGTGTATTGGTGTATCGTTGGTTGTTGGGATACGATGTGTACAGGTGTTCGTCGGACGTAAGGGTTCCCCAGGAATGTGGAAGAGGTCTGCGTACTCGTCAACAAGTTCGAGCACTGCACTACGCTCTTCGAGACTTAGGTGGTCAAGACGCAAAAGATTCACTACTTCGTCAACACGGTTATCTCGCGTCCGAGATGCGTCCGTGCGTACCGGAGTCTGTTTTTTCGCGGAACTTTCGTTCGTTTGATCGTTCTCGTCTGTGCTCATATCGAAAGGATACAGCGAAACTACGGGAACATCCACTTTAATGTCCTTGTCTAGGGTATTAATAGCGTAGATATAAGCCTTTCCGTTGTCATTCGTGACTAAGGCTTCACCAGCGTATACGCCGTCGGGAAGAGGAAGTTTTGGCACGTAACCTGTTTCGAGTGCGTTACGCACTTTAACGAACATAATCGTCTTTTGACGAGCTTTCAAAAGAAACGATTCTGGACTAGCAAATGGAATTTGCTCTCCCCTGATACGTACCGATCTCAATTCCCAATCTATCGCGCCCCTACACAAACCGAGTAATTCTTGTCCGAGTATAGCATCGAATTCTATTGGGAATTCGTTATTTATGACATGGAAATTTTCGAGTTTATTTTTGAGATTGATTTGGATGTGTCCAAGAGTCATAGGCAAGTCCGTCGCCGAGATTCCGTGTAATTCAAAGATAATTGAGCGATTAATTGAATCAGGATTTCGAATACATTTTAATTTTATGAGATTAAGTTCAGAGCCTGAATCCGCAAAGAACATGGTATTATCTTCAATTAAGTCGTTAGAGGATAAGGAAATAGCGGGCGAAAGATACGTTAAAGCATTCGAGCTTAGTCTGCACTTCGCCACTTGGATCTCGACTGAATTTAACTTATTGTTTACTCTTGGCGTTCCTGTTGTGTCTGACCGGTCGTCACGCCGTCTCGAGAGGTCGACACAAAGTTTCCCTCATCGTTTGTGCTTTCTTGATTGCGTTGTTTTCTACTGTTATTGAATGCTCGTTTGCGGCATTCACTAAGTGAATGACCCGGTTTTTTGCAATAGTTACAGGTCATTCGCTGAGAATTTTCGGTTTTCGTTTCGCTCTCTTTAGATTGATTTTGGTTGAAATGTTTGGCTAGGGCGGAACACTCTGTGAGATTGTGGTTTGATTGTTTGCAATAAGTGCAGAACTTTTTGTCGGTCATCGGTCGTGATTGGTTAGAGTTTGTCTTGGGTTTCTGTGTGATTGGGAGACAGGTGGTACTGCTTACTGGGATTGGACCGATAGCTTCTTCGACCCTTAACGCTTTTAGATAGATCTCTTTGAGAGTGTCGTAACGCTGTAGCGGTACCTGTGTGCGATAGTCGATTATAAGACCTTGTCGAAATTGGTCAATAGCGATTCGCTTTAAAGACGGTATGATGTGTTCGACCTCGGGCAAATCTGTACTCCTAATTGATTGTTCGGCTGCGAAAAGGAAATTGCGCATCTTTCCGTAAAATTTTGATAATGACTCGCTTCTCAATTGTTGGAATTTACCTAGCTCTTCGAACCATTGTTTGATAGGTTTTGATGCCACGAAAGTTCATTTTAATCCCGAAATGAAATCGTCGAGACTGGTTTCGAGAGGAAGTGCTTCACTTACTTCGCCTTTGCATTTACTGTATAAAAAGGTGCATACGCCTTCTTCTCCTACGATTGGGAAGAATTCTCGCCCTTTTTCGCAAAGGTTGATAAATGTATTCAGGGCGCATGTTTTTGGTGTCCCGTCGAATTCGGGTACAAACCTAACGTAATCTCTGTATCGAGCGTTTAAAGAAGCGAGATCATGATTTATTGTAAAATTATTACTACGTGAGGACGATTGGGCATTCATTATGTCCCCGTCGGCTGTATTATTTTGCATGGTGCTAGAATGTTATTGACTTACTCGATAATTAAGAAATAATGCGCTAGTCGTGATTGAAGATTGCAGATGTAGATGATGATTGTTGTCCGTTGGCCTTGAGACGTTGGATTTGGAGTAGTCGGAAGATTTTCCTGTGATTTTGACGTTTTCGAGCTCGTCCCGAGTCGTTGATAATTGGAATTTTATTAAATATGAGCGTGTAGTCGTGATGTCTGAGTGTCAAATAAAGCCAGTGGTTGCAGAGATGTTGATTTATTTGACTTTGTTACCTTCCTTTCAGATAACAGAGCGTCGTCGAAGGTAGATTCGCGTCGTGATCAAATGCACGGATAGCGAGAGGATCCGACGATTTTTATTTTTATTTTTATTTCGGGCTGCTGCCGATATACTAAATATATTGTTTGTTGGTTATTTATTCACTGACACAGATTTTATTTATAATTTTTGTGTTTTCTGTTGCCACGAATTTTATTAAATATAAATGGCTTTTCGGTTGTTGACACTGATTTTAAGTTTGCCGCTGATTTAAGTTTTCCGCTGCCACCAATTTTATTAGATGGTTGTTTGAGTGTTGTCACTGGTTTTAGGTTTGCCGCTGCCACCAATTTTATTAAATAGAGTTGTTACGTCCCGAGAGGGGGACACTGAGCGAAGACGCGGCGCGATCGAAGACAAGGCGCTAACTTTGAAAACGATTGGGGTTTTCCGCACAGGTGAGTCTTTTTGCGGAGCGCTCGCGACTTCTGAATACAACTCGATATTTAATAGTATCGATTCTTTGGGTTTCGATAGGATGTTGGTAAAGGTTTACGTCGACTCTCCACCCAAAAGAGAGTAATGATATTACACTTGGTTTTACTTAACGATAACCATTAACGTAAACTTTATTAATTGTTCGGTAATTAGAGGTTTGAATGAATTCTCATTCGTGTTTTGCAGAGTTCGAGAGTGTTCTACAGATTTAGAGTTTTACAGCGTTAGAGATATTTATATCTAGATTTCGTATTTTTACGGAGTTCGAGAATTTGAATAAGGTCTGCTCTCGATGAGAGCGAAGAATAATCTGTGTTTAGTTTTTCCGAGCGTGGGCCGTTCTGCCTCTGCGCGGCAGATTACAATAAAGACGGCTGATTCTGATTGGTCGGATTTTCGTATGGGCCTTAGTTTTCCTCGCGGAGGGGATTATCTCAAGTGCACGGGGGTGACGTGAGAACGTCGCCTCGTGGGGAGGAAAAAGGAAACTTTGAGTTATAGTTCTTGGAATTCTTAGAGAGTTTCGTGTTTATTTTCAAGTGTTCGGGCGACGGGGTCGCACAAGAAGTTCTTAGAAAAGAAGTAAAAGTGAAAAGGAATTTTGTGAATTTTACTGTATGAGATGTTTATGGGTTGATGGAGTGTTTGTATTAGGTTACAGTTTAGAACTCCATGATGTATATATGTAATGGGAGCTTGGTCTTATTTGGTTTCCAAGAACGAGTAATATTATTAGTTAACTAAGAGTTTGTGATCGACGAGTGATGGTAAATGGTGTAAGAGAATTGTGTTGGTACGTTATCGACTTGTTAGGAGTTTGAGGTACCGGTCGAACGCACTGTCGACTTCGACATTACCGGCTAAGACGTAACAGAGAAAAAAAAAATATGCGAGGAGGGTTCACAAGTTAAATATATTCAAATTAGTAAATTGTTGATTTAATAAATATTTATTATCAGCAGAGTTTCATCATCGCTTACAATTATTATTTCTCATGAAAAATACAACCTTTCCTTCCTTTATACGAGATTAAGAGAGAGATCTCGAGTACAATCAGATCATTTTCAAGCCAACGGCGTATGAGGATTTTCCAGGCTAATTTGAACGATTGTTCAGCAAAGTTTGTGCACATTTAATTTGCAGCAAGAACCAACTTAGCAGTAGCCAACTTTGGAAAAAACAAACTTTAAAAAACGATTGTTCGACTTTATCTTTTTCTTTCGAGAAAAATGGTCGCGCATAGTGCTTCCACCCAATTTTGCCTCAGGCTACATTAATTTTTTTAAACCTACAGATGAGTATTCGCGTTTCAGGCCTGCTGGGGGTTGTGATGTGGCACTGAGAAAAACAATTTGAAAAGCAAGGCTCGCTCACATTCCATCTTGGCCCAACTTCGTGTCAGTCTTTGGATCGGCGGTCACGCTCTGGACGCTCACGATCGCCTCGTTTATTCTGGCTTGAAGATTTCGTAGATCCTGTATGTACATCAAGCTCTGAGCCTTCGCGGCATTATTCAGCATCTGATCGCCCAGGTCCATGTCCATTATCGGATAGGGCTTGCCCTTGACGATCATCGAGCTGGGGTTCGCGATCGCCGAGGGGTTGAGCCTCTCGCAGACGAGTTTGCTGCACGCCGCCAGCATCACGAGGTGGTTCGAGTGCCGGCTGATTTTCAACAGCTTTGCTAGGTTGTTTACGCCTGCTTTGAACTCTTCGCTCTAGACTGCAAGAAATTATGGCAAACTACGACAATTTATGTAGTTTATCTTTATTTATATTATTTGTCGTTATTTTTATATATTATTCTTTATTATCTTATCTTCATTATATTATTTATCTTTTTTTCTCTTGATACTTACAGTCGAGATTGTCCAGGGGATTCGAAGATTTTACGCTGGGAGCAATCGCGTCCTTGTTCTCATTGGATTGACCTTTTATTTCCTGATATTTTTTAACTCAAAGGGGCTAGGGGGATAAGCATATGAAATCTGCCCCCGCACATAATAATTCTAGATTGACACCATAAATTGGTATCTACATAACTAAAAAGTCATGTAAATATCAACCTTTAAATTGCGTTTTTGTAGGAGTTATGGAGGGGGAAAGCAAAATAAAAAAAATTATTTTTCTCGAAAACGGCTCGACCGATTTTGATGAATAAAAAATATGTTATACTTGTCAATAAAGCCATTAAGAAAAAAAATTTAATTCTCACAAAAAAATACGGGTAAAAAAAAATTGTTGAATTCTTCAAAAATTTTGTTTAAGGTTATGTTTCAGAGTTACACCTCCAATTTTTTTCGAAAAGAAACCTTAAAATGTCTACTTTAACATATAATTTTTTCAAATTTTTCAAAGAGGTAGTTCATGGCGAAAAATGATGAAAATCATGCAAGTGACGCGGCATCACGCTTTTACACAGCACGCTCTCGCTTCAGCCGCGTACATGTACTAGTCTGATTTTTATGCTAGGTTCCTGAATTATTTCACGACAAAGTTACTTTTAAGTTTTATTTTACTTGTACATTTATTTTATGCGCCTTTCCAAAAAGTTAAGCTTTAGTGAAATTACGATTGTTATGACAATACGTGATAATCGAATAAAATAATTGAAAATCTATTTCATGAACAACAGAATCGTTTACAAATATTTATCTAATTAATATTCTATTTATATAAAGTATCTGATTAAGGATCGTCTGCAGTTAATCTGATAAAAATATGTGTTCACCTCGAGGAGATTCCAGTACGATTTTGAATTCCTTATCGGGGTGCTTTTTTCGTGTGAGGCCCCTCATAAAACGATTTACTTTTTATGTAAATTGAGGTTTTTTAATCTTCCTCGCTGTCACTTTGAATTACTGGAATGTAATTGTTTTTCTTAAATACTTCCCCGAGTATTTCTGCTGGTTTGAAAATTGTTGCTAAGTACCTAGCATGTGACAAATAATACACTATTGCAGCAACATGCGAGCAACAACCAACTGTCCGTTTTCCATTGGCACATTCACATGTGTAATGTGTTAAACCAGACACACCAACGCTACTAGGCTTTTATATTTTAAGAAGCACCTATATGTTGTGCGAGAAATATGACGTGATGGAACTTTCAATTTGAGTACATTTGATTGATCTTTAACGTACACAATTTTTAGCTTACCATCTTGATCAACCATTTCTGCTAAATATGATACGGCTTGAGAGAGTTGGTATGATCCAGTGAATAAGACTTTTTAATCTCTTCCTGTCATTTCTGGAAAATCTAATATGTCATCTGACGTAACACTTTTAAACGGTAGCTTTCGACGAAGCTAACTATTTTCTTCGACCTCAGCCGACAAAGTATTCTGCACATTTTTTTGACTATGCATTCGCTGTAGAATATCATCAAAAGTGTCTACATCAGAATGAAACCTTTTTCCAAAGATGTTGTTAAGAAACGACGCAATTATGAAGTAAGTTCCAATTTTCGGTATCAATTTGTTGTCAATTTTGTGATCCAAAAGGCGATATTTTTGTTTTAACACACCATGAACAGATTCAACTACCCAGCGGATTTTAGTGACAAAACGTGACTCATTGGACTATTCCGGGGATAGTTGTTTCCTTTTTCCTTTCAAAGCAGGCATCAAAACTCTGTAATTTTCTTTTTCTAAGAAATCTTTTACATCACGAAAACCACGATCAAGGACAACAATATCACCTTCTTTTGATAACTTACGTAAACTATTTGAATTCTCAATAATACTTTTTAAAATCTTTGCATCATTTTGATTGGCAAGGTATGGTCCAAGCATGTCAACAATGTAGCCATCAGTTGTGCATAAAGTGAAAGGTTTGCACAGAGGAACTTTCTTTTGCCCAGAAAAAGATTTTCTCTGATATTCATTATTAGTGCTTTTTTGATGACGTGCGTACGTCCCATCACAAATCAAAAATAAATTGTCGCTAACATTGAATGATTGTTTTGCCATTTCAGTTGTGTGATTCTGAATAAGATCATCCCTATTGAGAGAATTTATGCCGAAACGAAGTGGGAAAACATCAACTTCGAAAGACTTTATTATACTGTTAGAATAATCTGAAACACCGCGCTCATTCTTTAATTGTAAAATAGAAGCTATTATTTTATTAGAGTTCCCTGTCCTTAACTTAAATAGGAAGACAACGAGTGCTTGGATCACTGAACGAGATTGACTGTTTCGCAGTGAAATCAACATATCTTTTATGATATTAAGATTTTCCCAATTGAATCCCGTAAGAATTTCTAACTGTTTTTCTGAAATACTATATTCACCCACTTTATCTAATAATGACGAATCACATTGTGTAGAAAGAGTGTCCATCACTTTGGATAACTCTAACGCTGTAAGATTCGCTGTGTTAGAGTATACTCTCAAGAGACCAAGATCTTCGTCATAAATTCTATTTTTTATTAAGTGACTTTTACAACATCGATTTCCAGACGGTATGTAGATTTTCTTTTTAATATATACTGAAATTCGAGCTTCTTTAGGAATCACACTCAAATTATTTGACAATAAACAAATACAACAATATTTATGAGTAGCTACAGTTCGCTGGATAGGAATTTCAATATATTCGACCTCAGTAACTGCTTCCTTTGGTCTACTTTCGAACGTTGAATCGTCGGTATCAGACTCAGAGGAAGGATCTCTTTCTGTTTCAGGTTCAAAATCTTTTTCGGTATCAGTATCGGTATATTCGGTAAAAACAACAGAAGCGTTAAGATGTAAGCAATACAAATAATCGAAGGAACAAATACGATTAATCAAAGAAAATGAATTTCAGTTTTCATGAAACATCATAAGGAAATATATACATCAAAATAAACACGACTGGGTATTCAAAATTGCTCGGCCCTCTGTCGTAAACCTTACTTGGTCACCGGGAGCATGCGAGGAAATGTATCTTTTTTGTGGGCTGCCTCATACAGAGATGCTTCAGCCTATCCATATGACGACGCGCGCTCGGCAATGTCGGAGCGCAGAGTGATACAAAAGAGAATGGTTGTGTTTTGATATCTACTGCCAGTACTGAAAATCTATAGCTGACATTATGTATGGTATAGATATTCAGTACTGACAGTATACATATCGGAACACGGCCAATATACATATATCATGCCCTTCTTTTTGCTAGATGCTTATCAATTTAAACCACCCGAAATTCAGGAATCTAGCATAAAAATCAGACTAGTATATTTGCGCGGCTGGAGCGAGAGCGTGCTGTGTGAAAGCGTGATGCCGCACCTGCATTTGCATGATTTTCATCATTTTTCGCCACCTCTTCGAAAAATTTGAAAAACATATATGTTAAAGTAGACATTTTAAGGTTTTTTTTGGAAAAAAATTGGAGGTGTAACTCTGAAACATGACCTTAAAAAACTTTTTTGAAGAATTCAAAACAATTTTTTTACCCTTATTAAAAAACTAATAATAATACAATAATTAAAAAACAATTTTTAATTATTATTAATTAAAAGTTATTTTTTTTCTTAATGGCTTTATTGACGAGTATAACATATTGTTTATTCATAAAAATCGGTCGAGCTGTTTTCGAGAAAAATCATTTTTTTTATTTTGCTTACCCCCTCCATAACTCCTACAAAAACGCAATTTAAAAGTTGATATTTACAGGACTTTTTAGTTATGTAGATGCCAATTTATGGTGTCAAGCTAGATTTATTATGTGCGAGGGCAGATTTCATATGCTTATCCCCCTAGGCCCTTTATCGAAGAAACGATTTTACCTGAGTAAATATAATTCTTTTTTCTTTTTTATCTTTGAAACCTTGAAGACCGACAACTGCCATAAACCCAAACGTTTACATTTCGCCCTGTCGGTGTCGCGTCCAGTTCGACACCCTCTATACGAACAGTATTTCCCCATACTGATGAAGCTCTCCGTAAAAAAAATTGATTTATTATAATTTTTGTGATAGCATGTGACAGTATGAACGCTAACCTCACTTTACACAATCTCCGAATTACAATCGCAATACGTTTAAAATATTATTGATCACACTGAAAATTCTACGTACTATTAACAAAAATACCGTTTTTTCTTACCTGTTCGTTATAAAATGTGGAACAATCAGCAAATAAAATAATGTGTCGCGGCATGTAAACACTAAAATACATAAGTATTATTCTTATTTCAGCAATAACCGGGCGTCGATAACGAATACTGATCACTTCATGGCATCACCGATGCCATACTTCATATCCTATACTGACAACACAAGCGGGCTCGTGGCTGAATTTCGAACTACAACCAACATATATCTTTTTCGTCGATTTCAGGGTCCAAATTTATCATGCTTCTCCTATGCCGTTCGGTCTCCTTCCCTCTTAGTCCAGTCACCTTAGGCCACTCGGGAGAGGTGCACCCTCTCCCCAATTTTTGTATAGGTTGTTTAGACCTACAAGAATATATCCTGAAGTTTTCCAACTGTTCCGAGGTATATTTTGGCAATGAAAAATTATTAAAAATTAAAAAATCGATATTATTTAGATACTTTTTTGGAATGCGTCCTATCGAAAAAAGTTTCGAATAAAATTTGTTCATCATAACGTCCTCTGTAAAAAAGGTCGTGATAAAAAAGTGCTAACATTATTAATTAAGCGGTAATGGGGCAAATTAAAATGAAAATGTCAATTTCATTTTTGCAACCGCAATCGATTGTTTATCAACATATGAGTTTGAAACTCGTACATGTTGTAAAGGAGCCAAACCCCAAGAGAATCATGCAAGATTTATCGATCTGCGGGATATAGTTTACCAACAATCAGCGATCATCGAAAAATCCTTCCCCTTCAATAGAATTTCCCGACGAAAGCCCACAGGGTTGAAAAAAATCGTGGAGCTTCGTATCATTATACACAAGCGATTTGGGGGAAAAAAATACGTTTTGTTGAAAATGAGTCGTGGTGGGGGACGAGAAAAAATACGTTTTGGTTAAAATGAGTCAAGGTGGGGATGTTCGCAGCCTGGCTCGCGCCAGGCTGCGGAGTGAGTGGGAGCATCCCCACCACGACGCCCGGCCAAGCGGTCGACACCGCGCGCGCGGCGGTGAGCCGTCGATCGAAATACATCGATAACTTTGATGGCATAATTCCTCGTGAAGGGAATAATTTTATTGAATCCTATGGCCGGAAGCGTAGGGATTGCTAAGGAACTCGAATTTTGCAAAGATCTTGATTACAACAATAGAAAATTGAGCAAACGTAAACACATTCATATCTCGGGCTGTAATCAAGATATTGCAAATTTTTTGTTCTCAATTGTTCGTTTTCTTAAGACGCGTTAGATGGTCCAAGAATTTTTCAGATATCTTTGCCACTTTGGTCAGAATTGTTATTTGTTTATAAAGGAAAATCTACAATCGACGAAAAACAGTATTCATTTTCAACAAAACGTATTTTTTCCCCAAACCGCTTGTGTATAATGATACGAAGCTCCTTGATTTTGTTTAACCCTGTGGGCTTTTGTCGGGAAATTCTATTGAAGGGGAAAGATTTTTCGGTGATCGCTGATTGTTGCTAAACTATATCCCGCAGATCGATAAATCTTGCATGATTCTCTTGGGGTTTGGCTCCTTTACAACATTTACGAGTTTCAAACCAATATGTTGATAAACAATCGATTGCGGTTGCAACAATGAAATTGACATTTTCATTTTTATTTGCCCCATTACCGCTTAATTAATAATGTTAGCACTTTTTCATCAAGACCTTTTTTACAGAGGACGTTTCGATAGGATGCGTTCCAAAAAAATGATCTCAAAAATATCGATTTTTAAATTTTTAATAATTTGTCATTGCCAAAATATACCTCGGAACAGTTGGAAAACTTCAGGATATATTCTTGTAGGTCTAAACAACCTATCAAAAAATTGGGGCGAGGGTGCGCCTCTTGAATAGGTCTTATGCTAAGGTGACTGGACTACCTAGGCTCCGTGGTCGACGACATGGCATACAGTCGAGTAGTAGATTATTAGGTTTTTTTCCATATTATACAAATAATAGGAAACTCGAAATTCAATACTTAAAAAATATTTCTCGAAAAATCGGAAACATACACATATATAAAACGTGTCGGTAGTGCAGCGCAACATAGACTAACAATAAGTTTACTAGCATGGTCATCACCGTGCCTTCTTAAGGGGTCACGTACAGTTAGAACTTCGAAAAAAAGGGGTTTTTTGCGAATTTTTTTTGGGGACACATTTAAGTAATTAATCGTAAATCTTTTTCCATACAAAAGACATATATTTTAAGTAAATAATACAATTTTTTCATTGCAAAATATGCAGAAATTTTTCCATAACCGCACGTAACGTAGGGTTCCCAAAAAAAAAGGTCCTCCGCGGTGATCAGTGCAGCTCGTCACCGGATCGTCCGAAATCAAAATAAAAGTAGGGATCATTAGTTAATGACATAATGCTCCGGTTGATCGAAGGATTTGAAAATTTTATGATTTTTCACAAAATGGTGGATGTTGGAAGTCAAAGTTGTGTTTTCGACCCAAATTTTGCTCACATTTTCAGCTATAAAAAAAAAAAATAATCGCATAGAAAAATCCTTCGTTCATCCGGAGGACAATTATGTCTAGAAAAAGTGAGCAAAATTTCAAGTCGATCGGTAAAGCCGTTTCCGAGGTACAGTGATCACCGTGTTCGAAAACATAGTTTCGAGAAAAACGCATTCAAAGTTTTCAGTACGATTTACATGCAGAAGAAAAATTTCCGTTCAAAGTTACATATCTCCATACCCAACAGTCGGATTCGTCTAAAATTTTCACAGAATACTTTTCAAATGTGCTACTTTTAGAAAATGTAAAAAAAAATCGATTTTTTGAAAATTCTAACTGTACGTGACCCCTTAAGCCTTCGTGGTCACACTTCCGCCACTGATCTCGATGATCACACTGGGTCGATTCTACCCGGTCTATTTTTGAACTCGCATTGTGACCAATCTATCGGCCGGAAAAGTTTCCGAAAATTACCAAATATCCTTCAGACATTCTAGTTTATATACGAAAAATTGTTCTGAAAGAAATCCAAAGGGAAGATATTTTAAAAAATGCAGAATGAAGAAAAAATGGGGAGAAAAAGTTTTTTCACCAAAATAATCGTAACTTCGTGGATTTTCAATATTTTTCCCTAAAATTTGGACTTGATATTTATCAGATATGGTCCTTTTGTGAAAAAAATAGTACGATAGTAGGCGTTTCAAAAAACATGTTTATTCCGTCATTGGAAGGGGTTTGATATTGGAGTAAGAAAAAATTGAAAAATTATAAGAGATATGCTTTTTATTACGAGAAAAATCGTTGAAAAAAACTGTACAAATCTTTTTTTAATAATCTCTAAATATAATTTTTATTTGTTTTTACTGAAATTTGACATTTGAAATGCACGTTTTCGTAATGCGTATGGCATCTGAGAGATACAGTTGTTTGTTACCGATAAATTGCCGATAAAAAAAATTATGCTCGTGCTACAAGTATACTTACGGTTAGTACACTTCACCGAAACACAGAAAACAAATATTCAAAAAATATTTTTTTTTTAGTAATTTCGTTTATGGTCACACTTGGGTAGATTCTACCCACTCGGCGCGCACGGCTTCACTGATTACGGTATTACGACAATAGTATTGTTCAATTTGTATGCCAACGACTAGAGGACACTACAAACTATCGGTACATGGCGATTATAGCCCCATTTAATACCGGGAACTAGTAGATATTTACACCGAAAGATGGTCACTGGGTGGATTCTACCCAGGGTAACCACGAAGGGATAAAATAACAGAAATTGACCGTGAAATAACCTGGAAAACCTTCAACTAAAATCAAACAAGTAATGCCATTTTACGTCCACCTTTAAACCTTGACACTTTTATACGAAACATTTTGTAAAAACATGCTATTGCTCAAAGATCTTCGATTTGCAGTTATTTGGACTAGGTTTATTACGGGTTTTCCGATGTATACCGTCTAATAGCGAGTCTCATGAGTATCGAGTTCATAGATTTTTGTTTGGTGCATATATACAGCTATGTCATGAAATTGAGACCCATTTATTGAAGGCGAATGGATGTTTTTAGATGGGAATAAGCCTCTGCGACGTAACTTCTAATGTGTGGTTTCATACCCTTGGTGACAATATGAATATATAATATGTTGTCTTGTTGTCTGTGCCCTTAGCGAACCCAGATCATTGCCCAGAACGACTTTTTCCAGTTCATATTATATATATGAGGCTAAAGTTAGCCGATGATCTTTCAAAGGACCTTTCAACAGCGCCTATTGGCTCCAAAAACGGTTGGATTTAAAAAAAATGCATAGCTCCGTATTCGCTATAATGAAATTCTATTGGGGTATTTTTTTCGGTGTCCATTTTGAATTTACAGAGGATTTATATGAAATTGTTTTATTAAAATAAGATTAACATCGCATATATACCAGACAAATTAACGTAAACAAAAATACAGAAATTTCGGGCTTAAAAACAATCATTCGGGGTATATTTTTTTTCTCACACCGTTAAATGAATAGATGGAAATGAATGAATAAACCTTTAGCATACAATAACTTTGAGATGGAATGTCGCAGATAAAAAAGAAAAAATTGTATGGATTGGTGTTAAAATTGTCTCGGTGTGGTATTTTTTTCATCATGAAATTATGTTTTAAACATTAAAAAAATTCATACTAAACAAATTTTTTTTAAAACGTGTTTAACATAGCATATCTCAAGAGGGAAATATCGCAGGCGAAAACTTCAAAATATGGTTTGGATTTCAATTTCTCTCAACGGGATATATATATTTTTGTTCTTTATTATGAAAGTTCATTTTTTACAACAAAAATCGACAAATTTACATGTTTGATTCTGCATGTCTAAGGTATGATGTATCACAGGTAAAAATTCCGCAACTTAAAGTTTCAACCTGATATTTTCTCAATGATATAATCCCCCCCCCCTAAAATATCCCGCTGAGAAAAATTGAGATTTTTAAAAATATGGCTGGAGCAGTTGGTTCATTTTGAAGTTCAATAATAATTGCACTTAAAAATTGTGCAAACATAATTATAATTTTCTTTGCACAATTTATTATGGCTTTCACTGCTTTTGTGTCATTAAATTTACTTTTTTTCCCATTTTTAAGAATTTTCACAAGATTCGAGAGTTAAATGTACTAGGGGTTTTCATTCTTGTGTTGGATAGCCAAATAATCGGGTATAGAAAATCCCCGATCGTTTCGCATGCTCGGGTCGAACTGACGAAAATCTCTCTCGTCAACTGCCTACTAAGATTATCACTTCGATAATAATGCCTGTAAATATACTTTTGCTGATAGAATGAGAATACGAGTGTCTGTGTACAATCACCAGGGACAATTAAACGGTACACTGTTCCAATGAAATTGAAATTAAAATAAAATGTAAATTTGAAAATATTTTTGGTATCGATTCTATTTTCATCGATACTGATCTTGAATGACCTTGAACGACTCTGGCCCCTAATGTTTTTTGAAATTTTGTCAACAGGAAAATTCCAAGATATATGCTCAAAATGTAAAAAATTTACTTTCATAATAAAGGAAAAAAAATCCCGTTGAGGAAAATTGAAATCGAAACCATATGTTTTGAAATTTGTCGCCTGCGATATTTCCCTCTTGAGATATGCTATGTGAAACACTTTATTTTTTTTTTTGAGTATGAATTTTTTAAATGTTACAAAACTAATTTCATCATAAAAAAAAATACCACATCGATACAATTTTAACACCAATCTATACAATTTTGATCTTTTATCTGCGACATTCCATCTCAAAGTTATTGTATGCTAAAGGTTTATTCATTCATTTCCATCTATTCATTTAACGGTGTGAGAAAAAAAAATATACCCCGAATGATTGTTTTTAAGCCCGAAATTTCTGTATTTTTTCCGATCATTTTTCTGGTATATATGCGATGTTTATTGCTTATTTTAATACAAAAATTTTATAAAAATCCTCTGTAAATTCAAAATTTACCATGCACACTGAAAACTATACCCTGATAGAATTTCATTATAGCGAATACGGAGCGATGCCTTTTTTTCAAATCCAACCATTTTTGGAGCCAATATGCGCTGCTGAAATGCCCTTTGAAAGATCATCAGCTAACTTCAGCCTCATTTATATATTATCGTACGTATGGTATAAATAAAATGAATTCATACATTTTCACAAATTGACACGATGGTTCGCGCATGCGGCTTTTATAGGTGGGGTCGCAGGTATAGGTTACAGGTACGAACTACGCCATAAATCTTCAAAAGATTCATTGAGTAATCATTTTGTTGTTCTAATCGTCTACAACCGATCTAATAGCTATTTTAAATATGACGAATCCACAACATTCTGGCCAATGATAAATTGGTTATTATAGTATTTATGTTGCTTTCGATTCAAATATATTTTGCTAAATACAAAAATATGTTTGAAGCTAATAAATATTTAGAAAATCGCAATATATTTACTACTAAATGAGGATAGTATATATACTATCAAGTAAAAAGCAAGTAAAAAGCTTACTTAAAATAAATAAATTTATACTCGGCTGGTATAGAAATAAAAAAAATCATTTAACGTAAGTATATCCTAGTTCAATGGACTAGATCTTTTCTTTCAGTGCAATATTTACATATTCAACACGGGGTTGAAGCAATATTTTGTATACAATATTTGCAATCGGAATTTCCCTTCTTTTTAGCGATATTTAATATTTTTGCTGTCGTTTTTGACACTTTTCTAGATATTGGTCAGCTCAGACAACTAAAGAACTAATAAAGAATAGAATATTTTAACCCTAGTCCCATGTCGTAGTTTTTAGCACCTGTAAACCCTGAACATGGGTCCTTTGCGTCCGCCGCTTATTTGACTATGTTATTTTGTGAGGAAAAATCTGAAAAACATCGTAGGGCTCCTTTGGACTGCTAGTTATGCGATAAAATTGTTACCAGCCCTGAAAATTCCTTTTTCAATAAATATTTTTATAACAATTCGGAGGTATGTGGGCTGTTTACAGCAGAATGTTTGAAAATTCATATCTTCTGTTGTGTTCTGTATAAATACAACATTTCAACGCGAGTTATTAGTGGAAATCACATAATCTGTGAAAAAAATATAATAAATTTCGGCCGTGAAAACAAGATATTTCTTTTGCAAATTGAAGGATCCAATAGTACCTAACGTTGAAAGATTTGGTATGGACACAAACGACCCATGTTCAGGGTTCTAGGGTTAATATCCCAAGGTTCAGAATTAGCGTTTCGTTCTAGAATTTTCAGCATTGCTTATTTTGTATGAAATCAACCCGAGCATCTTTTGGCTTTCTCGATTTGTTTGGTTTCGTTACGAAAAAGCGTCACACTAAAGCGTTTGACGATTAACAAATTTTCGAAGACGCCTATTCCTCCGGTACTTTTATGAAATAATAATATCGAAGGGGCAATCTTCGTAAAAGTATCACTCATGAGTAGCACCCTCCACGCGGGCTTTTTTATAACCAGCTAATACCAATTTTGATGTAGAGGTCATTGATCCAATATCATGGCTTCTCCAAGTTATACCCCGGCTCTTTTACATATATAAAATGTGAAATAATCTAATACAGTATTAGGCGTCGTACGATATCGAGTGCCGTGAGAATTCCTATTATCGCAATCAAATTCGAAACTTTGATATTTCCACCACCGGCCAAGTACTTCCCTGTAACCAAACATAAACAAACGATAAAATAATTTTAAAACAAAAACGAACCAATCCATCTGGTGAAACATTAATCAATGGATTGAACAAGTTTAGTAATATCAAACGGTTTTTCTAGCTAATTGTTCAGTGGAATTTGTTTTGTATTAAAGCAGTGAAATAGTATAAAACTCACAGTGCGAGGCGAGATATGAGTGACAACAACATTCTCGCAGTCTTGTGTATTCGGCGCAATCTCCCGCAAGCACCTGGCAAGGCTGTCGAGTTACACGGCAGATATGCTCCACGAACGGAAACACCTCTAAAAACGAAAAACTTTATTAGACTTTTTATAATTATGAATATGTCGCTTAAGTTTAAAGAATCACTCTTATAATATAGTCTCGATAATTATTGATAATTACCGAGACTGTGACTTTCGCAACGTCGAAAGTATTGTTCACAAGAACTAGAATCAGCGTGTAAATATGTGCGGATGAGTTTTAAATACTTTTTCGCTATAAGAATGACGAAAATCACTCTCGCTTTTTATTACTTTTTTTGTAAATCGCTCAAAGAATCAACAACTTTATAAACGAGAAAAATATCGCAGGTATGATGGTGGAGAAACAGATACTCGAAAAGTAAATCCAGTTCATTCAACTTATATTGATTTGCGCTGAAAAAGGGTTTTTGTTCGAACGTACACCGAAATGTCACTCTATGTTATATTTATATCCGATATTTTATTTGATTTGTCTACAGTATTTCTGTTTAGTAGTAACAATATTTCAACTAAATGCGCACTTATATGTATATTTTGTCTATTTCGTCCATTTTATTACGGAAATAAAATATTCCAGCAAACAGTAATGTTCTCCTTATCACAATACAGTTGTTATTGTACCTACTCTTACAAATACTATAAATACTCGAAATACTTTTAACGAGCCAAGTATTAGCCAAGTTAATACTTGAGTTAATAGAAGCTTACATAATGCATAGGTTTAATACCAGCCTCATATAGGTTTAATACAAGTGTTTGTAAATACACTCCAGAGTAAATGTACGGGCTTTGCGGGCCGTCAACATAAATTGTTACGGTAGATAAATCTCATGTTAAATTCGATTGAATCGAAATACTGATCGGGAAATAAATAGAGAACACCTCGAATTATTAAAACTTAAAGCGACGCATTATCATTAAAAACTCGGTAGCTTATTTGACTATTCAGTGCTGGAGAGTAGTAGTGGCAAAATATATATTGCGTCTGAAAAAGTTTAATCCATCGAAAAATAAGTCCATAAAGTGGATGTTATGGATGGATGAATTTTTATTTTTACGTTATTGGTGACACCGATGACACTGCAGCCGAAGAGCAACAGTCTAAAGAGCAGAGTGACTTCCACTATACGCAAAAATAGAATATTATTGTAAGTTTTAAAGGATTATCTATTTTTATGAAATAAAATCAGATAAGTCAAATGAGCAGAGAAATGAAAAGTAGTGGGTCCTTATCACAAAGGAAATAGCACCCCCGAAGGGCGAGCTCTGTGAACACACGTTCACGATTGTCTCATTGATGTTGTAATATCGACAAAAATGCGAGCAACGCACATTCTTTTTTAATTAACAAATCGCAAAACCTTCTTAACACGTATGTTATGTGTAGCGAGACGAAAATAATTGCTAAACGCTAGCTTTCGTACGATTTCTAGGGAATAAACGACGCTGGTATATTCAGAAGGCCGATTCTCAATTTTTGTTCCATTTAGATAGACACATTTGTTGTCATTCTTTGATATTTTTCGCCACCAATCCTTAGCTTATTTCGGATATCTAGAATGCGAGGCAATACGTAATACAACGATTTTGTGTCCACAATGAAAATTGGTTCTCGCCTATCAACGGATTTTACTAGTTAGCGCGTCTTAATGTATCGAAGTGCTTTGGAAGACTGCCATCGCGACCCATTAAATAAGATTTATATGTTACTCGACGTAGCAAGTCAATTATCCATCAACGAAAAATATTTGAAAACTCCAGCAAGATGAACCACCGTAAAAATAAATTTGGCGAAAATATACCTACAAATGTTTAGGCTCCGGAGCTTTGAAGACGGATTCTGCCTTGAATAAATTCGTCAGTTATGAAACGTGCTTGGGTCCCTTATAAGAAAAAGATCCAGTTGGCCGAAATACTGTAATGTTCCGCATTCCTCATTTTTATTCTACTAAGCTTTCACAATCAAATAGATATGAGCAAAAAATGCATAAGACTTTTACCAGTAATTCGTCGATTCAAGACACGACAAAGTGCAATAAAAATTCCTTAACCGGCGCTTTTTTTTTACGAAACGTCACTTTCTGTCAATTATGAAAGGGTTTCGGGCTTCGCGACACTTCGCAGTAGTACCGGTTGAACCTACTATGTAATTCTACACGAGATATTGGGGCGCCCAATCAAAACTCTCATCGAAAACTGTTTGCACAAAAAATTGCGTTAGCAGTTTGTTGGCAAGCCAAGTGTTGATAAGGCTGCCTTTAATTGATGGCTACATGTTTTTCCAAGTCGTTCAGCCGCGGGCTCCACAAACTACAGTCATAATTTCATACGTATCCATAAAGCCCAACATATTTGATGACGATACTCGATTGTCAAAATTTCCGGAATTTAAGATCTTCTAAATGCACATTTTCTTTAATATTACAGATGAAAACTAGCCAGTTTTGTATTCCAACATTTCGCCACCGTTGCGCGTGTTCATTAAAATAATTAATTAAAATGGATTCTCATAACGATTCAAATGACTTTATTCAATATATATATATATATATATATATATACAGAACAATAAGAGCGATTCGGACTCCCATGTGGAGAATCAATAGCATTCACACGACTCTCGCATTCTTCACGTGTCCCTTCGCGTATCGCGAGTTCGTGCAAACGCGCACTTTCAATGCTCTCTTCTCACTTTAGTGCACTCACTTCGTTTGAAGGTAAGAGTGCATGGCTACGCCGCATCTGATATTTCTATGACATATGGATGTCTGTGTGCGCGCGTAAAATTTTCGCACACCACGGCTTTACCCGTCGTGACAAAAATTAATTAAGAGAATCCGGGCGGCACCCGGGTTCTCAATTGGCGGCACCCGACAATATCGGGCATCTTTGTTACAAAATATCCTTAGACGAATCCGGTTAATTTTATCCTGACAATAAATAACAACATTTATTATTGAACTTCGGATACTGGAACTACATATTGATTCGAAATAGGAATATAAAAATCTTTACTTATCATTCGAGAAGCGCTACTCTTTGCGAATGTTACGAAAAATACAGATTAAGCTGATTCTCATAACTCCCATTCATCACTCGTCTAATACGACTCTGGGTGAGCCTGAGTCATTCGTTTTCCTATAAAGCAAACATGGGTGGGGACATTAGTGTTGTACAGTTCAGTTGAATATTCGCCATCAATCTAGTATTTCCCCTCCTTTTTTGTCCCTGAACAGATTACGCAATCGCATTCCCCATCCGCGCATTCTTGACAATTTCTTCACGAAACCTTTATTCACGAGGAAGTTAACACTCTACCATATATATATATATATATATATCGAATTTCCGAGGTTCATTGAGCGTTCAAGCGCTTGTGTGCATTTGAATAATTTATTTACTATCGATGACAACATCGATGCATGAGTTTTTCGATTAATCAGGATGTGCGAATAAAATCTACCTGTATCGCGATGGCAAACCATTAAACATGTATTTTGGCTTCCCAGGGTGGAAAGGGAAAGATTTTGGTATTATATGCGAGTGCAGTAGTAATATTTATAATAGATGTCGCTCAATAATATAGGAATAGTCAAAAACGGAAATATATAATGGTGCCCGTCCACGTGAGAGTAAATTCTGTGAGTTCCTCTCGCGAGTTCTCTCGCTTGCACGACTGTTACCACATGAGAGCCGTTTTCCGCGAGTTTCACTCTCGCGAGCAATTCGGATAGTAAAGGTGACTCTCCGCGTGAGAGTAAAACTCTCGAGAGTCGCTCTCGAAAGCAGTTCTCGCCAATGGACACGGGGCTGCGAGTAACTCGTAGGCAGTGACGTCATACTGGCCAAGAGTAAACCCGCGAGAGCCCGCTCTCTCGTGGACGACTTGAAACGCGCTCCCGGCGAATCACCCGAAGCAATTCGAACACCGTCCGTATTTTGGGAGTAGGTACTCTCAGGGCTGTCGACATGATACGACGCTCTTGGAACAAGGAAGAGACAACCAGATTGATTGAAGAATATGAAAAAAATGTGTGCGCGTTACCTGGTGATTTATATGTAGAAATAGTGTACAACATTTCAAAAGAATCGGTGCATTACATTTTGAGTTTCAGTGTACACCGACTTTGAAAAAGGCAAGTCTCAGAAAAACGCTTCAAAGTGAAACAGGTATAAAGACCCGGTATCGGGCAACGGACGCTCAAATGCTCATAACTTCGGTAATTTTTCTCCGATTGACGTGAAATTTTGACAGAATATTCTTGAGATGTTATACATTCATTTAAAAAAAATCTTATATGGAAAATGAAATTTCATTACCTAACCCTGCCCTTAAGCCATGGATATCCCAGAGTATTTTGTTGTATTTTTCTTTTAATTTATCCTCCGGTACAATTGAATTCTAACACAATTCTTAAAATTAGTTGATTTGGTAGGGCTTACATACCCCTGCACGTGCTAAAAATCGAGTGAATTTGAAAAATTATTATAAATGTTATATGGTGAAAAAAAATTAAATTGTTGATTTCACATTTTTTATTGACTTTTCAACTGTAAGAAAAAACAATAATATATATTTTTTAATATTAACATTATTCTTTATGGGTAGAAATGAACGACTGATGAACACTGCGGTGCCTCCTCGTCGGCATCATAACTTCACCAAAAATCCAATTTGCAAAAATAAAGCAGAATCTAGTAAAAAAATGTAGTAGGTATAGTGTGATGGATGGAATTTTTTGGTTTTGTCATAAATAAAAAAATTACAGTACTTCGAACTTTCGTATGCAATTTAAAAAGAAAAAATGAGTGTTTAATAATTTATAAAGAAATTGTCGAACCCAAAATTTTTTAAATCCTCTCGACAGACTATACAGAAAATAGTTATCAAGGTTTAAAAACAAGTTAAAAAATATTAAAAATTGACTGAATTATGGTACAGATACTGTCTAAAAACATAGTTTCGAGAAAAACGCGTTTAAAGTTTCTGGTAGGTACAACACGAGCTTACGACTAGTCTCCCATTCCAGCGTCGTACTGTACACCTTCTTCCTCTTGTGTTTCCGTGTTTTTTTATGGTTTTCTGCAATCCCTTGTGAATTCTAGTTTCTATAAACGTCCTATGAACGACATTGGTTGTTAAGAATCCCAGTAGTCCATTGAAATGTTACAAAAAAACACCCTAACCCCGCAACTGTCAAAGTCAGAAATTTTTTGTTGCTGGCGCATGGGGGGGGGGTATGAAAAGCTTAAGTCCAAGTTTGTGGGGTTGTAACCATTGAGGACAACCCGCCATCTTGAAAAAGGGGTAAAACAGTTTTTACATTATAACAATGAAACTATCCATCGCGAGAAAATTATTAAGTTGTTTTTTGTAGGAAATTGAATTCTCTACAAATTTGCTCTCTTGATTTTTTGTCGTAAAATAAAAAATAACAAAGTTATTAACAAATAACGACAAAAATTAAAGAACGAATTACTTAAACTCGTTGTAACTTTTTTCTTTTCATTTTACAGAAAAATATGTTGAATGCATTTTGATAGAACATCTTCTGACGAATAAATTTCACGATAAATGTTTCAAATTTTGTTAATTTATAAACATTTTACAGTGATGCAAAGATAAGTGTCGGAGTACTCGAAAATAGACATAAAAATGAACGATTATGCGTCGTTTCTTTGCAAATTTAATTAATTTCGGCGGACAAATTTGATTTGTTGCTATTGCAATTTTAATGATAATTAGTTATGAACTTATTTTCCCACCTCATTGTTGAATATTCTACTGCATTTCTGGAATAATTTCTAATTTGAAATTAATGATCGGTCTTCGTTATCGCAAGAAAAATTTCTCGGCAATGAGAAGAATAAGGCTAACTTCATAGAAATGGTCAAAACATCTTTATCAGGGGCAAGTTTTATTCACGATCAAGCCGAAGCAGATGCAGATACTCTGATCGTTCATTCGGCTCTCGTTGCATCGACATCCTTCGATTCGGTAACAATTGTCGCAGAGGACATCGATATTCTTGTGCTGCTCACGGCATTTGGAAGAAAACACTCGAATGTTTTTTTCTTGAAACCATCCAAAGGCCGTGCAGCCGAACAATTGTTTTGCCCGTCAAGTTTCATGTACGAAGATGTGATTGCCGATAATATACTTTTTCTTCATGCTTTCTCAGGATGTGACACAACTTCAGCAGCTTACAACATACGTAAACTTAAATATATCACAACCCTGAAAAAACATCCTGAGTTGGCTAGTGGAGCAGCTTTATTTCTCAATGAAAATGTCGATGCCGCTTTGCTCACTGCCGTTAGCGAACGAACACAGCCGTCGAGTTTACCATTAGATTTAATTATGGCTCGGAAAATGGAAAGATCCGGAAAACTGGGGCTGGAAAAAAATGGAAGAATACTCATTCCACTCCAAACAATGAAACCGCTAGCACCCACCGAACTTCTAAAATTAATATTTTGTCGTTGCAAAGGGAACTGTGGTGCAATGTGTGGGTGTCGAAAAGCAGGCTTCAAATGCTCAGCAGTATGTCTCAATTGTTCTGGGGAGATCTGCAGCAACGTCATGGAAATTACAAAATTAATAGACGAGGAAAATTTTGATGGCGAATTGCCAACATTGACGCCACTCCATTTATCCGCCCCACCCGAACAATTCATCACCGATCCTCAACCAGGGCCCAAACAACAGCCTGGCCCATCAAAAAGATTTAGGCCTAAATAGAATCCAAATTACCAATGCACAAATAATAGAAAACATACAAAAAATCATTAGGGTCATGTCCGTGGATTAGGCCTACTGGGGACACCACGTTAAAAAAAAGCGCCTGGATGCTCTACCTCGTAGGTGGTACGGAAAAGAGTTAATAACTAATTATTATCAACAGTGCAATAGCAACAAATGAAATTTGTCCCCCGAAATTAATGAAATTTGCAAAGAAATGACGCATAATCGTTCATTTTTATGTCTATTTTCGAGTACTCCGACACTTATCTTTGCATCACTGTAAAATGTTTATAAATTAACAAAATTTGAAACATTTATAGTGGAATTTATTCGTCAGAAGATGTTCTATCGAAATGCATTCAACATATTTTTCTGTAAAATGAAAAGAAAAAAGTTACAACGAGTTTAAGTAATTTGTTCTTTAATTTTTGTCGTTTTTTTGTTAATAACTTTATTATTTTTTATTTTACGACAAAAAGTCAAGATAGCAAATTTATAGATAATTTAATTTCCTACAAAAAACAACTGAACAATTTTCTTGCGCGGTGGATAGTTTCATAGTTATTTTGCAAAAACTATTTCACCCCTTTTTCAAGATGGCGGATTGTCCTCAAGGGTTACAGCCCCACAAACTTGGACTTAAGCTTTTCATAACCCCCCCCCCCCCCCCTATGCACCAGCAAAAAAAAATTGCTGACTTTGACAGTTGCGGGGTCAATGTAACATTTCAATGGACTACAGGTTTTGCGAACAAAAGAAATACGAAATGCAGCTGTCGAGAGGGGCGCGGCAGTTAGAGAGGTATATAGCCGTCCCAACCCGATGTCTGATCACATTTATTGATATAACTTTGTAACGGAGTGGAATTTTCTTAAAATTTTTGTTTTGATAAATTTTTTAAAAGTGTAAAAAATAAAAATCTTTCAGAAATGTTAAAAAAAAATCGATTTTTTGAAAATTTCAGGGGTATGTGAACCCTTAAGTTCCTTTTGCGATATTCGTCGCTCTTGACATCCCAAAGAATTGCATTTTTTTCGTCTTCTCCGATTAACCCAGACCTTTCTCCTTTGCTCCAATCGCGTCGTGCCATGGTCACACTTCTGAGAGTACTGTCGCAATTCGGACTGGGTTCGAAAATTTTCGAGTAATTAGCCGACAGCGCGTTTGCACTTGCCCACCTGAGAAATTGCTCTCGCGAGTCTACTATCGGCGAGGAGTTTCACATTACTGCCTGAGAGTTAATCCCAGGACCGTATCCATTGGCGCGAACTGCTCTCGAGAGCGACTCTCGAGAGTTTTACTCTCACGAGAATGAGCACCATAATTCGTTCCGGGTTTTAATTGATATATAGATTCATTATTGATTGTTATTCAGTCGGGTAATAGCAACGTACGAGTTTTTAAATGACTGATTATAAGTAACAAGGATTGCAACACTTCCCGACTGAAACATTGATCAGACACGCGTGTGAATATTATTATTCACATATATGCTCGATCTCGATCTCGACCTCTACTTAAGGCCTTACATACGTCCAGAATTTTCAAAAAAAAAAATTTTTTTACACATTATTATTCTCTATAGTTTTAGGCGTATTTCTGTGAAACTTGATTGTAAAAATTCCCCATAGATCGAAAGTTACTATAGAAAACCCGACCGCCCGTGGAAAGGGCTTGATGCGCGCCTACCTGCGCAGGCTTGTTTGAGGCAGCCGGCCTTTGCCGTCAAAGCCTTTTAGGCTGTCGGTTCTTTTGTTATCTTACAGTGTGTGTAGGGACGTTTATGAAGCTGGAATGGGAGATTAGACGTAAGTAAACAAAATAAATTTAAAAATTCATAAAGTTCTTGCTTTAGCTGCGCGCGACCTCGAGCGAAAGGCACTTGAAACTTTAAATGCATTTTTCTCAAAACTACTTTTTCTGGCACGGTCTGCATGAGAACTCATACGGTTTTTAATATTTTTCAATGCTTTTTTTTTTGAATATTCGAAATTATTTTCTCTATAGTCTGTCGAGTCGCATTTTTTATATTGTAATTTAACAAATTTATAAACATAATTAAAGTGTGACATTTATGTCACAAAATATACACTTTTTTTTAAAACTGCCGTAAATTGCAAAATTTTTCGAATTTCGAAAATCCGGCTCGACAGACTATAACTACAACTTTATTTTACAAGAATCTCTTTACGTTTTACAGATCTATCAACATTTCAAGAAGGAATGATGCAGGCCGTGGAGCAACTTTTTTTTCACAGTGCTCCGGAAAACGTGATTTTTTATGTTATAATTTTTGAAAAAAAAAATTGAATAAATTTTGTTTACAAACTTTAAATACTAATAAACAATGTGTAAAAATTATTTTGACTATTTACTATTGCTATCTCTCCTAAAAACAGTTTTTCTTTTAGCGCGTATTAGACACTGCTGGACCTTAAGTAAGGCCTTAAGTAATTACAGAGGGTAGCCAAATTATTATACTCAAACTTGAAGTTTGTTAGTGATGTTTGAACGATTGTATCTCATTGTCAGTGAAAAATGGTCGTATCAAGATAAAAAAAACGGCATTTTGAAGCTCCAAGATTCTAGTATTGAGATCTCTTAGCCAACAATTTTAATGAGCTACGGTTACTACGCAATCATAAACAAAAGCGGGAAGAAATTTTTTCAAATTTTGTCTATTTTTTATTTTGGTCCATGGGCTTAGACAATTTGTTCTTGGTTAAACAAGTACATGAACCAGATAGTCTATTGTTTCGGCTTCAATTTGCGTTTTTGCTTATCTCTTTATGTCAATTTTTGGCTGAGATATCCGACTGTTAATGAAAAAAGGTTCTTTTACCTTTGGACATCGATATTTCAGCAACCAATGATCGCACAGAAAATGAAAGGGTAGTTTTGAAAACTTAAACACATTTTCTATAAAATCCTTTCATAATTTTTATGAAAAATAAAAATTATTTTATCTTCCCCATCGATTTTTAAAAAAGTATAAAAAAGCGACTTTTTGTTTGTTGTTTTAGTAAATCTACCGCGTATTGACAAATACAGTGGGTTTATTAAATTATTTTACTCAAACAAAAATTCGTCACAATCTGTGAAAGGGATGGCTGTAATTAACTTATTATAGCAAGAATGTTATTGTGTGTTTTAATTTACTTGTCATTAGTATGGCATCGCATAAATGTTATGTTTTTTCAAAATGTTGGCGGGCAAATACACGTACTAAGATTAAAGAAATATATAATGACTTTAGAACCCATATAACTAATGAATTTGAACCGTTTTTCCGGACTCATTCTGTGCGTTCATTGGTTGCTGAGATTTCGATGACCAAAGGCGAAAGAACCATTTTTCATTAAAAGTCGGATATCGCAGCCAAAAATTGACATAAAGAGATAAACAAAAAAATAAATTGAAGCTGAAACAATAGGCTATCTAGCCCATGTATTTGTTTAACCAAGAACAAATTGTCTAAGCCCGTGGACCAAAACAAAAAAATAGTCAAAATTTGAAAAAATTTCTTCGCGCTATTTTGTATGATTGCGTAGTAACCGTAGCTCATTAAAATTGTTGGCTAAGAGATCTCAAAACTAGAATCTTGGAGGTTCAAAATGCGTTTTTTTATCTTGATACGACCATTTTTCACTGAGACACATTTTTCGTCTTTCACACATCACTAATAAAGTTCGAGTTTGAGTATAATAATTAGGCCACCCACTGTATGTCGAAATATGAATAAACTGTTTGTGCAAAGCGAATTAAGATAATACGGTATTTTTTGTTTCATTCGGGAGTTGATAACAATTACTCAGGTACCCGTCTGCCGGATATCCGCTTATTGTTAGTACTAGAGTATAGCTTAATTTAAGGCAAAATTATAAGTGAACAAAACCTCATCAAATTTCTATCCAAAATCTCCGAATCGCGATCTATATCGCGACTAGTAATACATCTATAGTAGTTGATGCCATCGAGTCAGGTCAAAAGAATTTAGAATTAAGATTTGTATGCGTTTATTTCTGGCCCACTGCCCCCCCCCCCCCTCCTGTTCACTTAATCGCGGGCTAAGTACAGGGATATTTAGCCCACATAGGTTGGATCAATGATAGGGGACGTTTAAAGCTCGAAATCGTAATATACCATATATTACAAAGATACAAAGTTAAATTTATTAACGCAGATATTATTCAATTAATATGTCAGGAATTAACTTTTTAGGGCTGCCATGTTTTCGTTTATTCACATAGATCGAAATATCTGGTCCCGTTGAAGCAACTCAATTCCATACATTCAAGCTTATCAAAATCATCCCGGCCCAAACGAGATGCTCGTATTCGGGCAACTCGAAACTGTTCGAACCCGAACGAGCTGCCGATATTCGGATCGTTCAGGCATCATGGGTAATTCGGTTAATTTGCGAAGTTTAGATATCTCGATATTGATAATACGAATAGAAGCGATATGCGGGCTTCAAGTTCGAATCTATCTAAAGGTTTAGCCCAAAAAATAGGTAGGTATCCGAAGTACTTCCCCTTTTCAAGTTAAGAGGAGAACCCTATGATTTTTGCTCGAAAAAATCGATTTTTCTTTATTTAAATTTCATTTACACTTTTTTTCTTTCAAGAGCACGATAAGGAATTGTTGTATTGAAGTTCTGAGAATTTCCGAAGTTAAAAGCGGCGAGACATCACAGTTCCCGCCTATAAAAGCAATCTGTCTCGCGTAAAAAAGTGCTCTTGAACGAAACGAAAAACCAAAGTGTAGGATTCAAGATTATAACATGAATATATAAAACATGAAAGTCCTTCTTCCAACTAAGCGTGATCTTTTCGCCGTCCGAAATTTTGCAGAGAAGTAGAGTAGATCACAGTTTAGCTTGGATTAATGATGATTATCGTGAATATAAAATGCTATATACGCCATATGAGATATAGATGATGATTGCCTATCATAAAAGAGGAAAGCGGCACCTTATCCATCATTAAAAGAATCTTTTTCTCTGAGATGGCAACCGCCTATAAATAATACGGAAACGGGATTTTGATTAGCCGAATAGTAAGTACACTATTTTATCTTACTATTAAATACTACAATCATCGAGAATCAATTAAAATTTTGTCCGTAGAGAGGAAATTGTCTGACAATGAAAGCTGAATATTCACTGGAAAATGATTTGTCCTCTGTGAAAATTGCAATACTGTCCAGTATTATACGAGTCGATGAGAGTTTTTTTTCGATCGAGTGATTAGCGGAACTATTGACAAGCCATTCGAATCATTTTCTCTCCCGTATACCGAAATTTGAGCTCCGATGGAAGCTGGTTTGCACATTCCGACGTATCTAAACTACAAGTCCCAAAGGAAGCATATTCATCTTTCTCATCTTAACAATAACGACCGTTAAAGGGACGGTTTGCTTAAAAATATTTAGCGATGAAATAATGAGCAGTCACGATGTCTTGTCGACGAAATGAGAGAAAACAAGAGAAAACGTTGACCCAGATTCTTGAAGAAATCGAGTTTTTGCATGTGACAGCCTTGATCGATGACCAATAGAGTGCCTACGTACTATTTGTGTGAATACTTCGAACACCGCTATAGTTCGATGAGCGCGATCGGTTCCCGATTATTTTTGTTCCCCTTGCCATTTGTCGTTTTAGTGATACGCACGAATCGTTTTACCTGGGCGACCTAGAATTTTCACGTAATTGCGCCGTTCACGATCCGTGAACGGAGGACAACGAACATATAAATGTCCATAATATACGTGTTTCTATTGTTGTTGCTGAATAATGGTTATATGGAATATTTTCCCGTTAAAATAGATGCTCTTAATGATATTTTATGAGATAAATTCCCATATCCCATTTATTACGAAGGTAACAACTAGTAGCTACGTAACGTTTCCCGCGATTACGTTTGCCGACAATCGACAAAAGCATTTCCATTCGATGGGACATGAATTTTTGTTAAACACATCACTATAAACGCTGGAACTCCAACGTAGATTAATTGAACCGTTTTAAATTTGTTATAGCGGTGAGTCAAATCTAAACAATCAATGAAGAAACTATTTCTAAATAATGAAGGATGTACTACATACTATCGTAACTGCCATCGCAACAACAGTGATCGTTAAGGATACTCTCATCTCTGCAATACCTCATCTCAGCGCTCGTGCACTCCTTGCATCCTGGTATAGGTCCTAAAAATGAATAAACCGTTTATTATAATTAATGTTTTATTATTATTAATAAAAATATACATCTGATTTTTTAATGATTTGGCTCTATAATAACTAAATTTAATAATTATAAAGATAGAATATATTTATAAGAAAATAATGATAATTCGCGATCAACTACACGATCAAACTCAAATAATAGGACAATTGTTAATGCATATAATATATATTCATGAGAAAGATTTCACTTGCTCGACCTTCGAGGATCGCGCTTCTCAGTAATGCAAAGAGGGCGTGCAACGTCGAACAAGCGGTCGTTAAATCGCTGTCAAATTATAAGTATCCAGGCTAAATGCATACGGCATCCATTCACATTAATTAGAGTCTTATTCCACCGAAGCTTACGTAACGACTTAATCCCTCGGGTGTCTACTGGGTTTCGCCAGTTCTTGTCACAACTATCTGTGCGAAATTTCAATTGTACGTATAATACGTTGGCTTCTTGCGATATTCACTTAATCTTCTGAATAGTGTCTGAGAAAAATGATTTTATAAGCCGTCAACGACGTAGATTAAATGGATCGGGAACTGAAACGAACTTGAAAGTATTTCACAAACTGCGGCTGGACAATCAATACCAGTACAACTTTCGATTTCGTTAAATTCCCTAAACTTTGTCATCGCCTTAAGTTCGAGCTTGATTTCGGAGTTAAGTTTGTAAAGAATTTGACGCTTAACTCCGTACTATATAAAAACTAAAAAATTAAGTTCATTATTTTCATTGAAGTTCAGTTCAAATTTCACCATATCCGGACACTCTTGAGTCCCGATTAAGATCTCGTCGCCGAAATCGTTGCAAAAATTATCAATTATTTCATAAATGCATTATTTCAAAGATGCTCTTACATCTATAGTATATTCATTAGGTATACAATATTATCATCAAGTAGGATGCATTTTGTGTATACATGCGAAACATACATTTTGACCAACAACAGATTGAAATGACAAATATACACCGTCCTTCCCGTATGGCCAAGCAAGAGTTTCAATTTAGGTATAAGATAAGACGCTTGAACAATGTTTGCACAGATTTCAAGAGACCTTCGTTGGTCGACGCGTAACTTCCGATTATCACTATTATTATTATTGTGCGGAGAGATAAGAGATTAGACGAGATTCCGTTTTACCTCATGGCCCGTACCTTTTCGGTCCATGCGGGCTATCCGATTTGGCAGCACAGAATTGAGATACGAAACGTTGACACGAGAAACAATTGAACGCGCACTCATTTAACTTAGCTCTTATATCCTCCATTTTTTTTACCAAAATACAATCGATACCTCAATGTTACCTGGATACGTTTTGAGATTTTTCGCTTCGGTTATGGCATCTTTGTACGTAACTTGGTGCTCGAGAATGTATTCGTCCTCGATTGGATAGTGACCGACTATCTTGACAGCAGACAGATCGTCGATCAATGATATCAGGAACAATATCAAGACCGTCCGAATATGTGGTTCAATCATGCTACTTTGCAAAACGATTCTCTTCTCAGCATTCTCGCGAGGCCGCTTCGCCGCTGGCCATTCGGTGCTGGCATGAATTTGCTGAATTTTCTGGGTGACAAGACAAACATATATTTATTATGTAATGTCCCTCAAGCCATTTATCTAACAAAAAAGTTGGGGTTCTTGAAAAAAAAAAATTAAATATTAATCATATTTGGAGAAATGCACTCTTATCTTCTTATTCTTACTTTACGAATGAAATAAATGAAAAAGTAGAAAATAATCTAACAATAAGCTAATTTAGAAGTTTTCTACGTCCCCTAAAAATAATTGCTTACATTACACCCGAAATTATGCGAATTAATCAAAATATTGAGAAAATCGATATTGCCAAAGTGTGGTCAAAAATATCGTATAACAAATTGAAATTTGCACATTGCTCGTTGCGATGTTTTCCGTTAAACCGTTTCCGCAAATAAAATCAAGGCAAAAGGTATAAACCTATTTTTAGAATAATTCACCATTAACGGGTCACGTACAGTTAGGACTTCGAAAAAAAGGGGTTTTTTGCGAATTTTTTTTGGGGACACATTTAAATAATTAATCGTAAATCTTTTTCCATACAAAAGACATATATTTTAAGTAAATAATACAATTTTTTCATTGCAAAATATGCAGAAATTTTTCCATAACCGCACGTAACGTAGGGGTCCCAAAAAAAAGGTCCTCCGCGGTGATCAGTGCAGCTCGTCACCGGATCGTCCGAAATCAAAATAAAAGTAGGGATCATTAGTTAATGACATAATGCTCCGGTTGATCGAAGGATTTGAAAATTTTATGATTTTTCACAAAATGGTGGATGTTGGAAGTCAAAGTTGTGTTTTCGACCCAAATTTTGCTCACATTTTCAGCTATAAAAAAAAAAAATAATCGCATAGAAAAATCCTTCGTTCATCCGGAGGACAATTATGTCTAGAAAAAGTGAGCAAAATTTCAAGTCGATCGGTAAAGCCGTTTCCGAGGTACAGTGATCACCGTGTTCGAAAACATAGTTTCGAGAAAAACGCATTCAAAGTTTTCAGTACGATTTACATGCAGAAGAAAAATTTCCGTTCAAAGTTACATATCTCCATACCCAACAGTCGGATTCGTCTAAAATTTTCACAGAATACTTTTCAAATGTGCTACTTTTAGAAAATGTAAAAAAAATCGATTTTTTGAAAATTCTAACTGTACGTGACCCCTTAAATACAATTGCACAGCTTCAATAATTCGAATGAATTTACCGGTTATCGTCGAACAGGTGTCAATACTAATTGTAAGAGTGTTTCTTTCCTGGCATCTTCGCATACTAAGTTTCAGTACGATGGTTGACAAATTTATGTTGCCTAGAACGAACCAACCAATTTTTCGTAAATCAAGCCGCATATCTCTAAATCAATTCTCTTCGAACTTTTTGTTTGCGTTTTATCTCTATCGGACCCGCCTATAATTCGACGAAAGAAAAAGTACAGGTTACCATTTAAATAATCGACGATGGACTTAATTTGACCGCAACTCTTACAATCAGGCGGAAAACATTGTCAATATGATCATCCTCCCGTTCGAAACCGTAGTACGGCCTAATTTTCTCGTCTTATTTCCATCGATCAACTAAAATGGGACACCCTGTACATTATACATGCGTATGTACGCGTGTGTTTTTTGTTAATCGGGTATATTTCCATTTGTTGTTGAAACATGTCTATTCCGATGTACACACTTGTACAGATTACAGGTTATAGTAATTATGGCGAGGAGACTCGTATGTGGTGCCGAGCGGCCGTTACACAAGGTACGCGATGTTCTATTGTATATATCGATCCGCTCGTTCACTTTATGTCTAGGGATGATTCATCCCTCTCTTACGTCCCACTCCAGACGCAACGTGGACGCCAGCTCACCGAAACTTGTTACCCTTCGGGATGCTACGTTTTGCCACAACGGTTCCGACGGGTGTTCTCAAAATTTTGCAAGTCGAATAATTTTAACACGTACATTAGTTTTTACTTACGAGTCTAATACTTCTTGTATACGCATATACATTTGGACATTAGACGATGTGCTACCCATTTCCTCAAAAATTCGAGTCAATGAATCTTCGTGGGAACGAAAATTCGGTTTATTTGGCACAGAAAAAAAAAACATACCGCGGCTGGGACGGGAGTCTCCAGAGTTTTGTTATAACAATACGGGCAGCCTGCTGTTGTTCTCATTACGCTCGCCTTATTCGATCGAGGGAGAACGAGGATTTTTTAATCGGTAAAATTTTCCGGGTAGTTCGTGCGCGATTAAACCGCCTAGGACATGCGCACGAGTTTCCGCGCGATGATTCACGAAACGTCACGAAGAACACGGGATTGCTAATTAAGTTCAATTAAAGGCGCTACCGGCATACACGAGTATACGCACTACATATATTACGCTCGAATTGTTTCACTCCGACATACATTTTCAATAACATCGGAAAAAAATGTAACAACTTAGATAAGCTTCGAATAATTATGTAAGGCGCGCGCTTGGCGATTTTCCTACATATGTTCAACGAATTCAGACAACTATAGAAGGAATATGCCGATGCTTCGGTTTGGCTCCAGAAATGGGGTACCCCACTGTAGTTTGGTACCCCACTGCCTGGCGTCATTGGCGTCGCCACAAGAACGTGTAGATCACACAGACACGTTCACGTATAACTCACACTACTTCATGGCGTAGATCCGCCTCCTCTCTCTCCAATCACGTACGAGCAAGCGCGCTTTCTCACTTCCTCTAATGCGAGGTATACACTGGGGTACTCGTGCCGACTCTCTCTTTTGTGAGCTGCTACTGCCGTAACCCACTGTTTCGACATATACATAATATCAACCTTAAGAACGTTAATAACCGTATAGTATAAGTTGAGATAACTGCAAAAAATAGATTATCTTTAATATTTGAATTATTAAGTAATAGGCCATAAAAATTTATTTTTTTCATCATAGAAAATGTTTTAAAATGAAAGAGGAAAAGATTTGATCGTACGATCTGGCGATTTCAAATGCAGAAACTCTACCAACTCGGCCAATGTCTTGTAATAATTCTTGTTAGATACTTCTGATCAAATTAAACACGGATGCCCGAGTTGGTACCCCAGTCGCCAGCGTCCCTGCAAGCATGTTTGGGCACACGGATGCGACCCTTTAGAAGGTATAAAACTACGTAGACCAAGCTCCGCCGGATTTCTCACCGAATAACCCCACTGATATTCGACATGACAAACTGGCTTATCTCCTTTTTCCCTAATATATTGTTAATTATTGCTAGTGTAAAGTGTAATGTAATAAATAATGTAGGAAATAATTTAAAAAAAACAAATTATTTAAGGGGAATTTGATCGTTCGTCTCTCACAGTTGTAAATTTACAGACGGCAGAGCGTTCACGTTCTAGTGACTCGGCCTACGGGGCGTATACAATCCTGAGTGACGTCACAATTCGACCGCTGCGACGCCAGGTGGCAATTTCTGACGGAAAAAACTTGGAGCCAACCGAAGTATAAGCATATTCGTTCTATAGTCGTCTGAATTCGTTGGTATGCTCTGTCGTACCGTCGATTATAAACCGAGATCGTGAAAACATGGAAAAAAAAAACTTAATTAAACGCTCACGTTTTCGCGCGTAGACATATGTAGTAAAACGCAAACTCAATTAGGAAATTAGACGGTATCTGTAACGTGAATTTTCTGGGCTCATCCGCTTTGTCAAGTTACGTCAGACAAGCTCTAAGTCCCCATGACAACTTATACGCGAACAACAATGGATATTACAACGTAAGAATTGTTTTGACAATCGAAAAAAATCTGAATCTTGTGAAATTGCGGCGAAATCAAGAAATTTGTCGTTAAAAAACAGCGTGCAGTAACGACAATCACCACGATATTTTGATTCTCCTAGTGTGCTCAATCTATGTACGAAAAATAAACTATTTATCGACTTTCGTGTAGATAACATTTGTCGAATATCCTCGTTAAAGAGAACACGAGTTTCTAAATCAAGAACGGTTTCTCGGTCATTGCCATGGCAAAGAAATTTCGCACGTGAATAAAATCTTGTGTGATTTCGGTAGAAAAGATCGAAGTTCATTTTATCGAGGACAAAATATATTTTGATCATGGCGTTATAAATACAAAATTTAGGTTCAGACACGAGTTTTTGTAAAACGTTTTTATCAATTTTGTCACGAGCATCGCTGCATATCGGCCGATTTAATACCAACGATCCGGCACTTGCTCGGCAATGTCTTGGATCGTGTCGAACCAGGAGATCTCTTCGAAGCAAATTCTAGTTCTTCAAAAACTAACAGAGAGAGAGAGAGAGAGAGAGAGAGAGAGAGAGAGAGAGAGAGGGGGGGAGAGAACGAGAGCACTACGTTCTCATTTACTCGTTTCTCGCACTTCGAACTCTTCTACGGGTCGGAGCACGCTATGAAGATTAGACGAAGAAAAAAAAGAAATTACTTAGTCTTCTGAGCTAATCGGTACTATTCGGTACATACATGCTAAGAGCACGTTATCAGCAAACGCGTTATCAGTCACACGTTTCACATTCAAATGAGAAACAAACCTTAATATAGTCATACGCACTTGTGAACGACATGCAAATTGAAGGCTGTTCAACGAATAAACACATATTTCGTTACACACACACACGCACGCACACACACGCCCACACACACACACACACATGCGCGCGCCTAAGTAATCATCTCACCAAATACAAAGGCGTTAATTGCATCCGACGACGTTTCAATTATTCCCCGTGGATCGTACGAGAAAATGACTTATTTTACTTTCCACTAACGAATATTTTCGAATTTATTCTATCCAATGATAAAACAAAAACGGAAATTCTATACAAAAAGCCAAGTTTCCGATTTGAACGATATATATTTGTTTCGAAATGAATTATCGAAGGTTTTTTAAAACCGTGTCGGGACAATAAAACGAAATAACGAACGAACGATGAACGAACGAACAAACGAACGAACGAACGAACGAACGAATGAACGAACGAAATAAAGAACAACCGGCGAGTCCTATGGACTGCGTGTAACTGAAAGTGGTAGACGAGGGGGCTGAAAAGAACCCGCGCGATCCGGCTTTCAACAGAACACCGGCATGCGTCCCGCGACTCGCAGAGCCCTATGTATTCTCGCTTGTGTAAGTAATGCTACTTAGCTGCTGCTGCTGCTATGTAGCGGCGTTTCTCGATGGTCTCACGTAACTAACGTAAGAAAAACAACTTGGTCGTATATCTACCTATACTGAGTTTCTATACGTGTAATTTTGATCAAGCCGGACGAGCATCTTCTTTGGTTACTTTTTCTACGGTATTCTATAAGTATTGTCTGATACTTTCGGGCCAACGGAGTAGTTAACTTTGCGTTTTCTTTCTAATGTTATTTCGTATCCAGTCGTTGTGAGACCACCGGACTCAACGTGAGCTTGCCGTTTTTAATTAAATAAAAATCCAGGTCGCACGTCTCGAAAGAGAATTCATTCGATACTAACTCGATCCCTAAATCATTATCCTTACAGGTGCTTCGAAAGAACAAAACAACCATTCTTCAAACTACAATAAGAGCGGAGAACAATTTTCAAACGAGTGAAGATTATCGAGTCTGAAATATTACTTTACCAAAGTTCGTCTTAATTTGGACAAAGGGTAATAAAAACGTTCGTCATTGTAGTAGACTATTTACTACGTTTGTTATGTCCGGTCATGTGCAATGAGCACGTAAATAGTACGTCAAAATGCTACGGTCACGCTGCACTTAGCAAGCGCTTGTGTAATTTGAACCCCCGGTATATCGGGGCTTCCAAATGACCATGAGTGTTACATTTGACCTCGATTCATAAGACGATTCTCGTAGCAGGAAAACATATTCTTTAGGAATTCAACGAAATATCCTTTTTTTCACAGTTTTTCCATACATTATTGAAGATATTACGTTATAAACTTAAACGACTTGTGGAACACTGGGAAACAAGCACGTCCAATTTGTATATAGACTAGTCTTTTAAGGAGGTTTATCTGGTCAACGAATTAACAAACAGATATTGATGAAAAATCAGAATATAGTTATCAGTATTTAAAAAGTCATCTCTTAAAATTTCAAGACCTGAGGATACCTTGTTCGTGAGAAATAAATAAAAACATATTTCCTAAACTAACATGGGCCTTTATGGGTTTCACTGATTTTTCCGTCTACAAACATTAATAAAAAGAATTAATAAAAAAAAATATCTAAGGAACATTTGTAGAGCTTCATAAAATCGATCGAGTACTCATGAGGTTCATAATACATTAATTTGTCTCGAATAATGCTGATTTCTCTGAGGCTAAGCTTGACAGTACTCTGATCATGGCAACGGGTGTCTTCCTTTGTCCGATAGCTCGATGATAAAGCGACAACACGAGTAACAAAATTCTCGTTCTATGACAGCTGTACGGATTATGTGAACGCCGTGTTCTAAAGCGTACTAATAATAAGCTGATTACACTAGTCACAACAAATTTTCTTTTGACTTCCTCGGTACCGGATAAACCTTCCTAAACGAATTTGTTTAAAAAGCGACTCGGTCAATGACACAAACATCTTATTGGTGAACTAAAGGCACATCAGAAATTTAGGATCATTTAGCACACGGTATGTTAATCGGCGAGTATTAAATATTGTAGATTATGTCAAAGGAGTGACTTATGTATGTTATTCTCGGTACGTACCGATGATTACGTTTACAATACAGCTAAAAAACAATTTGCAGGGGGGCTTGCGCGACGTTGCTAGTTTTATCAACGATGAAATTAATGTTTTGTATTCGGTAATGGACAACGTCGAGATCGACCATCCATGTATCGCGATTGATTCTCATATGTCTCTCTGTATATATATATATATATATATAATGTTGTCCGTGAAACGAAGGTACGTCAGCTGTCGAATGCGGAACACGTAGAAGGAGAAGAAGGAGGAGGAGGAGGAGGAGGAGGCGGAGGACGAGGAGGAGGAGGAGGAGGAGGCGGAGGAGAAGGAGGTTTTCGTTGGTTTTTCACTGCCGGAACATTGTTTGTTTATGGAACACGTGTCTTCTCGAGTAGCAGCATGCGTTTACGTATCAACGCGCACTCGTGTGCGCGTATGTGCATAGAGCGTACCTACATTCACGCTCTCACCCTTATTCGTTTCTTTTGACATCGCTTGGGGTGCGTCGAATGGTTATACATGTAGGATACGGAGGCTCCTCGGCAGACGAAGTTGTAACTTAACCAAAGTTACAACTCGATGTATTATTAAAATCACGCGTTGTTAAAATAGTACTTTAGTTTTGAGAAAAAACAACATTCGTCCGTTACATGGTCAAAGCGATAACACCCACGGGAACCTATTTCCAGTCAAGGACAGGAGACGATTGCGAAAATACAAAACAACGCGGGAAAGGCATAACAGAATTGTTAAATAGTTCGAACAAACGGTGATGAATCGGGCCTGCGTGCGTGCGTGCTTGCGTACGTCTATTGACGGAAAGAACCATTGTTCAATGCGTGTCGTCCTGTATGGAGAAACAAAGAATCAGCTCGGGGTATCGTTACAATACGATTGTCGTATACGAGGCATCTGCATTCTCCACTGCGTATGAATTTCCTTGATGCAACAGTTTCGATGCATCATTCGGTTAGTCGAGGGAGAATAAACAAAATCGCAATTATAATACGAGCTTGTCTGGAAATGTAGGAAATATCAAGTGGAACTGCTTGCCTAAGAGAAAAATTTTTACGTTTTTCGTGTGTAGAGACTGACGTAAATGCGAAAACTTTGAGTAAATATTCGTGGGTTGTCGATTTTCTCGAGTACTTACCTGTAACGATCGCCGATCGAAATCTTCAACTTATCCTTAATCAATAATGCCACCTTCGAAGTACATGTAGTACGTGTTCGAAGTATGCGCTCTCACATGCACAGTACGGACAGGAGTATGTACAGCTGTAAGGAGTCCACTATCGGAAGATAGGAAGGTCTGGCCGATTTTGGAGGAACCTAACGTGAGACGAAAGTCCCGAGGAGGGAATCCGGGTCACACGCGAGGAGACGACTTTCCGGAGATCACACCGGGACAGTAAGGAGGGACAAGGAGGAGTGCGCGAAGTCCTCGGCACCAGTTGAGGAACACGGCAACGCGGATAGGTGAAGTGCAGACAAGAAGTGAAAGAATAAGGATAAGAAAAGACTTAATAAAAGATAAGTTACCGGAAAAGAAACAAAAATGATAATATAGAAAATTTAGGAGCGCAGTGGCTGAGTGGATAGGGCGCTGGGTTCGCACTCAGCGGCCCCGGGTTCGATTCCCGCAGCCGACACCAATGGGAAAAGAAATTTTTCTATGTGTTGATTCTGCAATCCTGGCGGTTCGGATTCCACCAAAACAAACGTCCAAAAAAGACCTCGCTGTGATGAGTGGGGGGTCCGTGCTCGGCTTTGGTGCTCCCGCAAGGCGGTTCTCATCGCGCGGATGGTGACACCTTGGTCGAGCATGGGCCGCCCATATTATCACAGATGAGGAGGTGCCGACCTAGGAGACTCTGGTGAACGTGCTCGAGTTTACTCGCATTGACACTGGAGGAGACTAGGTACGCACCGACCTGTATCGACGGAGGTTTTCTGCAGTTTCCCTCCGTCCGTGGCAAATGCGATACAGGTAATGAGAGGTAATGAGAGGAAAAGATTGAAAAGGAATATAGGTGTGTAAAAACCCCGAAGGTGAGGGTACGCACAGTAAACTCCCACATTATTATTAATATAGAAAATTAAATTAACAAGAGAGAACGGATCAGGCGTTATTAACCAAAATTGTATGGAGAAGAGACGACGTATATAACTGAAACAAACCACATGGTATCTTGGTACTCTGTCATACGACTTATACTAATTTAGTATTTTTTCGAGTCCCGAACCAATTAATGAAAACGGATAACGTTTCAATACATATACGTATATACTGTTAGAGCGACATTTAAATTATTTCCCCAAGTATTGAACTTTAAACGTGTTTTCTCGAAATGTTTTTTTAGCACTTTCGTTGAACTGGTGAGACCGGTAAAAAATGATTCAACCAATCAAAGTCTTCCGAAGTTTTAGTTAAATAATAACTTGTTTATTCACTCGATTCACTCGATCGATTTGTCGATGCACCATAATTAGTACGATTTTTTTACTTTTTCAAAATGTTTTTCTTAGCTCTTAGGACTATAGAATTTCATGTTATTTTCAATGTTGTGTTCACACGAAGCACGGGGACTTGAAATTTTCCGCCCAGTGACCGCACTGGACCAGAGGCATGAAAATCAAGTCCAATTTTCCAATGAATTTGTATTTTTTAAACATAGAACAGAAAAATGATATAGAACATAGATGAAAAAAGAATTGCATCTATTTTAACGTCCTCGAATTAAGTTCCCTTCTCAAATAATTATTCGATTCAGCAAACGAAAGTAGGTCTCTAGTAAGCAAATATATCAATAATCAAATAATCAACCATATGTTTCCTATCAACAAATAATTCGAATTTTCAGACTTGAAGTTTTTTATAACAACCATTGCTTCAATTGTGACGTTTCATTACAGAATTTCAGTTCGAATGGCGGAATCGCTTTTCGACATATTTTAATGTCGGCCGCAATTATCACTTTTTTCGTTAATTTCCACAGCTTCTTTTGTTTATAAACGTATCTTGCTCTTGGCGCATATTTTGAACGAAGATCGCACGAAAAATCTTGATTCATTCCTCTTGAACCTTTATTCAAATCTCAACCAGTTGACGAAACCTTTTTCGTTTCATAAATTTGGCAGAATGGGTGAACCGCCGAAACATTACTGTTCGTTGATCATTTTATTTTTGCAGTTAATCGCACAGTCGGTCACGAAAATATTCCGACACCAGCATACAGTTGCTTTTCTACTATCTATTTCAACCAAATGTTCGAAGAACCATAAAACTATGGTATAGTATATTCGAACGTAATTTTCAGGTAAGATAATCGCAAAAAATAATCATTTCGTGCGTACGATTGTTTAAATAATGTCAGAAATTCGAAGAAATCGCGAATTTGTATGTCATAAAAATATTCGGACGCGACACAAATTAATCTTACAATGTTTAAATAATAATTTTCACCTTAAGATTAATATTTTATTAGATATCCTTGCTGTTACACAACATAGCTTAAACGGCATGTTGTAAATATATATTTTTAATAATCTAGGCTAATACGACCCCGTTCCTCCACAAGCCGTTTTTTCAACTACGTCTTCATTGTTATCGGGGTTTTCTGAATTTGTGGGTCCAATTCGCCCACAAATGTTCAGTAGGATTCAAATCCGGCGATTGTGGAGTTGGGTGCACAACATTAGCACATGTATACATTAAATCTTCGTGAAAAAGCCATGCGTTGTGCTTTGGATCGTTGTCTTAATTACATTTTGAGCCTCCTCCAACCCCCATTTCAGCAACACGTTTTTAAAAATTGTTTTGTAAAATGGTCGGGTATTTACACTTATCCAGAATACCCTCTGTAAATACTAATTCACCCACTCCATGCGACAAAATACGCCCCATATTATTACCAAATTGCCACTGCGCTTCACAGTGCGTTGCAAATGTTTTGGATTTCCCACTTCTTTTCGTTTTCTACCCCCTCTAACTCTTCCATCACCACCATGAATACCAAATTTGCTTTTGTCAGCGAACATTGCATTATCTCACCACTTATTTTCTTCCTTCTATTTGTCGCATTAATGCACGGCTTTTTTCTGGGTATTCGTTCGTTATAACCTTCGTCTCGCAACACTTTTCGCACATTTTCTGGGTGTACAATAATACCCCGTTCTTCCGGAAACATCGTGGCCCATTTTGATGCACTTGTCTTCGGTTCTTTTTACTTTGTCTTACAATATGACGTCGATCACGAATATTTCAAACTCGTGGGCGTCCACTTTTGCGAACAAAATCAAATCTATTTTCATTCTTAGATCTTTTTATTATGTCCTCAACAATAGATACTTTTACTCATTCTCAATAATGTTGGAATTTCACGATAAGATTTTCCCTTATGCCAATGGAAAAGGACTGACTGCCTTATATTAAACGAAATGTTTTGCCTCTTCCAACCAAATCCTCAAAAAAATTTCACCGAACTTGGTGAATATCCCATCATTCACATTCTTCATAAAGCCGCTTAATAGTTAGATTTACGAAAATGGTGCTGGACTCCTATTCGACGATTATTGTGTATGTTTACTGACAGTATACCAACGGAGTCGGAATATTTTTGTGGCCTACAAATTCGTGATTTCTTTGAATCTCTCGCATTATTTCAACAATTGTACGTACGAAATAATTATTTTTTTTGCATTACTGTTACCTGAAAAGTATGTTCTAAATACCATGCCATAATTTGATGATTCTTCGAACATTTGGTTGAAATAGAGAACAGAAAGCAACTTTATGCTGGTGTCCGAATACTTTCGTGACCGAGTGTACCTACATACGTACATATGTACATCGATCGATATTATTAGTTCACTGATGTCAAATTCCAATCCTTGAGGGTCTCCATTTTCATTGAATGATTTTTAATTACTTTCTAACGTTATCGGTAAAATATTGCGATTAAAATACAACGACTCGATGTTTGTAGAGAAATTTTCAAACTGATGGGTAAAAGCGTCGGACATTTTTATTAGTTACCTTTAAAATCAATATTAGTTAGACTGTGCCGCGTGCAGACGGTCGTACCCTAAGTACCTACCTCGTATCCTCAAACCTGTGGGCCGTTGGTCCAAACGAATAAAAGACGCCGAACCCAGAGGCGGGAGGAGGGCAAGAACACGAACGAAAAACTTGCTATGGACGCTCTATTGACCCTGTTGTTACGACGAGAATCTTCGTGTCCCATAGCAATCGGACCTACCCGTCACTCTCTCGCTCTCTCTCTTCACCTATGCACGCCAACGTTTGGGATATAATAGGTATGCGGTTCCCAACATTCGCAAACACCACACCACAACAATCTATACTACGTTTGTCACAGCCGCCACCTAATCACGAACACATATACGATTATCTCTGCCATTCTGGACACGCATTACCGATTACACATCGAGACATAGTCCAAAGGAAAATCTCCATGTTAATCATAATCACGCCCTTCCCATGCAGTGCCATCTAAGATCAAATTCCATAGTTCTCGTACATATCACTCACTCGATAGTCTATAAGTATATGACACAAAGGGAGGGAAGTCAGTCTCCTTGTAACTACCGACCTATTAATCGGCGGAGCCCTTGTCCAATATAATTAATAAAGAATCTTTAATTATCTTTACGTTAAACTTGTGTCGTGTATTAATTTACTAACGTCTTATAAAACCTGCTTCTAATACCCGCGTGAGTGAATCTTCTGACGAGTGCGTTAATATAGACCTTCGCGAACGAGTCAACGAGTGGTGACTGCTCTCTCAGGCACTGGCGATCCTAAGTGACCCAGGTTCTCAAAAAGTCGCATGACACGTTTCATCGAGTAAGGACAAAAACCACTATGGCGGATGTCCCGTTGATGGGGCCCCCGTTCATACCTACGCCCCAGTCATTGGAAGAAATCAGATTAAACAGAACCACCCCGTGCCGTGTCGCTTCTGGAGAGAGTGGGCAAACCATATAATGTTTGACCAAAATCAAAGAATAATGGAACAGGCTTGGAGCCGACATCCTCCACTTTCTATCGGCCCAACACCATCATCGCTTGAGGAGTGTACGTAGTTGGTAGAAAAGGGGAGGGGGTATTTGGATAATATCCATTGTTATGGTATTGGCACTGCGTTGGCAATGTCCTGGCACTGTGCTGACAAAATCGATAAAATTAACAAAAAAAACCTATGTGTACTTATGTACGTACGTAAGAAATTGTACTTCTTTGGCGTGATTAAAAAATAATTTTGTGTATTGCAGTGTAGATATTTTTTTGTGTCGAAATTATGTTTTAAGATTTGAGGTTATATTAATATCCGTATTATTATTATTGAACTGTCCGATTTAATATTATTTTTGCAAAATTGATATTTACATATATTTATATTTATATTATTTTTAACTGGCTTCATTTAAACGATTCTAATATGTGATGTTTATTTTATTTAATTTAAGTGGTATATATTCAAACTTGTATTCGTGGTATTTAATGTCGTTTATCGATCATTTGACTCATTGTCAGTTCAAATTTCTTTGAATGCGCAAAGAAATAATGTTTTTATTCACGCCAAAGATGTATAACTTCTTACGTGGGTACATAAGTACACACAGGTTTTTTCTTTGTTTTTTCTAAATAAGAACTTCGACGTCGCCAAATCGCGAAACAGAATCGCCCTTCTGGTATACTATATGCCATTTGCGCACCACTCGGAGAACTTCAGGCCTAAAAGAAAAGAAAAAATGTTCGCATTCGCAACTAACCTCATGTTGTGTGACGGTGCTGCGCGCGCAGTTCGTGATATCGAGAAAATATACTCCCATCAGAACTGCCTAACGCGCCTAAAGAAGTATAACTTCAATAAAAACGCTCTTTCTGCACAAAAATGTGTAAATCGGTAGCTAACAGTATACTAAAATTTGAGATGAACAACTTGTTTTTCTTTTTACATTAGAACATTAGAACAAAGAATACCTATCGGCTTTGCAAGTTATATATACGCCATAAATTGAAAATCACAATTCAATGAAAAAGAATCATTTCGTTTTGAAATGATCGTGCCGCATAAAAATCCGCAGTTTTCCGATTACTCGTATTAATCCATTTATTCTATATTAATATTGTTATATCTGATATTATTATAATTTAAAAATAATTACTTCCACTGGATACTTAAGGAATTGAGGATGGGCATAAATTAAAAAAAAACACATTTTTCGTGTTTTTTCTTCCATTCTCATTAAACATAACATCATGAAAATATTATCTACAAATTTCCAGTTGATCCGACAAAAACGATTCAAGATATGAAATATCTCGTCCCAAATTGTGTTACTACATGTCATTTTCTCAGTACTAGGCTTGAATCTTAAAGACGATTTTCTCAAAAGTACCTTTTCAAAATCGATGAACACTAATTGTAAGTATTTCTCAAAAACCGTCCACTCGAACAATAGCGGAATTGTACAATGTCCGTTAGGCATAACAAAACTAAGGTTCAATCGAGGCATTTTTATATTGAAACCATAGTTTCTCTATACGAAAATCGAGCGTTCTTTTTCCGTACAATGAATAAATAATTACTTTCGGTAGTCGCTATTTAGTTAAAAAAATTGGTTTATCTTCGATTAAGCACCGTATAAACGAGTGTAAACAACAACAAACTTCTATATTTCATTGATGCCAGATGAGCCAGTTAGAAGTTATACCTCGTCACCACTATGAAGCATTGTTTGAAGAAGGCCTTTCACGCAACTGCAAGAATTTGCCCAGGTTTCATATTATTTTAATGACATTTCTACATAACATTGTTCGATAGTCACACAAGTAATTACTTCATAAAAATGTTATAAAACCGTAAATACTCATAGTCATTTTGAAAAAATCACAAGTAAATTCTTATTTTTTATCCTCGGAGTACTTCTAATCCGTTAAGTTTGCCCGTTTTGCTGGGCAAAGGAAAAGAAAACTATCAATATTTTTACCATGCGTTTTTAATCGCTTTTTTATTATTTTATCAAAACGATAAGAAAACAATTTGTAAAAAGAAAAGAACAAAAAATCGGTCCCTGGCATAAATATTTTCGCGGCTGCTTTCGAGAGAATTTTTATTGTAACAACAATGAAAAATTTACAAAATGGCGACATTCAAAATAATTAATTTCATTTTTGGGCATTCTTTTAAGATCTTTTTTACGCTTTCGAATTAAAAATTGGGTAATTTTCGTAGGCTAGGCAATAAAGTTATCTATACCGAAAGCACGCAGAAAATTTTACGTTAATCGATTAAATAAGTTCTAATATATTTTAACAACCATCTCGAAAAACATAGATTCAAAACAAATGTATTTCAAGTTTTGGATAAGCGTAACGGCCAGTTTGAAATTCGCATCGACATTAAAGGCATGTTATACTTACTTCACGCTTAATCGGCCAATCCTGGTTGGTAAAAGTTTTCCATTTCTTCCTCGAAATACAATTTTTTAAATAACTGAACATCCGTGATACGACGGTATAATTGCATACAGTACGATTGGACTTTTTGGAAGGACATATTTTTTTAAGTGTATACCTTAAGAAAAAGAAAAAAAGCGATTTTTGTATATTCCTAGAGTGAAATACTCCCTTAATATTTACGTGATCATACGAATGTTGAATAACCATTTCTTATGGTTCAATTGTCCATACGCCTACGTGTATATATTTATATTTAACTTGCTCGCCGAGACCTCGGTTTCAATACATAGAGGCAGTAGCTGTGTAAATCGATGCGAGCGGAACGTGGGTACACCCGCATATCGACCCTCATTAGCATACACCACGTGTGTTATCACAGCGTACGCACAATTGTAATTTGTTATCGCAATAGGCGTTACTATGGAAGGATACGGATTCTCTCGTGCTAGAAATCATCGGATAATAGTCACTTATTCTGGCCTTAGCCTCGCTAATTTTCTTTTCGAATAATATTAATAGACGTGTATTAGTAAAATAACGTTTCTTGAGCTCTATGAAGGATTTTACCGAATATAACAAATATTACTTTGTTTGCGTGAGGCATTTCTTTTTCTCCCTGCTCCCGATCTCCCGATTCTTTTCTTTTGAATTGCTACGAGAGTTGTAAGGTCTTGTACGCTATGTTGCAACGAGCTCGTACGGCACGGTTGCAGACAAACTTAATTGGCTACAGCTGTTTTCGCGTGAGAAGGATAATTAGATCTTGCACTTGAATGAAAATGTGACAACTTCTTTTGATAAATTTATACTGATAATGTTACAGTAAAGATGATAGATGGGTCGAGAAATATTAGAAGTAATTCCCGAAGGTAATTCAACAACTAAAGACTGCTGACTCGATTGAAGTTGACTCGCCGGCAACTTGTGAATTGTGACTGATTATTAAAATGCTAAGAAACAACACTCTCATTTTTCTCCCTCTTTTCAAAGGGGGGGGGGGACTTTTTGAGAGTTCGTCATGTATTTTTATTGGTTCACGGGTTGAAGTCTCATGAAAAGTGGCGAGCGTCTTCAACCCGGTCAGTGTGAGGTATCGGGGAAAAACTAAATGGTCAACCGGCAATAAAACATTTGGTTACCAGCAGGCAACAAAATTCACGTAGGTACTTTCGTTTTTTTTTTATTTTCAGTGATACGAGTTTGAAAAGCTGTTAGAAAATTCCTCTGAAAATACGTAATTGTCTATAGTATGTTCCTATATACTTGCGTTGAGTATACAGGGTGTCCCCTTTATCTCTGCAACCCGACATAACTCCGTAATTATCGACGTCACAAAAAAATGTTCCAAACAAAAGTTGTACGGTGTGGAGGAGGCCATCAAATGTGACTCTTTTTTATTATTATGGTGAAGGTGGTTACGCACAGTGAAGGTCACCTTCACTTTTTTTAAATGGAATGGTACATATTTTTCAACTATCTTGTAGAGCGCCCCAAGCCGCATAAAAAACATTAGGGAGTCAAAGTTTTTCACTGTCATTCAAGGTCAGTATCGACGATACAAATCTAAATATCTAGGACTACCAAATATTTGGTAGTCTTATAAACAATTGGTAGTGAAATACTTGGTAGTGAAACATTTGGAAGTGATCCGAGCTGCTTTTCTGGAAGAAATATTACCTGTGTTGCTTGAAGACCTAAGCGATCGTGGGATCAGCAAAAACTTTGGTATCAATATGATGGTTGCCCAGCTCCTTTTGCACGGATAGCTCGCAATGTTGTCAACCGAAAATTTGGTATTAAGCATATTCGCCGAGGATCGGGAATAGGCTGGCCTGCTCGGACATCGGACGGAACTCCATTCGATTGTTAGGTGCTCTACAAGATAGTTGAAAAAAAATGTACCATTCCATTTAAAAAAAGTGGAGGCGACCTTCACTGTGCGTAAACGCCTCCACCGAAAAAAATGGTCGCATTTTATGGCCCCCTCCATACCGTACACCTTTTGTTCGGCAACATTTTTTTGTGACGTCGATAAGTACGGATTTATTTCGGGTGGCAGAGATAAAAGGGATACCCTGTATATTTATGTATATTAATTTTTAATCTTATTGTTAGAAAAATAAGTGAGTCGTTGTTAGTAGTATGTCTGTCGACACTCCAAAATTTCTATTGAATGAGCATATACAAACATGTTGGTTTACGTCCGGACAAAGTATGGAATGTAATTGCGAACACACTTTTTGTAAAATTGATCAAGAAATACTAACGCGTCATTGGTAATCGTAAAAATGGTTTATATTTTCCAGCAGTTTCAAAATGTATAATAGCATACTATAAGTGAAAGAAAGACGTTAACGAATTAGCTTCATATATATATAGGATCCGCGAAGAATATTTTTATTCGAGGTATAAGAATGTGAATATTGTTATAATATGATTAGAATAAATGGTCGGAAAAATATTTCGCGATCATTATTCCCAATTGCGGAATACTGATCGCGGTTTAATACCCGACTGTATTAAAAGAATACAGATTGTAAATTACTTTTTATTTTTTATGATTAATTCGAAACACAAGGAAAATCATCAGTGAGGATTTGGGAAATAGATACTTTCTTTTTATTAGCGCGGTTAAATTGTTCTATTGTAAAAATTCTTGTACATACTATATAAATAAGCTTTCATGAAACAAAACATTTGGCGAACGAATGATCGTAATGAGGATGCATCCTGGAGATTCTTCGCTCATATCGTCGCGGGAACATATTGATACAATAACTCCCAAGTTTTGCAAATATAATATACTGAGTTCCTACATGTGACCATCTCCAAAATTCACTTTACTCTTACAGTTTTGTAGGTAACTATAACGAGCGCTACAACATTAAATAGTCGAGTATAACGAATACTTCCGCAACTTTGATGCTACCGGAAGACATCGATATAACGCCGATAAGGTTCGCTGACATTTTCCTCATCGCGATTCGTTTTTATTCACCTATCCTGGGCGCGCCCTGGGCTCGGCTCTTGTAACGCTCTACATGATATTCATTGTATCCATGCGATAGCCATTACGGGGGTTCTCCTCTAACCATGAGATGTTCTTGGGGCAGGTGGGTGGGACAGGGGCAAAACAGCCTATGGCAAATCACATTTCAGTTCAGTATAAATGTGTACCTGGATGGCAGATTAAATTAAACACGATACAAAAATTAAAATGGTCGCAACGTTACGACGGCAAGGAAAGTCGGTGGCCTCTAGTTTCGTTGAGCAAATGACTCGGATCGTAATATGATTTTAATTTAGGTGCGACATCAGCATGTCCGGCTGATGTGGCCCCCGTGCTGCACATTCACGAAGCGGCGGATTACAGTGCGATAAGAAAAAAGAGGACAAGAGAGGCGAACGGCTAATCTAACAATTGCCCCCCCCCCCCCAGATGTTAAGGTTTGGGAGATATTCAGTAAAACGAAGTGCAAACATCCCTCTTATTCACTCATAACGACCCAGGTGGGATATCATATATTTCAAGGCCTAAATATTGTTTTAGTGGTTATAGAGATGAGATCAAACTCAAGATCGATCGATGTATACAAATTTCGATTTCAATTCAATTTTTACTGAAATCTGGCACTTTTGAATAAAATGGTTTACAGTTTCTGTTACCAGCCGAGTTATGGTAGAATAGGGAATCTTACGCGAAGCTTGATTTTGATACTAATTTCCTATCATTCATGACAGTAGCCCCTGGTGACTGGTTTCTTCATTTGAGGAATGTAGGAATATTTATTGTCACTCCTTTCGTTGCAAAAATATCTTTTACATTAATCCCTCGATTAGCCATGACATTATCTCCGCTTTCAGACTTGTTCAACAAATGACTGCGTTCCCGATTTGTCTGTTGCCGGTACTACCGCCATATGTTTCGGAACAGTGATTCAATAAACTAGGAGTAGCTCCAATTTGAAATTTGACAGTGGATCGGTTTTTGTAAGAACTCCACAAAACTCGCTGAGCAAATGGATTTGTTGGTCTCTGTATAGGAACTTCCGTGCTATCCACAATGACTTTTGTAGTGGGGTAATCTTTTTAAAATCCTTCAGGCATGTAATATTGCACTACATCTTTACTTTACATCTTTACTCGGCCAAATATTTATTGTACTCCACAATTGGTGCATGAAATTTATCCATGTTACAAAAAAATTAGACATTGATGTGGGGCTAATATCAAAAAGCAGCGCCAATTCAAAGTCCTGATTGTTCCTTCTCAGTTGTATCAAAGTAAGAGAAAATTGATCCTCCATGCTTAAATGTTCAATTTTACTCCAACTATATTTCGTGGAATAAACCTCCGGGGACAAGGTAGAGAAAACGAACTAAAATTTCTCATATGACTCCAATCCAGTATAAAATTGTATAGTCTCTCATTTTGAAGGCTGACGAAATGATAATTTTTTTGAGTGCCTACTTCACAAGAAGAAGTAGAAGTTGACGGTAAATCATGTGAAGTTGAACATGATGCGGTAACATCACTCACTTCCGCCTCCGGAGCGTAGTTTGTGCCATGTTCTGTACAACTTGTACGGATTTCTATTTTAGCACCAGTATCTTCTTCAGGTATATCTGTTGTTTTTAACTTTAATTGTAGGCTTCTTGTCTTTCTATTTTCCTTTTCTGTTCGTCCTTTCAAGTTTTTTTGCTGCAAACAAACAGGCAAGATATATATCCTTTTTCCAATATTTTTCGACTCAATTTCATCCCTGTAAAGAGGAAAATAAGGTGGGTAAGTACTTATGTAATAAAATATACCAGGTCAAAAAATGCAAACATTTCAAATAGAATTTTGTAGGTTGTGATAATAAAATACTTGACAATACACTTTTAAAAGTAAATACCGTCGAAAATATTATGTTTATATACTAGCCCGTAACAAGACTTTCCTTTTGAGAGTCTTCGGGTCTAAAATGATTACAACATAGCATTGAATGTTTTTTGGCTGTAATGTCCTTGCGACATACAGCAATTTCCCATTGCTTGCGAAGTTTTTCGTTTTTAGGGAATAAATGGACGCCTTCGTTTCTGCATTCAATTGCACAACACTGATGCATTATTCACAGCTTATTCACGACAAACGGATTATTGAACAAAAATACAATAGTAGTCGTAGATACACGGGCAAAATCGTAGAGAATCTCATTAAACGTCAAATTCTGTTTACGTTACAGTACAATGTACCCTCTAGCGGGAGAACTTGCCAGTAAGGTTCCCTATTTATGCGCTTTCAGCTATCTCATTCGTACTGGTGGCGGCGCGGTCGGTGTGGTAGGTCACGTTAAGCTCCCACCTGGGTCTTCACATGATTCACATCGTTGAATCATCGACACTCTCCGTGAACTTTGTTAGTTCTATTGAAATTTATCAGATAATTGGCGCTGGTTTCGCATGCCATTTCAAAGTAATTCGCTAGATTACAAAAGATATAATTTCACCTATTCACTTTGGAGTTTCGGTCTGCTTTTTATCCATTCAATTCTTTGCACGTTTTCCGGAGCACTTTACGGAGCAATCCCCAGCTTTTGCCTCAGAATTTTAGTGATAAGATAACATTGTGTTTTATGCATTTTCACTCGGATACGACCTTTTTATATAAGTACCTAACTGGAAAATAATTCTGATTGGTTCTATACGCGTTATCAAAAATTGTGTAGAGCTCGACATCTTGTTACGTCCTAGCCGGTAATGTCGAAATCGACAGTGCGTTCGGCCGGTGCCTCAAACTCTTAACAAGTCGATAACTTACCAACACAATTTTCTTACACCATTTACCATCACTCGTCGATCACCAACTCTTAGTTAACTAATAATATCATTCGTTCTTGGAAACCAAATAAGGCCAAGCTCCCATTACATATACACACCATGGAATTCTAAACTGTAACCTAATATAAGCACTCCATCAACTCATAAACACGTCGTACAGTAAATTTCCCAAAAATTCGTTTTCACTTTTATTTCTTTTCTACGAACTTCTTGTGCGACCCCGTCGCTCGAACACTTCAAAATAAACATGAAACTCTCCAAGAATTCCAAGAACTATAACTCGAAATTCATTTTTCTCCCCCACGAGGCGACGTTCTCATGTCACCCCCATGCACTTGAGACAATCCCCTCCGAGAGAAAACCAAGGCCCATACGAAAAATCCGACCAATCAAAATCAGCCGTCCTTATTGTAATTTGCCTCGCAGAGGCAGAACGGCCCACGCTCGGAAAAACTCAACACAGATTATTCTACGCTCTCATCGAGTGCAGACCTCATTGCGAAAATCTCGAACTCCGTAAAAAATACAAAAAAACTCGATATAAAAATCTCGAACGCTGTAAAAACTCTAAGTCTGTAAAAACTCTCTCAAACTGTAAAACCCGATTCAATCATCGAACAGTGAATAAAGTTATATTATTGGTTATTGTTACAATTACACCAGAGAAATAATTATTTCTCTCACGAGTAGAGAACCGACGTAATCCTTATCAACATCTAATCAATCCCATTAAATATTTAGTTGTGTCCCGAAAGCGCGAGCGATCTATTCAAAACTCACTACCGCGGAAAGCACTATCTCTTTGAAAGTTCGCGCTATAACTCCTATCGCGCCGCGTCTGCGGTCTAAAATTCTCATCGGGACGAATCTATCTAATATTCTGTAGCGGGAAAAGAAATATTCGTTACTTCTTTAATCCTGAAATACAGTTAAAAGTATTTTCGAAAATAAAATTAAAACATCATTAGCAAAATTTCATAGTAATTATATTCTATGAATACGAATATATAAATAGCCAGGAACTACTTTTGAGTGCCAGCTAAAAGCTGGACAATAGCGGTGAAACGTCTAAAAAATAAATGGAGAAATAAATGCATATGTACGTGGAGACTGCCTCGCATACCGTATATGGAAATTTCGAAGGTTTGCTCTTCATGGAACGTAGGTATGATGTGATCTTCGTATCATCTTACATCTCTATGTCTTCATATCACATGGTAGTTCCCCGATGAAATTTGTATATTGCCGTATGTACGAAATTACAGCGTACTCGAGCGTATTCGCTTCGTAAAAAGCCATGACAAACGATTGATGAGAATTGAATCGACCATAATTGGAATCCAAGATGACAAAATATTCACTTCGAATTTGCGGCTGATTCGTGCCAGCAAGTGGTAATTCAACTCTGCCGGTAAAATAGTACATGCATGAAAACATGTTTCCGACAGATGGCCTTGTCTCCGCTGCTCTTCTACGCGTGCAATGCGCCACTATAGCGCGACTATATAACCACTATGTACGCCGGAACGTGTATCAGTCATCACCGTAAATAGAAGTGGGGAAATCGTGTTTAAGTAACGGTGAGACAGCATAAGGCGCCTTGGTGTGTCCGTGCCCAGTGGTTTAAGTTGCGCGTTATTCCCTCGGCCTTTGTTTTTCGAGCCAGCCACGATAAAAGTTCTCATCAAACGTCATAGTGATATCTGCCGCAAAGTATCCGAATCGGATAAGGAACGAAGGAGATGGCTTCGTCACCGGTATTGAATCCCGTAAGCCTTATATGTTTATTGTTGATTTTTTTTTGTTTTTTTTGTTCGTCATACGCGTTGTGCGTCGGGTGGAATTCGGGTGACGTTTTTATCGTCATCTGGCAAATGTATATTTGTCACGGTAGCTGCGATGCCGTCATGAATGAACATATCTTCGAATTATTGCCGACTTTAAGTCTTTGAACTGTATACGATGTAGCTATATACAGAATGCGACATTTGTGTTTACGTATGATTGTTTGAATTCTCGTAAGAAAAATTCTCCACATGTCGATCTGCCAAATACAATATGCAAATCCTTACACAATATAGGAAATGTTTAGAGATACATTGACATTTTCGTTCCAATTTCTTCTAATTTAACTTCCAAACAGCTTTACGTAATTTTTTCACCAATAATAGGATACATGATTTATCAGGAATAATAGAGCCCAAAAACAATCATAATACCAAGAATACGCTTACTGAGAAAACTTTATTATCTTTCTGATGAATAATATAATGTGTTATAAATTATTAATTTTTAATTTTTAGTATGTAGCAATGTTTTGTGGCACCCAAAAATATGGTCTCTTTAAGCTCGAGGCTACATAGTCTCCTCGTCATACCTAGCTTCGAATGTATTTTTGGAGTAGACACCAAGCTGGAAAAATAGAATTTTATCAGGGATAATAGAACATTCCAAGATATGAATCTGAATTTTATCGTTTTCTAGCGGTGTCCGGTATTCGTTGCAACGCCGTTTCGGTCACATAATCGATTTGACAGCGAATGCTAAAGAAAAAAATTATTTTTTTTTTAAATTCTGTCTAGTGAAGTGCTTTTGAGTGCACAATATTTTATGTTTTCCCGCTTGGTGCGTACACAAATAAATTCGAAGGTTTTGCTACACGTGACCAGGCCACATACAGCTGTCCATGTGTGAAACATAGGTTTTCCAAATTTAATTCACGCACCTGTAGTAATTGTCCCTTTGCTTTGTTGATAGTCATTGCAAATGCGAGTCGCACCGGAAAATGCAGACGTTTGAATTCGAATGGAATATCGGTTGTTATCATTGGGATACGTGGCAGCAGTTCATTTTCTGCTTTAAATTTTTCATTTAAAATTATCGCTTCGATGATATTCTTCATCATCTTTTTCACTGAAAGCCTGGTATCGTTGCAAAGTCGTGATGGATTGATAGTTCGTAGAAGAATGATAGGCACGCCAATTTTCAATGTCTGTTGTTGTTGTGATTTTACAGAAGTTTTTTGGCAATGTGATATATTGTGTGCATTCATCGATTGTCATTTTCCCGTTTCCAATATCCAACAATTCTTTTTCGAAACATTCAGCGAATCCATCATGTTGTAGTTGTGCTTGCATATATATTGGCGGTGTGCTGTAAAATGAATTATGCAACTAAAACGAAAAGCGAAATGAAACACACTCAGTTGTTGGAACTATATATCGTCTTCTTCTTATATATAAAAATGGAAGAATGTTTGTTTGTTTGTTTGTCACGACTGAGTACATAAACCTTTCATCCGATTGCAATGAAAATTTGGTAAGTTGTAGTCCGCACTCTCGCGAAGGTTTCTACATTAGTAGAATAACTTTATTTACAACAATAAACGCGTACGGGGCCAAACAAAGTTAACATTTATGTATATCTAGAGATTAGATTAACAGCTGTCCAATGAAGTATGCCACAAAAATGAAAAGCGAAATAAAAGACACTTATTTGTTTTAAATATATATATATATAGATATAGATACATATATATAAAAGCGCCATATTTTTTCAAGTTTTTATGTTATTGACATGATAACAGTGCCCACTTATGACTAAGAAATAAAGCTATCGCTCATATAAAAATCGTTTTTTTAAACGCTACCTTTAAGAAATTATGACGTTGTAGTTAAAAAGCGGTTCAACTCTCCCGGACTCCCATAAAATTATTCTGCTAATGCGGAAACCTTCGCCGGCATGCGATATGGTATAGACACTCAGTTCGCTTTCAGACGCCATTCTCATTTCACTTATACTATACTTTTCTCATTTCAATTACTTTGGCAACAATACGATAAAAAAAAAATTGTGCTGGCTATCGCATCATCTGGAATCGCAGCAACTCTTTTGGATAGTTGCAGAACGGCGCATTCAGCACTAAAATTGCCGTTGAATATGCAAATCACCGAGACACCAAGATGCAATATAAAAACAAATTCAGGAATGGGAAAAGTACTCAAATCATGTAAACTCATTATATGGGACCAATGTACTATGGCGCCCAAAAAAGCATCCGAAGCGCGTCATCGTACATGAAAAGATTTAAGAGGAAATGAGCAGATCTTCGGCGGAGCACTAATTTTATTGTCTGGGGATTTTAGACAAACTCTACCAGTTCAACATGTGCTGATGAAATTGATGCATGTCTGAAATCATCATTTCTATGGCGACACGTTCATAAATTGACGTTGAGAACCAATATTCGTATATAACTAGTAGATGATACATCGGCTGAACATTTCAAAAAACAATTGCTCGATATTGGAAATGAGAAAATGACTATTGATCGATCCACATAATGTATTACATTGCCAACAAACTTCGGTACAAATCACAGCAACAACACACGAATTGATTAACAACGTTTTTCCTAATATTTCACATAATTACAAAAATCATCATTGGCTCAGTGCCCGTGCTACATTAGCAGCAAAAAACGACTTTGCAACGGTACCAGACTTTCAGTGAAAAGATGATGAATAACATCATCGAAGCTACAATTTTAAATGGAAAATTTAAAGGCGAAGATGTACTGTTGCCGCGTATCCCAATGATGCCATTCGATTTCAATGGTTTGCAGTTTCTGGTGCTACTCGCATGTGCAATGCCCATCAACAAAGCACAGGGGCAATCGCTACAAGTGTGTAGATTAAATTTTAAAAATCCATGTTTCACACATGGACAACTATATGCGGCCTGCTCACACGTAGGAATACTTTCGGATTTATTCGTACAGGCACTAAACGGAAAAACAAAAAATATTGTGTATCCAAAAGTACCTGAATAGATATAATTTTAAAAAAATTTCTTCCATTGACATTTACTGTAAAATAATTTATGACATAAAAACGGCATTGCAACGCAAGCCGGGTACCGCTAGTATATTCTAAAATCAGGCTATCGAGTCTTTAAACCAAAAGAGTGTTTCATTTCGTGTTTCGTTTTAGTGGCATACTTCATTAGACAGCTGTCAAATTAATCTTATATATACAAATGGAAGAATAATGGACAAATATTGTTTAATACTGTTTTAATATTGTTTAATAATGTTTAATATTGTTTTAGTTGTTATATAATTTTCTTTTGGCCACTGCAAAATGATGCCTAATAAAAATAGCGCCCGACGGTGGAAAGTCCTACTCGCAAAAAAAATGTTCTAAGAGGGAAAAAACGCAAAAGATTATTAATCAATATAAAAAAAACTGTAGAGGCGTACGGAGTATATTTTTTTTATGGAAATTAACAAAATGCTGGCCATTTCAAAGTTGTGTCAAATCGGGCTCTTTTCGACAGTTTTTCGTTCCAAAAAAATGTGAAATTTTCATTTAAAAAGACGCTTCCATACGACGTATGGAATTGCGCGAAGAATGACGTGGCAACATTTGAGACGGATAGCTTGAAAACTCTTCGTTTAATCTTCCACCGTTTTGAAACGCGACGATTCAAGAAAAACGCGTTCAAAGTTTCGAGTAAGAGATTTTCATATGAACTGTACTTACGATCAATCGACGATACTAGATCCATACAATGTTTCTTCGGCTTCTTCGAATTGCTCATTGTCAGCAGAAATTTCATTTCTACACGGTGTCCTGGCTTCTTTACAGTCGAAAGAGGTTCTGACTTCCTTGCATCTTGCAGCGAATGTCGCGGCTGCCTGCCCAATAGTTACACTCATTGTTTCCATGATTTTCAAAATTTTATCGTATTCCTCATTGACTGTACAAGCTGCACAAGATGCGATTTCCGCAGTTTGCTTTTCACAGAAGATATGCCTGGAAGCGGGTTGACACACGCAATGATTGAAGATTTCGTTGTTGTTCTGCGTATTTGCGCCCGTATATCTCTGTAGCAAAACGATAAGATGGGCACCATGAGGCTTGACATCTGACAACACCTTGAACGTCTTTGTATCCCCGTCTCTAACATAAGATAAAATCCATATTTCGCGTCGTGTAGTACTTCGGATCTCTTAAGAACTTCGACGATATTATCTATCTCAATTTTTCCAGCACTGCCTTCGTGATGCACATCACAATTTTCTTCGTGCGCCCTGCCAAAGTGCTCACACTTTGCAGAAGCTTGATTTGATGGTAATATGTCCAGAATTTTGTTTATATATTTTCCAATCACAGACACGATACCGATGGGTGAAGTGAGACCACGCTTCGAATAAGACCATCACCGGACACTATGTGTATATCTGATGGATTTCCCGCTTCTGATTTTTCAAGTGAAACTTCTTCTGACAGGGTGTAAGCCTAATTCAATAAGTGGGGGAATACTCTCCCCACTCTTTCCGACCACAGAGAATCCGCTCCTCACTCTTCCCAAACTCGGCGAGTAAGGCACGTGGGCGATGTATTTATTTAACCCTACACCTCACGACTTAATCTTTCTACCTTCAAGGTTTTGTTCGTTTTTTCATAACGGAGAGTATGGTGTATGAGAAATCTGATTTTATTCACATTTGTTTAATAAAACATGCATTCGAACACTAAAAACCGGGAAAAATCAGGAAAAGCTCGTTTTTCTTATAAAAATCTGTAACTTGTCAACCGTTCAATCGATCTTAAAATCTCAAGCGGTGTTTTGAAAAGGAGACATCAGACTATTGGAAAAAATGACTGTTTACTTTATTCAATTATAAAAGCATATTTATTTGGGTCATTGAAAATGATGAAAATCTGAAAATGAAAAAGTGTGATTTAAAAGTTTTTTTATTAGAAATTCTACAAAAAGTTAAACAGGAGAGTAATTAATAAGTCAAGAAGTTAGCGTCTAACATCTATGTAGTTAGTTACCGGTTCAGCGTCTTCCATCTCGTTCTCTGAACTGCTCCAAACTTCTTCGTTATTTTCTTCATCACCAGAAGGAATATTCGACGCTTCAATACTGTCTTTTTCTTGTCCCGTAGCGATAACGTCCGATATGGAGCGGAAATTATAGCATCGAGACATTATCTGTACACATTTTTTTTTAATCATTGTTTATTCCAATCTATAAATAATATATTTGATTATTATCCTCAGATTACGGTTTCGGAGTGTACTGCGCAGTCAGTCAATGATCAGCAAAAGCTGCGACCGACCTTACGCTACTCACTGACCTTCAAATTCAATTATGGTTCAGATCAGGAGTCCATAAAACAAGTCGCTAGTTCAGGAGCGTAGGTCAAAAGTCGCACGGGGTCTTTTACACCCCAATCGTGCGTTGTAGGGTTAATATTACCTCCTCTCAACCTTATCGACAGCTAAAGAAGTTTTACTTCTAACATGCGTGGCGGACACGCACATGTGGTTTTTTATTTTCTTCGTTGCTTGCTTTTCGGATAACGGCCTCACGAATCGTTTTAATGTGCACGGTGTTCAGGATTCCATAATCCGTTGTTGAAAGTCGAAGTCGAATTCATCAAACCGAAAAATTTTGTAATGCCGAGCATTCGCATTACGAAACAGAATTGGCGGTTGATTTCGTATGCATTTTGTATCAGCGGAAAAGAATTGATCTCGGCAGAATCTGAACACAAATACTCAACACAAAGTTTGATACTCCATCCTCGAATTAATTTCTTGTACAATTTGATGTCACCATTAAACATTTTACACTTGCGTTACTGTTTAAGCGCGCCGAAAACTGAACAAAATTAGATCAAGCAATAGTTGAAATTGGGATCAATTTTCACCGCGACGGCCGGATTTTGTTAGCTATTTTCGCCGCCGAAGTACTTGCAGTATCGGTTTCTATGGAATGTCGATTTACCGTTGTAAACGTTTTTTTTTCATCTTGCAATTAGCTCGTGAAGGTGCTTCTAGAGCTTTCTCTACCTTAACACAAATGGACTTCGGTGGATTTCTTCGTCGATCGATCCATATTGGATGTCGAAAACGTACTGGTTCCTTTGATAAATTTAATGGTAAACATTATAGAATTGAGTCATCCTAGGTAAGAAACGTTCTCGTACAGGAATGAATAGGGCAAAACGAATGAATACCGTTCGAACGAGCCGGTATCGCTGCTAGATGCACCGTCCGCGCCAGGTCTCACGCAGCTGGCCCAAATCCCTTTTTCTAAGAAAGGTTGTAGCGATCGGAATAATTTGAATTCCGCGACCAAAATTTAACAGCATTTCAATTTTATGAAAGTCTATATTTTTGGATATAGCAAAAAAAACCTTTTCAAACAAATTTACACTGGAATAGTCCCTTATATCTCAGCCAAGATGTATATACAATGTATTCGGCAACTTTGTGTACACAGAAAATACCTACGTAGTTGGGGTCAGTACAAATAATGCGGTTTTTTTTAAATATTGTCCTGCCATGCAAATTGGCTGAGATATTAATTTGCAATGTTTAAAAGTTTAAACAATGCCATCGAGCGTCCCGCAGTTGGATGGTTAAACAAAATTAAACCGATCTGTATAAAAAAAAAGTCTGGAGCGGGCTCGAATTCGCAACCCGTCGTCATAGGTAGTTCAAAGTTTCAAACTTTGCGAATTAATATCTACGCCACTTTTTATTGCGCGACAATGTAAAAAATACCTTTTTTTCTTATACTGACGCCAACTACCGAGGTAATTTCTCTGTCCAGACAGTTCACACTGATCTTAGGTTATAATCCAGCTATTGCTTCGATGTCTGGGCGACTATCATTCATGCTCCATTAGCAGCTAATCATGACCATTGTCCGGGCTAGTTGTAAATCCCTATATGGAGACGTAAAATTTAATACAATTTATAAACAAATTGAAAGGAACAAGGAATGCACGAAAAATAGAGGCGCGAAGATGAGAGGGTCATATTAAGGTGTATGGTAAAAAAAATTGATATTTATCACGATGTTTTTTGTATTAATGTTCATACAGTCTACTGCGATAAATCATTTTTAAGAATATTTTGATTTTTGAATTTATGAAATACAAAAGGACCATTGATTCGGAAAATTGACATTACATTCAGTAAATAATACTTCCCCGAAATGTACCAAATATGAATGAATTATTTGGTACAAATTTTCCGGCGAAATGAATTACGGCGTGCTTGCGGGCAATTTATCGGTAGCTAATTAACCCTTAGATGCATCATGATATAGAAATACATCATTTGTTATATTAAACGACGGATTAGAAAACTGGCAGCCGAGGCGTTATTAGCTTTGTTTTTTCTTATCACTACCAATCATCCAAAATGAATCTTGAACGCGGACACAGAGTTGGTATACGATAGCTAATTTTGTCTAATTGTGACATCTTCAAAGATTGTCTCAATTTTGAATGTGTTGCCACGTTAAGGATCGACGATTTATTTGCAACTATTTTATTTGTACTATAGCTCGTGGTTTCATATAGATATACATATATTTCCTGTTACTATTGTTTAAATACAAACTATTGGACAATCACGCATCAGTGTACACAGGATGGCCTTTTGTGGAATCTCGATGTCGCTGAATATGCGAATAACTGAAACCATTTATCAACGTTCCCTGTCCGAATACTCGATACCTGATCCATATAACTCTTAAAAGTATCAATCTTGTTTATTTCACAGGATATTCCCTATGTTGGAGAAGTCGTGGGAGGTCTCGTGCCCGGAAAAATGGTCAAAATTCAGGGCCAGGCATCGCCTAATGCGGTTCGTTTTGCCATAAATTACCAGCTCGGACCCCACCTGAATCCACGTGACGACATAGCGATTCATCTGTCACCACGTTTTCCTGAGGGTTTCGTCACGAGAAATCACATAGCATCGATGAATTGGGGACCGGAGGAAAATGGTGGTCCAATGTGGATACGGCCCGGAGAGGATTTTGAAATAATTCTACTGTGTGAACAGCTCCAGTACAAAATTGCTATTAACGGCAGGCACTTTACGGAGTTTGCTCATCGTTTGCCATATCAGAAAGTAACACATTTGGTCATCGACGGTGACATTTCGATTAAATCTGTCAGTTACGAAATAATATCCACCGGACCACCGCGTTCGCCCCGTGCCATTCATCCACCGGATGTGCCAGCGCCAGATTTTGGACCGCCAGGTATTTTATAGATTAACATTAGATCATTCGTATCTCCTTTTCGACGGTGTACTGAATCGAGCTAAATTAATCCGTTTCAACTGATCGACGATCGACGAATGCATTTCGTTGAATTTTTGCCGCATTAAAGCTGAAAGTTCGACCCAAATCTAAGAAAAAATGCTAGTGGATCAAAGGCACCGACCATTCGCGTCTCTCTATTCGGCTCGCGATGCTTATGCGCTTATACGCCTCGTTGATTTACATTCTATTACGTACGTGCCTAAAACCCCTCTCACATTGTTTCACTCATTGTTATCGATTTTTCAGCTCCCGGTGGCCTTTATCCAACTCTCGGTCCTCAAGGTCTCGGACCGGTCGGTAGTGATGGTGGCGGTGGTTATGGACCTCCATCCAACGCAAATGGCGGTTACGATCCTCCCAGAGCATACGGCTATCAACCTGGCTATGAAAAGGCAGAGGAGGAAGGACCATTTGGTGGTTGCCTCGACAAAGTTGGCCTAGCCGTTGGAGGTCTCATTGCAGCTGGTGGAGTTGCTGCAGCTATGCACGCTATAAACGTTAGTCTCGACAATTTGTCGTAATTCATCAATCAATTACGAAATCCGGAAGTTTTTTTAAATAATGTCTAGCGTAACTTAACAAAGTATTACAACCAATGAAAAGTGGAAGAATGTTATTCGTTTTGAATAACCATACGTAAAGAAATCACAAGCAGTTGAAAATTTTCACAATTAATTTCTCCACAGTCCGATAGTTCAATAAATATAACGTTCTAAATATCCTGAGAACGTATTTTTTTTATTTGAAAGAGAATTTTTGGCGAAACTGTATCAACCACGTTGCTTAACCACTTTATCAATGTTATTTCGGTATTATTATTATTATTATTTTGTTATAAATATTTCGAAAAGCAAATCAAGAAAAATTAAACCACAAAAAAAAATCGGAGGAAACCTTGGGGACGATTATGTTGTTCCATTAATTTTCATCTTGTGCCAATATACGCGCTATATTCGCACCGTCACTTCACTTTTAACTAAGTGTCTTAAATAATAAACAATTATTGAGAACTGCTGACAGAAAAATAAGGAGCACGAAATTCCGGATTCCGCAAAGGATGTTTCTAAATCCACAACAGAAAGCGAGGGTGGCCTCAATCTCGGAGCTCTGGGAGCAGCTTTGGCAAGTAGCTTGGCATCAAGCGCACTTCAGGGTGACACGAGGCAACAAGCCGGTGGTTATCCACCGAACGATTCAAACGCTGGCGGAGTTCTCGGTTCAATATTTGACGCACTAGGTAATTAAGGGGTCATTCTGTCAAGGCATGGGAACCGAGCCGATTTTCAATATTTCTTTCATATAAAATATAATAAAAAAATGTAGACACTCCCTTCTATTATTAGCACACTACTTATCGAACATAGTGGTACGTTTTGATACCAAAAATAGCACCGAAGATGCTATTTTTGGCATCTTCGGTGTAAATTCCCTTTCCAAACTCTGAGCGTTTTTTCTTATAGCCAATTCACAAGATGGACTTCCTTCAAGAATGAAAATACGATTTTCTCTTGCCCGACATCCTTGTGAGGGAAATAAAGTCCTAGCCCTAGAAGTAAAAAGTAGGAAGACTTATGTGGAATTGTGCTTCGCATATTTCAGGTTGAACGAGCGCATATCTTTTAAAATTTTCTGCATTCCCTGTAAAAAAGACCGTTTTGATATAACACTCTCAAAACTGGAGCCATAAATTTCTATAAAAGCATATTTTAAACTAATACGATACCAAGCCCATACAAAATGCCTTCAGCGAATTAAAAAGATAAAATACAAAATTAGTAATATTTGAAAAATGTACGTTTTTAACAATATTTTCGGGTAAACGAGTATATTTTGCACAATTTTTAGATTGTTTCTCAAGATAACGAAGTGTTCCAAGTTCTAAAAAATGTCCTTAAAAACATCAATTGCGAAATATTTTTGACGTAAGTTATATGCAGGAAAGGGGAGATACTGCTGTCATTTGGCACTGTTTAGGTAAACTGCCGACTTTGATATAACATCTTTCGTTTCACTCATACTCTATTGGAACATGTTCTACAGTGCGGAATTATTCGGATTAGAGAATCACCGAGTGCGCTGAAGGAGGCAGCGGGGTTCAGTGATATCATCGGTCGGAATGCATCATTAAATATGATACAAGGACGGCGTAAGAAAATGCGGGATAGTGAGAAATATTCACGATATATTTCACTATGATTTCATCTATACGCGTCATTTAATGTGTATTTTCCACTTTTCTGCACATTGAATGTTCGATACAAGTTTCTCGAAAATTATTGTCTTCGTTATTTCATTGGATAGATTTGCTTAGACGGCAAAAATAACAATAAAATGGTGCTTCTGTAAGGGACATATCAACCTTATTACGTAGTGCGCTTCACTGCCTAGTTGTTATACTACTAGAAGAAGACCTGTGAATTATTTTAGAGCTTTAAACCCACTGGCTCGGAAAATAAAAGTAGAGTTTTTGTTATACATTCTCCAATCAACTAAAAGAATTAAAAATATTATTGATTATGCTACGTAGTCAACATTTTGTTTGGTTCTCGATAAACCGTTGATTATTCTGTTTACACGAAAACATTCAAATTTTTTAATACTTTTGGGCAATATTTTAATCAAAGATTTTGTAAAATAACCTCCAAAATGAAAGTTGAAAATGGTATCGAAAAATATCATGCATTTTGTATTGTTTAATTAAAAAATTATACAAAACCAGAAAAAAATTAACGTTTTCAAAACAAAAATAGAAATACAGTCCGCGATTGGGTTTAAACATATAAAATGATTCAGAGTAATTATTTTCGACGAGTCCTATAAATCGGCAAATTCTGAAGTTGTCCTCGACGGACCTAAGACTTTGGAATAACGAAGTCCAACATGGCTCATAATTTGTTTGTTCTGACTGAGTACCTGACGAAAATATAGTAGGCGAATAAATATAATAGTCCTTTTTTTTATCAAGGCAACGCCTATTTTCCTCGTTTGTAATGCACTGTAGGTATAATATCGTGAAACGCTTTCGACAGGTGGTGGAGGATCTCATCAACCCCAGGGTCATTCTCAACAAGCACCATCGTCCGATCCTCTTAGCGGTGCTCTGGGATCGATTCTCGGCGGTGTTCTCGGAGGAGGAGGTGGCCAGCAGCAACCCGGCGGTTACGGTGGTTATCAGCCAGGGGGAATTTATCAACCCTCGGGCGGTTACAGCTCTCAGCAGCAGCTGCAGCAGGGTTCAGGCGGTAGCGATGATCTCTTGAGTGGACTTGGATCAGCGATAGGTTCGTCGCTCTTGAGCTCTGCACTTGGTGGTTTCAGCAAATATGTGAGTCAAAAACGTTAGAAAACTTTCTTGACGCTTCTTCTTTTTAAAACGTATAAGGGAGCACCAAGCGCGCTATGATTATACTTTGCATTGATTTTTATTTATTCTGTTTTATTTTATATTAAGACATTATGGTGACGTTGAAGAATTTTATAATACTGTATCATTATTATAAGTATAGTTGTAATGATCATTATTTTGTTTTTGCTTTCGATAGTCGTTGGATGATTTTAAAAAATACTTCAAGTGGCCAGTAGTATCTACAGTTATAGCAAAATGGTATTGAAATACTTCTCCGTTTATGTGTCTTTTTCCACCTCTAATCTGAGTTGCGTGCGACAAATCAAATGCAAAGCAAGATCGATTGGTCGGTTGCGATTAACTTAACCAGAGAAAAGACGAAATAATCGAATAGATTAATTAAGCTTTTTATCATTTCGCTTATTAATTTGGAGAAGTTTCCGTCATACATTTGCCGGCTGAAAATGTATAGTCTACCAAAGTTAAATTCCGAGCATCTTTCACTTCCGTCAAATAAATATACAAATAGATCCTATTGTCTCGCAATTTGGCCCAGTAAGACGTAACCAATAGAATGCATCGTTGCGAAATGCAATAAGAACCCAAGTATGTTGATTGCTGCATGACCTTATTTCTCTGCATCCTAGATTCTTCGCTTATTCGCTCCTGAGAATGCATTTTTTTCGTTTTTTGCACATTTTGTTTGCCTTTTGCAACGCTCTGTTTCTCCACTATTGAATGCAAATGCTTGTTGATTACAATCGGCGGTCTTCCATCCTTTCAAACAGAAGACGCACGGTAACGACGATCGTTATAATTCGGGACCACCGCCGAGCTATGGAAATTACGGTGATCGAAACGATCCTCCGCCGCAACCTTCTCAGCCAGCCCCGCACCGAGTCAGTCCTTCACCACCGAGCGGTGGAAAACTGTCCGCCGCCGACATATCCAAAGGCCTTGGTCTCAGCGACGACGAGGATTAGTCTTAACGAAAAATTACAGATCTTCGACTACAAGGAACCATCGCAAACGGTCTCACACCTTTCTCGTATATTTAGGCTATGAGATGAAAAAAAAAAAACTAAAAAGAATCTCATTCGTTGAACTTTTAGTTAATTGATAAGTATAATATATATGCAGTGTTTGAAATCTATTGAGAAGGATATATAACAACGCTATGTGGGCAACTCGACACTGCACATTGAAAAATTCGTTTTACTGAACAATCGTCATTAAGATTACTTTACTCTTGATCAACTTGATAGTTTCAACATGGAGATAATTAACGTTAATTAAATTACAAAAGGTTAATTTCACATTGGCACGATGTCAATGTGTACATGCATGTAACCAAATCATACCGCGATTTTATCGTAAAATTGATTTTGCCCGGGTAGGATTTTCAAAAAGATAGACGTTTTATATCGAGCTTAGCTGGTATGATAGCTTGACAGTATTCTTAAAAACGCAGCAAGTGTTGATTGCACACCATTCGTCGGAGTCAAAAACGAGGTGAGCTGATGTGAGACGATCTCCAACGCGTATTGTGAGAGAGATAGCTACAGTTATCGTGGTGAGTTTTTTTTCCGAGGTGCTTTATATATTTCATAAAGTACAAGGCAAATCATCGATGTCAGAAAGTATTCTCCAAAATGCTTTTCAGGTTATTCGCATTTCACTTCACCTTAAGATCTTTTTCATGTATTTTACACGATTTGTTGCTAATAACGAGGATAGATTTTCATGAAACTACAATACTCGCCCTGACATATATACTCGCGTAGTATGTGTTGAAGAACTTGTTACGTCCCAAGGTAGAGAGACAGAGTTGCTCCGTTGATAATTCGATGTATGCAGGATTTTTTAATTGATTTGCGCTATTCGGATGAACGTGAGCTCGCTGCCTGGGAATTACTTGTGCTCAACATACTAACTCAACGATTTTGGATTAAGGGGAGATATACACCTAGGAGGCAAAAAAAAGGTTATTTTTGAGATTTTTTTGTAGGAAAACTATTTAAAATTTCGCATTGTAGTTTGAACCAAATGAAAGTATACACATTCAAGAATATGTTTAATTTTTATTATTAAAAAATATCGAAAATATTTCGAGATATCGCATGTTCTTTGAAGCTCCGTAAAAAAATCTTCATACGCGGTACCCACTGGCGTATCTTCAAAAATCATCTAAAAAAAAACAAAAAGATTATTAAACTAGATACTATAATCTAGTACTTGTCATAGCCGATTTTGAAAAGATCGATTTATGACAAAATGGCGAACGTTTGAACATAAATAATGGTTTTGGGGCCATAAATTAGTTATTGTTTCGTTTATAAAAAAAAAAACTAAAGAACGAAAAAAAAAATCCTGACACGTACTAGAAAATCGTGTATAGCATAAGCACACCAAATTTCAAGGCAATCGGTTCATTGATTTTCGAGAAATTTTGGGTACCGATTTTAAAAAACGTGGTTTCGAGAACGTAATGCTCATGGCTTCTAAATTTTGTTGTCGGCGCCGTATTCGACTTTCTTTTGTCTGTTCCTGTGCTTGCAGCTCGGCTTTCGCTATGCGAGTTTCATCTTCTTGCGTAGCGAATAAGTGCGTTCCTGACCCAACCGATATTCCCAACACGTTCATAATTTCGAGTAGTGAGGTCACACCATTATTGAACGTGCATGCTGCCAGAAAAACACCAATGTTAATAATTTTAGACCCGCTGTTCATTGTTTTTGGAGCTATCTTCCAAATTAATTGATTGAAGCTCTCATTGCAGTTTTGCGTATATCCGCCAACACAGCGTTCTAACAATTTGTCATTGCTGAGGTCTTCGTAAATTGGTTTGATGGCATCTAATACCATTTGTGGCAATGCAGCATAATCGTGACAGAAATTTTTCAGTTGGTTTTTGGCTTTCACTTGTTGCCACTTGCATCACGATTCGGGACCTTCGGGACACAAATGATGTTGAGGATTGCTGTTTGTTGAGCTGTAATGGTAGAATGTTGCCCATATCGTTTTTTTCATCTCATCTTTGGAGTCACAGTTTCTGCGAATAGTAAATACCATGGTAAATACTCAGTTTATCTGTAAGCTTTGCCGTCAATTTGTTTTTGCCGCCGATTCCGGAGTTGTTTTTCTTGCATCCGCGAAGACGGGTTCCCATTCGCTTTTGAACGTGTCCCACGCATTATTTTTTCACGATTTCAATTTCATCACCATACGGTTTCGCATTTATTATTCCCGTGTACGTCTTAGAATCGCCATCCCCACGTAATTAGTGACATAACTCCATGCTTTTCGACAGATCTTGAAAATAATTCAATCATGGCGTCTACTTCCATTTTGCCTGACGATCATTTATGGTTGGCCTGGCAATTTTCATCGTGACGAGATTTCCATTCCTCATATTGCTCGGTATTTTTGTGATTATTCCAATACTGACATTGAGCACAATGAGAAGATTTTACAAGAAAATCAATGACTTTTCCTGTCAACTGACCAATGAGAACAGCAGCTCCATATAATGAGGTAAAACCATGTTTTCGCCATGTCCCATCCCCTGAAACGGTCAGTTTGTGATATCAGCACTCGAATTTTGTTTTGTTATTTTCTCTTGTTCTTCATTCACAGCTTGTTTCAGCACCAATTCAACAATACTTGAAGCAGCAGAATGAATGTTTTCCATTATCATATCATACGTCGTTTGGCGAAGCGGAGGCGGTAAATCCATGAGTCCACAAAATCTCATCGCTCCACGCAAACCAATGCCCAATAAACGCATGACAAAAAAAAATCGTGTATTTATTTCGTAAGCCGTGTTGATGTACGGACCACGAAGGAATGAAAATCGGATTGCACGATGAACACGACACTACAATTTTAAAAACAAGTCCTCGAATGCTTTCTATAGAGAATCGAATATCACTATCACATTTTTTGCATTTCACACACTCCGATAAAGCAGAAAACACCGTAAGAAAATTCAGAATGCGATATCCGATGGTTGGATCTTCTGGTGCGGATGTCTCACGATCGATCTTCAATTTTTTGGCGGAACTTTTTTGTTGCTGCGATCTTTGCGAAAAGATCCGGATCGATGAGATTCTCGAGAACTTTTATTTCTGGTATTCATTTTTGTTTTCAATATCTGTTCGACAACGAAAATTCTGTGTAGCGCACAGTTGCACTAACGGCAAAATACTGACAAAACGTTTTTATTTCTGGCAATAAATAAGAGCCATCTGGAATGTTCTTTATACCTGCATACCCTAAAAACACACTACAATAGAATGACGAATCAAGTTAATACGCTTTGTGCGAAGGGTCGCTTGCCGCTACCTGACTGTCGGGTCAGCACCGACCCGTTCACGTTTTCGGCTGTAACTCACTTATTTATCAAAATATTGCCTTACCGTTTTCACCAGATATTCTTAAGAACTCAAACTTAAGAAAAATGCAAAAAAAATGATTTTTTTCAAACGCTAGGTGTATATCTCCCGTTAATCGTCGAAGTTGATTCCTCTTCGAAGACGTTTCGCTTGATGATTGTTTTCCCAAACTTCTCGATGTTGATCCATGAGAGTGAGTTTCTTGGGAAAATTATGAATTGCAACACCAACAACACAAGTACACTTAATAAAAACTGATACTTTATTTGACTTTAAAATTACAACCCAAAAATTTGTACTTAGAGTAGTTTCGTAAAGAGACTGGGATTTTACTCCCTTGAGATACTATCTGATTCGAGGTTGATGAAATTCTGCTTTTCTTCTGTAAAAAGGTTAACCATTTCACCTCGGTACGGGAGGAGTTACAAAAATTGGGTTGATTTGATTGGTCTGATTCTTTAGCGAGACTGTTCGATTTTCTATGGAGGGGGTTGTTTTGGTCACACGGGGGTGACATGAGAAAGAAAAATACAGCTTCAACTTACAGTTCGAAGAATGGTACATAGTTTGTTTTATGCCTAGGTTTCGAGTGGCGATATCGCACAAGGCGTTCCTTAAAATGAAATATGAGTACGAAAAAGATTGTCGGGCTGGATATTTGTAACTTAAAGTATACTGTACACTTAAGGGTAAGTACTATCGCTATTAGTTAAGGGTTCATTCTAGGAAGGGTGTATGTAAGAAGGATGTTTATTCGTTGGGAGAATGTTTGGGAAGATAAGGAACGTTTCTTGTTACATTCCGTGACTGTTCACGTAAATAGATTCAGTTTGGTGATTCGAATGTTTGGAAAAAATAATCTAGACAAATTCTGGGAAATCATAGTTTAGTATCTGAAGCGGGAAAGTTGTTGTTTCTTGAATATAGCTTAATAAATGGAATAATAAAATAATAATAAGAGAAAAAGATGTACATCATATTTGAATTTTACCGGCAGACTGCATCATTTCGAAGGTAGGCACGATAATAATCTAATTTATCGACAGGAGATGTGCGTTGCCTGTACTGGCACGTAACAAACTTCAAGATACGTATTTTCATAACTCGAGTGCGTTGTCATCGCAATGTGATATCTGCTTGTTTGTAACAAAAACGAATTAATTTTCCGAGATGCAATTAGTAGTAAGAAAATACGAGTTCGCATGGGATGCAGTTTTTAAGTCTATACACCATAAGATGTAATTTTTTTCGATAATCTTAATTCGCCGTTGAAAAAAATGAATCGTAGATTAATGGTGGGGTAGTGCTCAAATATGGGGTTCGTATTGACTTAAGGGCTTACATGAGTTTTGGAGTATACACAAATCCATTTTTAAATGTTTCATCTAATAGTACAACACATCAAGAATATTTCCCCAAAGTTTTAAGTCAATTGGAGGAAAACTCTAGGAGGGAGCGGGCCTTTTGAAACTCGTCTCATTTGGCTCGATCGGGCGGGAAAGTCGCAAGTATATCGACGGTCGCCTTTTCTAAACATCTTTGAAAAGAGATTTTCGGAGAACTTGTTGAATAAACAAAAAAGAATGCTTATTTAGAGCAGTTTTGGAGGCTTCACGCAAAATAATAATGAGCGTCTGAATCAGCTTATTTGGAAAATCACTCCAAAAATACTTCCCGCTGGTTAAAAAAAACAGTCGAAATTGCTGCATTTATCGCTGCCAGCACTTTCAATGAAGGAATTTTCGTTCTATTAATTTATTTGCACCGTATGGATATCCAACTTGGCCGGAATAGCCACGAGTACGTGCCGAAAGAAGATTTACATTGCATACTCATAGCCGAGAAAAGAGCTGAGGCTGGATCTAGAGAGGCAAGAATTCATCTCAGGCAAGGGCAAAAGGATGCCCTGGGTATTACAGCTACAGTAGGACCTTCGCTTCATGAGGCTGGAATCGACGATCCCATGTAATAGACCGGGAGCCCATAACACTTTTTGTGTATCATTTGCTCACACTCAGTACAACATAAAGCGCCAAAATTGGACCTTGCACTGCACGAACGTCGGTTCGCTGGACAAAAATCGTGGACCAAAGGGGGGTTGGGCACGCCGGTGAAATTGTATTAAATAATGCAAAATTTTTAATTAATACCTACCGTTCGGTGTTTGTCGCAAATCACTGATATTGAAAAAAAGTGTAGGCGGACGGCATTGGCGAACGTATAGCGTGGATATGACGCGCAGTGGCGCGGTTTATTGTTGTTATAAGTTGTTAAAGAAAAATTATCAGTTCATATTCGGCGAACGAAACAATATTATTGCCAAATATTTGCCGTATTATACATTAATGTGCGCCATTAATTTTATATTATTTATGAAACACAACGAAAGCTATTTAAACTAACATTATGGTTTGTTACCACTCGGCGATCGTGTTTTATGTATCAATAGTACTATAACAGACGTAATAATATTACCCCCGAACATCATGATTCGACCGTTTTAGATAAGTAACGAAAAAAAGAATCATAACAAATTTGGCAATATCATGGAATAAACGGTCGATTTTGTTATGTTATGGGTTTGAACAAATGACATGCCGGATATTTTTCAATGAATTAAAAGGCGGCGATACAGACGACGTGCGCTTCGAAAATTTGATCAGTACTCATACGAGCATTAAACAACTGATCAGGTTAAAAATTGGCAGGTACACAGAGGATTATGGCAAAAACTGGATCTTGGTACTTTCTTTCCAAAATTTTGCAAACAAATTTGCAGTTTGAGTTATCACTGGAGAAATGATAGAATTTTGTATGGTGCACGGATCGAATCGTAGTTTCTAGGGCAAAAGCCACTCCACGATTAAAACGCACATTTCACACACCACGCCACGGCCCGTGTCGGATAATGTGTAAGGTCCTTTATGGTTAGCCGAACAAAAAAATCGCCGAACGCGAAACATGGAATGAGCTAAAGTTTGCAAGGTTAGACGCGCAACGTATTTTATTAATATAGATTTTAGCAGACGATCTTAATTTTCATATTCAATAATCTTCTTCTTCATTGCTCGTCTCTTCTGAGAGTTCTATCTCGCGTATAGTTTCATCATCGGCAACGTACATAAAAACATATTTGTTACGATTATTACCGAGTATAATGTGAGCAATTAATAATATGAAGAATGAAAGGTTGTTTACCATAATTTTCGCTGTCCGACTCTTCCACAATTATAACGTCTTCGACGGATGGCGCGGCACTTCATCCCCGTGAAACCAATTAAAGACAATTAAAGATCTCCCATTTACATTTTGCCAACCATAATCGGTTGGCTCCAACAGTGTTGGTGTTACGTCCCAAATGGTAAAGAGACAGAGTAGCTCCGTTGATAATTCGATGTGCGCGGTTTTTGAATTGGTTTGCGCTATTCGCTTGAACGTGAGCTCGTTGCCTGGGACTTACTTGTGCTCAATATACTAACTCAACGATTTTGGGTTTATCGTCGAGGTTGATTCCTCTTCGAAGACGTTTAGCTTGATGATTGCTTTCCCCAACTTCTCGATGTTGATCCGTGAGAGTGAGTTTATTAGGAAAAATATTAATTGCAACACCAACAACGCAATTATACTTAACAAAAACTAATACTTTATTTGACTTTTGAAATTACAACTCAGAAATTTGTACTTATAATAATTTTGTAATGAGACTGGGATATTACTCCCTTAAGATACTTTTGGTTTCGGCGCTTGGTTCAATCTGCTTCTCCTCTCTAAAAGGGTTAACCATTTCACCTCGGTTCGGGAGGAGTTACAAAAATTAGGTTCATTTGATTGGTTTGATTCCTAATGAGATTGTTCGATTTTCTATGGAGGGGGTTAGTTTGGTCACACGGGGGTGACGTGAGATCATTGCTTTGTAGGCGGCATTCGTGAGAAAGAAAATACAGTTTCGAATTATAGTTCGAAGAATGTACAGAGTTTGTTTATAGCTAGGTTTTCGAGCGGTGATATCGCGCAATGCGTTCGTTGAATTGAGATGTAAATAAGAAAGAGGTTATCGGGCTGGATATTTGTAAGTTAAAGTATACTCTACGCTTAAGAGTAAATACTATCGTTATTCATTATTCTTGGAAGGATGTATATAAGAGAGGTGTTTGTTCGTTGAGAGAATTTTTGGGAAGATATGGAATGTTTCTGGGAAATCATAGTTTCGTAACTGAAGCAAGAGTAATTGTTGTTTCTTAAATGTTACTTAAAAAATGAAATAATAAGAATACATAATTTTGAATTTTATCGGCAGGCTGCATTATTTCGGAGGTAGGCAAGATAATAATCTAATTTATCGACCGGAGATGTGCGTCGCCCATGCTGGGACGTAACATTGGTATGCGTTTCCTGCTGTTCTTCCAGATTTGCGCGATATATATGGTTCGTATTTCTTATTCATTTCTTATTCATTGCCAGAAATAGACACGTTTTGTCAGTATTTTGCCGTCAGTGCAACTGTGCGCTACACAGAATTTTCGTTATCGAATAGATATTGAAAAAAATGAATACCAGAAATAAAAGTTCTCGAGAATCTCATCGATCCGGATCTTTTCGGAAAGATCGCAGCAACAAAAAAGTACCGCCGAAAAATCGATATTCTGCCGAAAAACTTTGCGCCGCGAATATTAGTTCCAGTACCAAAAAACTGAAGATCGATCGTGAGACATCTGCACCAGAAGATCCAACCATCGGATATCGCATTCTGAATTTTCTTACGGTATTTTCTGCTTTATCGCAGTGTGTGAAATGCAAAAAATGTGATCGTGATATTCGATTCTCTATAGAAAACACTCGAAGACTTGGTTTTAAAATTGTAGTGTCGTGCTATCGTGCAATCCGACTTTCATTCCTTCGTGGTCCGTACATCAACACGGCTTACGAAATAAATACACGATTTTTTTTTGTCATGCGTTTATTGGGCATTGGTTTGCGTGGAGCGATGAGATTTTGTGGACTCATGGATTTACCGCCTCCGCTTCGCCAAACGACGTATGATATGATAATGGAAAACATTCATTCTGCTGCTTCAAGTATTGTTGAATTGGTGCTGAAACAAGCTGTGAATGAAGAACAAGAGAAAATAACAAAACAAAATTCGAGTGCTGATATCACAAACTGACCGTTTCAGGGGATGGGACATGGCGAAAACATGGTTTTACCTCATTATATGGAGCTGCTGTTCTCATTGGTCAGTTGACAGGAAAAGTCATTGATTTTCTTGTAAAATCTTCTCATTGTGCTCAATGTCAGTATTGGAATAATCACAAAAATACCGAGCAATATGAGGAATGGAAATCTCGTCACGATGAAAATTGCCAGGCCAACCATAAATGATCGTCAGGCAAAATGGAAGTAGACGCCATGATTGAATTATTTTCAAGATCTGTCGAAAAGCATGGAGTTATGTCACTAATTACGTGGGGATGGCGATTCTAAGACGTACACGGGAATAATAAATGCGAAACCGTATGGTGATGAAATTGAAATCGTGAAAAAATAATGCGTGGGACACGTTCAAAAGCGAATGGGAACCCGTCTTCGCGGATGCAAGAAAAACAACTCCGGAATCGGCGGCAAAAACAAATTGACGGCAAAGCTTACAGATAAACTGAGTATTTACCATGGTATTTACTATTCGCAGAAACTGTGACTCCAAAGATGAGATGAAAAAAACGATATGGGCAACATTCTACCATTACAGCTCAACAAACAGCAATCCTCAACATCATTTGTGTCCCGAAGGTCCCGAATCGTGATGCAAGTGGCAACAAGTGAAAGCCAAAAACCAACTGAAAAATTTCTGTCACGATTATGCTGCATTGCCACAAATGGTATTAGATGCCATCAAACCAATTTACGAAGACCTCAGCAATGACAAATTGTTAGAACGCTGTGTTGGCGGATATACGCAAAACTGCAATGAGAGCTTCAATCAATTAATTTGGAAGATAGCTCCAAAAACAATGAACAGCGGGTCTAAAATTATTAACATTGGTGTTTTTCTGGCAGCATGCACGTTCAATAATGGTGTGACCTCACTACTCGAAATTATGAACGTGTTGGGAATATCGGTTGGGTCAGGAACGCACTTATTCGCTACGCAAGAAGATGAAACTCGCATAGCGAAAGCCGAGCTGCAAGCACAGGAACAGACAAAAGAAAGTCGAATACGGCGCCGACAACAAAATTTAGAAGCCATGAGCATTACGTTCTCGAAACCACGTTTTTTAAAATCGGTACCCAAAATTTCTCGAAAATCAATGAACCGATTGCCTTGAAATTTGGTGTGCTTATGCTATACACGATTTTCTAGTACGTGTCAGGATTTTTTTTTTCGTTCTTTAGTTTTTTTTTTTATAAACGAAACAATAACTAATTTATGGCCCCAAAACCATTATTTATGTTCAAACGTTCGCCATTTTGTCATAAATCGATCTTTTCAAAATCGGCTATGACAAGTACTAGATTATAGTATCTAGTTTAATAATCTTTTTGTTTTTTTTTAGATGATTTTTGAAGATACGCCAGTGGGTACCGCGTATGAAGATTTTTTTACGGAGCTTCAAAGAACATGCGATATCTCGAAATATTTTCGATATTTTTTAATAATAAAAATTAAACATATTCTTGAATGTGTATACTTTCATTTGGTTCAAACTACAATGCGAAATTTTAAATAGTTTTCCTACAAAAAAATCTCAAAAATAACCTTTTTTTTGCCTCCTAGGTGTATTTCTCCCCTTAAATCGTACATACGGCACATACATTTGTCAATAGTTTCGGTAACTATTTTCATTAGTTCGAATCCCCTAAAATTTTACAATCGCCAACGGCTGAGAAGGCATTTTGAAATTCGGGTTCTTTCTGCAAGATAGCGAACGGTCTTTTTTTTGCTTTTCTACAAAACGCAGCGTTAAAATCGCAGCCGGTAAACGCGCGAAACCCTGCCAAAGCGCCACAGATATTTTCTCCCAAAGTATTATAAATGTTCGAAACATCGAAATTCCGTACGTGTGCTACGTCCCCAATGTTGAATTCAAACTGGTTGATAAATCCAGGTTCGTTGACTAGGCCGATAACGTTATTGGCGCGAGATTTGAACGTACGCTCATTGTCAGTGTCATTTGTGTGTATGGAAATTCGGATGTACGGAGGTTCGGTATGAAATTCGATCCATACTATGCGCAGTCGAAGCGAACAACACGATGAATAATTGTGTAGTGTTGGATTTATTCATAGTACATGTGTAATCGTGAGTTACAGTTGGGTTCGGTCCTTTGAGATGGACCGAACGTCATGTCGTCGTACAGAGTTTTGTATGCGCGACGTTTTACAGAGTTTCGAAAAAATAAGACGTACTAGTCTTTATTCGAAGATAATATCGAAAAGTGCCATTGCCTGTGAACTGCCTAAATTTGGGTCTGTGGGCCCTTTTTATAGGTGTTCTAGTTTTTGATAGAAGGGATTTAATTTAGGGTGGGGTTTGGTTTTCCTTTTGGAGAGGGTCGGCGAGGGTTCTTGGGTTTTCAGGCTGGATTTTCCCTACCCTGTCTTTGTAATAGGGTAGGTGGTACTGTTCGCTTATCGACGGTAAATTGAACGCCACCTACTGTCTACTATGTCGATACTAGGGGTAGCTATGCAGAGCGCCCTTGTATCGTCTATAGGGAACATATGCCACCGACGCTTGGCCATTGGTAAGTTTGAAAATTGGCTGGGCCCTGAATGTCGGGCCAGTACGTAACACTTCCGCTCTTGGAAAAAGAGGGAGCGTCCTCGCTCCGCGCAAAAACTGAAAATCCTTAAATTTCAATGTTGAGTGCCTGTGTTCCCTGATAATCTTAGGTTTTATTTGGATTATATGATATTGTTACATGAAATTTCTTAAAATGTATTTATCTTTATTTTCATGCGTATATAGGAATTATCTTAAGTCGTCGGTTCAAATGCGGAATCGTAAGTATAATTCCGTTCTACTTAACCCTTCGAGTGCATTATGGGTCATTTTGACCTACAAAAATTTCTATTATCGATTGTACCGCAAATCGCGGGGCCTTATTCGCCCGAATTTCGACGTGAAAATTTTCTGCCACTCCTACTCTATAGGTAGGCGCTGCCAGCCTCTTCTAAGATCCTGGTAGTATGCTGAGAACAGTGCTTGAAAAAGGGCGATTTTGACCCGTGTGCGCACTAGTGCGTCAAAAAGTGAATTTTTTTTGTGAAATTTCATATTATATCTCCAAAAGTAAGTGCATTGCGGTAGAAAAGGCTAATAGCATAATGTCTGTAATATCGACGATAGAATGCCTCTGTGATCGTATGTAGTGTGTATGTAGTGAGTATGTACTGTGTGACTAAGGTCCGAAAATTGACGACGGCGACGAAGAGAGTAGTCCGTCTTCGACCGTGGTTGCGAATACAAGCGAAATTACTAAGTAAGTGTTGGAGAGATCGTCTTTACCGACCCTTCCTCTACCGGCAGGCCGCCAACCTCCCAATTAATATACTCTATGTTTTTTTTTACTTTAGATTTTTATAGCGAGTCACGTTTTACTCAAAGAAAAGAAACCCGTTGTAAAACAAGAAATAAATCCGGTCTTTCTATCACACATCCCTTGTGGAAAATCATCTTACACATCTTACACATCTTAGACAATAAAACCCAATAGTAAGCAAACACGACGGTCTCAATTAGAAAAGTTAAATCCTGTATGAGTTAATAACAACGTCTAATACTAAACAACCCTTACAATAGATATTTTTTATTTTGCGCCATTATAATCAATTATGCATTTAGAATGTCGAACGAGCTACAAGAGCGTTCTATGACACGCATTTTATTGAAAGAGTCGGAGGACGACGAATTCGGTGGAGATACGTCGAATGAGGATGAAGATTATATCGAAGAATATTTAAATATTTTTAATGCAGATAAATGCCGTACCCTACACTGGAAAAATTCAGGTAGAAAAAGGCGAATCGGTACCCTCGCACGTTTTCCAACGAGTGGCGGAGCCCATCCACAGCACTAATCGGAGCATCACGTGTGACAATTGCTTCACTTCGGTTCCATTAATCGAAAAAAATGATGAAGGAGCCATTCAATCTGACCATCACCGGTACTATTCGGAAGAACAAGCATGAAATCCCTGTAGAGATGAAAATTGCTGGCGAGTTGGGATCAGCTAACCCTTCGAGTGAAGGCGTTTTTCAAATCGTTGTATCTCGGTAAATATGAATTCTTTGGTTTTTTTGCAGACACGTTTTTTGTAGTACCATATCCATATTGTATGGCTCTAAAGTTATTTTTTCGCGAAAACGAAAATTAAAAGCCAAAACATTCGTCCAAAGTGGGGGTGCATTGAAAAATATGCATTTACACGAAAAAAATCGGTTTTTTCAATAAAAAGAACGCTTCGGGTTTTACAAGAGAAAGGTTTATAGATGCGAAAAAAATACAGTGTCGACCAACTTTCCAATAAGTATATTTATTTGGAGGTTTGAATTTAAGCACATTAGGAGTAGTGAAAAATGAAAAAAAACAATTACGGCAGAATATTCACTGAACGAAATTTATTTTTTGCTTCAATAATATTACATTACAATCAACGCATAAATACATTTAGTGCATGTTGCACATGACAGCTTTTCTTTTTCTTTATCTGCGTTGGATTTTGCACACGTATGTAAAATGCGGCTGTTTACTACTGCCTGGTCGAGAGAATCAGTTCCACGTTTTGTAGAATTATAATTTACTATCATTAACGGTTTTCCGGTATATCTATTTTTACTGTCAAGCCCATAGGATGAAGCCAGGAGCACCAAACTTTTTTTTAGGAGTCCATGATAAAATCCATATGTTACCATGGCAGCCATATTTAGCTGATCCCACCTCGCCAGCAATTTTCATCTCTACAGGGATTTCGCGCTTGTTCTTCCGAATAGTGCCGGTGATGGTCAGATTGAATGTCTTCTTCATCATTTTTTCGATTAATGGAACCGAAGTAAACCAATTGTCACACGTGATGCTCCGATTAGTGCCGTGGATAGGCTCCGTCACTCGTTGGAAAACGCGCGAGGGTATCGATTCGCCTTTTTCTACCTGAATTTTTCCAGTGTAGGGTACGGCATTTATCTGCATTAAAAATATTCAAAATATTCTTCGACATAATCTTCATCCTCATTCGACGTATCTCCACCGAATTCGTCGTCCTCCGACTCTTCCAATAAAATGCGTGTCATAAAACGCTCTTGTAGCTCGCTCGACATTCTAAATGCATAATTTATTATAATGGCGTAAACTATTGATTAGCCTTTTCTATCGTAATACACTTACTTTTGAAGGTATACCATGAAATTGCACAAATAAAATTTTTTACTTTTTGACGCACTAGTGCACACACGGGTCAAAATGGCCCTAAGCCCTGTTTCAACCACTGTTTTCAGTATACTGGCAGGATCTGAGAAGAGGCTGGCAGCCTCTACCTATAGAGTAGGAGTGGCAGAAAATTGTCACGTCGAAATTCGGTCGAATAGGGCCCCCGCGATTTGCGGTACAATCGATAATAGAAATTTTGGTGGGTCAAAATTACCCATAATGCACTCGAAGGGTTAAAATTTGTATTGCTTTTGCTGTTATCCATATTCCCATCATCGTAACAGTAAAAGTCCTTACTGTGTTAACAAAATTGTAGATCTTACCCCATGCTTTCTCTAGGGTTCTTCTAATGGTCTTTTCATCTATGAAAGGGTTGATTGATATTTTCTGATCGTCTAGAACTTGCCCTGTTGCTCCTCGCGCTATAGTATTTAGAATTGCCGGTCTTTCTACTGGGAACATAATGATTTCCCTGAGTCTGTTTATATCTTTTTCTGAATAGACTCCTCCTGTTGCCAAGTTTACTGGTGAGGTATATTTCCATGACATTTTCGTTTGAGCCGAGAGCTCCGTTGGCTCGGCGGGTCGCGCTAGTATGGGGAGGGTTTGGTACCAATAGTTTATGTGGAACATCGGAGCTTATAATGAATGACAGTCTATTTGGTTTCCGGTGTTTACTATTATGTGTGTTCGTGATAGCATAAAGAGGGTTTCGTTCGTTCTGTAAATTGGCAATTCCTGATGGCAAGCTTTTGTCTCTCTTGGGTCTATTTCTGTGGGTATGCATTTTGCTATTCTAATTACTTGCCCTGCTAAGTGTGCTATATACCCTGGTTCTTTCATTAAATGAAAAACGAATTCGGCTGGGGCTGATGGTGCTATTGCTAGGAAGTTGTGCAAGACCTTGGTTTCTAATTCGCATTCCTGTTTAACTACGTCGTTGTAGAGTGTTACTATTTGTTCTTTCATGCGTCTTTCAAGGTAAATAAATTTTGTATTGATGTATCCGAGCATGTCCATATTCTTTAATGCAACTCCCTTTTTGATAGGCAATAGTTCGTCTTATTACTATCGACGATAAAAACTTTTGGATGTTCGGTTCTTATTATTCTGTACTCGCATTTCGTTATCATACCCCGTGTCGTTAAAGTAAAGGTTATTGCATTGGCCGTGACTGAATATATTTCTTCCTCGCACTTGTTTAATGAGTTATCTCTGATTTTTTCTCCTGGGCCCTCGTACAACTTTGAGTACTTATTGAACGTGCAACTATCTGTCGGCATAAGGTTTCAAAATGTATTTCCTCCCTCTATATCTAGACATTTCTCTGATGCATCTAACGCCTGACCTCAGTATTATTTCATTGTCCTCTATTTTTACGATTGCAAAATAGTCCTGTAGTGTGATTTTAATTTGTTCCTGTACTACTATCCTTGACCATAATCCGTAATGGTCCGAAAAGTATTCTCTTTCGCAGTTACTGTCGCCGTCGACTCTACCTGCAAGGGTTACGGTCTCGAGGATGTAGCATTTGGTAATATATCTATGAAAATTTGTCTGTATGATGTGTATGTGTGTCTGTGTAGGTATGATTGTGTGGCGTAAATGTATTTGCACTGTTCGTAAGTTACTTCTTTTATATAGTCCATGTCTGAGTTCGATAATGTTGCAATGTGTGAATGCATTCCGCAGTAGAATATAGATCTATGAATTTTTATTTTGCATTGGAAAACCCTTACTGTTGTAAATTCTGCCGTTTGTAATAGTTGTATTTTTGTTTTCTTAATTTCGGCTTTGCGGATTGGGATTTTGCACTCTCTGCTATTCAAAAGTGATAATGTTGTTATGTTCATCAACGTCGCTCCGCAATATAAACCCGGTGTTCTCCTTTACTGTCAATGCTAGCAGTAGCGCTCCTAATATCCCGATGTAGCCGACACCCATTTTGTTTAAAAAAATATATATATTGTGACGTGATTTTTTCCCGACGTAGGGAAAAGTCGCCGTCCCAAGGCCGCTCGCGTCGTTTGCCTTCGCTCTGTCACCCGTTAGACGTAGGCGCTCCCGTAGCTTTGTAGCTGATGATGATACGACCGTTAGTTGGAGTTTAGAGGAGAAATTATGAGGATAAAAGGTCGTGGCGCTCGACCCTGACGTGGAGGATAGCGCTCACCGTATCGAGCTACCCGTCAGGTAAAAGCGGCCAGCGAGTACGCGCGAGAAATTGATGCAGGTCCGGCTGCAATACCAGCGCCCCGCCGTGTGGTGCATCGCGTATGAGAACGAGCGGAGTTTTAAGATTACGGGCGAGGGCGGAAACCCCTCGTGCCGCCGACGTAGGTACTCTCCTATGCGCGATGACCAAGGGGAAACGATTGTCGGCGTACTCGCGAGATCCCGTGCAACGTCGATAATCGCGCTATCTTTGCAGGTAAGTGTTTCGCTGAGCGAGAGGGCAGTAGCTCTCGGTGTCCGATTCCAGATCTGAGAAGATGAGAATTTGATTGGCTGTTAGACAGTCGTTATCGTGTCGCGCTCGCGAGCAGATGTCTCGCGAAGGATCGTAGAGAGAGCGGGCTGTCTTTGTCTCGCCAACGCGTGTGCGTAAGTTTCCCTCTCTCTCTACGTACGCGATCCCGTGTGGTTGGGCGCTCGCTCTCTAGAGTGAGAGGCCTGAGTTCGAGTACGCGCCATGGGGAGTTCCGGGTACACCCGGCTCCCTATGTATATTTTAGTTTCAGTGTGTTCTCGCAATATATAAATTAATTTATTGATTTCGGACGGGAGAGTTTTGATCTCGTGATTTTTGTCGAATGTGTGTCGGTCTCAGGCGTTATCGCTGGTACACTTTTCGTGACGCTGCGAGTGGTGCGGTGTTCCGCCATAAGTTCGGCGTAAGTCACGCCATCCCGGGGTGACTTACCCCGACCCTCTCTACCACACTCAGCAACCTGAGCGGCCGAGCGTTTCCGGTTCCGCCGATCTCGCGGAAGCACCCAGGTTAACCGGATCGTCACTTCCGGAGATACAAAAAGTGACACCGGCCACGACGGCTGAGTCGCGATCGGTGAATTAAGGTGAGTAGTTCCCGCTTTCCTTAACCCGATCCGCCCGCATCCCGATTCGTGGAGATAGATAGGTCGGGCTGTTCCCTTCCGACCTCCAGGTGGTGCCGGTTGTCGATACCGGCGACACAAAAATCGACTGGCGCCCTGCCGGTACATTGTGGGTGCATTTTTCCGCGAGAGAGGCGACCGAAGGTGACGATGGCGGAAGGATTCCGGCAATTCGTCACAATATATACATCTATTTTTTCGGACTCGTTTATGTGGGGGGGGGGGGGGGGGTCGCTGCTCGTTCGGTGACCCGCGGTTGCTCTAAACTCTCGGTCTTTCGCTTATTTTCAGGGTCTATTGGTATCCGTTTTTTCCTTCTTACTGTCGGTGGGATGCTTTCGTTTATTGTGGGAATCTTAGGGTCGCTCATTCCTTCCCTATATGTTTATGAGATGTTCCATGCGTCCCTAAACTACTTGAGCAAGAGGGGTTTTTTGTGACTCTGCTCAATCGAAGCGGTTGAGAGGGTTCGAGAGCGTTTATATTTTTTCAAGGATTGTCCTCTTCTAAGTTTATGGGCTCCGGATTTTTTCCGAGTGCTGGTTCTTGCATGCTTTGAGCCTCTTTGTCACTTAACTCCTGCTCGACATCCATGTCGTCGTCCCTAAATTCTTCATTTCTATATGTGATTAACTTTATGACTTCGGGTATCTCAGGTGTTTCCGAGGATTTGTCGAGACAATCTGACCTTGCTATCATCTCGTGTGCAATGGGCGGGTCCGTGCATGATGTGGGGTTCCTGTACTAGCCTGCGTTTTGTCTCTGTATATCTCACGAGAGTGTCTGCGCGTAGTCCGTTGCTCACTATGCTGACCTGTGTTTATTTAAGATTGGTATTTAGTGTTTATATCCCTGCTTGGAATTCCGTTGGAGAGTCTAGAGGCGGTATGTGCCTGCCAAGCGTTTTATTACCTGTTTCCTCCTTGTTCTTATTGCTGGGGTCGGAGTGAATTCTGCTGCACATGTAGACCTCTTTGTAAGCTCGCGTTGGAAATTATTTCGTTCCTTTGCTGAATATATTATTTTTGGTTCTGTGGGAATTCTAGAAACTTTTTGAGATGACAAATTTATTACTGTGTTTTTTTCTTGAGCGAACGTTAACGGCGTTTTCGGTGGAGTTTTTTTTCTCTCTGCGAGGAATTTGCTTTTGTGGCTGCTACAGCGTTTTTCACTTGTGATACAATTTCTTCGCCTTGGTCCGAAAAATTACCTATTGTCTTTTTCTCTAATTTTTTGTAAAAATCATTCTTGAATCCGTGGTTGTGGTGTGTCTATATAATCGGATAAAATTACTAAATCTTTACTATTATTGACTTGCTCAATTGGTGGTGGTGTATTTATGTAATCGGGTAAAATTATTGAGTTTTTACTGCTACACCGTTGTTTGATTGTATAGCTTTTCTTGTCTGACGATACTGATTTTTCTGATTTGCTGTTTCTAGATAGATACTTCTTACTTTTTATTTTTTCTCTAGTTCTCGATTTTTATATTTCTGTATTCTTTTTTAATTTCATTACGTTTATTTGCTCATCGGATGATTCTGCTGGGGTTCGAATTCTAGAGCCTAATTCGTTTGACACTGGCCTACTCTTTTTATTCACTTTTTGTTCTGGTGTGTTTGTTTGTTTAGATAAGCGTTTAAGTATCTCTTGGCGTTCGGCGGGTTGATCAGGCCCCCCATGGTCGCTAGTTAGACTCCTTTCCAGTGGGCTACGTTTTTCTTCAAATATCCTGCTTGTGCTTTCCTTTTCATTCACTGCTCTTTCTTTATCCGATGATTTCTTTAACTTTTCGATCTGCTGCTGTAAGTTTTTATTCGCATTTAGTATGTCAATTATTTCTTCTACTTTTGATTCCAAACCTTGATTACTTCTTCTTGTGATTTTTATAATTTCTCAATATCTCGAGGTACCTCTATTAGTGAATTTCTGAAAAAAAATTCCGATTCTACAACTACTCAGATACTTTTGTTTCGATCTTTGGGGGTTTTATTGACTCTATAGCTCCAGGAAATTTTATCGATTCATTTTCTCCGTTACTTTCATAAATTTTTTCTAATAATTCACTTAATTTCACAAATTCGGACTCGTTATGCACTCTATCGTTATCTGTTGGTTGATTTTTCTTCCGCATTAATTTCCAATTTGTGCTCTTCGTTCTTATCGCTTTCGTCTTTGTTGGGGAATCCTGAAAAATCTGACCCTGAGGATTCTATCTCCATTTTCGTTTCTTCCTTGTCAGTTTTATTGTCTCTCGGAAAGCCTAAGAAGTCTTTATTCTCGTCATCTGATTCTACTTCCATCTCGCTCTTTTTATGCTTTTGTATGGTCAGTTTTAACCTTTTTTCTTCTAAGCCGTCGCTACCCGGGGGCGAGCGCGGCTCGGCTATAGTATGTTGTGTATCTCCTCCTCCTCGGCGCGCTCTTTTCCGCCATTTAACTTCGACTCATATACTGTCTAGGGATACTACTGTCTAGGGATTCCTAGACGGCGCGTCTGCATTGGTGTTAACACGCCCTGCCTTATATTGAACTGTATATTCGAATTCTGTCAATCGTTCCCTCCATCTCATTACTCGTGACGTCGGATCACTTACTGTATTTACCCATACTAGTAGTCTACGATCTGTGGCTAATGTGAATGGTCTGCCGTAAAAGTAAGGCCTTAAAGTTTGTAATGCAAATAAGACTGCTACCATTTCGCGCTTTGTGGAGTGATATCGGGTTTCTGCGCCGTTGAGTACTCTCGATGCGTATGCAACCGGGAGGCCCTCTCCAATTTTGCCCTGTGACAAAACTGCGCCTATTGCGAAACCTGATGCATCTGTCGTGACAATAAATGGTTTCGCGAAACCTGGGTATTGCAGTATCGGTGTTTCACATAGCATATCGCGCAGGGTTTGGAAGGATGTTTGCTCTTTTGATGTCCATTCGAATTTTCTGTTCTTGCTAGTAAGGTCCGATACTGGTCTTGCAATTTTCGTGAAATGTTTAATGAAACGTCGGCAATATCCAGCGAGGTCTAAGCAACTTTTATATTTTTCTGCGTTTTTGGTGTTGGAAACAATTTTACTGCTTCTATTTTCTTCGGGTCCGGTTTTACACCGTTTGCCGATATTAAGTGTCCTGGGTATTTCACCTCTGTACTGAGAAATTCACATTTATTCGTTTGTAATGTCAAGTTGGCTTTTCTTAATCTGTCAGCAAGCTTGCTGAATTTTACGTCATGTTCTTCTAATGATCTCGAGTAAATGGCGATACTGTCTAGATATACAAATAATTTGTTTCCCTGCAATCCGCGTAGGACCATGTCCATTAGCCTTTGGAACGTTGCTGGTTCGTTCTTTAAGCCGAAGTGCATTCTGTTAAAATCGTAGTGACCGTGGGGGGTCGTGAAGGCCGTTTTTGCCTGTCCTCTGGGTCCATCTCGATTTGATGGAATCCCGAGGCTAATTCGAATACCAGAAAATATTTGCCTCCCCCGAGTAGGGCTAAAATATCTGCTATGAATGGCAATGTATATGCGTCGCCGATTGTTTTCTCGTTTAATTTCCTAAAAAAAAGGTAATAAAATTACCTACTAAACGCCAACGCGGTTTTCCCGATGAATCCAGTTTTTCGGCACGATCCAAAGGGATCGTGCCGAAATACGATCAGTTGGAAGGTCGTATAATGTTGGTTTTTAACAGGTCGTCTATTTGTTTTTGAACTTCTATTTTTTTAAAAGGTGTGTGTCTGTATTGCCGGGTATTGATAAGTATATTATCCGAGGTCAATATGCGATGTTTGAGTGCGCTCGTCGCTCGCAGTGGTTCTCCGGGAATATGAAAGAGGTCAGCGTATTCATCCACTAAGGTGTTTACTACTTTACTCTGTTCCTCATAAAGATGATCGAGTTTCAACAATCTAATAACTTCTTCGGTACGAGTTCCCTGAGGTCTTGGGATGTACCTGGAATTTCTATTCTTGTCGAAAGCATCGTCCTCGTCTCCGCTTGTATCTAAAGGATATAAAGGAATTACGGGAATGTCAATCGTAATGTCGTCTTTCCAGGGATTTATTGCATATAAGTAGGTACTCCTTTATTGTTTTTGGCTTTGCCCTCTCCTGCGTATACGCCTTCGGGTAAGTCAAGTCGTGGCAGGTAGCCTTCTTGAAGCGGGTTTATGACCCTGACAAATATACCGGGCTTTGTTCTTGCTGGCAATACTATGCTCTATTTCTATCAAAGGGGTTCGTGTACCGTTTAATGTTATATGTCTCTTTTCATAGTTTCGTATGCCTCCCCCTGCGGATAATAGTTCGGATCCTATAATGCCTGAGTAATTTAACAGAAAATCGTCTGGGATTACGTGAAAAATCGTTTGTGTACCGTTTACGTTTCTTCTAATTTGTCCTATTGTGCGAGGTTTGTCTATTTTTGAAATTCCTGTTAATTCGTACTACATATAATTAACATATGAGAGTTGGTCTTTTTAACGAACTGTATTTGATGAGATTCAATTGAGATCCTGTGTCTATCAAAAATTTTGCATGTTCTGGAAAAATGTCTTTGGATTTTACTATTATTGCTGGAGAATTGAGACATGGGGAGACGCATGCTGACTTATAGTCTGCATGAAAGATCTTTATCTTCCCTAATTTCGTGGATTGTTTCCCTGGCGTTGAGCCGGCACGTGCTCCGGAGGTGCGACGTAGCCGGGGGCTACCTGCCCGTTTCCCGACTGGTTATTCTGACTACCTGCTCGGGCCGCTGCGTTTTATTATACATTCTTTTCTTACAGACTCCGATTAAATGGCGCTGTTTTCTGCTGTAGTGACAAGTCATATTCATGTGAGGATTCGTTGTCGTTGAATTGTTCATACGGTTTTTATTTTTTAGTATCCTGCAATCTTCCATAGTGTGGTTTGATTTTTTGCAAAAAGCGCAAAATTTGCCTGATTGTTGGGATTGATGCTTATTTATATTTGGGTTTTGACTGGACTGGCCCATTCTATTTGTTGCGACAGGTCATGTGAATATAATATGGTTCGACACAGCCATTTTGCACCCTAAGAGGAAAACGTTATGAGAGCTAAGACGTAAACTCGAGTTATAGAATGAGATAACAGATATAGAGATTGTTATTCAAAGAAGATATATATAGACAACGCTTTCGTTCTCTTGTGGCTTGTAGAGCGTGCAAAGACAGACTGACTTGCTGGTAACGCCAGCGTATCACATGGTCGTGGTGGGGGAAATCGACAGCGTTCGAGAACCTTCCATGAGCGTGTTCGTTACACGTTCCCACCATTTGCGGTACAAGCACGCCACATTTATGCAACACTATTGTTATTTCTTTGTGTGTTCGTTTGGACTGCGAAGCACTCTGTTTTTTTATCTGATCTGAATCTTTGTTCGACTTTTTCCGCAGTTGATGTTGACTCTGCCAAGGTTACGAAGTCTGGCTCTAAAAATGCGGCTATTTTTGGTGAAACTCCCCTTTTAAACGCCCAGATTGCTAATTGTTTTGCTATCAATTTCATCTCTCTTATTGTTTTCTTTTTCAGCTTTATTTCCTCCAGCGTCTTCTTTAAATGCAGTGAAACTCGATAGCCGAAATCCTATTCGTTCGGTTGTTTTGCGAATTCTGTAAACCAATCCCCAACATCTTTCTTTGGTCTGTAGAGTTTTGAGAAAAATTCAATGAGATCGTCTACTGCCGCTACGTCCGCTTGACCTGATCGCGTCAAAGGTTCACCCTTGCATTTATTTATCAACGTTCTTACTACAAGTGATTCGTTTACTCCTTGTGCCAGTTCTTTCGCTAGTTTACAATCGCGCAAAAATGAGTCTAGTAAATATTCGTCTGCCCCGTTATCGAAATTTGGAATTGTTTTTAAAAATTCTCAGTAAATCTGTTCCGCCCTATATACAAATGGTGGGTCTATTGACATATTCATTATTACTTATCGATGCGTTTTTATTTGCGGTAGCCATTATTATGCAAGAAAAAGGAAACGCGTACTACTTGAGAAGATCTGTGCGGGCTGAATACAGTTGGTTGGTCGTCGAACTCTGGTGTCGTTGACAAGATTTATAACGTTACTGGTCGTCGGCGGGTGTTTTGATTTGTTGCGCCGGTGACAATGGGTCTCCTGCGGTGCATTGATGGGGTTTTGACGCCCTTGAAGTTGTGGCTCTACCTGCTGCCGTCGTGGATGCTGGTGTCCCCCAAGTTGTTGTCGTCAGTGGTAGTTGGTCGTTTATTGTTTTGTGCGATTTGGTTATCGCGTTGTTGTTCCGACTGTTGATGGGTCAGGATGAAGTAGGAATTTTTTTTCCAGATTTTCATGTTGTAGATGATTACTTCCGGTCGAATCCCGTTCACTGGCACCCAATTTATTTATAAACTGAGCTGTTACGTCCCCGATGTTGAATTGGACGTACGCTCAGTGAAATTCGGATGTACGGAGATTCGGAAATTCGGAGGTTCGGAGGTTCGGAGGTGAGGTATGAAATTCGATCTCAGCTAAGCGCAGTCGAAGCGAACAACACTATGAATAATTGTTGAGGGTTGGGTTTATTCATAGTAAATTTGTGATCGTGAGTTACAGTTGGATTCGGTCTTCTGAGATGGACCGAACGTTATGTCATACAGAGTTTTGTATGCGCGAAGTTTAACAGAATTTCGAAAATATAAGTCGTACTATTCTTTATTCGAAGATAATATCGGAAAGTGCCGTTAACTGTGAACTGCCTAAATTTGGGTATGTGGGTCCTTTTTATAGGTGCTCTAGGTAGAAGGGATTTAATTTAGGGTGGAGTTTGGTTTTCCCTTTGGAGAGGGTCGGAGGGTTCTTGTGATAAGCTGGATTTTCCCTACCCTGTCTTTGCAATAGGGTAGGTGGTACGGTTTGCTTATCGAAGGTAAATTGAACGTTACCTACTGTCTACTATGTCGATACTAGGGGTAGCTTTTACCGACTATAGGGAACATATAGTATGCCACCGATGTTTGGGCATTCGTAAATTTGAACATTGACTGGGCCCTGAATGTCGGGCGAGTACGTAACACGTGACTGCCGACACCACGCTGCATCCAAATTTGTTGATGAATTGCAATTCCATCACTTCGCTCGCCGCCATATATTTCATGTTCGACAGCATGATGATTAAAATATCTGTATCCGACCATCTTATCAGGGCTCTGGACTTACTCGGCAAAGTACATATATGATGTACAATTTCAGTGTCGGCCTCTTCATGATCTCAAAGATTATTTTTCGCACAACTTTTCCATTGGCGACTTTATATTCGTAGCAGGAGTCATAATTGAGGAGAATAGTTTTGTTGTTGCCAATTATTTTCGCGGCATCAGTAGCTTCACACCAATAAGCAATTAAAAATTTCACAAGATTTTTCTTGAATTTTATACTTTTTAGTTCTGCACAAAAATTTGACGGACTGGGCGTTTCAGGACCTTCTATGACAATGTCAGTATGGGTGCAATTTTCACGAAGCATATGTTCATTATCCTTGATTGAAGGTTCAGGATACGTGTCAAAAAATATATCTATCCGTCTCGCTGGAAACTGTGTAAGCATAAACAAGATCTTCATTGCGATGCCGCCAAAGGTTGGCGGAAGATCTTTCAACACGTACAAAAAGAAAAATCCATCAATGACTGTTGCATCCAGATTTTGTATTACATGTGGAGACTGACATTGTTCTTCTGTTATTATCTTTGTTGATTGTTGATCATTGTTGATTTGTTTGTTTTATTTACTGTGCCATCGATATGACACAACGACAAAGGTACGAGAGTTAGCGGATAACACAAAACTTTTTCAATATCAACGTTTTTATCTATAGCGATCCCAAGGAGCCTTCTAAATAAGTCCTTTTGTATTTTCACTTCTTGTACTGTATGGTCGAGTGAAGTTTTCACTTTTCTTTTTATAGTCGCAAAATTTAGTATTTTATGTCTGGTGATAGGTTTTTCAAATCGTTTGTTATCGATTGCACATTCGCTGATAAAAAGCTTTCGTTTTTCATTCCCCAAATCTTCTGTTTTTACTAAGAAATCTACAATTTCTCCAGGTGCAGCTTGTCCGTTGCTTATATTGTAGAGGGTGTATAAAAATGATGTGTCGCCGCTTCGCCCAGTAAATCTGCAGTTGATGTTCGACGAACATCTATCAAAACCTGGACCCGCAAAATTGACATTGACACTGAAACTCAAGGTAAAATTTTTTTATTGGCTAAACAAATTCTACTCATCAAGAGGAACAAAAGTCTCCATGGAACCATAGATCGGAGATGCGTCCTTCAACCCGAAACGGCACCGTCAATTCGAAAAAAATCTAAAAAGTGCGTTCTTACGAAATATTGTTTACAAGAACACGGAATAAGAGTTTTAATCGTTACAAAAAAAAGGTTTTCAACGCAGATACTTTAATTTTTATTAATTGGAATCAAGAAACGGCATGATATGGGTAACAAAGGGATATCTTTGCGATATCCCTTTGTCGCGTTACCACTACGAGCCCGCAATTCCTCAGCTCATGTTTGCCGAAAATCAATCAAAACACAGTCCCACTGAATTAACCTTGACCCTAAAACTCAAAGTCAATTTTTTATTGACTTTGAGTTAACCTTCACCTCGTTAAACCTCACCTCGTTAAGAGGCGTCTAATTCTCGTAGAAACGACGAGTTAGGAATGAACCTTTCAATATCAAGCCGTCGAAACATGTGAAAAATGTGCATTTTTCGTTTAGTTCGGAGGGATAAAATTCAGAACTAAAGCATAATTAAAAAGGCAACCGATATAACTAGAAAGGCTTGGGGATGGCTTTAGGAGGCTAGGTTTGCGATAAACGATTTTGATCGTAACAATAGTTGTTCTCACCTACACATTTCATAGTCATATCGTGCTTGTGTGACTGTGCATGAATTGCTTAAACATATTCATTAGCAGCAGAACATTAGCGTTACCCGGAATACACCACGTCGAGGTTGTCTGCCTGGTATCCCTTGGCCCTAAAAAGGGCCGTTGTGTTTTTGTTGTTCGTTTCGAAAGATTTGTTTCAAACAATCTCAATGATGACTGTGTGTCGGGTGCGCATGCGATGTCGGTTTAGTCGTCTCCTGCTTCATTATGACGCGATCGTTGATGGCGGCGGCAGCGAGGAACCCAGAGAATCGAATCATCATGGCCAATTGCTCGAAACATTCTAGCTTGTTCCCCAGCTTCCATATGCCGGCCACCATTACGCAAGCACGCTCGCAACCATGCCTCCAAGTTTGTTAAAACCTTGATAAGAACTTCTCAATTTCGCATCAACCTGGCAACTCTCTCATCGATTCGGCGTCTCAGATCTACCGGCGTTCCAATCGCTCGACCTTCTCTGTAGGCGATAGCCTGCAGTACCCCCAGAAAAATAAATCCAAGGGATTTAGGTCTGGAGAACGTAGTGGCCACAGATACGGAGCAGGCCGACGACCGAGCCAACATGATCCAAACATTTCGTTTAGGAAAGCACGGGCTTGAAGACCGAAATGAGGTGGTGCTCCGTCGCGCATAAAAAAATGTGATGGCGAGCATGTCGGGGAATCATGTTCCTCAGACGCGGCATTAAGTTGCGTTGCAGAAAGTGCAAATACGACTGCAGAAAGGGCAAATTGCGACTGCGCAATCTCAGTGGAAGGTACACTGGACCTATCAAGTTCTTCCTAACGATACCAGCCCAAACGTTTACGGAAAAACGTCCCTGGTGAACTCGTTGCATCATCGCACGAGGATTCCTCTCAGCTTCTCAGGTGCTGGAGAAGCTTGCCTCATAGGTAAATAGAATGCGTTCAACAAAAATGGGGATCTCCCTCCAGTTTCTGTAGCCTTCATCGACAAAAATTACTACGAGTGCGGTGATCTCCAGGATATAGTACCTGAATAGATTGGACGCGGTACGGTCGTAGACCCTCTTCACGAATTATGTGACGCACCGTCATGTGCGCTATACGAACGTGAGCGGCTATTCGACATGAGCCCATGGCGGGAAAAGCTCGTGAAAGAGCAATGACAGGCTCTTCAATGCGCCAATGAACACGAGGACGACCGGCTCTTCGATATCCAGCGTTCTGCACCTCAAACCTGTCCAGATCGCTGAAGCGCTCTTCGAGTCGTTGAAACTCACGACGATCTGGAATTGCCCCGGCCGTAGAGGATGGCAGTATGCCCAATTGAGAAGAAACTGACACACGATTGAGAAGCTCTTCCAAAGTTTCAGAAAGCTTGATCAATAACGCGCAACATAAGACGTTGATTTCGTCCAGCTCGTCTACGACCACGATGTGGTTGGCGACCACGATTCATGTTATTATGACAGTGGCAGAGCCGACAAAGATTCAGGTAGTGAAGGCGATCACCGAGGGAGCGACCACAACGACTTCGACAATGCTAGAGATGACCAAGACTGCTACGACCAAAATTGACTACGATAGAGTTGACCGAGACTGCGACGATAGACTTCGGCAAAGATAGAACTGACCAAGACTGCGACGATAGACTTCGACAACGATAGAATTGACCGAGATTGCGATGAAAAAGACTCGGACGATGATAAGGTTGACCGAGACTGCGACCAGAGATTTCGACGATAAAGTTGACCCAAAATGCGACGACAAAAACTTTGACTATGATAGCTGACCGAAGCTGCGACGACAAAAATTTCAACGATGCTAGGAATGACCGAAACAGCGGTGATAAAGACCGCGATAACGATAGAGATCAACGGGACTGCGACGACAAAGACTTCGACGATGGTAGAGATAATAGAGACTGCGACAACAAAACACAGTGTTTCGGATGATTAGCGGTAAATGAATGAATGATATGATTTGTGTTGCCGATGAAGACTCGTATTTTTATTGAAGAGTGAAACAGGTTTAGATGCCTGGGAAGTCGGAGGAGAACTAATTTAGGATGATGGAAGAGGCTGGGAAAGAGTCTGGAAGAAAAGAGTTTAGGAGTGGAGGGGATGTCGCGTGAGGGTGATAAGGGACCGTGGGACTGTGGAGTCAGCAAAGTTGGAGATTAGCTAGAAAGGAGATTAGGCGTAAATGAGAATAGTGGGAAAGGAATGTGGGAACGTTACAACAGATTTGTTTGTTGATTTTTTTAATACTCTCGTGGTGTTTCTTAATACCCACGTGGTGTTTTCCGGGTAACGCTAATGGTCTGCTGCTAATGAATATGTTTAAGCAATTCGTTCACACAAGCACGATATGACTTTGAAATGTGTAGGTGACAACAACTATTGTTAAGATCAAAATCGCTTATCGCAAACCTGGCCATCTAAAGCCTTGGTTTCCCCGAACAGCAGGCGTGCTGTTTGCCGGACATCAAGTCTTTCTAGTTATATCGATTGTCTTTTTAATTATGCTTTAGTTCTGAATTTTATCCCTCCGAACTAAACGAAAAATGTACATTTTTCATATGTTTCGACGGCTTGATATGGAAAAGTTAATTCCTAACTCGTCCTTTCTACGAGAATTAGATGCCTCTTGACGAGGTGAAGTTTTTCGTCATTGAAAAAATGACTTTGAGTTTTAGGGTCAAGGTTAATTCAGCAGGACTATGTTTTGATTGATTTTCGGCAAACATGAGGTGAGGAATTGCATGCTCGTAGTGGTAACGTAACAAAGGGATGTCGCAAAGATCTGTGTCATCCATCTCATGCCGATTCATCCCCCTTCGCGTGGTCAGTGTCAAGGTCAATCCCGACGTTTCTTGATTCCAATTAATAAAAATTAAAGTGTCTGCGTTGAAAGTGTTTTTTATAATGATTAAAACTTTCATTCCGTGTTCCTGTAAACAATATTTCGTAAGAACGCACTTTTTCGATTTTTTTTCGAATTGACGTTGCCGTTTCGGGTTGAAGGACGCATCTTCGACGTGTGGTTTTGTTCCTCTTAATGAGTAGACTTTTTTAAGCCAATAAAAAAATTTGACCTTGACTTTCAGTAGCAAGGTCGATTTCGCGGGTCCATGTTTTGATAGATCTTCGCCGAACATAAACTGCAGATTTATTGAATGGATGAGAATGGATTGAGTCGGTTATTCACACTTTCCATGAATTCTCTTGTCTGTGAGATGCTCTTATTTATTTGATGCACACTTAAATCATTCGTCGTATCTTCCTTCGAGAGTAACCCCGTGTCATTTAACACATGCGAAATGATGGCTGTTCGAATACCGTGGCTTTTGCTCCATTGTTGACGGCGTGCTAAACAGTTTCGAGGACACGTGATGCCTGTCATCATCTGAGCTGCATCGGCGTTTATTGTTTGCTCGAGCGTTAAATCTATTGGTTGTCGCGAGAAAGGTTTTCCCGTCCTTTTTACTCCAATATGTAACTTCAATCCGGGATGCGTTTCATTGACATTCAGAACATGTTCATGGTATAATACAGTGTACCTTGTGTAATTTTGATGGGAGGATAGATTTGAACAAATCAACATCACCTGTGCATGTGCTTTGAGACAGAATTCAGAAATTTTCAACGAAAGACACATGTAACATATAAAACTGTGGGGTTTTCCCGAGTTCGCTATTCAAAGTTCTCTGTCAGAGTACTTCGTACTTCGTACCCACTGATTAAATTGCAAACTTCTTCGTTCTCTACTCGAGGATTGCTAGATTTGTTATTTTGGAAGTCTTCCACATACTGTCTGATATCTTCGGTGATCTGGATGTTGCATTTGCCCAGTATATCAGTCCAATATACTGTCCAATAAAAAAAATTGAAATGCATAATCTCCAAAGCTAAACTGATTGTTGGATGCAAGCGTTTGCATCTGTTAAAATGCTTCTCTTGCAAGAACGCTGACACTGAGCCATTGGCCAGTAAATTGCTATCTGTCATTATAGCCGTAATGCCTGACTTGTCAATGAATTTTCGGAGCGCTTTAAAATATGATAGCATTATATGAAACGATCCTAAATGAACGAATGCCAATGCGGTGTTTAAGCCAGCGTTTCTTATTATATTAGATGGGCAAATTTGACCCTGCTCACTGGTGGCGAATGTTGCTTCAGTTTCTAGATCCTCATACGATATGCAGTGACCGTATGAGTTGACAATACCTATTACTTGTTTGCTGTTAGTCCGGCTTTTCAATGACATTCCCAGAGTGATATGCTTTAACGATTTCAGCTTGCCATTTGTCACCCCATAAACGGCATCGGCGTCTAAAGATTTGGCTAATCTTTTGTTTTTAATAGTTGTTGCTTTCTTCGAATTTCCACCACTCAACAAGAGATCGCAAAAATCCTGCACAATCGTAAGCGGGTCGCATTCGCCGTTTATCAAATTCGTTACCGTTAATTTTTCGCGCAGGTCTTTTTTCTCAATGCCGGCAATGATTTTACGAAAAAGAATTGCTGCTGACCGTATAGTGCTTTCATCTTCGCATTGTACATAATTAATATTCCTTAGATCCTCTTCGCGATGAACCACAGTTTTGTTTTTGTGCGATGAAATTATTTTACTTTCACTCTTAAATTTTTCCTTTATTTTCTTCGCAATATGTCTTGATGTAAACATGTCCGGTTGTATATTGTTCACCGTCGCATATTGTTCTCCAAGAAAATTGAGAAAAAGTTTACCGAGTAATTTTAAGCTGAAAAAACGTCGTTGATCGATGACGTTTAATTGAATAAAATCGCCCAATTTTTGATATGCTATTGAATGATTGTTCCTGTTCATATGCCATCCTGTATTTTTGTCTTCCATCGCACTTTTACATTTACTAACGTAATCCAATTTGCAGATTTGATGATATGAAAAACGTTTTTTTGCGATTTCGATTTCTCGTAGTTCACTTAATACTGTCAGTTGATTCCATTGCGAAAGTTTGCACTATATCAAATGTTGTATAAGCAGGGGTTTGAATAACGGCATGATAATGACCTTTTCTTTCCGCCTATTGGTATTGCAAAATACACACGGGGGGTCCCATACATATCTTCCTCGGAAATTGAATTAATTTTATTTGATCATAAAAAGTATTTTCTTTTCAGAGAAAAGAAAGCAATTCATAGAATATATTCGGAATTTTTTTTTCAACAATTAGTTTATAACTTCTTCATATCGTTATTATTAAAAATTATTGTGCTCAATATCTAAAGTACGGATGAATTTTTTTTCAGATTCATATTAATTTTATTTATTAATTTTATATTATATAAAATTATTTATATTAAATATATATTATTAATCTTATTTGATCATGAACGGTAGTTTCTTAATCTATAAAATAATTTCAGATTTTTCTTATTCGTTTTATCAATTACTTTCCTTTCTATGAAAAGAAACTACTTTTTATGACCAAATAAAATTATTTCAATTTTTTTGTTAAGCAAAATATTTTTCTTCCTATTAAATGAAATTGATTCAAGAATAATGTTCTGCTTTTCAGTGAATAAAGCTAAAAATCTGCAATAATTGAGAAATTGTTTTCTGATCATTATCTATCACGCGTATAGTGTACACATGCGTGAAGCAAACAAGTTTGAATACACGAATTCAATATTCAAACATTGAAGTAATCAAAAGCAAATGAAAATGTTGAACTATTGCCAATGACGAATGGAATGAGCACCTTCGAAGCTTATAATATAATGAGCACCTCCACCTTTTGTAACCAGGTGCTATAAAATTTTCAAAGGCGAATGTATGAAACACACATACTCTACACCCTTATGTCAAAAGTACGCGCGTGTGTCTGGCCCCCGGTCTAACAAAAATATTCGGCAATAACATTGTTTCGTTCTCCATGCTGATCAATTAACAAAATGCCGAATACGAACAAATGACCAAAGGCAAAAGGATTCTTTTTCATTAAAAGCCCGATATCTCAGCGAAAAATTGACGTAAAGAGATCAATAAATAATCAAATTGAAGCTGAAAAAACAGACTATCTGGTGCATGCATTTGTTTAACGAAACGAAAATTGTCTAAGCCCGTGCTCACAGTTGCGAAGTAGGTGACTCGAATATTTTCTTATAATATCATCAAGGAGAATTCGGCGACGTTCCTCACATCATTAGATGAGATTGAGAACAAATATTTTTCAACATTTTACATAACCATCGATATTACCACATCAATATTTGGAACAATTTGTGCAGTCTCAGTACTGAAGAGGGTTAATTGAATAAATATACCCGAGTAAAAATGAATATACATAAACATATATAATTGTATATGAATTGATCATATACAATTGTATACAAAAATTGGCCCCATAGAATTGGATACAATTGTATATAAACGTATACAATTATATATACTAATATACAATATATAAAATTCTATCGGGCCAATTTTTTTATACTATTGTATATAATCAATGAATATACAATTATATATGTGTATATATATTCATTTTTACTCGGGTTACAACAAAACATTTTATTGATTGATAGATAAGCACTACTCAACATGTTATATAAGAGTGTGGTTGCCAGCGCAATCGGAAGACGAGGAACGATTTTGTTCGTCCTGCTCACGTCTTTATAATGCCGGTGGGCGACAAGTGCGCTTGCGAGAAAGCGCGCGGCCATGCGCCACCTGCTGGCCGTGAGCGAAGCTACACGCTCATTTTTCTGTCGTACTTATGGCTTATATCTATGTCGTCTCTTTCTATATATCTATATACATGAAGTTAACAAATTATGTATTGATGCAATATATATATATATATATATATATATATATTGCATCAATACATAATTTGTTAACTTTTAATAAACAATCTTTCGATTTACCTGCTTCCATACGCGAATAAAACCAAAGAAAACTGTTTCTATATGTAATCATATATGAAGCCATATAAAGATATATATGTACAATTATTATGTATTTCAAAACAAAATAAAAGTACTCATATACAGTCATATACAATTGTATATACCGTAAATACAATTTTTACGTATATATATATTTATATACAACACTATATTGAATTATATATAACTGTATATAATATTATATCTAATTTTATAAATCGTAAATAAAAGTTTCACGTCTATATATAATTATATACAACACTATATTGAATTATATATAACTGTATATGATATTATATCTAATTATATATCTCCATATATCATTATATACGAACTATATATAATGTTATCAAATCAAATTTGGTGGAAGTACATTTATATCGGATTTTATATACGAATGTATAGAGTTATATACAATTATATATAACCCTATATATAAATATATATGATTGTATATTATTTGTATATAATTGTATCTAAGTGTATACAATATATATAATAGAGTTTTATTTGCACAACGTTTACAGTTTTTTACAATAACTCCCCCGTTTTTACATTTTTTCATTTTCATTCTCTTTCCTTATCCTTCTCCCCTCTTGTTTCCCGCCCACTCTTACACTCCTTTTCCATCTCCCTATAGTACTCACATATTCGTTTATCTACCTTTCCTCTTAACGCCTTCACCAGCTCCTCTTTTAACAAACTTTCCTCCTTTCTTGCCATCCAACTTTCAATTCCTCTCCTGCTTTTTTCCTTAACTACTCCTGTTCCTCTCTTACATACTAACATGTGTTCCATAGTTTCCTCCTCCTCACTACACACTCTGCATCCCCACTCGTTTTCACCTTTTTTCCCTGCTCTTCCCACGTTACCGCATCTTATTTAAGTATATACAATATTTTTACTCGGGTATACATGAAAACTTAACTCTCTTCACACCAATGTGGGAACAGAATGTACCAATTGAATATAACAAAAATTGTCTAAGCCCGTGGACCAAAGCAAAAAATAGACGAATTTTGCAAAAATTTCGTCGCACTATTTCTTATGATTGCGTAGTAACCGTAGATCATTCAAAAATTTGGCAAGGAGATCTCAAAACCAGAATTTTGGAGCTTCAAAATTCTTTTTTTTTATCTTGATAAGACCATTTTCCCCTGAGATAGTCTTTGAAACATCATTATACTCATTAAGTTTGATTATAATAATTTGGCCACCCACTGTACAAACAGAGCTTGCCTTAGCGGGCCGGTAGGGGAGTACCTACTCAGTAAAGTCTTATGGGTTTTGACTCACTGTACCCTAGTTTCCGAAATATTTACGATCAAAGTTTTTGACTATGAATGAGTTTTTGTTGCAAACTTATTGAAACCAATATTAATTAATTTTTCTTTTCTGTGATCATTAAATTATCTTGTATAAATTCAAGGACTTCTTATTCAAGGATTCTTTTCTTTTCAGATTTATTCATATTGTGATCCCGCGAGTTATTTATTTACTTATTTGTTATGACTGGAGCTGCCGACTCGGCTACGGAACGCGGCAGTTGAGAGGGAAAACGCGGTAGACACTTAATCGGGAAACAAAAGACTTTATTTTCAGTGGTTCAACAGACAGCGTAACGTTGCTGCTCAGATGATCGGAAACTACTAACTAACTAGCCTAGGAGGAGGGTGGTTCTTATAACATTAACCCGTCGGAAAGTCGTAGTGTGGTGGGGAAGGAATTTGGGAGTCAGAACGTTCTGGAAATGGAAAAGTCTGGGGAGACAATGGGGGCTGCAGGTGTTTCGAGTTTGAGGCAGGTCAGGCCATAAAGATAGGTGCTTTATGGCTGGACTGTGGAAAATGGAAAAAGGAGGTTTTGGGCCTTTATCCGAAACCAACGACTAGCTGCGTTCTGACGAAGAGATGTCCCAGCGAGGGGGTAGCTGTAGGAAGTCACGTAGGCAGGAAAGGAATGCGAGAGGCGCGTGGGAAAGAAGAAAAAAGGTGGCTGGGGGTAGACCATCGTCACAATATCTATACAAACAAGGTTGATAAAAAAATGAAAAAAATAACCAAAATAATACAATTCCTTCTTTGGACCATTCCGCATGCGCAGGCGCTTGACATTTCGCAGAATTTTGGGTGGTTCTCATCATACAATCCCTTAAAACACAGTGTCGATGAACACCAATCACAATTCATAAACGCAGTTCCTCCATATTTGCGCTTTTTTATCATGATATTTAACGGGAAAGAGACGACATTGAAATTTTTCCAAAAAGGTCGCGCATTTACTAATTTTTATTTAAAGCAAGCGTACCTGCTCATTTGTACGAACGCAGAAGCGCTCAATTGGTGGTAAATAGTCGAATGTATCTTTATCGCATCTTCACGTGAAGCTACATCTCGTTTTTGTTGCAATAGTTCCGAATAACTTTATATTTTTCCAATAAAATGTTTGATTTATTTGCAACAGTATAAGCAACAAATATTTTACATCACACTGAAAGACTTATTTTTTCATTTCAATAATTCCAAAACATAGACCTTATATAAATAATTCTTGGATTTGCGAAGGAACTTCGATTAGTTACAGAAACCAAATTAATCCAACAAGAATAACCCCCCCCCCCCCCCCCCCTATACTGGGTCTAATAAATCTGCAATAAGAATTTATTCATAGTCACAAATTTGTATCGCAAATATTTCGGACACTAGGACCTAGTAGGACAAAAACAGAAACCCGTAGGCTTAGACTATGTAAGGAGATCTCTACGTGCACACCAAACCCGATCAAACTAGGTAACCCCACTATGACGAGCTCTCCTTGTTAAGTTAATAAATTACACTCATAGAAACCTCATACATATCAATATACGCACGTGCATACATGTAAATAGTATATTGTGACGTTTTCCTTTCCGCCAAAAGCTATGCTGTCCTGTCCATCCGTTCTCCCTGTGAGGGAGTATTTTGACGCAAAGAACATAGTATCTTGCAAGTTGTTACGTCATGGTGCCAAGTAGATCCTTAGGTATTATTTAAGGTGAAATTACCCTCGGAATGAAAAGAATGGTGCTCACGTTAAACACTACCTTACTTGAATACAGACATACACACATATACACACCCACACGCACCCACGCACCTACGTCAGAGGCAAGGGGATCACTCGCGATAAACCAAAATCACAAAAAGAATAGAATTCTACTAGTTCCACGTCGTTGTTCCTGGATAGCGCTACAAGTAGGATAATCCGAATGTTTTTAAACATGCATAACTACAGAGATTTGAGTGAAAAGGTAAATACGTAAGGATTTGGTTGTCACTATGACATCACAACTGAGACGAGGCGTTATACTCCTCGCAATCGCGGAACTCGAAATATTCGGAAGAATATTAAAGCGAGATAGAGAAAGCAGAGTCGCGTCGTCTCGCACCCGTGGTCAACCAAAATTGTGCTCTAAAACATACGCTGCCGAGAAACTTCGTGATTTACAGAGACACGAGGTCGCGGGAAGTAAACATTGCCGGCCGTACGCGAAAGACGACGCCCGGCGAACGAGAGAGAGAGAGAGAGAGGGATGGCTGTACCAGTGATTGAGAGTCGATCCTCGCTAGGACCTCCTTCCCCTTTCCCCCCGATAGGACCACAACGAAGCCGGCGAGCGAGAGTGACGAGCTGAGGAGGCAGTGAGATTTCGACTCTCGACCACGAGCCGAAACGGATAATTAGAATAGCGTAAAGCGAGTAGTTAGAGTAAGAGAATTGTAGAGTGAAAGAGTGAGTGTGAGAGCGGGCAGCTGAGCGAAGCGAGTGCGAGAGAGACGAGCGAGAGAAGGACCACCGAAGAACGCCGTGCGACGTGGAATATGATATCGGCGAATAGAAAAAGTAGGCGCACGTTGGTGCAATACTTTCTTTGCCGGTACGGGCCTAGCGTACCGTCGGACGCGTGGGAGTAGGTCGCGCCTATCTCGCAACGCGTCTTGCTACACTCACATAGCCATCCCTACCAGCGTCTCCGGAGGATAAGGCTGTCTCACTCTGAGACGTTACCGTACAGTAAATTGTTTGTTGAGCGTGATTGGCACGCAGATAAATATTGTATCGTAAGATTGTAAATTATGAGTAAGGTCCAACCAGTGTACCGAAATAATAAATAAGTCATTGTTAATACTTTAGAAAAATCTACTCACACGTTAATTTCGTATACTTGACGTAATTATTGTAATCGATGCTTGCCCTTTGAACCCTACCATTTCCCTGAGTATTGAGTAAGATAGAGAACGAACAAATAATAAACCCTTGGTGTTACGGGGTTGATACAAACACCTAGCGCCCAATCGGAAATTGGTGAAGGAAGTGAATGGTAAAAGAAAATTGTTGGGGCGTCATTATAGATTTTGGGCTGGTAGCTCTTCTCGACTTTGGCGAAGTTCGGTCGAAGAGAGCTCGTCACACAACATATAACATATTTTGTACTTTCTGTAAAAGTACTGCAAAGTACTGCTTTGGAGCCTCATAACTCGAGAAGTACTCAATAAAAAAATATTTTGTTATAGAGCGATTTCGCATGAAGTCATCCACCCTAAAAAGCAAAAGTTTCTCAGTCGTCTTGAAATTTTCATGATCGATAGTCCTACTGATAGTGAAGCTTCAGTAAAAATTTGAAGACAAGTTCAAGGGGTTGCCTAGCAATAAGGGTTCAAATTTCTACCGTGTTGAACAGTCAGCAGGTCAGCAGGTCTGTATCTTCCCGAGAAATACACCAATTTTAAAAAGTCAGGACTGATTTTGAAAGCTCTTTTTGCGTAATTTAAGAATATTTTATTTATTTCTAATAACATTGATAAGTTCATGAAACATTTTTAAGAATAATGTAAGGAGCCACTTTTTCTCAAAGATCGACCCCTTCCATGTTAATAATTTTTTTTTTATAAAATAGTACGATTCTTACTGAACAAAAAAGTATCGGATGACCAAGAAGGACCGAGCCACTTTTTTCGAAATACAACTCAATTTCTCAGCGAGCGCACGCTCCTCGCAGCGTCGTGCGGTGAACCTCCCGGCTGTTCGGCGTTTTTCGCAAGTTGCTCGCAAATTACCTTAAAAGAACGGAGCTAAAAATATTCTGATACTTGCAATTTACATAGTGTTTTTATTCGGTATTTTTTAAGATGCTGTTTCTGATGAATTATATTATACTCTGTTAAAAACTTTGTATCAAAACTTGCGTGCCATTATTGATTATTTCAGGCTCATTCATTTTTTATTTTATTTTAAAGACTATTTTCACATCTTTCGCCTTTTCAATGTTTCGTAAGAAAACCTAGTTGCAGTTATGGCTACATCGCGAGAAGCCTTCGGTACTAAATGTGGCAATCCTTTCAATAAAAAGAATCGTGGAAAAAGGCTCGATTTAAGATTCATTTCTGAATCTTTACGCTTGTCACGTGCTCAGTTGCAAAACATGGCAAATTATGCAGATCTTACAGGCGCGACGGCATTACGAGTTTAAAAGAAATGCCCTCCTTATTAACACTAAAATCTGAGAAACTGTCCGATATTGAGGATATTAATGATCCTTCTGAAGAAAAGCCTGTAGGGCATGATGATGATGATTACTGTACTTCGTCCTGCAAAAAATGTTCTTAGAGTATAATAATGGATACTATCATGCTAGTATTGAAATTCTGGAGCAAATTAAAGAGAAATTTCACAATTCCACGTGTGCTCTCTCAAGTCGTCCGTTTGACTGTGGATGGAAGCTCGTTGTTTTGATGTGCTTGATCTTAAACATTTCCTCGAATTCCTGTACGAGATCCGAAATGAAGTTTGATCCCTAGTCAGTCAAGATTTGTTTAGGTGACGTGAAGATGTAAATATAATGGTCAAGAAGTCCTCCCAATACGGTCTTGCTGGTGGTATCTTTTAGTGGTATCAGCATAAGATAACGTGTCAGCTGATCTTGTATGGAGAGGATGTAGGTATGTCCCTTCTTGGTGGTTTTTAATGGACCTACGATATCCATTGCAATTTTGTCATTTGCCTCTGGTGGGGTATCAGGTACAATTGCCGAAGTTTTTTGTCGCACTCTTGTGAGCTTGGTCTTCTGGCAAGTGTCACATCTTTTTATGTAATCAATTATGTGTTCCTCCATGTGAGGCCAGGTAAATCGTTCTCGTGCTCTTTGGATAGTCCGATTTTCCCCAAAGTGTCCTGTGAGAATAGTCCCGTGACTTTCCTTTATCGCTTCCTGAATTTCATCGTCCGTGAGCCGCTGTGTTGGTATTGTGCACACTACAAATTTTCTTGTAGGTTCCAATACTTTTAGGAAGTTCGCTATGTCGATTGCGGTCGTTCTTTCGGCAAGAGTGAACAACGGGTCATTCAGATGGTAGCGTATTTGCAGATGATTTAATTCCTTTTCCCGCTGTAAGACTCGGTAGAGGAGGAAAAACCATCGATGTTCTTCAGAGTCCGGTACCTCTATGTCCTTATCTTGGGTTTTTCTCGCGTGGTTGCGATAAAACCTGTTCCATAATTTGCTCTCAGCTTGGTTTTTTATCACAATGTCCTGCGTTGTCATATTGTTTTTCCACTCCTGATATGTTTTTCAAGCAGTGTCGAGTTCTTCTCCTCCCGTGATCTCTTCATCCACAGCTTCTGATGTAGCCTGTGTCACAGCTTCCGGTAATTCCGATATTGGGAATACGCGAGATAATGCATCAGCGGCAGTGTTCTCCTTGCCTTTTTTGTATTCTATTTCGTACTCGTATTCCTCGAGGCGTAGTCTCCATCGTAACAGTCTCGATGTCGGATCCTTTATGTTCATCAACCACTTCAATGCTTGATGGTCCGTTTGGATAAGGAATTTCCGTCCCAGTAAGTACTGTCGTAGTCGTTTCACCGACCATACTATTGCCAGGAGTTCTTTATCGGTTGTGCTGTAATTTTCCTCTGCCTTATTCAAGGTTCTTGAGATGTAGCAGCAAGGATGTCCGTCTTGCGATAAGATTGCTCCTATACCCTGGTTTGATGCGTCCGTTGTCAGGGTAAACTTCTTATTATAATCCGGGTATTTCAGTACTGGCGATGAACAAAGATGTTCTTTTAATGTTTGGAATGCAGCTTAACATTCCTCTGTCCAATCGAAAATCATCTCTTTTTTCGTCAGCTTAGTGAGGGCTTTGGCTTTCTGCGAGAAGTTTTTTTATAAATTTCCGGTTATAACCTGCTAATCCGAGAAATGATTTGATCTCCGTTGGCGTGGTGGGCCTCTTGAAGTTCCGCACTGCTTCGAGTTTTGATGGATTCGGTTTCACACCTTCGCTGGTGATGATATGTCCCAGATATTCCAATTCAGGTCTCAGGTACTCGCATTTATCCGGCTGCAATTTCAGACCAGTATTGCGTAATCGATCGAACGGAATGATCAAATTTTCATTATGCTCCTGGAGAGTGGATCCAAATACTACTATGTCATCGAGATAGGCGAAGCAGATTTTTCCTATTAATCCTCGCAAAGCAGTGTCCATCATTCGTTGAAAGGTAGCAGGTGCGTTTTTTAATCCGAACGGCATACGTTCGTACTCAAAATGTCCATCGGGCGTTGAGAAAGCCGTGTATTTCTTTGAATTTGCCTCCATGGGAATTTGGTGGAACCCCGAGCTTAGGTCGAATGCCGAGAAGAATTTGGCTTTACCAAGGTGATCGAGTATGTCATCGATCGCAAAGGATATGCATCTTGATCAGTTTTCTCGTTTAATTTACCAAAATTGATCACGATTCTCCATTTCTTACTTCCTGAAGCGTCGGCTTTCTTGGGCACGACCCATATCGGTGAATTATACGGCGACGACGAATAGCTGATGATCTTTTTGTTTAACATTTCCTTGACCTGCTTGGCTATTTCTTGTTTGTGACACTCCGGAGGTCTGTACGATGCGGTGTTAATTGCTTTATTATCCGTAAGGATAATCCGATGGTTGGTCAAATTCGTGCATGGTAATGGATCTCCTTCTAGCAAAAATATTTCATGATAAGACTGTACAATCTTCAAGATGATTTGCTCGTGCTCCGTCTCGATATGGCTGGTCCGAGTATTATTTTTTAACAGCTGGAGTCGATGCTGTAGTTCGTCGTTCGAGAGTCGGCATACCCTCTCTTCGTATCTTCCGTTATCTTCGAGAAGTTTTAACTCATCGGTGTTGATCCACGTAATATGACTATTATTATTGTGGATTGGAACCGTGATCGCGTGGTTTTGTACGCGATAAATAGAATCGGGTATCAAAGGATTATCACATATCATTATGTGTCCTTTCTCGATGCCTGTGGTGATAGTGACCCGATTAACTGCGTTGGGCGACAGATAAGTCCTATCATCGTATAACTCTATGGCTGTTTCGTCGAGCCATAATGCGTCATTGGTGAGGTTGAACCGGAAAGCGTGTAAGAAAGGATTCCCCAAAAGTCCATCTTCAGGTAACGGGAAATCATCTGGCACGACTTGAAAGTGATGCAGCTTTCCTAATAGCTGGATCTTGGCGGTTTTGCTCGTCTGATATCGATCGCGTCCCATCGTAAAATTCTTTACTTCATTCGTAGTGATAGTTATGGGCGTGATAAGTTTTTCTTTGATCAAATTTAAAGATGATCCGGTATCGATAAGGCGAGTATCGAATAGAGTCGTCCTGATATTGCGGACACTCTATCCTCTCGTCGTTTATCTCTCGCTTGCTCTCGCTCATTTCGTCCTCTTTTGTCGCTGCCGTTTATCCCGTTGGTTCGATGCTGGTACGGTGGTCGGGGCTCGGCCTACCTGCCTGGCGAGGGTCGTTTTTCGTGTACCCTCGGAACTGCGACTCTTGCCTCGGCGGGGGCGCCGTCTTGTTAGGATTTATGACTCGGGGGTGCGTCAACTGTTTCTCATTGTTCCACGCCTCGATCTCGAGTGCTTCCTCTTGTGCTTCATTTAGGCCGACTGGTTTTAGTACTCTGACTTGTTGCCCAATGCTATCATTGAGGTTCATCGCGTACCGTTTGATGGCCGATTTCTCCTCCATTTGTAAGGCTAGCTTTCTAGCCATGGCGTTTGTTTGTTCGCTTTGCACAGCGTAGCGTAGCTCGTTGTAACATTTTCTGTACCGCTGGTTGTAATTTTGAACTTTCAGAATCGGTGTCATCGGTCACCACGCCAATTATTGTCCTTATTTCTGCGAGTTCCTCATCGCGTTTAACGTTATCCCGATGAGTTTTCGTTAGCGCTTCGGTTATCGCCCCTACGTTTGTGCTCATCACCTTTATTTTTGCCATCAGTTGCTCCATGACATCCCTCGTGGTGCTCTCTTCCAATGATGCTTTCGACATTTCCTCAGCGGTGTGAGGTGGACTGGTGGTCTCGAATTCCTCTGTGGAGAAGTCGGAGCGTTCGTCCGAACGGTATTCAGTTCGTTTTTCGCGGTAGTTCGTGAAAGCCAGTTTTGGACTCTTCTTTAAACGTACGCAATCGACACAAGTTGCTACAAACTTGTCTAGATTGACGACGTGTTTTTTCGTATTTTGTTGACGAAAGGTTTCAATCTCGCGGGATTGGCCTTACGGTGTGATATGCTTACTTTTTGTGGTGTTGATGTTCCGGCGTAGATGCGTATAATTGCTCAGGGATTGATCTGTCAATATGTCAATTATACTTCTTGCAGGGTTTCAATAGTTCTTCCGTAGAAGTAATTGAAACGTTGATTCGACGTGTTTCCGTAGAGACTCTTGGAATCAATGGTTCGGTGTCAAAGATAGTTCTTTTTGAATTCTTTCCGTAGAAAGATTATCGTGAGAAGCTATCCTGGCAGGATTGCCAAAATGTTACGGTCCTAGGGACTCGTGAATGATAAACAAAATATAAAATCGTTTTACCGTAGCAAAACTATCTTAAGTCGTTTATTTGAAAGTTACGTAATACACTGTTGCAGTCCGTAGACAACAAGTTTGTATACGGAGTGACCAAGTTAACCGTCAGGAGATCGGTACTAGACTAACTGCTTAGGGTGTCGATGCAGTGACTTAGGTAATCTTACATTGTCTCATAGTCGATGGTGGGAGAACTGCAAGGATCTAGGTTAGTTGATGGTGGGAAAACTGCAAGGGTCTAGGTTCGTGATGGGTGGTCGAGTATTTCTGTCTCTAAGGGTAAGGTCCAAGGGTTTGTTTGGTTATTGGAGATTACGTGGTGCTGGTTTAGGAGCTATTCAGTCCGGGTTTACAATATAGGAACTTATGTCGGTTTTTTCCCTAACACTACCACTTCAGAAAAATTATTATTACTCACTCTAGCACCAAATTCGTGGAGCCGGAGAAAGTGGCAACAGAATTTCATTCTTCAGAACATCAGCTCCGAAAAGCAAAAGCATTGGCCAATGGTATTCTAACATCAAAAAATCCACAAAAAGGAGGCAGAAGAATGAGTACTGAAATAGAAGCCGTTGTTAAAGTATTTTATGAAGACGATGAAAATAGCCGACTTTTACCCGGGATGAAAGATTTTATTCCAATATGAAAAGAGAATGGGTCTCGAGAGCAGGTTCAAAAGTGACTTATTTTGAGCAACCTTTCTGAATTGCATTATAAATTTAAAAAGAAGCATCCTAATGAGGGTATTGGATTTACAACCTATTCGCAGCTTAGGCCACGTCACTGTATTCTTGCTGGAAGCAGCGTAACACATACTATATGCGTGTGTACTTGTTACGTCCCAAATGGTAAAGAGACAGAGTAGCTCCGTTGATAATTCGATGTGCGTGGTTTTTGAATTGGTTTGCGCTATTCGGTTGAACGTGAGCTCACTGCCTCGGACTTACTTGTGCTCAATATACTAACTCAACGATTTTGGATTTATCGTCGAGGTTGATTCCTCTTCGAAGACGTTTAGCTTGATGATTGCTTTCCCCAATTTCTCGATGTTGATCCGTGAGAGTGAGTTTGTTGGGAAAAATATTAATTGCAACACCAACAACGCAATTATACTTAACAAAAACTAATACTTTATTTGACTTTTGAAATTACAACTCGGAAATTTATACTTAGAGTAATTTGTAACGAGACTGGGATGTTACTCCCTTAAGATACTTTAGGTTTCGACGTTCGCTTAATTCTAATTCTCCTCTCTAAAAGGGTTAACCATTTCACCTCGGTTCGGGAGGAGTTACAAAAATTAGGTTCATTTGATTGGTTTGATTCCTAATGAGATTGATCGATTTTCTATGGAGGGGGTTATTTTGGTCACACGGGGGTGACGTGAGATCATTGCTTTGTGGACGGCTTTTGTGAGAAAGAAAATACAGTTTCAAATTATAATTCGGAGAATGGTACAGAGTTTGATTACAACTAGGTTTTCGAGCGGTGATATCGCGTGATGCGTTCGTTGAGTTGAGATGTAAATAAGAAAGAGGTTATCGGGCTGGATATTTGTAAGTTAAAGTATACTCTACGCTTAAGAGTAAATACTATCGTTATTAATTATTCTTGGAAGGATGTATATAAGAAAGGTGTTTGTTTATTGGGAGAATGTTTGGGAAGATATGGAATGTTTCTGGGAAATCATAGTTTCGTAACTGGAGCAAGAATAATTGTTCTTTCTTAAATGTAACTTAATAAATGAAATAATAAGAATAAAAGATATACATGATATTTGAATTTTACCGGCAGGCTGTATTGTTTCGGAGGTAGGCAAGATGGTAATCTAATTTATCGACCGGAGATGTGCGTCGCCCATGCTGGGACGTAACATACTTACCATGAAAATATCAAGGTTATGTTGGATGCAATAAACTCGAAAACAATTACTAGAACTTCTACGCTCCCCCTCAAACCCTGCCGTGAAAGCGTGCAACAAATTACGTGCAACATCCCAACCTCAATGTGCCATCTTGGACAATGTGTCCTAGCGAAGAACATGTTCAGAAGAAAGATCATTTCAGAAGGCTCTTAAATGAAAATTTAATTGAGAAGGTGGAATTCCAGGTGTGGCAGCACAGTGATAGAAGTACCTTAAGGGGTCACGTACAGTTAGAATTTTCAAAAAATCGATTTTTTTGTTTTTACATTTTCTAAAAGTAGCACATTTGAAAAGTATTCTGTGAAAATTTTAGACGAATCCGACTGTTGGGTATGGAGATATGTAACTTTGAACGGAAATTTTTCTTCTGCATGTAAATCGTACTGAAAACTTTGAATGCGTTTTTCTCGAAACTATGTTTTCGAACACGGTGATCACTGTACCTCGGAAACGGCTTTACCGATCGACTTGAAATTTTGCTCACTTTTTCTAGACATAATTGTCCTCCGGATGAACGAAGGATTTTTCTATGCGATTATTTTTTTTTTTTATAGCTGAAAATGTGAGCAAAATTTGGGTCGAAAACACAACTTTGACTTCCAACATCCACCATTTTGTGAAAAATCATAAAATTTTCAAATCCTTCGATCAACCGGAGCATTATGTCATTAACTAATGATCCCTACTTTTATTTTGATTTCGGACGATCCGGTGACGAGCTGCACGGATCACCGCGGAGGACCTTTTTTTTGGGACCCCTACGTTACGTGCGGTTATGGAAAAATTTCTGCATATTTTGCAATGAAAAAATTGTATTATTTACTTAAAATATATGTCTTTTTTATGGAAAAAGATTTACGATTAATTATTTAAATGTGTCCCCAAAGAAAATTCGCAAAAAAACCCCTTTTTTCGAAGTCCTAACTGTACGTGACCCCTTAAAGGCAGAAGTAGCAAATACTGATGACTTTATTGAACAAGTTTGTAATTTGTTACAGAAGTTGAAGCCGCACGATTTTATATCCAAAATGTAAACATCTTACGAATGGAGTTGAAAAATGGGCTACGCGAAGATCAGTTTCTAATTCAATGTGATTTCGCAGAAAACTATGCATTTATTATTCAGAATGCTCCACAATCATTTGACTGTAACAATAAATAATCAATGCTCAATTTTTACGGTGGTTGTATATTATAAGGAAGAAGGAGATTGAAAACACCGCAGTATAGCGATTTTATCGGACAGCTGTTTACGAGCATCACAAAATTATTGTGAATTATTTGAAAACAAATTTCATACCGTATACGATATTTTACAGCACGGATGGTGCTGCCCAACACTTTAAAAATAAATATAATTTTAAAAAACTACTATTTCATGAAAGTGATTGTGGAATTCCTGCAGAATGGCATTTCCATACGACCACCCCCAGAAAGGGTCCCTGCGATGGCATAGGCGGAAACCTGAAAAGACTTGCTGCTCGAGCAAGTCTTCAAGCATCAGCAGAAAATCACATTTTAACTCCCGAAGCCTTGTACGAGTGGGCCAACAAATATTTAACTAAAACTCCAGTTTTTTCAGCTCAAAATCCGATCAGGAAGTTACTGCAGAAGCTCTGAAAAAAAGATTTACTGAAGCTACCACAATATCAGGAACTCAACAGTACCATGCTGTTATTCCGATCGATGACTGCAAGCTTATGTTAAAACAATATTCGTTAGCAATAGATTATGAAATTTTCTCCAAAATTAAAACAGGCAACAGAAAAAGCTTTACGTAAATTCATCATCATCTTATAGAAAAATCGGAGAAGGACAAAAGCATCACATCTTAAGATAGCAGCAATAAACTGAGAGAGAGAGAGAGCTGTGAGTTGCTCACTAAGTTTGATTATTGCAGGTTATTTTGAACAATACAAAAAAATATTATTCCACATTTTTTCTACCCTTTGAAAAGCACCCCGATTCGCGAGAGGCAAGGGGACTCACGTTCAAAAAGCACCCCGATGGGATGAGAACTATCACGTCCACGTCGTTCATGCGGGGTAGCGCTAAGCAGGGATGGATTTTTAAGTGCATCATTACTTGTAGAGCTGGTTTTCGATGTTTCGTGACTGTAAGGGGTACTTTTAGGTTCTGATATTCTTGCTACAATTTTTTTATGTAATTTCGAAGCATACGTCTCTGAACTGTAAAAAAATGTTGCCTCAAAGTTATGACTCACTAACTATTTGTGACTCACCGGCTGTTGAAAGGTTACTTTATGATCTTATCAAATTAATCAGCGGCCTTTCAAACCTTCGACTAATAGTTTTCAAGTAAATTAGATGAATTGTGGAAATCCGTGGTATAAAGTATTAACTAAATGAACTGTTCCTTCTTTGTCATTTCTTATTAATTGAATTTCGAAGGATTGTTTAAAAAACCTATCGTGCTAATTTGAAATTTTTGTAATCATTATTAAAATGCTTAAAATCTATTAAGCATTGCAGCTTGTCGGCTGAAATAGACAGAAATCTCGTTTTGTTCCACCATATGTCAGCGTACCCGGGCGACTCACAGGGCGACGCTGCGCGGAGCATCCACTCGCTGAGAAATCGAGTTGTATCTCGAAAACTATGGCTCGGCCCATCGTCGTCATTCGATACTTTTTTGTTCAGAAAAAATCCTACTATTTTATTTTAAAAAAATATTTAAATCAAAGGATTTGATCTTTGAGAAAAAGTGACTTTTAACATTATTCTTAAAAATTGTTGATGAACTTATCAATGTTATTAAAAGTAAATAATATATTCTTAAAGTGCGCAAAAGGAGCTTTCAAAATCACTCCTGACTTCTTAAAATTGGTGTATTTCTCGGAAAGATACAGACCTGCGAATGTAGTCATGCCGTTCAACACGGTAGAAATTTGAACCTCTATTGCTAGGCAACCCCTTGAACTAGAATCTCCAAATTTTTACTGACAATGGGCTTCACTATCAGTAGGACTATTGATCATAAAAATTTCAAGACGATTGAGAAACTTTCACTTTTTAGGGTGGATGACTTCATGCGCAATCGCTCTATAGTGTTTTGGGAAGCTCTCGAGATTAGCTCCAAGAATATGTAACGAGAAATAGTAGGTTCTATTGAAGAAATTTAATATGAGCTTCATGTGACCACCCAGTAATTATTCAAGGTCAAACCAATGATACCATCTTTTGTCCCCCTCGAAGCCATACAACTTTCACCTGAAACATTTTTCTCTAAAATGTTCTATTTCCGAAATAAAAGGGCTGTACGGGTGGTCTGAAGTACCCGGTATATACAAATAATTCTGTAGATAGTATAAATCCTAATAAAAGCAGATTCACATAAAAACTGATCGTTTATATCCACAATGAGTTTTAAAAAGACTCGATATAGAAAATACATAAAAGTGCGTTCCTCTCGCAATGCTCGCGGGCTTCTCAACGACTGTTCATAGTCCCGTCGCTTATTCTTGATTCTGCAACTTTCTTCCAGGGTGGCGCCGATTGTCTCATTGTTACGCAGGCATCTCCAAAAAGTGGCCTACGTGAGCAAAACGCAATCCATCGACACTCCATCTCCGATGTTTCTTCAAATCTCTTAGCGCTGCGCAAGCGACATAGTCGGTAATGACGTCATGGTGCTTTGTTCTCAAAATTACGTTTACAATCCTTTAAACAAATTCATAATAAGTACAACGTGTCCCACTAACAACGGGAACTTACGGGTTGGGAAATTGACTTCAGGATGACACTTGGCAGGTTAACCTTAAGCGTATGCACCTAGTAAAGTAAGAGAGCGCACTAGCCATAAGTTTCCGAGAAAAAGGGCCTTAAAGTTTTTATGCGCAGCTCATATACTCGTCGATTTCTTATCTTGCATTTACATGTTTAATTAGCTGTAAGTCATTACATAAATAGAATCAAATTATTTAGCATTTTATTGATAATATTTTTAAGTCATTAACTTTATTCAAAAGTTGTTATGATATTTAAAACAATTAAATAAAAAATAAAAAAAAGTTCCCAGAGGTAGGATCGAACTCCGGTCGTCCGCATGGCAAACGAGTTCGCTACTAACTCGGTTACTGCGCTGTTCTTTGAGTGTAAAGAAATCGACGAGTATATGAGCTGCGCGTAAAAACTTTAAGGCCCTTTTTCTTGGAAACTTATGGCTAGTGCGCACTATTACTTTACGAGGTAGATAGCCTTAAGGTATACTACTAACCTGCCAAGTCTCATTCCGAGGTTAATTTTCCAACCCGCAAGGTCCCCTTGTAAGAGTATAAGCGATTAAACATAGAATGCTTCATGGACCTTTGTGCAGATTTCAGGATGCACATGTAAATATAAGGCTTGCGGCAACGCAAGCTAATTCCTTGTACGCGTGCCTACCCCCATCATAAATACCGAACTACGTATATATATATATTAATACACCGAACAAGGCCCAAAACAGTTCAAGGTGATCTGTGCAATCATACTGTTCAGTTCGATTTTTCTGTTTTAACTTCAGTGTCTTACCTTTTTTTGAGTTTAAAGTTGCTAGTTGTTAACCTAGCTAGTTGCGCTCTCCAGGCAGACCGGTCGCGGGGGTAACGCATAACAGTGTCATGGCTCTGTATTTTACAATTATTGCGGGTGCATCTTCCAATTAGTGGCACTCGTCGGTTACATCGAGTATCTTGTTCATTGTAAATATTGTTGCCGAAATTGTGACACGAAGTCGGTTCATAAAAATTTATATATTTAGAGAATATTATCAACGGCCTAGCAGAACACGAAATTTCGAATATCGTCCCAGCTCCCCATGGGTATGAATCTTCGACCGTCCTGCGTTCTCGAGATCCATTGTTTCCCGGCGCTTTTCGTCAACTTTCCGAGCAACTGCCGATACGCGTTGCATCGATGCAATGATTTACCGCACCCACCTCTCCATCAACCCAGCTCGGCGATCCATTTTGACGAAAGGGCCGAAGCAAAGTCAAGTGGGATTGTGTCGACCGTAGAGGAAGTTTATTAAAGAAGTGCACGTGTTGTGTAGCGATTGCGTCTTTTGCCAACGTTAGTGTCTATCCAAGGAATCATCCGAATTATAAATCGTAATATTGGGCAACATTATAAGTACGAAATAAATTTATGCATTTGCTCAGTTGCTGGCCCTATTGTTACTTTCTGCAAAATTTTCTATTGCCCCTTGGTCTTTCTACAGTATACAACCTTGAGAGTGTCTCAGATATACAAACGTTCAATAGTGAAATAAACATTTTCATTTGTCGGTAGTGAATGATCTACTAGCGACCTATACGGTTAACATTTAAGGGGTCACGTACAGTTAGAATTTTCAAAAAATCGATTTTTTTTTACATTTTCTAAAAGTAGCACATTTGAAAAGTATTCTGTGAAAATTTTAGACGAATCCGACTGTTGGGTATGGAGATATGTAACTTTGAACGGAAATTTTTCTTCTGCATGTAAATCGTACTGAAAACTTTGAATGCGTTTTTCTCGAAACTATGTTTTCGAACACGGTGATCACTGTACCTCGGAAACGGCTTTACCGATCGACTTGAAATTTTGCTCACTTTTTCTAGACATAATTGTCCTCCGGATGAACGAAGGATTTTTCTATGCGATTATTTTTTTTTTTTTAGCTGAAAATGTGAGCAAAATTTGGGTCGAAAACACAACTTTGACTTCCAACATCCACCATTTTGTGAAAAATCATAAAATTTTCAAATCCTTCGATCAACCGGAGCATTATGTCATTAACTAATGATCCCTACTTTTATTTTGATTTCGGACGATCCGGTGACGAGCTGCACGGATCACCGCGGAGGACCTTTTTTTTGGGACCCCTACGTTACGTGCGGTTATGGAAAAATTTCTGCATATTTTGCAATGAAAAAATTGTATTATTTACTTAAAATATATGTCTTTTTTATGGAAAAAGATTTACGATTAATTATTTAAATGTGTCCCCAAAGAAAATTCGCAAAAAAACCCCTTTTTTCGAAGTCCTAACTGTACGTGACCCGTTAATAAACTGCAATAGAGCCCCGTCAGTCGTCGGACAGTGGCCAAGCCGGGTGGGAATTTTCTTTGTCAAAATTAACGTCAAAAAGAAAATACCGATATCAAGTTCTTATGTAAATCGAAAGTTGTTTCTTTTGATCGAGATTATAGCTTGTTACCGATATTGCGCACTCCACAAATTCAGACCTACTTAGCACGCCGAGAGAAGTGTTTCACTCAGCATGTCCCAACTCATCTCGTTTGCGCCTACACAGTGTGAGTCAAAACGAATCCTTCCCGGGTGGAGGCAAGAAGTACTTGACTTGTGCACTTCTTCCCCCCTGGGTGTAAACTCCGCATATCACGCTAAATATGTAGACGCCGCGGGGGAAAAAAATTCAGGAACGCCGTACTCTGGCACTGGCGAGTGGTCGTTCTAGCGGCAAACAAATAACCAACAATCATAATGCAAATAGTAAACGAACGGTCTTCGTACGAATAGTGATGATGCGGCGAATTCATTCTTATTAAACGCCCTAGATGGGCAGACATAAGAGTTTTGCCAAACGTGGAATTAAGGGCTTACATACAGTTAGAAGGCTTTAAAAAGACGGATTTTCAAGAATTTTTTTCGCGCAGACTATTCAATTTATTAATTTGAAAATTGGTGTACATATTATAATAACCTTATAATATATTAACATATTTTTTATTTGTCAAAATAATCGTCGCGAATGTTGCTATCGCCGATCTCCTAGAGCTCCGCAAAAAAAACCAATTTTGCTGTGATCACGATATCTCTGGACCGGATTATCTGAAATGAAAAAACCGAATAAATTTCGTTAATATAATACATTATCTAGTATTTAATCGAAGGAATTAGCGAAAAAATAATTTTTGACAAAATGGCGACTTCTCAAAATAAAAGACTCGATTTTGAACGAAAATTTAAGCCTTAAATTGTTTATAAAATGGAAAATATTTATCGGAGAATAAAAATCTTCGATTAATTACTAAAAAATCTAGCTAAAAAGGTTGTGTTAAAATTTGAGACTGATCGGTTTAGCCGTTTTCGAGAAATCTTGATCACCGATTTTGAAAACATAGTTTTGAGAAAAACGCGTTTAAAGTTTCAAAAGCGTTTTACATGTGGTAAATTTTTTTTGTTTTCAACTTACATGGAGTCATCTATTCCAGGGCCATATAATAATCCGTTCGCATCGTTGGCAGCTTCTAATAATTCGATTTGATGCTGTCTGCGAGCCATTCTTCCCTCTCTGGTGCTCTCGTGTGATCTCAGGTCGGAGATCTTGATGCGCTGCGCATCTTCTTTATCTGTATATGAATGCTGAGATTTTCATTGCTGAGATCTTCATAAATGGGCCTCAGGGCCTCAGCAACTTCTTGTGGAAATGGCTGATAATCATGCTTATAAACTGATAAGTTATCAGAAGCTGGCGCGCCGGTCCCCGACTGTGAGACGCGTCTCCCTAACGCGCCTTCATAAATGTGTCTATAACTTCGAAAATATTCGTCTGATTGACATAAAATTTTGAGTGTGTATGCTCAAATATATGTATATTCAGAAAATACAAAAAAAAAACGATTTTTTGAAAATTACAAGTGTATGTAAGCCCTTAAAACAATGAGAGGACGACACATGATTGCAAATCAGCACGGCTATCGGCATAACTAGAAGTTATCACACTTGACTAAGACCCGCAACGCTTCCACGGCAAATTACGTGAGTAAATATCGTGTAACCCTTATATTTTTTTACGTTTCACTTTTCACGTGCTGCGGCCAAAATCTCTGGTCAGAAACTCGGTCTACTCTCTGGGGCACTCCTCAATTATTTTGAGCCCATCTCATCCACGCCAGCCTATATCTACCTTCTCTTCATAAATATAATATTCACTCCGAGGAAGTAATATCAAAATGAGAGGGGGTTCATCGCATCGGCTCCAGTCTGAAAGTCTTTCATTTTTCCCGGATTTGAAAAGAAAAATGTAGTCAGGTGCTGGAAAACATACACATGGATACATTTCTTTTCGACAGGAATCTTGCCGGACAAATTTATTACAAAAAACTTGAGAACAAGTAGGGAAAACAATAAAAAACATATCTCCTCAAATCAAGCTATTCACACTCAAACGCTCATATTTGGAAAAATCGCAAAATAATTATAAACGACGATTATGTGACTTTTTCTATAAAGGTATACAAAATATCCCTCTTCACATACTGTCCCATAAAGAACCCGAACTCGATCTGAATCAGAAAGAAAAATTTGGGTGCGTCAAATCGATTCCCATTAAACTTCAAAAATCTTAATAAGTTAAGAAGGTTTATCTAGTCAACGAATTAACAAACAGATATTGATGAACAAATCAGAATATAGTTATCGGTATCTAAAAAATCGTCTCTTAAAATTTCAAGAACTGAGAATATCTTGTTCGTGAGAAATAAATAAAAACATATTTCCTAAATTAACATGGGCCTTTATGGGGTTCACTGATTTTTCCGTCTATAAACATGAAATTCACAATCATTGACAAATAGTTTTTGACGAAAATTGCAGAATTAATAAAAAAAATATCTAACGAACATTTGTAGAGCTTCATAAAATCGATTGAGTACTCATGAGGTTCATAATAAATTAATTTGTCTCGATTAATGCTGATTTCTGTGAGGCTAAACTCTGAGCATGGGAACGTAGGGTGTCTTCCATTGTCCGATCGCTCGATGATAAAGCGACAACACGAGTGACAAAATTCTCGTTCTATGACAGCTGTACGGATTATGTGATCGCGGCGTTGTCAAGCGTACTAAGCTGACTACGCTAGTCACAAGAAATTTTCTTTTAACCTACTCGGTACCCGATAAACCTCCCTTAATCATACGTTACACTGCAAAATCGAAGATTTGAAGTTTGCATCAAGCCTATGATTTCCTAGCGAATTTATGTGCTGGACTTGAAAGATGCTTATTTCACAATTTCGATACACGAAATTTATGGAATTTTCTTCCGATTCACTACCACAACCTTTCGAATTGATTGTCAGTCAATAGAAAAGCTTTTACAATGGATTCAATTGTTTCTTGAAGAAAACTGTATGTGTGATAAAAGGCACATTTTTATGATTTTTTTTTTGACGAAACCGTTAAAATCTATTTATTTAAACCAATGGTACATTAAAGTGTGACAATCGAAGAATATTGTGTCCAATTTTCACGAAGAAATATTAAAAGATACGGCGATGGCAGCAATTTTTGTCAAGCGTCTCGGAAAAAAGTTGAATTGCGGTGCCCATCCGTGCTGGATCATCTAAAATCAAAAAATCAAACTTATATCGGACTTACCTTACCTTAATTATAAGGACTTACCTGGGGTAAGTCCTTATCTAAATAAGGACTTACCCTGGAGGGGGACTTACGCTGGAGGGGGTTTTTCGAAATTTAAATTTGTCAATTTTTGGGAACACTTTAAAGGGAAAAACGCGATTTTGAGCGAAAAAATCGGTTAATTTGTTGTTATAAAATGAAAAATATAAACAAATTTGAAAAAAACTCTCCAGCATTACCTCGTAAATTATGTACAGAAATAGTGTGCAAAATTTCAAAAGGATCGATGCAGTAGTTTTTAAGTTATGATGGGCACCGACTTGGAAAATGTGAGTTGTGGAAAAAACGCTTTAAAGTTTTGAACACTAAAAAATTTGAGATGAAACGTTTGTAAGTGAGTTTTATCGGCTTACCTGACACTGAATCATCTATGCCAGGTCCATAAAGGATGTTGCTGTGATTCAGGATGTCTAAAGTATCTTTTTGCTCTTGTCTACGACGAATCCTGCCTTCTTTCGTCTGTTTTAGCTAAAATGATGCGAAAATCGGAAAGCACGTGTACGTCTGCTCGATAGAACGTTTGCTGCTATACTAAATTATATACTCTCTACTGACTGAAAATATAATTCAGGTCTAATCACGTTTGGACTTGTTTTCAAATTCCTATACAGAAAGATGACGGTTAAGGGAAGGTATTATATAGAGAGCAAAACAGCTGCCAAGCACCAATAGTGCGCTCCGGTCAGGTAGGCAGAAAATTCAGGCAGGTATAAAAATACTCATAACGTCGTCAATTTTGCTCCGATCGACTTGAAATTTGGACACAATATTCTTGAGATATTATGCTTTCAGTTAAAATTTAAAAAAAAATCCGAAAAAAAAGTTTTAAACCCTACCCTGCCCTTAACGCAGCTTACCCTCCTCATCGTCGCAAGCTAAAAATCAGTTACATACGAGATGCAAAAGTCTTTGAAAAAGCAAAATATCTAACACTATTAAACCCTTGTCTTACCCGCTAACTCACGATTGCTCGGGTCATAATAAACAAGAAGTTCGGTCACGGCTAAACAGCTAAATGACTTTAGCCATTGCTCGAAATTGCGCAAAATGTATGCCTCTCACCACGAATATGACTCGTATTGTTTGCGTTTTGCCCCAAATTTCTTACCACGAGTGTCACTCGTTATTGTAGGACAACGGGTTACGAATAGACGACCCTTCTCGCGGTTCTATATGATACATGCTTACTAAATTCATGAAAGTCATACTGTAAGAAAGGTTCCTCATGAAACTACTGAAAAGAATTGGTCCAAAATAGCATTTCACATTTGTTTTTATTATTTTCGTCTTCACGCTCTACGTCAATTTAAAAACAAATGACAACTTATCATAATTTTTTAACTATCGAATATCGAAATATCTTGTCTCTTTTTATCCATGTAATAACCGCGATACAGATACTGGTCCGTGGAATATATATTTTCGGTTTTCTGATGGAAAATGTATGTGTGTGCGATGCGATGGTGGGGAGTTGTACTCCCAACTCACCGTCGCGATTCGATAGACTAATTAGTCCTGCTAAAACAGTTCAAGAGTGAACAGCAAGGTCGAGTGACGTGATATCCGAAACGGTCATCTAGCCAACTCACCAAAATATAAATGTATATATCTACACATCGCCGTTGTAATCTCGCTGAAATCTTCCGACGCTGATATGCTGTGCACCAGATAAATCAATAAAAGAAAAACATCTCTCACAACCATATAGTCGATTTCATTTTTGTTATACCGATACATCTATTGCATACATTGTCATTAAATTTGTCAACTATCGTTTCACACATCATGTTTATATAATCACATCATGCCCATATATTTAAATTGGATCGTACCGCCGATAATCATAATGCTAATTTCCATCTCAGTAATTATCTACGTGCGGCAAACCTTTTCATTTTTATTTATTATCCGTATTGAGATACAACGCCCAAATCAATAAATTTCTTTTCTGTATCAATATAAAATACACGGTCCATCAATAATAAATAAAGTCGTTAAAATAAAAAAATAAACCGTTACAACCAAACTCAAATTCAAACCCATCCCGCGCCCAGCAGAAACGATAGATATACATACACGGTATACATACATATATACTCGTACAATAAATACATATGGTGCAAAAATGATCTCTCGGATGACGATATATGCGATAAAGCATTTATGGCTCCTTACGAAAAATAAAATACCACATTATCGATTTTCCTATAGCTACAGCATTCTGGTCCTGGTCGAAAGGTAAAAATGGAATAAAAAAAACATTCTAGCGTTCTATTCTCCAAAACTATAGCAATCGTCCAAGATAAAAAAAAGGCATTTCTTAAAGTTTCAAAAAAGCAACTGTCAATAAAACAAGTTGTCTCGGGTATAAGAGAGTGGCAGCGTCTCATATCGGTATTTCAGATCTCGTCCTGTATCGATAAATATTATTGTATCGAAACGCAAGTTATAAGGTAAAAACAAATGAATATCAATATGAGGAATGAATCATACAGTTAGCTCTCGTTGCAATGTTAACGAATTCCTCGCGTCAATTATGGTCCAATGCTTCTCTAGATGATGACGTTTCCAGTACAAAACCATGAACTTTCTGGAATAAGAAAAGGACGCTCATCGATTTACCCCAAAAATAAATCTAAATCTTAGGCTTAAACTACTTGTATAGTAGTTTACACACATCACTTGCCGCTTTGAGTGCTTCGAGTTCCTCTCGCTTTCTTCGATGAAAGAAGCCTAGCTTCATTAGCCCAAGAGTCAGGAGCACTAATAGCAGTATACCAAGAAGAACGCACATGACAATAATCCAGACGGCTACGCGGCTCGCGATCGGCGACCCCACGAAGGTCGTGCCCACTAAAACGCTGTCAGGCTTATTCTCCATACTCTGAAGAATTTCTCCGTGTTGATTTATACTGACGCTACCATTTGAAACGAAGAATACGATGTCTCTTGTCTCCATACTTTCGGCTGTAAGAATTATATGGTGGCTAACACACTGTATTTGTTTGCATTATTTCCTGCTTATGAAGTATTTTCTCATCAAAGCGCTTTTCCCTTGTGACGAGACACATCAACATCGAGGTGAGGTCAGTAGTAAAAATTTTGGCAAATGGTTCTCGAGTTTCAGCGAAAAGCATGTACAAAAATTGCTATGTGCGGCTAATTAGAGACAAAATGAAGCGATTTTGATTGAATCATGTTATTTTGGCAGGACATTTCTAACATATTTCTTCGGAAAAGCAATTATAAATGGACGTGATCTGGCAATGGGTGAACTCACGTCGAAAGTTCCGCAGCTGAAGAACAACCGTGATGGTAAGCTTGGCAACCGTTAGTGTATTCGCAAATGTTCCCAATTTGCATGATATTTGCGTGCACTGTACTGTAGGATTGGTGCAATTGAGATAGATTGTTCTGTTCTCTGGTGGTACACTAATAAGAGGTGGATTCTCCTCTATGGTGAATCTCTCAGAAGTATGATTTCGATTCTTCGATTGAGCCGTGGCTACGGCGTTTGTAGAATTTTTCAGTAACAGTGAGTTCGAGGTAATATCGTCAACGTCTATGCTCGATTGGTTCGGATATGCACAGCAAAATACTCGGCCCTCCATGACACCGAATGTTTGATTAATTTGAGCGATCTCGATGGGACTGCCTTTGTCGTTCAAATGTGTCGGCACGAGAATCGTAAGAACGGATGATTCGACCGGACTCTTCCCAAACTTTTGAACCTCGTAAATGTGCTGAAAGCGAATTGTTTCCAAATGTTTGTCCGTCTCTTTAGAGAGATACGAGTACAAAGCTTCCTGAGATTTTCTGCAAAGTAACAAATAAAAAGCGATTATAATTGTCCAATTTTAATAATACGTATAAATTGGTCGGCGAATAAACACTTACTGTCAGGTCATACTGTTTTTTTAAATTGTGTAATCTGGTGGTTCAAAACTCATTGTCATATGTTTAAAAATAATTAACTCGTTTCCAATCGTTGGTTTTTGCAAATAGTAATATGCATTTTATCAGAATTTATTTTTTCTGTTTGTGGAATCTATTATTGGTTTACTACGCTAGAATATTATATAACTATATAACCTTATAAGAGTTGGAAACCTGGCTGTTGACCGACATTGAAACTTCTGAAACGTTGTGTGAAATTTCTTTATGAAGATGTCAAAAATGGCAGATCTTCATGAATATGCCTTAATTCAGATCTTGCTTGAAAGTACACGATGCATCGCCAGAGTGTTCCAAGTAATAGAAAGAAATTGATGAAAGTTAAAAAAATAGTACTTCTTTATTGAAATAAATGAATTCACTCAATTTGCGACGACTTTTTCTGTAACAGATGTGTATTGCCCGGGTTGTTTACTGCCACATAATAAGCGGACTCTTACTTAGAATAATGATCGCAGAGAACAAATCGATTTTACTGTATCTTTTAACATCTCGGTTCGATTACGATAGATCATGTTTCTTTTATTTTCAGGCATCGACGGGCATTAACTCTTCTCTTAATCAATGGGTAATTCAAAGTTTAGATACCTCAGGTATCCAAATAGTTCAGATAAAGTGAAGTGGTTCGGATGTTTCGGGGAGTTTACATAGTTATGTCGCGCATGGTTCAGGTATCGGAGCAGTTTGAATTCGTGATTCAGCGTGATATATCGATCGATGCATTTATTCATGAATTCGATTATTTAATTGGCGGAGCTGAGGCTGTTATTTTTTCCCACCAAAATTTTCAAACGGGTCTATCTTCATTCAGATGACAGACCTACTGGAACAGTCAGTATCGAGGTACGCGAAGTGTTCGAATAACTTGGACTACCTGAACAACTCGACTACAGGACTATGCGAACTATCCGGATCAAGTCCGGTCAAGTTTGTAGAATTAAAACACATCTACACAGCCTTTTACTGCAATGCTATGTTTATTGAGGATCTGACTAAAAATTATCCTATTTGTCTAGAGCATATTAGTAAGCTGATTACTGTGGATCTCGGTGACAGGTAAAAAACTATTTTGTTTTTCATTCATTTTTCATACTCAAATTTCTCCAGCTTGAGTCATTAATAGTTACTCAATATAAGAGATTAAAGCAGAACAACGCTGTGGCGGTCAGAAAAAAAGCTTTTTTCATGATTATTTTCATTCACTTAATGGTTTTTTGGGTTCAACTAAAAGTACGTTATTCTATATATATTAAAGTATATTCATGTAAATGTTTATTGCAAAAAAAACAATAGTTCAAGTACAATACATTTTTCATGAAACCATGTTTTCCGAATTGGTACGGACGCTAACTCGAGCAATAATAGTTGGATGTACAATTTGTTGCCGAAACTTTTTGTAACGGTAATAACTATCGTTAACCGTATGCGCTCTTGATTTTATTTATTTTTCGAAATATGGCCACGTTTCAAAATATTTATTGTTAGTATTATTTTCACCTAAAATACTTTGATTCAAGAAATAGTAATTTTTTAAAACACGGCTGTTCAACGGTAGCGGTCAACGATACCTATTACAATTACAACAAATTTCGTGCAGAAGTTTTACATATCCATCTATTAAGTACCTACTGTTCAAGTTATCGTACGCACCAGTTCGAAAAACGTGGTCTCGAGAAAAATGTATTGTAGTTCAACTATTGTTTTTTTGTTTAATGAAAATTTACTTACATCTACTGTAATGTATATGGAATAACACATCTTCAATTGAGCCAAAAAAATCATTAAGTGAATTTAAAAAATTCATGAAAAAAGTTTTCTGACCGCCCAGTATCGTCCTGCTTTAAGGTCAGTTTTCAATTCCACATAACGTCCGAATGGAGCATATAAATTAAACGAACAAATATTTTAAAAATATGTGTTGTAAATTGCATTGTTCAGCCGAGTTTTTAAAAATATGTGTAAGATGTCCTGCGACTAAGCGTAAAATGCTGTTACTTACCCAGCGATCGCTACGCCCACATCGACATCGAAATAAATCGTGAAATTTCGAGCGTTTGTCGCCGTATTCAAATTAACACTCTGAGTTGACACATTCGCTAGCAGATAAACGTGATTCGAGTCGCTGCGAACTCTACTCATATCCAGTTCGAGAACCGAATTTCTACGATCTCTCAGGGGATTGCCAAGTTCGCACGTGACTTCGAGGATTCCATCAAGGCGTGAATTTTCCGTACATTCGGCTGGCAAGCTACCCAGTGATATCGGCGATGGAACGTACACATGGGCCTGAGCTTTGTACGCGGGCTCACCTCGGTTAGCAACGCCGATTACGAGTTTAACAGTCGGCTTCGAACCGAGAGTATAACTATTGCCGTTCTCAAGATCACCGGTTATCGATAGATCGAGAATAGATGTACACACATTATCGGGACCGCAATCAACCGCGAACGGTAGCGTCATCGAGTCTTTGGTATTCGATAAAATTTGATTGACAACTGGACACGTGGAGCAAAATTTCCTGGACCCCACCTCGTCCGCTGGCTGTCCCATTGAAACAAAATGAGCCTCTGAAGAATCGGTCGGGACTAATTCTATGCTCAGTTCTATTGGATTGATGACATTTTGAATATCACTCTGAAACATAAAGAAATTCGATGATTACACGTGAAGACGTGCCACAAACACATTCTCTGTGCCAAACCGAAAACGACAAAATACCCTTTCGTGAAGTAAATTTGTAGATAATAATATTTAGATAAATCTGGGATATGCATATAACTCATCGCATCACCAAGATGAAGTTATACCCAAACTAATTGTAAATTGTCATGAACTGACAATCCAGTTTGGAGGTTGGCTGCGACAACTTAGACTTTTAGTGGAATCGCTTCGTAATATATGATAAGAAAAGAAAATAGAGGGGAGCGCACTAAATAAATTGTCAAACAAGTGAGTTAAAAATCGAAAACTTAAAAAATTACGACCTTCTTGCAGTTTTTTTTAAATTATCTTGTTTAATAATAGATTTAGAGCAAAAATAGTTTTGAGCTCTAGAATCTCGGGATATTTAGGGTATGTAATCTAATTTTTCCCCTTAGTATCCGCTTGCTGGCGGATAATTACTTTTTCCACGAAAGCCTTATAAAGAAATTACCCGTTCAAGTCTATATCTTTTAAAAACCACCATCTATTTTCTTCGAATTTTTTTCGATATTCTTATAAGTGGCGTAAACTACCGCTTTGTTAAGAAGAAAGAAGAAAATATTGTGTTTTTGCGACTCCTGAAAATGTTCGCACGTATAAACAAATTTATTTTTGTAGTCAGTTTCAACTTTACACATTTCCAATTAAGCTGAGAAGAAGGGACTTGCAACAGCACACTTTTTGGAAAAACTGGTTTATAGCTATAACACATTTACATACATTGACAATTTCAAAACACTGACGACGCGAATCGCTTCTTCGAGAAGACAACTATGTCCAAAAAAGTACTATTTTAGCAAATATATTAATTGCTCGACCACATTGTTAAGTGCAATAAAAATTGCCCATGCGACACAGTTCTGCGGGCCGCATCGCATAGGCTCGTGATGGGGGAAGCGTGACCAGCATCGCACCAACTCTGAATGACGGCCATTTAAATTAAAAAGTATCTGCAAAATTCTATTATTTCCGAAAACGTGAGGCGGATAATGGTGATATTCCTTTTTAATTTAAGGTAGCTCAACGAGGAAAAACAATGGTGTAATTTTCGTTCGTGTATTCTTCTATACAACCGAGTAATTCTCAAGTTTAAATAAATATAATTATGCAGCTGCAAGAAACACATGAATTATTGTTCTTTTGTCAACAGAAACAGGCTTATTCGGTTGGAGAATATATATTTTTCAATATAATATGATATTATTTATAAAAGCATTACAAGATACAAGAAGAAGGGGTGGACGCGTAGGGGGACGCATGCAGTTTATCATAACGAGCAAGTGAAGTGATAAAAAGGAGAGTAAAAGGGAACGGTTCAAGGTGAAAATTAGTGAGAGGCTGGGGGAAAGGGCGAAGATAGGGTGGAAGTGTAGAGAGCAAAGTGACTGCAAAAAGAGTGCAGTTTGAGATAAAGGAAAAGTCGGATGAAAACAATGGGGTTAGGGAGCGAGGAAAGAGAGAAAGCAAGCGAGATGGGAGAGAGCGGGAAGGACGGAGGCAGCGACAGCGACAACGGTGGGAGAGCAGCCGAAGCTGAGAGTGAGGACTACAGCTACCGTACCGACCCAGGAGAAAAAGAAGATGGCGGGAACAATCAGCTGTCACATTTATCACAGTCATCGGAGTGCATCGACACAATCTGCGAGACGCCGTCGACATACAGGAGTGTGACAATGAGAGAAAGAGAATCGGAAGAAGGTAAAGAAACGGGAAAAGAGTCGACAGGTGAAATACTGGAGACAGGTAAGAGGAGAAGAGGCAGACCAAGAGGGGGACTGGCTATCAAGAAACACAAAATATACTGTGCAAGATCGCTGATGGACTGTTGGGGATCGGGAAAACGAAAGAAAGGAAGTAAAGTACTGCTGGAGGAAGAAAGCCGGGGAGGAAAAGAGGAGAGACAGGAGGAACGAGAGAAAAGTATGTACGCGACGAGCATGAGAGAGAAGGAAAGCCGCAACAGGGAAAACGAACTGAGGGAGAGAATTGGAAAAACAGAGATGAAAATGGCTGAGGAAAGGGAGGAGGAAATCGAAACTAAAATAAGAAGAATCGTGCAGAGGACGGTGGAAGAAATGATGGCCAGATGGGAGGAGAATCAGAGAAGGAAACAAAAAGAGTTCGAAGGAAAAGAGCGAGATATGATTCGGAGGGAGAAAGTGGAAGAAATGCTAGTGGGGGAGCAGGAGAGATGAAGAGAAAGATTTGAGAAGCAGGAGGAACCAATACGGTGGTTAGAACGATAAAACGAGGAGGGGGAGAAGCATGATGGAAACGAGAAAACAGGACGAGAATAATAATAATGAGAGTTATTCGGAAGCGACAACGAGAGGAAAAGAAATCGACGAAGGGACGAGAAGGGCGCAGAACGGCGGGGAGGTAAGACGGAGCGATCGAAGGGGAAGGAGAGACAGGACGGAGAGCTCGGCGGCACGGAGGGGATGGACGGAGAGCCCGGCCGCACGGAGGAGATGGACGCAGCCCAGCGAACGCCGGCACTGCAAGGAGCCACAACGAAAGCCGGACGCGCTGAGCGAGGATGAGTGGCGATTCGAGGCGCAGGAACGGAACAGGAGAAAGTGCAGCATCGTCGTCAGGGGGGTTAGAGCAAGCGGGAACGAAAAAACAATAGCGAGAGAAATTAACTCAATTATACGGTAAAAAATGGGGATTACACCGAAAATTGTGAGGGCGACGCGTACAGGAGGGGGAACGGTGGTCACGCTGGATTCATGGGAGAATAAAATTAACATCATGAAAAAAAGGGGGAGTTTGAGAGGATCAGGGGTCTGGATAGGGGACGATTTGACAGTGCGAGAAACAAGTGTAACGGAGTGGCTAAAAGAAGAAGCGGAGAAGATGAGGTTGGGAAAACGAGTATTTCTAGGATACATGAAAATATGCATAAACGAAACCTGGTGGTACTGGGTAGAAAGAGAAGGAAAAATGGAGAGAATGCCATTTCGGAGTGAGTGGGGGTGAGGGCACGGAAAACGAAGGGGGAAGCAAGGGGATAAGAGCGATGACGTGGAATGTGGCAGGATACGGGAAGTTGTTAGAAGCGCGTGATTTAATAAGCGATTGTGAGATAGTTCTAGTGCAAGAAACGTGGATTGAAGAGAAAAATGAAAAATGGGCATTAAGCCGACTGGACAAAGCATTTAGGTGGTGGTCGAAGGCAGCGGTGCGTGACAAAAAGAGGGGAAGAGCGGCGGGGGGGGGGGGGGGGCACTTGGCTGGGATTAGAAAAAATATTTGTGATAGATGCAGGGTTGAAGAGTGACAGAGAAGGAAAATGGATAAAGAACTGTGGATTATAGAAATATATGTGGACGAAGGCTTCAAGAGAGTAGAAGAGGAACTGAAGCAACGCGTGGAAGAGGGAGCGAAGACTGGGGCAGCGGTAATAATCGCGGGTGATTTGAACGCGAGAATGGGGGGGGGGGGGAGGATTAGTGAATTGTGAGAAGGAGAGGGGGGGGGAAGAAGGGAGGAGATGCTCGCAGGACGGAGTGGTAAACGCAGAGGGAAGAATTGCGCTTTTGCGAAAATCAGGAACTGGCAATACTAAACGGAAGAACGAGGGGAGACGAAGGAGGAAAGTTAACCTATGGGGGGGGGGGGGGGAGAGGAGCTTGCTCGGTACTGGATCTTATAATAAGGTTGGAGGATGAAGAGGAGGGGGTGGTAAAAAATAGAGGTCATACCGCGGACGGAGTCAGATCACCTACCGATGACTTTCATACTGGAGGGAGGGGAAGGAAGAGGGTGGCAAAAGAAAACGGAAAAAGGGGGGTGAAACTGGTGTGGAAGGAGGAAGGGGAGGGGGAATATGAGGAGGAACTAGACAGAGAGTGGGCAGTGGGAAGAATTAAGAAGCGCGATATGGAGAGCGGCAGATAAGGTGGGTATGGAGAGGAATATAGGAAGAAGTAAAGAGATAAGAGGGTGGTTCGATAATGAGTGTGGAGAGCAAAAAACAAGGGTGTGGGGGGCACTGAAAATCTTTTTGGCCAGTAAGCAGAGAGGAGGGAGGGACGGCTACGAAGCGGACGGCACAGACGGGGGAGGGGAAATTGAAGACGAGAAAAATCAGGAACTGATAAAGGAAAGGAAAGCGATGAAGGAACTGTGTAATAAGAAAAAGGGGGAATGGTTCGAAGAAAGGTGGACGAAGGTAAGGGAGAGTAAAAATATTGGAGAATGGTGGGATACTGGAGGGTAGGCGGGGGGAGGAGGTAATGGAGAGCGGGACACAAGGGAGGAGGGAGTGGTGAATGAGGACGCATCGGTGGATCCCAACTTGGACGAGGAAATTAGCAGGAAAGAAATCGAAAGAGCGTTAAAAGGCTTGAAAAGCGGGAAAGCAACGGAAGAAGATGGCATTGCCGCGGAATTTATTAAAGGAATTCCCAGAAAAAGGGAGGAAGAGCTAAGGGGGATAATGAACTACATTTGGATAAAGGGAGAGGTACCGGAGGGATGGGACAAGGCAACAATTTTCCCGATTCACAAAGCGGGGGACAGGGCGAAGGCGGACAACTATAGAGGGATGGCATTATTGAATTTAGGGTATAAACTGTTAGCGAGCATCATGGTGAAACGATTGAACGGATGGATTGAAAAAGAGGGTATAATAAGGGAAAGAATTTAGACCGGGAAGAGGCACGAGAGATCACGTGTTTGTGTTTAATGGTCTGATAAATAACAGGTTGAAAAATAAAAGGGGGAAGTTGTACACAGCGTTTGTGGATTTTAAGGCACGACAAGAAACGAGGTGATAGCGGAGGAGGGAATCACAGAAAGTTTCGAAACGGGAAAAGGAGTTCGACAGGGGTGCCGCTTAAGTCCGACACTATTTAACATAGCACTGGATAATATTGACGATATTTGGGAGAGAGCAGGCATAGGGGGGATCGGTGATGGACGGCGTTAAAGTCTATGAACTCAAATACGCAGATGATATTGGATTGGTGGCGGAGGATGCAAGAGAGATGAGGGAGATGCTGAGGTTGTTAGAGAAATACGTGGAGGGAGCCAGAATGGAAGTGAATATTCAAAGAACAAAGATCATGGTGTTCAGAAATGGCGGACGGAGGAAAAAAGGGGAAGAATGAAGTTACAAGGGAGGAAAATAAAGGTAGTTAGAGAATTCAAATACCTGGGATTCTTGTTCACAACGAGAAACACGATGGGGAGACACTTGGGGAATATGGTGGCTAGGGCGCAAAAGGCGGCAAACGCGGTTTGGGGGGTAATGAAAAGGGCGAGGGGGGATGATTTGAAGAGAAGACTACAGCTGTTCGACTTGCTGGTAAAATCGGGGGCTATGTACGGAGTAGAGCTTTGGGGGTGGAGCAGGAGAGAGGAAGTAGAGAAACTACAGGGGATGTTGGTAAAAATGGCCTTTGGGGTGGCAAGAAATACGCCGAGTTTTTTTATGGAAGCTAGAAGCAGGAAGGAGAAGTGTGGAAGTGGATGCAAGGAGAAGGGCAAGGAATTATATTTTGCAGATATTGAAAATGAAAGAGAGGAGATGGCCGAAGGCGTGCCTGAGAGAGAAAGTAAGAGGTATTCTGAATGGGCAACCGTCTAAATGGGGAAGAGGATTTAAGAAGGCGATGGAAGGGTAATCAACCTGATGCGGACAAACGAAGGAAGCACAGCGAGAGTGGAACAGTGTTCGAACGGGGGAGTAAGAAGGAAAGAGGAACAGGACATACAAGGAGACTGGGTAAATGCCGACAAGTCGTCCTACTGCACCTGGTACAAGGAGATAAAGACAGGATGCGAGAGAGAGAAATATTGGAAGAGCAAAGAAATAGGGGGGGGGGGGGGAGGGGGGGAAGCAAAAGAGCAGTGGGCCAGACTAAGATGCGGAAACGTAGGAAAAGTCGGAAAAAACGTTTCGAGGATTGGAGATGCGCAATTTGTGGCGAAGAAAATGAGAGCCTGGATCACATTTGGGAATGTGAGGTAGCGAGAGGAAGGATAAAGGAGGAATGGGTAAAGGGGGTGGAGGTCTGAAGAGGAGGGAGGGAGGGGGAAGCATTAGAACAATGGACCAAAGAGATATTAAAAGGTGCGCCGTTGAGGGCGATTTGCGAATATTTAAAGGAATGGGGAAGACTGAAAGAGAAAAAATAGGGTTCCGTTAGTTTTTAGTTGGTTATTGTATTTACTTAATAAGTTATACTTAGTAGTAAGGGCTGTACAAAGCAATGCTGTACAGATAGAACCATAAAATAAATAAATAAATAAATAAAATAAAAATAATACAAGATACAACATAGTGATAAATAATTAAACAAATGGAGATTTGTGAGCATTCGTTGATGAATATTTATTAATTCCATTATTTTTAACAATTAATGAAATTATAATTTAGGATTGGTAGATGGATTTTAATATTAAAAATATTGATCTGACATTAATGTGAAATATACAAAGTGCAAAAATAACTTACATTGATCTTTATCATAATAAACTTATTACTTCCTATTGACTTGTTCAAAGTTTCATTAACATTTTAATATCATTACCATCATTCATTACTCAAATCAGATTTCATTATCATTATCATTTCATATCAACCTAATCTAAAGTTTATTATGTTTTTCATCTTGGCTTAAATTAGATGAAAATGTTATGTCGTTATTTTTTTCGATAATATCATCATCAATTATCAACATTACTCATGATAATATTATTTTGACGCGGCATAGAAAGCAATAGTCGGAGTATCGCAGGTCTTACCTTATCACTTTTGCTATTCGACATTTAAAATATATGTATAAAATATCTACTTGTTAAAATTATTGATCACTTTGTTGTAAGTTTCATTATTTTTATAATTATCATATTATATTTGAAAATATATGCGCATCTGCAAACAAACGTGGCTGGTTTTAAAAGGAATACTTTATGCGTTTCTTACAGCTGCAGTATTACAGATACAGGGTCTTCAAAAAGTCCCAGACCGGTTGAATAACTTGAAACGTAGGCGTTGCTCAAAAAGGTAGTTGAGACAAAAGTTGTAGGAATTTTCGCTGGCTATCCGACGGCGACCTCATTCGTGAGCATGCCCTTGACATTCAAGGTCATTTCAAGGTCAAATCCACTTTTGAATTGGCAACGCCTGCTTTTGACATTGGAAATGAAAAAGGCGGAAAATTTTATGTCTAGATACGATCTTCAGCATTTTATCGAATGCTTAAAAAAAATTATTCCTTAATATGACCGTGAAGATCAATATATTACCGTGGGGCTCTGCGCGGGTGGACCTCTTTTCCCTAGATTCTCGTGGAGACTCATGGAATCGAATTTAACAAATAAAAACAAGAAAGAGAAGGAGGAGCGGCGCGAGGGGGCCCCTGGAAGCAACCTTGCGGAGCGGAAGCTGGAGGAGGAGCCGAAGGCGACTCTCTCAGGCGATAGGGCTGGAACTGGGCTAACAACACAGCCCATGGAAACTGAGCCGGACCAGGGGATAACCCCGGAGAATGGTCTCGCCGGGGAGACGATGACCCGGCGGAAAAGACCCAGTGGTGCGGCCAGGAAGAAAATCAAGAGGCAACGGGAGGCGATGGAAGTTCCGAGTTGGGGCCCCGCACGGCCCCAACTCGGAACATCAAGAGCGGCAGGAGGGGGCGGCCAAGAGGCATAAGTCTACGGACGAGATCTCTCCCAGCACGGCGTCCTGACAAAATCAACCGCGTTTCAAGTATGTCCCAAGCAAACATGCTAAAGCATGTGATAAGCATGTGAATGCGCACGCAACCACGTTTCAGGTACACACTTTACTCCCTACCAAGCGCGTTTCGAAACGTGCTTGGTAGGGACGCACTTGATACGTGGTAAAGCGTGTAACGGAACATGGTTGAAACGCGGTTGGTGCGCATTTTGCACGTAGTATTGTCTGGTCTGAAACCAGCTTGTCACACGATTGGTACACGCTTTACTACTCTTCCGTACTACTAAATAAAAATAAAAAATTGTAATTTAAATAAATTTAAATGAAAATAAAAATCATCCCAGGTAGCTGTGCATAGACATAATATAGGTATAATATAGACGTAAACCATAGAGACTTCATCCTTTTCGGAATAGTGGGTTTACTCGTGCGTTTCATCGCGGTCAAGAAACTGATTATTTCGGCAAAGCGCTCGCGTTTATAAATCCTATGGGGCGTCGCTTCCCGCGAGGAACGTAAGATAGCCATGTGCTACCTATCGGCCGCGAGTAATACATGTGACAAACGCGATTCAAAACGCGGTTGAAACGCACTATTCTGTGGGAGAAGACCGGGTCGAGGGCACGCGAAAAAGTAGGTTTCAACCGTGTAACGAAACCCGCTATTCTGTAGCCAAAGTCCGGATCGACGGAACGCGACAAAGTACGTTCAACCGTGTAACGCGAAACGCGGTTGACACGCTATATTCTGCAGCCAATGTCCATTTCGATGGCATGCAAAAAAGAACGTTTCAACCAGATAATGCGAAACGCGGTTAAAACGCACTATTCTGCAGCCAAAGTCCGTTTCAAGTGTGTTCCCTCAACAAAACGTAGTTGAAACGGACTTGCCACACACTTAAAACGTACTTTTCCGTGGCAGGTTTTTGTTAGGGCGAAAAACTCTCCTAAGAAACGCAGGGACACGGCCTGGAAATCGGGGTCGTTCGCGGCGGTTACGTCGGGTCTCTTCAGGGTGACCATCGCGAACGATAGGCAGACCAGGGAGATTAGCGAGACAGGCCCAAAAAGTAAAGGAGTCGTGGAGCTGATGGACGAGATTCCCGAGGGGGAATTCATGCCTCGGTTCCACCAGACCTTCCGGAACAGAGGGGCACTAAAGGTGGTCTGCTCGGACAGCGCGACGGAGAAATGGGTCAGGCCGAGCGTGCCAGTCCTGAGGCCTTGGGAGGGTGCGAGCCTGCGGGTAGTAGGACTTAAGAAACTTCCAAGGTATGTCAGGATGGTGGCGCATCTGCCAGGACCCGAACTGCCAGGACACTGCGATGGTACTCAGGAGGCTAGAGAGACAGAACCCAGAACTCAACGCAAAGGCTGGCTCGTATACGAACGAACCGGGCGGGGTGGAGATCCGGCAAAAGGCATCCAACTCGTCCTCGGGGTCTGGGAGTCGGCTATTCCCGGGTTAGAGAAACTGGGGTGGCAATCTTTCCTGGGCATGGAGCGGGTATCCGTCAGAATACTCGGCAACAAGCCCGCAGAGACAAGGGGAAAAGAAGAAGAGGGGAGCGGCACTGGAAATGATAAGCAGCACAACCTTAATCGAAATTAATCTGCACCGCTGTGCGGCGGCCTCAGCGGTGCTGAACCGGCGGGTAACCCAGGAACGCGTGGAGATCTCACTGATCCAGAAACCCTGAACTTTCAAGGAATCGGAACAGAGGGCTCTGTGTCGACCAGAGGCATAACATTTATGATGAATCTACCCACAGGGCCAGAACATATATCCTCCTAAGGCGGATAGCGTTCACCATCTTCAGGTAGCACTGCAGCAGGGATGTGGTGGCAGCCAAGTTGCGGGTGTCCCTAGGAGGGGGGGGGGGGGGGGGGGGGGGGGTTAAAAGCGAAGTAGTGGTGGCGTCGACGTACATGCCCCACGATTTCCAGGAACTATCACCGTCGGAAGAGATCAAGGGGCTGGTGAGGATATGTAGGGACAGAGGCTGGGAGCTGATTCTCGGCTGCGACTTCAACTCGCACCACACAGTGTGGAGGAGTGCGGATGTCAATGGCCGAGGACAGGGCCTGCTGGGGTACCTAATGGTATCTGACCTGAAGATACTCAATCGAGATAAGGAGCCGACTTTCCTAACAAGTAACAGGGAAACGGTAATAGACCTGACGTTGGGTACGCGAACAGTGGCGGAGCATGTTACAAGGTGGAGGGTGTCAGATGAGCCGTATATGTCGGACCATCAACACATCTGCATGAGCATACAAGGAGATACATCCAAATCGGGGGCCGGTTCGGACAGAAATCCGAGAGCCGCCGACTGGGTGGCATATGTAGAGGAATTGAGGGAATGATGCAGGTTTTCCCATCGGGATACGGTAACCCCATAGACGTGGATGCGGCGGTGGACAGGCTGGTATACAACCTGGAGGCGGCGCGCTCGGCCGACGAACTGGCGGTAGGTATTTTCATGGACATAGAGGGAGCATTTAACTGCACCTCTATCGAGGCCATTGTTAAGGCGGCCAGGAGACATGGGATTGATGAAACTACCGTGAGGCAGATCGAGAGAATGGTATCGGGCCGCTGGATGAAAGTCACAAGAGGAGACAGGAGCATGTGGGTATCGGTCTCGCGGGACTCCCCGCAGGGGGCATCATCGATGGTCCCTGGTCGTAGACGGTCTCCTCAGCAGGCTCAACGGCAGAGGTCTCCGGTCCCAGGGTTACGCAGACGACATTGCCATTGTGGTGAGAACCAAACATGCCGAGGTGGCAAGGGAGCTCATCGGCACGGCGCTAAGGGTAGTCCGAAGATGATGTGAGGAGACGGGGCTGTCGGTTAATCCGGACAAAACAGAACTAGTACTCTTCACACGGAAAAGAAGGATCGTGGGATGCAAAGGCCTAACCTTCTACGGGAGAACACTTGCACCCGCGGCAGCGGCGAAGCACCTTGGAGTTCAAAGTGACCTTGGATGTCAAATTGAACTCGGGGAAGCATATGGACTCTTATGGGCCACTAGCAGGATCTGCGGCAAGATATGGGGACTTCGCCCCAAGACGATGCGGTGGGTGTACATCGCTGACATCAAACCCATGCATGGGGGTCTGGTGTGGTAGAGGAGAGCGTCGCTGGTAACAGCGGCGAACATACTCGAATACATCAGAGGACTTTCGTGCAGAGCGATAACGAGCGTGATGGGCACAACGCCAGTCAGTGCGATGGTGCTTCTACTGGAGCTGCCACGGCGGCGGCGTACAGACTGACGATGACACGGCAATGGGGGCAGAAGGAGCTGTCCAAGAGGCACGCAGAGATTGCGGCGACTCTAGAGCATATCAGCCAGGCGGCCGGCATGTGGCAGGACCACCTTGGGGCGGAGTACTGTTTTGAGCAGCTCTTCTAGATTGGATATCCCAGCAGAGCGGAATGGGACGGCGGACCCGGCCCAACGCGCGGACATGAGCCGATCTGGTTCACAGACGGCTTTGGTGGGGAGGGAGGCACGAGGGCTAGCGTGCTTCTGTAGGGCTCTAGGTGGAAGCTTAGCATTCCACTTGGTAAGTACTGCACGGTATTCCAGATCGAGCTGGTGGCGATTAGGGCCTGTGCTCTGGAGAACATCAGAAGAGGATACAGAGGCAGGAGGATATGCATATGCGCAGACAGCCAGGCGGCCCTTAGGGTACTGGAGGCAGTGAGATGCAAAAGCAAACTAGTAAAGGACTGCAGGGACGTCTTGGGCGGCTTAGCGGGACAAAACAACGTAAGCTTGTTGTGGGTACCCGGACATAGGGGTATCGAGAGCAACAAGAAGGCGGACGAGCACGCGCGAGAAGGGGCTACTCTACCATTCCTGAGACCGGAACCGGCCACGGGGGTGGCTAGTTGCCTCATAAAGGCGGATGCATTCTGGTAAGAAATTTCATCGCGAACAATTTTTGATATAACTGTTTTACTTGTAATCTATTATTAAACAAATTTTTGTTTAAACTTCATAAATGTTATGTTTTGCTCGATTTTCGATTTTTAGCTCATTTGCTTAACAATTTGTTTAGTGCGCACACGTCTAGTTTCTTTTTTGATCATGTTACGAATCGATTCCACTAAAAAAGTAAGTTTTCATGGACAAAAACAGTTTTCGAGCTATAGAGACTGGGCAAAAGATCCGCTAATACCGATATTTCGGGTACAAGGAAGGTGGCATAGTGTATTCTATTAAAAGAGTATAGAATGGCGTTCTTGTTTTGGCCCAAAGGTTAATCAAGAACGAGGAGATGGACCAACGGGATTTTCTGCACCCGAGTTTCTTTTGATCATTTTCCCTTATCTGTCGACGGGTCCAGAATCATTTTTTGGTTTATAATTTTATTAGAAAACGAAAGAAAAAAACGACACATGATGTGTACCCCTTAACTCGATAAATTTAGACCAACTGAAGATTGTGCTATTTGCATATATACATAGTAAGCATATTAACATTACCCCGTCAATGTAAAGATTCAACATTTTCTCCAGCTGTTTGAGCATTCATCTACTATTCCCCATGCGTCAATGAAGCATTCATATTTTTCGAAAGCAATTATATTTTCATTCTAGGATTTGCTTTTATCCATATAACTTATATTTTTGATAAATATAGCTGTCTCCAAAGTTTTCCAAACTAAAAGTCGGTTTTTCTATGCAATTCTTGAGAACCTTAGTATGTTTCTTTTCGTAATAACTATATTTCATGGAAGGATGGATGAATAGAGTAGCAATTAAATCACAATTAGTAACGTTGTTCAATGTTTTGAAAATATTTATACGTTTAACGGTGGTTGAGACATGACTGATACGAAAAAAGTGACTGATGCGGGTTTATTCGAAAACCGAAAATCTATAAACACGTATCTCATTGTCAGTAAATGTTTCTAAACTCGCTGGTATTTCGACCGCTATTATTTTCGAAAACATTGCATGCATTTTATAATTTAAATTGCTAAAATAGCATGAAGTGATCAGTATACTGATCTCATAGGTGTCCGTAGTGCTGTAAAATCTCTTATAAGCTAAATATATGTATTTCCGTCATATGTTCGTTATCCAACTGGAAAATATTCGGAAATTAGCGTATATCATCCGTGTGGATTTTGCGTCATAAGGCAATGGGCGCCAATAGTGAGCAAGGCATTGGCTGAATGTTCACTTAGTACTTTTTCAAGCGTGTCTCACCACAAGATTGATCCGTAACTTATCGCAGGAACTTATTCCTCGTCGCAGAGTATCGGGAAGATTGTAAGTGCTATTGATATTTTTGTCATCCCCGTAAAAGGCTCTTCCTTCCGTGGTATCAACTTTAAGAATTCTCATGACACCTGGAATGCGAGTTATTTGTTTGAATAAATTTCCCGGTGTTTGAGCAGAGGACAGACCATCGTAGTGGCATAGACAGCGGTACTCACCCAATATGTCAGGCACGTGAGAACCGTCGTAAAACGAGCACACATTGGCAATGAAAAATGTCGAATTGCTCGATAATTCTTTGACGTTTTCATAAGTTATACTGACTTTGATGGTGATAACGGGCCGGGAGCGCAATAGGACGACATGACCAGACAGATAAGCTCCAATCGCCACGTCAGGGTAGCCATTGCCGTCGATGTCACGTGGTTCCGAAATCGTTGCACCGAATCCACGAATCCCTTCCGATATACTTCTACCCTCTATACGCTGGCTATAAATCTTAGATAAACCATTGGAATTTCCGTTATACACGTAAATCGCACCGTGATCGTTCTCAAACGGGGCACCGACAGCTATGTCGCTATAACCATCATAGTCGAGATCACCTAAGCACATTACGGCCGTCCCGAACCGTCCACCAATTGCCCCGCCATTCAGGTACTGCGGCTCAAATTCTCCCTGCGAATGAACAACGAAAAAATTCATTTAATTTGTATAAATCGAAACTTTACTGATCGTGTACAAAGTTTATACGAGGACTGATATTAAAAATTAATGCGATTTCAAATATTCTCTAATTTGAACAACTTTATTGATCCTGAACGAAGTCAGCGATGAGTAGTTCTCACTCAGATATACTAAAATTATTACAAACGTAATTTTATAAAATGTGTACCCTCCCTCTATTGGTGGTGTCGTTCGAATTCCCTGCCGAATTGTCTCCCGACAACGGTCGATACGCTTATGTACGTATATGGTCGAGGGTCATCCCATAATAATTATTATAAAATCTATTTTTATATCATGCAGTGAGATTTTAAACGTACGAGCGCTAGGAACTAAAAAGGTAAGATGCATTCTGTAAAGTTAATAGGATGCGAATGATCGGGATATAGGACACTCTGGAGAAAGTTTCCATTCGAGATGTACGAAAATAAGATTGACGACTCCGTCGATAACAGTAAGGCGCGTATGCTGATCATCAAACCCTACGTCTCGCCGTGGTCACGACGCCACGGTTTCATGAGGGTCAAACTCCATAATCAAGTCAAGGAGGATAAACCAGTCTTAAGCATGAGATAAGTGACAAAACTAAAAGGAGAAATAAAAAGACACACGCGTTTCTAACATTACGACACTAATATCAAGCGACGCTTTCCGTATATGGATTTATATTGACTGTGTATTAAGATTAGCTCTCCTCTTTGATAGTTCTCTGTGTGCTTAAATTATATCTGTACCCTGCACTTTGTCACCGTTTATCGTGCTATTTATTGTGCTAGCCATTATTGTATATATGCGGCAAGCGGTATGAACTCACCCTCTGAAAACGCAAATCGATGATAAGTGTATAATAATATTGTATAATCTCTATATATAAAATAGATTGGACTTAGATGAAAATTTTGTGAGTTGTTGTACGCGGAGGTTACCGCGGAGGTTTCTGATTTACTAGAACGATTTTATGTGAACAAACAAACGTATACGGGACAAAAAAAAGAAAATTAATATTTATATATATATATATATATATATATATATACAGGGTGGGGCAAAAGTCCGGCAACGGCCTGATAATTCTAAAAAGGTAGTTCGTTTCTGAAAAAGTTTCCGACAAAAGTGTCTTCATTTAGAAGTTGCCATCTTTTAAACCTAAACCCACCCCCACCCCCTCAACCCTCTCAGCGAGTGGGAGTGAGTTGAAAATTTCAAATGGCCACCCCCACTTTTGTTCATGGATTATGATTGTACGTAAAAAAACATGCAACTTTTGTGTGAAATATTTTTTTATCCGGTGTCAAACATCTTTTTCAACAATGATCATCTATTTTTATTTTGTTTAATTGTTGTTGTAAAAAACTGTTGTTAATTTGAGAAATTTTAAGCCTAGTTTTAGGCAAACCGTGGGATCAATTTTTTCGAATTTTGAATGTTCATGTTTTTAGTTATCCGTATTGTAAAATATCTGAAAACAAATTCTTCTACTCAGGAGCTACTGTAAATAATTATTCTAGTAACACCTAGTGATTATTGATTATTTTACAGAGTGATTTAAGGAAAAAGATACAAAATGAGATAGGTACTTACTAATAATAAAAGATAAATATAACATAAGGTACTTATTAATAATAAGTACCTTTCGTGCTTAATCTACGAAGAATGATAAGTGAAAAATCGGAAAACTGTGAAATATCACAGTTTTTTCGAGATTTCGCCCATTAGATTCGAACCATCGAAAGAATTACCATGATCTTCGTATTGTACAGGAAATTTACGCAATTTACGCATTTACGGAATGCAATATATCACCAATCTCGATGGGTATCGCAAAACGTCGAAAGATCGATTTTTCGCGATGCTGTATCTCCTTTCTCATTCGTTCGACAGAAAATTGCACGAGTAACTTTTTGAAGAGCTCGCCGAGACCAAAAGCCCGAGTCAAGGAACATCAGAATAGCTCAATTTGTGTGGCCATGGCGAAAGCTCGAAATTCGCGGTTTTTCCAACCAAAGGGCCCGCAAAAAGAGCCTCGTGGCGGGGGGGGGGGGCATGTTTTTCCCAAAAATGATTGTAAAAGAGCTTATTTTTCGGAAATTTCTCGCATATCAAGAAAATTATGGTCATTCTTTCGATGGTTCGAATCTAATGGGCGAAATGCCGAAAAAACTGCGAAATTTCACGTTTTTTCGACCTTTCACCTATCATTCTTCGTGCGGTAAGCACGAAAGGTACTTATTATTAATAGGTACCTTCTTTTGTATATATCTTTTATTAATAAGTGCCTTATTTTGTATCTTTTATTATTAGTAAGTAGGTGTTACTAGAATAATTATTTACAGTAGCTCCTGAATATAAGAATTACGGATAAGTAAAAACATGGAAATTGAAAATTCGAAATTCGTTTGCCCATTGTAAAACTGGGCTTAACATTTTTCAAATTAACACCAATTTTTTAGAAAAAAATGTTTTTAATCAAAATAGACGATCATTGTTAAAAACAATCATTTGTTGTTAAAATAAAAAAAATCTCATATCAATATCGTTTAAAAACTTTTTCAGTATTTTTTATGAAAAATACGTGGAAAACCAAAAATATTAAAAAAAAGAAAGTCCCATTTGGTGGCTTATTTGCGAAGTTATGAGCATTTTAAAAAAAGCATTTTTTTCAAACCGAAATTTTTCAGAAATTTATATCTCGTGAATGCCTTGGATAAATTTTTTTTTTTTTTTAAACATGGAGGCGAGTCTTGACCAGGACTAAAAGAAAAGAAAATTAAAAAAAATCGGAGATGCAAAAGTTCCAAATAGGCCGAATTCCCGTGGAATACCTCATATAATATCGGGTCGAGTCGTTAAAACAAATGAGTGTATTTCATTTCGCTGTTCAGTTTGGTGGCATACTTCATTTGACAGTAAAGTGTATAATATATATGAGGTATTCTACGGGATATCTGCAATTAGACTGCCGACCCCTCTTCGATTTTGACAAAACAAAGTTCCCTCATAGTACTTGCTGAAAAGAGCAAGTCATGAAATTTTCAGATTTTTTTCGCCATTTTTCTTTGAGGTATGAATTTTTAAAAATTCCAAAAAAAAATCAAATACAAATAACTCCAGAACAAGACATTTTTAGTAATGTTATAAGAACGTCAAATTATACGTCTTGACCTGCTTTTTCAGAAAAGAATAACAAAAACTTATTTACAAATTTCTCGATGATTTGTTTTGGATAAAATAAATCAAAATCAAATAGGACGTTACCGATTTTTTTCAATTTTTTTCCGAATTCCTCTTGCGTATTCGAAAAAATCGAGACTAGTTTCGTAGTGGAATTTCGATATTGACTATTTTTTTCAATAGTTTGCAAATTATGGGAAAATCGAAATTTCAATTAAAGTCAATCAATACAGTAAGAGGTAAGGATAGAAACCATTTATTCTTGACAATAATAATTTTAGTCGTGTTTTTATTCAATTTTTGGTGCAAGATTTTGAATGTTCAAATTTTTCCGAAGATGAACAAATTTTCACGAGATTTTCATTATTCTTATATCATACTCGACCATGCAAATCCACCTCCTTTTATTTGCTTTATCATGACTGAACCTGTGCATATGAAAATTGACGTGTTTGAAAATGTGGGTCGACAGCGGCAGCCGCTTGGCCATTTTGTAAAGCACCTACTGGGGGCCCGCACTTATTCGCCAGTTCGAATGGGCATCGAAACCCAACAATTTACCAAATATCATGGCCAAGTTTTCAACTCAAGAGAATTACGAAGCTGCGAAAGTACGCTTGGACCACGATTGAAACAAACCAAAAGGATACCAGGAACGCTACAAATATATTGCATAAGCCCCGGAAATAATGAAGATCTCAATGTAAACAAAATTTCATCTTCAGACAATTTCTAATCTTTAAAAATCTTAAAAACATAAATTCACGAATAAAATTATTACTGTCAAGAATATACGGTTTATATCTCAATCTCTTACTATATTGAATTTCATTGAAATTTCGTTTCGTTGAAAGACAGTGCAATGTGCCAACAATTGGTGAGGTGGCGATCATTATAGTTGGCAAAGAATTTGACTCGAGTGATACAATTCTTCATCGAGTAGCAAGAGTATGCATTGATATTTTTTATTAATTTTGTTGTTGTTTTAAAGCTAAAAGTATCCCCGTCAAGAATGAAAAACGATTTCGTTCATGTGGCTCCCTCTACTGGCCTTACAGTATGCCATTCGGTCACCCCAATTAGTGATGACATTTTGAACTACCTCGGCGCCAATTTCACTCAAAACAGTCGTAATGTTGTTTTTCAAAGCTGGAATTGTCTCTGGATTATCCGCATAACATCGGTCTTTAACGGCACCCCACAGGAAGAAGTCCAGCGGTGTCAAATCGCAGCTACGCGCAGGCCAATTGACATCTCCTGAACGGCTGATTATGCGGTTGTTAAACTTGGTGCGCAGAAGGTCGATCGTAAGTCGGCTTGTAAGGCCGACGGTAACGGCGTTGCCAGCATCATTTTCGAAGAAAAATGGGCCAATTATGCCACCACTCCAAAATCCACACCAAACTGTGACTCTTGGAGGATGCATTGGTCTCTCTACGATTGCGTGTGGCTGTTCCGAACCCCAAATCCGGCAGTTTTGCTTGTTCACATATGCGCCGAGATGGAAATGCGCTTCGTCCGAAAAGATGATTTTTCGATCAAAATCGACGTCATTATTGAGCTGGTCTATGGCCCACATAGCGAACTGATATCGAAGCGGATGGTCATTTGCTTTCAACTCCTGAGTCATCTGGATCTTGTAGGCGAATAATCCGAGGTCTTTGTGCAGTATTCTCCTCAGGCTGGTGCGACTAATGCTCAGTTGCTGCGATCGGCGTCGAGTTGAGGTCGTCGGATTCTGTCTCACACTTTGGGCCACAGCCTCAATATTCTCGGGTGTGCGCACTGTCCGAGCTCTGGGACCACTTCTGTCATCCACTAACATCCCTTTCTCACGAACTTTCTTCACCAATTTGCGTATAGCGCCTTCGGTGGGTGCTTTGTCACGACCCATATTTCTTTTCAAAATTCGCACAGTTTCGGCGACACAGCACTGACTTTGAAAATAAGTTTTTAAAATTTCAAAACGCTCTTCAAGAGAAAACATGTTTCGTGCCGCGGACAGTATGGCTAATGAACTGTAAAAATTTCGGGTCTGTAGCTCGTTTGCCGTTGTCATACGACGGAATTCAAAAACGTACCAATAGATGGCCCACCCTGTACGACGGTTTGCAATATCCGATTTAATTTTGGCAAAGAGAAGATGGATATTATTTTAACATCAAATTAAGAAATCTACAAACAGGTGAGGAAACGAATAAGGCGGTAGGTGCCATGAGTTACTATTCATATCGATTGATGATTCGAGAAAACGATGTAAAACATATCTTGAAATGTCAAAAATTGTTCCGTCAATACATTCTCGATATGAATGCGAAAATCGAAACCGAACGTCTACTATACAGTAGATTAAATTAATCTAAGTTGCGTTTAGAAGAGTACATTAATTTATGTGATTCTGTTGTTAATGATAGCAATGGGAATCATAATGAATTGAGGAAAATTATAATACTACCGGCACCATTTACAAGAAGTCCTAGGCACATGCATGAATACCCCCAAGATGCAATGACATCTGTTCGCGCATATGGTCGCCCAGAGTTGTTTATTACATTCACATGCAATCCAACATGGAATGAAATAAAAGAACTTCTGTTAACTGGACAACCATCATCGGATTGTCATGATATTTCCGCGCGTGTGTTCGAACACGCTACTGGATATTGAGACCGGTATTCTTTTTTTGACAAATTTTAAACAAATACCCACCCGACGCGACCGCGGTCCGCCGGCTGTCGGGGCTCTGATTTATCACTATTTATAAAGTTTGCCGCCAGTCAGTTTATCCGTTACTGACAAATGGGAAATTCAACTTGACAAATAAATTTTATTAGCTGAGACACTCAAGGGGAGTTTCGTTAGAGGACCGTGTACAGGTAAAGTCTCGCGAAATCAGTGGAAGGCCCAGTGATTGGGCGAAATAGATAAGTTTATTCGCACTTACAAATATTGACAAAATGTTGTAGGTGTTAGGATCAGCGGATATACGGATAGACCCGGAATTCCACGTCCAGTGCCTTGACTCCTTAGACAATCACAGTAACACTTTTGACAAATTTCTAAATTATTATTTTGTGCCCGTGGACCGTTAGCAACCAATAACCAATATTCAATTATACGTCCGTACTTCTACATCAGTCAGTACGCTATTTTTGGACGTCCGCACGCTTATTGTTAGACAGCTAGTACGTGATTCATCGACCTATTCGTCAAATTCACTTTCGATCAGGATCGATAGAGAAGGGGGGAGGAAAAAGAGCCGCCGAAAGCCTCTCCGTTCCTCCGTCAAAGGTTGCCGAAAAGTGACGGATGGTCACGAACTCGGTCGACGTCCGACATCGGAGATTCGTAATTGTATAGGGCACTCCGACGACACCCGACATCGCGGGTTTTTATGATGTCGAGCAAAATCTCCAGTAACTGTTACGACCCGATTTTCGGTCTTGACGTAAAATTATTTATGGATTCGTTTGATAATTATGAATTAAATATTGTTGCCGCCGAGCTAGTCAGGGCCTCGACACGTGCATCTCTGTCCTAATTAAAGTGGGGTTGCGCACCTCACCTGGTGTTGTATGTGTGTGTGTATTGCTGACGCCGCCGGATTGCTCAGTGATTCGGGAAGGTAGAATAAGAGCTTCTTCGATGTGGTTGGAGACAGCTCACCAGTTATTCGGCGGTATGTTTTATTTTTGTTTGCGTGGTTACAGTTCTATACGCGCATACAGTGACGATCGGCGGTTCGCTGAGTCAGCGCGAGACGAATACTCAAAGTACGAGGCATATCCAGAAAGTACGAGAACGGTCCGATAAGTACTTCGCCTCACCGCCCGATGCCGCCACTATCGCAAGAGCAATTTACTATCGTGTAGTACATTCTCGTAGATAGCTACTATCCAAATTTCAGCCGAATCGGACTCGTAGTTTTGTTTTGACTGCGTGAGGAAGCGAGTGTGTCCGCGGATTTCAGAAAAATGGAAAAAGAGCAATATCGGTCGGTGAGTCGATTCTCGTTTTTGGAAGGGAAATCCCGCAGCGAAATCAAAGACAGCTTGGATGCTGTGTACAGTGACTCTTCTCCTTCGATGACGACCGTCAAAAATTGGTTTAACGAGTTTCAACGTGGTCGCACGTCGATTTTTGATGAGCCACGCCCAGGTGCCCCGAAAACGGCTACCACGGAGGACAACGTGACAAAAATCCACGATCTCGTATTGGCAGACCGCCGATTGAAGGTACACGAGATAGCTGAGACAGTAGGCATCTCAAAAGACCGCGTGGGTCATATCCTGCATGAAATATTGGGCATGAGAAAGCGGCGCGATGGGTGCCGCGTTTGCTCACTCCGGACAAGGGCAAACGTGAGACCACTTCAGAGCAGTGTTTGACGCTGTGTAAGCGCAATCTGAAGGAGTTTCTGCGTCGTTTCGTGACCGTCGACGAAACATGGATTCACTGGTGCACACCAGAGACCAAGGAACAGTCGAAACGGTGGACTTCACCCGGCGAACGTGCTCCTAAGAAGGCGAAGACTGTCCTATCGGCCGAAAAGGTGATGGGCGCCGTTTTCTGGGATTCACAAGGTGTGATCTACAACGACTATTTGGAGAAGGGCAAAACGATCACAGGGCGCTACTATGCCGAATTATTGGGCCGATTCGACGCCAAATTGCAGAAAAAAACGGCCCCATTTGGCGAAGAAACAAGTGCTCTTCCACCATGACAACGCACCGGCTCACACCTCCGCCATCGCCACGGCCAAATTGGTCGAATTAGGCTACGAAATGCTGCCCCATCCACCGTATTTTCCAGATTTGGCCCCGTGCGACTTCTTTTTGTTTCCAAACTTGAAAAAATCACTCGCCCGGCAGAAATTTGAGTCGAACGAGGAGGTTATCGCCGCCACGGAGGCCTACTTTGCAGATCTCCAGAAAACGTATTTTTCAGGCGGGTTAAAAAAGTTGGAGCATCGCTGGCTCAAGTGCATCAAGCTAAAAGGAGATTATGTTGAGGAATAAATAGCCACTTTTCCAAAATTTTCGTTTTTCTTTTGTAGGCTAAGTACTTATCGGACCGCCCTCGTAAATGTACTGAATTTTTGTAGGTTTAAAAAAATTGTATTTAAATAAAAAAAATACGTGATACTTTAGTACATAATGTAAGCGTTTTTTCGACATAGTCGCCATTCCTCTCTATGCAAGTGGTGAAGCGGGGTATCAATTTTTGTATGCCTTCCTCGAAGTAGTTTCCCGCCAACCCCTTCGTCCACTTCTCCTCCTCTTCCTTTACCTCCTCGTCGGTTGAAAACTTTTTTCCACCCATGTGCAGCTTCAGGGAGGTAAAGAGATAGTAATCTGAAGGTACTAGATCAGGGGAATGCGCGGGATGGTTCAGGACATCCCATCTAAACGAGGCGAACAGTTCCTTCGTGGTGTTGGCCGTGTGGTCTGGCATTGTCGTGCAGCAGGCAGAGTTGTCAGCATGCCTGTCCTCTTGTTCCGAATCGCCCTCCGCAATTTTGTTAGAGTCTCACAGTATCTTGCAGAGTTGATGGTCTCCCCTTGAGGCAGATATTCGATTAAAATTATGCCTTGACAGTCCCAAAACACAGATGCGCACAATTGAAGGTCTTCCGCTCCTCTGATCATCATGCACGGACGTACGACCGTTTTTAACCTCGCGACACCACTTGTACACACTTGTACGATTCGTAGCTTTATCACCATATGCAGTTTTCACCTCATTATAAATCTCAAACGGAGGTTGTCCCTTTCAAACGAGATAACGGATGACGCCGCTTTTTTCGCACTTGGCGGGAGACTGGATTGACACTGTTCACGAAAATTGTTGTCGCGTCGACAGTTCTCAACGTACTGACTTCGAACCGGTCTCGTTGCAAAGGGGAGAAATCAGGCTACACTGCCGTGTAGCCAACATGACGAAAATGAAATCCCTCCGGTCGTGAGAGCCTCACGACCGGACACTTACTTTCTGGATATGCCTCGTATGATGATGTATCCCTCGGCGCGTATAATTATCTTGAATAAAATGATATTTTCGGGAAATTACAAGTGATCCCAATATATTCAGACGCGTAATGCCGCTAGGGTAATTATCGCCGTACTGAAGTACATTGGGTTGCGTTAAGAGCCACTAAGGATAAGTTTAACGCGAAGAGTTCGTAATCGATTCTGTATTGATTTTCCCGAACTCACTGTTACACTCACTAGACCAAGTACGCGAGCAAACTTGCCGCTAGGGAACGAGTGCCGGTAGACCGTTTGATACGTCTGTTAAGACGAAGACATCAATTACGACAAGAATAATCATTCTGACGGGATCCTCGCTACCCTAAGGCGAAGGCGCTATGGGAGTCTCCTGGGGGTAACCGGGAAGTGTCGGGGTACCGATTGAGAAATTGATCGTCAGCGATTTTCGTCGATTTCTCAATCAAAAAACCCAAACTACGGGCGATGACTTGGTTTTATTTAGCAATGGAAATTCCACAGCAGCGTTCTACCTCTCGGGTTAAATGCCGATGCGGAATTTGATGACTCGTCCGCGCGTGGTCTTGGCCGGATCGGAGTATCGTTGGCCGAGGTATTGCCATGCGATGGCCGGTCCGTAACATAACAATATATTGCATTGAATGGCAAAAAAGAGGATTGCGACATGCACACAGTTTGATTTAGATCGTCAAAAAAGTCACACCAGATCTAATTGATCACGTTATCTATCCAGAAATCCCAGATGTCGACATTAATCCAGACTTATTTGAAATCGTAACCAAAAACATGATTCATGGTCCATGTGGCTTACTCAACAACAATTCGCCATGCGTGTCTGATGGGAAATGCACAAAACGACAGACAAGAGACTTACTTGCAGAGACTATCACTGGCAACGGCGGATACCCACTTTATCATCGACGATCAATTGAAGATGGCAGAACATCAATGACTTAAAAGTATGAGCATAGATGTTGAAGTCGATAATCGTTGGGTTATACCGTATTCGCCGTTACTATCGAAAACGTACAAAGCACACATCAATGTCGAGTATTGCTATTCGGTGAAATCCATCAAGTACATTTGCAAATATGTCAACAAAGGAAGGGATATGGCAGTTTTTGGAGTGGGGAATACAAATGCATCGATCGATGAAATAGACCACTATCAATTGGGACGCAACATTAGTAGTAATGAAACCGAATGGCACATTTCATCATCTCCAATGCATGAACGTCATCCAACAGTTGTTCATTTGTCAGTGCATCTTGAAAATGGACAGCGCGTGTACGTCACAATATAAAATGCACGTGAAAGAGCATTGTCACCACCGCAAACAACGATAATTGTATTTTTTACATTGTGCGGGGATGATATTACCGTCTTTGCAAAGACGGTACTTGTATTCTAAAGTACCAACACAGCGTTAGGCTGTCTCTACGCTTTTCACTCAAACAATGCAGAATGCAGAATGCAATAAACAGTAAAATATAAACCACTTATCGTGAAGGTTGCCAAGAATTAAATTTTATTTAAAACGATTCACATTGGAACACTTCACTCGCTGATGCATCGAATACTGCTGAACTACCATATGTTTGGCAATCACTAACCAAAAACTGGTACTATTGGGCATTACTTCGCCGAATTGATTTGCAAACGAAATTTTGTATTGTGATTTGCAACGAGAAACACAATCTGGTTGGATTTGAAAAAACGTATAACCTCGTATTCACTATAATGAAATTCTATCGGGGTATTTTTTTTCTGTGGCCATGGTAAATTTTGAATTTACAGAGGATTTTTATGAAATTTTTGTATTAAAATAAGATGAACATCGCATATATGCCAGAAAAATTGTCGAAAAAAAATACAGAAATTTCGGGCTTAAAACCAATCATTCGGGGTATTTTTTCTCGCACCGTTAAATAAATAGTTGGAAATGAATGAATAAGCATACAACAACTTTGAGATGGAATGTCGCAGACAAAAAAATCAAAATTGTACGGATTGGTGTTAAAATTGTCTCGATGGGGTATTTTTTTGCAACATGAAATCCTTTTTTTAACATTTTAAAAATTCATACTCAAAAAATTACAAAAAGTGTTCAACATAGCATATCTCAAGAGGGAAATATCGCAGGCGAAAAATTTCAAAACATGATTTCGATTTCAATTTTTCTCAACGGGATATTTTTTTTCTTTATTATGAAAATTCATTTTTCACATTCAAAATTTAATTCAAAATTTAACATGGACACCGAAGAAAAAATTACCCCGATAGAATTTCATTATAGCGAATACGGAGCTATGCGTTTTTTCAAATCCAACCATTTTTGGAGTCAATATGCGCTGCTGAAATGCCCTTTGATAGCTCATCGGCTAACTTCAGCCTCATGTTGAAGATACAAATCACTGAGACACCAACATGTAATATAAACAAAAACTAGAATGGGAAAAGTACTCAAATCATATAAACTCATTAGATGTGACGAATGTACTAGGGTGCACAAAAAAGCATTAGGAGCGCTTCATCGTACATTAAAAGATTTAAGAGGAAATAAGCAGATATTCGGTGATGCATCCGCTGAACGTTTTGAAAAACAATTGTTGGATATTGGAAATGGGAAAATGACAATCGATGAATCCACACAATGTATCACATTGCCAACAGACTTCTGCACAATGACACTAACAACAGATGAATTGATTAACAAAGTTTTTCCAAATATTGCACATAATTACAAAAAGCATCATTGGCTCAGTGCACCTGTTATATTAGCAGTGAAGAACAACGATGTCAATGACATCAATTTCAAGATTTAAAACGAAATCCCAGGAGAATCGACAACGTATAAGTACATCGATACTGTAATGAATCATGAAGAAGTTGGCAATTATCCAACTGCATTCTTGAATTGACTTTATTTTCCAGGCATACCGCCGCATGTTTAACATTGAAAATTAGCTAGCCTATCATTTTTCTACGAAACATCAATCCACCACGAATTTGCAGCGGTACCAGGTTTTCAGTCAAAAAGATAATGAACAATATCATTGAAGCTAAAATTTTTAATTGAAAAATCAAAGAAGACATACGTTGCCACGTATCCCTATGATACCAACAGATATGCCATTCGAATTCCGACGTTTGCAGTTTCCGGTACGATTTGCATTTGCAATGACCATGGACAAAGCACAGGGACAATCGCTACAAGTGTAAAGTTTTAAAAGTAGTTTTTACCACCGTGTATACTCTCTTCGGGTTTTTACACACCTCTACTTTTTCCTTCCTCTTCCTTCCTCCGACTTGCGACCACGGCTGCAGCCGTTTCGCATTTCCCCTTTCCTCCCTGTATCGCATTTGCCACGGACGGAGGGAAACTGCAGAAAACCTCCGTCGATACAAGTCGGTGCCTACCTAGTTTCCTCCAGTGTCAATGTGAGTAAACTCAAGCACGTTCACCAGAGTCTCCTAGGTCGGCACGTCCTCATCTGTGATAATATGAGGACCCCCACTCATCACAGCGAGGTCTTTTTGGACGTTTGTTTTGGTGGAATCCGAACCGCCAGGATTGCAGAATAAACACATAGAAAAATTTCTTTTCCCACTGGTGTCGGCTGCGGGAATCGAACCCGGGTCCGCTGAGTGCGAACCCAGCGCCCTATCCACTCAGCCACTGCGCTCCTTACAATCGCTACAAGTGTGTAACCTAATTTGGAAAATCCATGCTTCATACACATGGACAGCTATATGAGGCCTTCTCACGTGTAGGAACACCTTCGGATGTATGTATTCGTGTACGCACTAGACGCAACACAAAAAATATTGTGTATCCAAAAGCACGATAATTATTAAGCACATAATTTAAAAAAAAAGAATTTCTTTCGTTGGCAGTCAAATCAATTATGATACCGAAACGGCATTGTAACGCATGCCGCGTAGCGCTTGTGATATATAAATTCTTCTAACGAGGCGTGTTACAATCGGGGTTACATCGAAAGTGTGCGTTAAAAAAACGGATCTTGACCGAAAGAGACCCCCACCTCCGACGCGAACAAACTTGAAAACAATTACTATTTTATCGTACGAAATTTTAATATCCACATCGATTTTGTCGACAGTATTTCCTCCTGCTGTCTCTTCCTTCGTTTGTTCACATCGCGGTCCTTATTATCGCAAGTTATTCAAATTATTTCAAGCATTTTTAAATAACAAAAATCATTCAAAAAATGCCAATTTCAATTTACAATGATCCTGATAGACTCACGTTACTCTTCACGCCGTACGTGTAAACTCTTCCTTCGTCCATGTTTCTTGACCAATAAGGAGCACCAACAATAATCTCATCTTTTCCATCGGCGTTTATATCGCATGAAGTCAAACTCGCACCAAAATATTCCCCATGTTGTTGACCTTCGAGGACTTTGGTCACGCCGAGTCTCTTGTCGGCAAATACAGCAAAACGAAAAATCAACACTCTTCCCAGCGTATCCGCACCTCGAGGTGCACCGGATGCGTACCAACGCTCCAAGTCAGAGCCGAAGTAAAAGCCCGATGAAACCGAATAACCTGTGAAACAATATCTTATCCGTTCCTCTTACTGCTTACAGCGAATGCTCAATATTGCCTAACTAACTCCAAAAGTTATTCGAAATTTATGTATTATAACATAGATTGATATAGTTGTCGACATTTATTTTTATCGACAAACAAACCTTTGTCCAAAGAGCAAAAAAGTATTATCGTACAATTGCGCTCATCGACTACTTCGAAAGCGTGATTTTATTAAAAAAAAACAAGTCCATCGATTTGTCTGGACCGTTCGGTTACGTCATATTTTTGCAGTTCCCGTATGTTGTGAAATTCGTAGTCCGTTATATCGTGGCCACGAATATACCTACCGTGATGACGATCGGAAAATGACATAGTAAAACTAAATCGCTGCGGTACCGCATCATCAATATCAGACGGTGTAAATGTCGGGTAATTATCTTGAGCAAATGACCGTTGGACAAAAGTTAAGGTTTAGATATTTTTGAACAATGAACTATCAATACGATCTAACAAGTGGACCTTACGGGTTGGGAAATTGACTTCAGGATGACACTTGGCAGGTTAGTAATATACCTTAAGGAGATGCACCTAGTAGAGTAACAGAGTGCACTAGCTATAAGTTTCCGAGTAAAAGGGCCTTAAAGTTTTTACGCGCAGCTCCAATACTCGTCGATTTCATCACATTCCAAGAACAGCACAGTAACCGAGTTTGTAGCAAATTCGATTCCCACGCGGACAACCGGGGTTCGATCCTACCTCTGGGAACTTTTTTTTGTTTTTTTATTTAACCGTTTTAAATATCATAACAACTTTTAAATAAAGTTAATGACCTAAAAATATTATCAATTAAATGCTAAATAATTTTATTCTACTTATGTAATTACTTACAGCCAATTAAAATGTCAATTAAAGATAATACTTTAGTTTAAAAAGTTGAATAATTTAAAATGCATGGAGGTAAATTAAACCTTTAATTACCACTATAATAAAATTTCGGATAGGGTTTTATTTATATAACAAATTTTACGATATTTACAAAATTCATACAATACTTTATTTGTCAATTTTTCATATTACATACAATCACCAGAATGATAATTATCATACAAATATTGAAAACAACACATATTTTAACATCTTGCAAAAGAACAGTTTCTATTAATTATTGACTCTTGGGGTGGACAATCAAACCCTGAATTACATAACGAAATCTTTCAGGATGACGAGAAATTACCAACCTGTACAATTAAAGTGATTCCTCCAAAATGTACTCCTCTTGTTCAACCGTGTAGCGACTATTTTTATAGACAGATTACAAATCTAATAAAGCGTATACAAAATTGTGCTTATCTGATTGAAAATAATAGAGAAATAAATTCCCTTGAAGACTCTATAAAAATACAATCAATAATTCATCATCAACTATGATCGCCAAGTTTTAATGAAATGATCTGGTATGCCTGGTACGCGTCCAAGCTTTCTGATGAAGGAGAAATTTTCATGAATGTAAATGAAGTATGTTTTCCAACAAATCTTTTACATAAACGTTGCTCATGTAAACAATCTTCATTTATAAATTGTGCGAGATGTCAAAATATTGTTTGTTTTCAATGTTTTGATGATAATTATTATTTTGGTGATTATATGTCATATGAAAAATTGACGAATAAAGTATTGTATAAATTTTGTAAATATTGTAAAAATTTGTATACAAATAAAACTTTACCCGAAATTTTGTTATAGTGGTATTAACGTTTTAATTTACCTCCGTGCATGTGAAGTTATTCAATTTATTAAAAATAAAATATTATCTTTAATTCACATTTTAATTAGCTGTTAGTCATTTCATAAATAGAACAAAATTATTTAGGATTTAATTGATAATATTTTTAGGTCATTAACTTTATTTAAAAGTTGCTATGATATTTAAAACAATTAAATAAAAAACAAAAAAAAGTTCCCAGAGGCAGAATCGAACCCCGATCGTCCGCGTGGCAAGCGAGTTCGCTACTAAATCGGCTACTGCGCTGTTCTTGGAACGTGAAGACCTTTTTTCTTGGAAACGTATGGCTAGTGCGCACTATTACTTTACGAGGTGGATACCCTTAAGGTATACTACTAACCTGCCAAGTCTCATTCCGAGGTCATTTTCCCAACCCGTAAGGTCCCCTTGTAAGATAGTTAGTTAAATACTTCGACCGGAAAAATGCCGGAAAACGCCGCGCTCGAGGGAACGCGAGAGACAAAGAAAGAAAGCTTTTATAAATAAGCATGCCTAATTGACAGGTATCGTCATTTAAATTCTACTCTGAAATGTTGATCGTTTTTAATTATTCCTTATGTGTCCCCATTTGGTCGAAATAATAAGCCGTTCCATCAAACGTACATGCAGACCGGTATAAATAAAATGGAAAATGCGAAAGTTCGGTGCCTCACAGTCCGAATCGGCTCGACAGTAGCGTACATCCGAATATCTCTGTGAACCGGCATGTCGACCGTTTGAAAATTCGGCTACCATCGTCATGCTCACCGAGGTAATCGCTGCCGCGTATCAGTGGTTCTTTGCCAATATGTGGTATTATCTGACGTCTAGACCCATCGGGAAAAACGCTCGACAACGACGGAACTCCTTTCCAATTGTAAACACCAGGATTTCCCAGCACAACATCCGACTCGATATCGTTCGAGTGCATGTGCAGAGAAAATCCTGTCTGGCCCATGCCATAATTGTACACTCTGACGTTTCCCGATGACGTTATCTGCAGTGGAATACCCAGTAATGGAATCATACGCCCGTCGGCTTGCTTGTGAAACGTTTCCCCATCACTGATGATACTCCAATAACATATACCGTTCATGAACCAATTTGGAATATTTGCATTGATTATGTTGTTTTTCCAGCGTGGCCCGCATACCTAAAGCATAAGAACAAAGAGGATCCGTTTAATATTAATAACGGACGGAGCTGGATGGCACGATACGAAAGTACTCCAGTCGATGGCTAGAACCCGATGTACAAGTGTACTTAGAAATACTGCGGAATAATAGTCCCCGTATTTGGATAAGAAAGTTTGTGTTTTACAACTTGGACCGGTTATTCAAGTATTTTGCCGAGGCTTTCCATCGTTTCGCCTTATTCGAACGTCATAGTATCGATATTGAGTACCGATACACTTATACATGAGGTATTCCACGTCAAATCGACCACTTTTGAACCCGACCCTCGTTAATTTTTCTGAAATTTTTATGTTAAACTACCCCACTAAAAACATTTTCGTGAATTTTTTCAGATTTGGTTACCCAACGGAAAAAAAAGTTGTGAATTTAAAACAAAAACTCGTTTTTTTTCAACGCTCATAACTTTTTCAAAAATTGCTTAAGGGATCGTTTCAGTGTGAAATTTTCAAATAAAATCGTTTTTTTTTGTTTGCATTATCGTATAATGCAAACAAAACACTGTTCTAAACATTCTCTCAAATTTTTAAATCGAAATTCAAATTATTACGGTCGCTACAGCGTTGTAGAAGGGGAACGGGGCGGGACATCTGCCCAGTCCGTCGCGCCGCTCTACCGTTATCCTTTTGTTATTTTTCTACCTGCGCGTGTACCTTTCTAAGGTGCTTAGGTTCAATAACTTTGCAGAACAAACTGTCCAAGCATTTCGGTTCGTTTTTGACATCCACCACGGATAGACATACGAGTGAAAACCCCAAGAAAAAAATCAAGATGGACAGAAAAGGCGCGAGGAACACGAATCCACGAAGTCATAGAAAAAGACCCGCAAAGTTCAAGGGAACTCGACATTTCATTGAGACGGATACATCATTTGCAAGTACTTCGGCGGTGAAAATAGCGAGAAAGAATCCGGAGTTTGACGTTAGAATCGATCAAACATTCAGCTATGTTTTAATCGAATTTTTCTTCGTTTTCGGTGCTCTGCAACAACTCCTCAAGTGCAAACAGTGTGATAGTGATGTGAGATTTTATAAAAAATCGATTCGAGGATTGGGATTCAAAATTTGTGTTCAGTGTTTGTGTTCAGATCCGGCCGAGATCGATTATTGTCCGCTGATAAACAATACATACGAAATCGACCGTCGTTTCTGTTTCGTCATGCGAATATTCGGCATCGGCATACATGGCATCAGAAAGCGACGTATTGTGCTACCTGTACGTTTAACGAAGGGTTCGATCCAATTTTTTAAATCCTGGAGACCATAGGGTGCACCATAGGGCCGATAGCCGCAGACTTCGCTGCAAAATATAAGACGGAGCGCATCAAAATTGCAGAACGCCGAAGCTCTCTGGGCAGCAACGAAGCCAAGACAGCTCGTCGAAACGAAATTTCAGCCGAAAATGAGCAGTTCGAGGAAGCAGAAGGGATATTGTATGGACCTGGCATCGCCGATTGATCGTAAGTAAACGATTTATCTAAAATTTTCTAACTTCAACCTTTAAACGCGTTTTTCTCGGAATGGTGTTTTTCAAAACGGTGTCCACTCTCGAAGGAAGAGTTTTGAAGATATCTATTTCCAATTTTGAGAGTACATTTTCAACGTCATTCTCTATCGCGCTATGGAAGCTTTTTTTTAATCTTCCTATTTTTTTTACGAAAAACTGTCGGAAAAAGGGCCAAATTCGATACTTTTTGTTCAAACCGCCGCCATTTTGTCGAATTTCAAAATAAAAAAACCTCCATAGCACGATAGCGACTTTCCTACAGATTGATAATCTTTTTGAAATATTTGTTTCAGATCAAAATTGCGGCCGCAATCGTGGACATCGTACAGGACCATTTTTTTAACGTGTCATTTCAACAATTTATTTAATTATTATATACCAAATAAATGAACGTAACAAAAATCATTTTGTATTCGGCATGAATGTATTTATTTATAAAAAGAAAACCAGACCGATTAGTTTATTACAACATTTTTTTAAAAAATCGCGAAAACCAGTGATTTTTCGAAGGGTCGCACTGAGACGATCCTTTAATCGAGACGGTTTTTCTCAATTTTTCGTTTTTAAACACTCTTTTCAGAAAAAGATACAAACAAAATATTCAAAATATATTCTATGAAATTTCTTAGTTCTTCAGAGAAAAAAATCAATTTTTCGAAAACCCCCATTTTTTATTTTTCATTGTTTATTTTCTTTTAACTTTGATTTATTCTGAGTTTAATGTCGTAAGATTCATAGTGGGCAGATGTGCAAAACATTTTTGTGCAAAGAGCAACAACGATGCACATGTTTATTTCTTTTGCTCACTGTTCTGCTATTTGTGAATACGATGCAATTACGCTTGCGTTATAAGCTAAGAAAAATGTTCTGCATCATTCCGTTCACGAGTTGCTGCAGAAACCCAAAAACGCTGTAATCTCTGCGAGTAGTGTCTTCGATACGGTGAGTGGAGTGGATTTTTTTTTGAAGTATACAATTGTAATTTGTAATTGTAATAAATAATAAACAAGTGCAATTTACAAATAGGTTCTCGCGTATTGAAACGCACTTATATTAAGGGGTCACGTACAGTTAGAATTTTCAAAAAATCGATTTTTGTTTTTTTACATTTTATAAAAGTAGCACATTTGAAAAGTATTCTGTGAAAATTTTAGACGAATCCGACTGTTGGGTATGGAGATATGTAACTTTGAACGGAAATTTTTCTTCTGCATGTAAATCGTACTGAAAACTTTGAATGCGTTTTTCTCGAAACTATGTTTTCGAACACGGTGATCACTGTACCTCGGAAACGGCTTTACCGATCGACTTGAAATTTTGCTCACTTTTTCTAGACATAATTGTCCTCCGGATGAACGAAGGATTTTTCTATGCGATTATTTTTTTTTTTTATAGCTGAAAATGTGAGCAAAATTTGGGTCGAAAACACAACTTTGACTTCCAACATCCACCATTTTGTGAAAAATCATAAATTTTTCAAATCCTTCGATCAACCGGAGCATTATGTCATTAACTAATGATCCCTACTTTTATTTTGATTTCGGACGATCCGGTGACGAGCTGCACTGATCACCGCGGAGGACCTTTTTTTTTGGGACCCCTACGTTACGTGCGGTTATGGAAAAATTTCTGCATATTTTGCAATGAAAAAATTGTATTATTTACTTAAAATATATGTCTTTTGTATGGAAAAAGATTTACGATTAATTATTTAAATGTGTCCCCAAACAAAATTCGCAAAAAACCCCTTTCTTTCGAAGTCCTAACTGTACGTGACCCGTTAACGTAAATTTAACCCGGAATGGCAAAAGGCTGCTTGACCATACGATGCAATTGACTAAAAAATCGAAGGGCAGTTTCAACCCCTTAATTATCGCATATTGGAAAAACAAAAACCCCCCGTAAAAATTATTTTTTCATCCTGTACCTGTATGCAAATTTGCATCCCAACCGGTTAAAACTCTCGGAGATACGGTATAGTACGCGAAATAATAAATGTTGTTGCAGTTTGAAAGTGTTTCATATCTTGTACCGTTGAAACATTATCGACGAAAAACAAAAAAAAAACCCCGATTTTCCAGGGTGCCTTTCACCCCTTAAAAATCGGACTCCGCACATATAAAAAAAAATAAGTGTCACCTATTTTTGTCCGTTCTACAAGCATACCAAATTTCATCGGAATCGGAGGGGGCGCCCTCGACACCTTTCCTTGTGGGTTGCAAACTTTCGCGTTGCAACCTATAGTATTATGAAGCCTTGAACCGCTTTCTTTGTAAATAAATCTTTATTTCGGAAATTTTAATTTCGTATTGACCAACGAGTGGAGGAAGGTTCGGTGATTATTATTATACGCACCACGACTCTCGGTCGAGTTTTGTTCTCTATTCCGAGCGTAGCACCGATCCAAGCATTGTCCTTTATTTGGTTGATATTTGGATTTTTATTGACGTGACCGTTCTTCGTTGGATCAAGATTCCATTCGAGACACTCATCGTTTACTCGGCACTTATAGACCGTTCCGGGCTCGAGTACCGCGGGGATGGCACTTACGTTCGCCCGAGGTGCACCCACGAGGATAAAGGCATCCGTAAATCCGTTGCTCACACCGGCGTAAAGAGCAGCCGAAAAACCGAAATAACTTTCCCGCGAGCTTCGAAAAGTTGTCGGATCTTCAAAGACTTTCATGTTTTTCGTATCAAAATTGTATCCCGTTGCGAAGTTTAACGCGATTACGAAATGCAGATAAGGTATCGATTTTCGAACGTCACATTTAATAGTTCGTAAATTGCGAGAATTAAACATTTTTAGCGGAGTGAGTGAACCCGATGAAGAAAAAAAAACGATTTGTCGACCGTGCGCGCAACTTGAGACGAACTGGAAAGCGAGCTAAGATCCCCTGAATGAGTAATGAATCGTTTGCACTTGGCGCAGGAAGGATGTGGTTTGCGAATACGTAAACCATGATTACATCACTTCTTAGTCGCATACCCTCTTTGACAAAGCGCTATATAAAGAAACTTTCCAAGGCGTGTGGAACATGACGGATCGTAATACACGTGTAGCACGTTGTTTGTTCTCATTGACGACTATAAGTGGCTCTGTGCTCACGCTTCTATTTATATACATACACGCGCGCGCGCGCACACACACACACACACACACACACACACCGAGAATCTGAATGACTAATTTTACGTTAGTTAACGATCGTTTGATATCACACTTGTTTTTATTATTTGCTCACCGAAGAAATCTATCTTTCATTGTGAAAATAACAAGTCTGAACGTTACACTCGGTCGTGCGTTGACGATTATCTTATTGTTAGTCGAGGTAGGCAATTGCAATTGTGATGATATTTTATAAAAATGTTAAACTCTCCGCGAGCAGTCCAGTTTGACCAAATTTCAAATTATTATACGGAGACTTGTTTCTAAAGGTCAGGAGGTTTCGATCAACGATATTTCATATAGAGTTTTTAAGAGTTTTTAAGTTATAGAGGTTTTTAATGACTTTCAGACTTTATAGGATCTTTGTTTGCGCTGCAACTTTAGCCGCAAATGCGAAAAGTAAAAACAAAAATGGGTCGCTCGAGTTAAAGCTTATTCATATCGATGAATTAACACTCGCAACGATTAAGAGCCAGTGTTACAGGCGACATGCGCTTCGAAAATTCATCAGCAATCATCCAAGCCCTAAATATAACCGTTCAGGTACACAGACAATTAAGGCAAAAAGTGGCTCTTGGTATTTTTTTCCAAAATTTTGAAAATAGTGTTGCAGGCGACGAGAGGTTCGTAAACGCCATCCGGCACTAAGCATTAAAGTTTTGAGGATATCTAGAGAATTATGGCAAACATTTTGTGAACAAAATATGTACCAAGAGCCACTTTTTGCCATAATTCTCTGCGTACTTGCCGGTTTTGAAACTGATCGGTTGTTTAGTACTCGCGTGATTGCTGATAAAATTTTCGAACAGCACGTCGCCTGTAACACTACTTCGTATGCTCAACAATACCGAAAAAAGTGTTAATTGAAAATGGACACTCGCAGAACTGCTGACAATTTTCGATCTGTATATGTATACGCGTTCAAGAAAAAGTGTGCAACCAAAAACAAATTATTGATTGACTTATCATTTATTAGTAATAAATCAATAAGGACGTATAAATGTTAGATTAAATAAGGTATTAGCCATAAGAAATCACGACTATAAATTAACGATTTATAATAGACATACATCTTCATAGTACCTTCGCATCGTTTTTCGCATCGACTCCCAGGCTCAAGGAATCATCGCTTATGTGATTTTCCAATTTACATATATTCATTCATGCGTGGCTATCTTCTATACGTGGATCGTTGAGGAACGTGTTATGCATTACAAACTTGTTCGAGCTATCTGCGCGGTCTTGGTGAAAAGTCTCGGTGGGTTAATTTCGAAAAACAAAAGGAGAATCTCACGCAATCTCTTTGTTTTGGTCTTTACAAATTTCATGCTTATCACAAATAGAATAGATTGCAAGTCCGTCCGAATTTCCTCGAGTTTTCTGATTTAGTAAATATTTATCAGGCCTTAAACACACAAGGGTGCGCACACACAGGCAAATACACACACACGCGCACGCGCCCACAGGAAGGAGCTTTTGGAGAATACGTAGTTCGGATGAAAGGGTAAAATTGCTCGCGAGGAACGTCGGCGATTAATGAACACTCGGGTTAAATTACTCTTTCATCAGTTCGCAAAAGAAGAAAAGCATAAAAAGAAAAAGTGTCACATTAGAAAAAGTCTCTATTAAGAAGTGGTTATTAAATAATATTAACAATAATAGTAAGAAAACATGCGACGATCCTGCCAAAGAACGTCGAACTGCGACTGAAATTCATTTGGCTATAAAAATATTTTTCGTCGTATCAGACTCATTATGTACATGGGGGAGGGCTTATGATGAGGGAATCGCACGAGCTGGACTGTTGATAGGCGAGCGACTTTATCCCACTTTCTGTTTCTGCTTATCTACTTACAAGGATGAAAATAAATTGTTAGGGATGAATGTTGTTTATAATGGAATTCAAAAAGTTGTAAAAGACGAACTGAGCAGCCGTTAAGAAAGATAGTTGCGATCCCATTCATCGATTTCATTTTTTTCGGAAAAGAATCAGCTGTTTTGGAAAGAATTCGATCACAAACTTGATCACCGTCTGCGCCCGTTTCATCCTCATTTTAGTTCAGTCTTAATAATTTTTTTCGAAAACATCAACGAATTATACATTGGGAAAGGAACCGTAATTGCACCGAGGGTTTTCGTTCTCAAAATAATCTCACAAACTATCGGGCGTACGTGTCACAATAACTATCGGATCTTTTTAATCTTAAACAGGCATATATTTCCAAAAAAATATTAGTTATTAATCAAATAACGTTGTTAAAACGTTATTGTTTATAAGAATCTTAACAGATACCCCTCGTGCAATGCTTTGAAATGTATGCTGGATATCAACGGGGAAATTAATCGGGCATAAAAATGAACATAAGTCAAGAATGAAATTGGAAATTAGAAGCTAGAACTCCAACTGGCCAGTTTTCGATTCCGAGATATATTCATTCGTTGCTAGTAAGTTACTCGCCTAACGATAGAGTCGGGTTCATTACGATTTTCAGTTGCGCCTTTTCGCCTATTCGGAAGAGTCGGTTGTAGTGGCCCCCCCAGGCATTTTAGTCTGGAGTGCCGACGTCCGTTTGCGATATCCACGTCGGGCAACGTCCACTTTTTTCTTGAAACGTTCGAGGTTTTTCCCTCGTATTTCGTGAACAGAGCTTCCGGCCCTGTTAAACTCTGCAACGGCATTATCTTCGCTTTTCTCTACCGCCGATATTCCCGACGTAATACCGCTATCAGGTGTTGTCGGTGGTGCTCCGTTGTTCAACCATTTTTTAGCCGGGGTTGTCGCCCTCATCATCATCATCATCGTCGTCGTTGTCGTCGTCGTTGTTGTCGTCGTTGTCGTTGTTGTTGTCGTCTTCGTCGTCTTCGACATTTTCGGCAGCACCGTTGCCATGGCGTTCGCTTCTCTCGTTTCTCCCTTGGGTACAAAACCGTTTGTCACATCTTTACAGGGAGTTCTCCGAGCTCTATCGTTGGATCTTCGATGCTCGTTAGTCACGGTGTGATATCGCGATTTGCACTGTCGACGACGATAAACTCTAGAGGATATGTCGGCAGTGGGGGTAAGGGCGCACTTGCGCTTTACCGGATGCCTATCTTCGTCTATCTCGCTGTTCTCGCCACTTTTGCTTGATTCACTTGCAGGACCACTCTCGATCGGAATCGACGTGACGGGATAGCGCGATCTCCGCGAGCTCAGACCGGAACTTGTGCTAGGTTGCGACGTATCAACGAGGAACAGGTCGTTCTCGGAATCGCTGGATGTCTCAGCTCGAGCTGATAATACTGATTCCGCCTCGCTGTCAGAGTCACTGGGTATATTTAAATTAAAAACTACGGATTTTCTACGCGCCCGACTTCTTTTTCCTGAAATTTCGCCTTGTTTCCGCTTGAGACCTTTTGTACGAGACTTTGACTTTGTTGTAAATTGTATCACTGCAACATCATTGTCCTCGGAGACTGCGCTTTTTCGATCCTGTGAATTCGAGTCATGATCGACATTTACACTGCTGTTCAGTGGATTTATTGATTGAGCACCGCCTGCCTCCATGGCCGCGAGACTCAACAATTTTTCTCGCCGATTTCCTATAAGTCGAGTTATTCTATTCGGAGAATCGCACGATCTTTCGGGCGCCACACCACCGCCGGCTCCCGTTCGAGAACTGCTTCGCACTGTCCCACCGAGCACCGCGCGCATTAACTGATGAGCCGATATGGTTGAGTCTGCAAGTATAAAAGAGAGAACAAAACAATGTTGGAAATTGACCGAGAAGGCGCGCGAGCGAGTCGTTTTTAAATTCAATACCCAAGTTTTGTAACGTGCGAGTAACGGAGGGTTAATTAAATAAAAGGAGAGTACCTCAAGGGCCGCAAAGCATCTGATAGGAATGAAAAGCACTGCCCGAGGCTTAATGCGTCTTCTTATTTCAAACGACGAGTAAACAGTGACAAATTAATAGGTTGCGAAGCTAATAAAACCGGGGCAATAGAAAATCTAATGTTAATTCTAACGTATATTAACACTTGATATACGTTAAATAACTTTTCCATGTTATTTTAGCATCCGATTCTGCATCAGCACTTGGGAAGAATAACCTACAAACGAGCTTTATCAATTGCCGAAAATCTAATAATAAATGTGCTGTGTGTATATAAAATAGTAGAATTCAATGGCAAAAGGTAGAGGCTAGAACGAGGACTTGGTCCGCGAGTGGGTGAACTAGAAACCGAAACCTAGAACTAGACCCAAAGTCGGGACGCATGTATAGCCCCACCATCCGAATCAGTCGCGCTCTGTCTTTGTCCCGTCGTCGGCGTATTCTTTGATTCGCTGAGACGCCGTTGACTGGTAGGATTATCTTCCGAGCCCCATGCTTCGATTTCACGCTGAACGAGCGAATCGAAAAATGCCATCATTCGCGGATCTTCTCGCGTCGACTGATGACTGTAATCATGTGTCATAAACTGTCCGCTTCTCAGTACCAGTGCTATGTACTCGTCATGGGTGAAAACGCGCCTCTGTCGTTCTTGTTTTTCCGAGTCTCTCTGCAAACGAGATTGCGATGGATATTAAAAAAAAATATTGCTGCAAGTCATAGCTCACAACATTTATGCTTACAGGGACATCGGCTCATTGTCGACAATTAATACGCAAGTAATGTGCAAATTTCATCAATATCTATTGCTTTTGACCATGTCACGTTGACCACCTAGGAGTTTGCCTGTTGTTTGCACAGTCAACGTCAGACAGTTTTCGAAAAAATCGAAACCCGTATTATTTGCGACATCTCTATATGCCTTGTATATTAATATCTCGACCTTTTTTCATCGCGAAGATTCATTTATGCGGAAGGTAAAAAAATCCACTTCGTGATTTACCTTTAAGCCACCCAGACAAGAGTCGCAAAGTGGAAAAGGGCTCCATATTTTGATGATTTTTTCAACTCCCGACGACGCGAGGATGCAGCTCGCTCTGTTGTACCGCACCTGATTGACGATTGAACGATGTCCGCGTAGAATCATGTGCGCCGTATCGACCCATTGAACTTCTTCGTTCGGAATTTTCCACATATACAGATTGAAGTCGTCCGAACCTGCGTGAACAACAAATGTACGTATTTACCTCATTTCGTATTTAACCGCGACTTATATTGTATTAATTTCATCTATACTCTCGTCGCCACGGATGATTACCCGATAGAACGTATTCGTCGTCGTCTCCGGCGAAGCAGCAGGACTTCATCGTACAACTGTTATAATAACCGGGCTGATCAAAGTGACAGAGATGCGTGGGCGAATCGACGGCATAGAGAACTGGTGGCAAACGTCTTCTGAGTGCGAGTAATCTTGTTCCCGCGGAATTGAAACGCACGTTCATGCAGCCCTGACTAGGAGCCTTGCTTCCGTAACGCAAAATAGGCCTGTTAAACATAGATGTATATTATATAGCTGGATGATACTTTTAGTGTATATGACGTAGTAGTAATCGAACAAATATTCAAGTTCGAGGAAGTCCTTTTTATAAATTTCGTTCTCTCGTTTCCATTATCGAATGTTTTCAAGAATCTCTCGTCCGCATATTGTTTTGTTCAAAGAGACTTCGATAGAAATATCTCAAAATCCCGAAAAACAATCGACCGCGAAAACTATATATCTATGTGGAATTCCACGCCAAATGGGACACCATTTAGCCTTTGCATCTCCGATTTTTGTTTACTTTTTTTTTTTTACGTACTAGTTGAGACGCGCCTCGCTGATTTTTTTCAATTTTTATTATCAAGCCCTTCACGAGATAAAAATGTTTGGAAAACGACGTTTTTTATAACACAATGATATTTCTGCATCCCCGCTACTGTCTTTGCTCTGAATCATTAGAGACAAGATATGGATAACAAAGCAAAGACAATAACAGAGACTCAAAAATATCATTGTCTCTGTAAAATAATTAATAATTCCTAGGGTCACTAGGGTAATTATTAACAGTAGCTCCTGAGTGTAATAATTTGTTTTCAGATATTTTTCAACATAGATAACTAAAAACATAGAAAATTGAAAAATCGAAAAAAAATAGATTCCATCGTTTGCCCATTACCAAGCTAGGTTTAAAATTTGTTAAATTAACAACAGTTCTTTACAAAAAAATTTGAAGAAAATCGATCACTACAAACATTGTTAAAAGTGATTATTTCTTGTTGAAATTTGAAAATCTCATAGTAATATCGTTGTAAACAAATTTAAATACTAACGTTTGCAAACGAAAATTTTGAAAAAGTGTAGTTCGGCCCATTCACTCACTTTCAATCATTTTCCAAACATTTATATCTCGTGAATGGCTTGATGAACGAGGCTGATTTTCGTTTCAAGATATTAAAAGAAAACCCGTTTTGTTAGTACTAACGTCAACTACCTAGGTATTTTCTGTGTCCGGATAATTGCCAAACAGCCTGTATATGTACATCCATGTTCGACGGTCGATAGTTAAGAACGTTTTTATTACGCATTTATAGAATTTAGATTTGATGATCATTGTAGAGCGTTACATGAAGCCTAGAAGCTTAAACCACTGATCATATGCAGGATATCAAGCATGTTCGTTTTATACATAATAATTTGATAACCGATTATCAGCTATGGAAGCTATATCGATGAAAGTGGTCAGATCGTTCATCTTGAAATTAAAGGCATCAGGAAAGACATTAAGAATTCATCATATTTAACTGATTTTCATGGAATTAAACCTTTTGTTTCATTCCATGAAATCCATCAAGAGGTTTAAGTTTTATGAAAGGTTTTGCGTTTCAAAAAATAATGTGAATATTAGTTTACATAGGATTTAAGTTTTAGTTAGGATCTCAATGGTTCAAAGTTGGCACATTGAACCATCGACATCCGGTTTGAGAAATTGAACTAAAAGTTAATAAACGAACGACATATTAATCGTTCAATAGTAGTTGGTACAGTTGGTAGACAAATTTGGATAAATTATACTTATTTTCTTGCCTGCAATGTCTTTTATAATTTCAATATTTATTTAAATAGATGCTCTATGTAACATGCCAACAAGATAGTGGCACCGACCTTTTTTTTATTATTTCACGCTGGTCCTAACCATGAAAAGATGAAAGATGATTGAGCCAAAGAAATAATGAAAACGCTGCTATTAAGTATTTAAAATACTTCTCCATGCTAAATTGAAATATTTTCTAAGGTACAGATCGGAAAATTTCATGAAAAACTTAGTTTGTACTTTGGTGAAAACGTACGTGAGTGGTTTACGGACGTCCCATAAGCTTATGCCTTCTTCAGCATTGGCTGTTGCCAAAGTTCTTGGCTCTATCGGATTGAACATGACAGAATGAAAAGCAGTTTCATACTGTGCCAGGCAAAACGTCTCAGTGCTGCTCGAATCTCTTATGTCAAAGATGAGAACTCGGCCATCGTCACAAGCGCTTGAGAACACATTGTCATTGTGAGGATGTATGGACAAGCCATATACGGGTTTCTCATGTAGAAAAAAGTTGAGAGGATCACCGCTGCATGGGCAATGGTAAAATAATAAAGATATTAAAAGAATTACAAGCTTCCATCAAATCTATATCTAACAATAACTCTCGAATTTAAATATCGAACCGTGCACAAAAATGGACTCACGTTTTGAGGTTGTGCACGATTACTTGATCGTCGTTTCCTGCAGAAAATATTTTCGTCTTGCCACTGTCGTATCCGAGACAAAAAATATTGCTTCCATGCTGCGCCCTCATAGCCGTTGGCTTTCCAACATCCTGAATCGCCTGTTCGATTTTCCATAACAAGACTCTCTTGTCATCTCCACCTGTAATTGCCAAATTCATGAAAAGAAAATATATCATTTCGACTTTTATCTCTCCTTTTCACAATTCAATGTTTCATGCATTTCGAAATGTAAACCAACAAAACGAAACAAAACATGATCGCAATGTTGAAGAGTGCCGCTGTTCATGTGCAAGTCTGTGATAGAAAAATAATGATGTTTCGAAACATATTTCGGCAGCGATAAGATCGCAAAGATAGTACCGCTGAGTTCCTTTTTTTTTTAATTGTCGCGTGAAACATTCGTGATTACTATTTTGATCGGGAGTATGTAATTAAAGGGCCGCTTCTCCAGCACGTGCTCTCACCAGAGACGAGAAAATCACCCTGGGCCGAAAATTCTATAGCGTTGACGCATCCATAATGAGAAAGTAGATCCTTGCGAAAGAGATTTTCCGAATCGTCGATTCTTGCTCTAACAAGGCGCTTGCAATGATTAGTTCGATCGTCGATCTGTCTTCGAAGATAACAGTCGAGAGGATTCCGTATCGACGGAGGTGCCATGTCGTGTGTTTGTTGTGCACAGAGCTGCTGAGAGCGAGAATATCCCCCTCTCCCACCTGCCGCCGCCAAACCACTACTCTTCCACTCGCCCACTACCCTCGGCAATTTTACCGGCGGTTGACGAGCCCCGCACTACTCGCTATACAGAACGGGTTAAATATCACTTTACTCTACCCCCCCCCCCGTCCTTCACCGACCAATCCGTCATTCCTGACGGTTCGCGACCCTCTACGCCCGGACACTGCTCTACACGAGGCCACACATATAGATTCGCATCACTCGTGTCCTCTCACATCGCATCCATGTGCGATGTGTTCGGAGGGGGAGGGGAGATGTTTTTTGTATTGACAACTCACGTCGGGAAAACGGTACAGTTCCCGAACTTTTGATCTCGAAGCTCGAATTGCGCGTGTATAATGCACCACAGAGAAGAATTTATTCGCATTGGTTAACCCTCCGTCATCCCCACAAAATCGGTTGCAGCGTGATAATTTTTCACCCGCACGTCGGTTGTGAAACTCTCGTTAAGTATGTACGTCGTTCGGTTTGTTCAGTCAGAGGAAACAGCGTAAGACACGACAGCTCGTAACACGAATCCAACACTCTCAATGTTATCGAAACTCATTTGCGTTAGAAATAAGACTTATGCGAATGATCCACCTGGCGATCAGCTGATCGGATCTGCCTTTGCAGCCCGGCCTCCTCTCTCTATTATCAACGAATTCAGACGACTACAGAAGGAATATGCCTATGCTTCGGTTTGGCTCCAGAAGTTGTGTCCCGCAGTATAGTTATGTCCCTCAGTTACTCGCGTCGCTGGCGTCGCTGCAAGAATGTAGGTCACACAGCCACGTTTACGAATACCTCAGCCAACTTCATGGCGCAGCTTCGCCACCTCTCTCACCAATCCCGTACAAGCAAGCGCACCTTACAGTCCATCTCACTTCTTCTAATGCGGGGTATAGACTGATCGTGCGATATTGCTGGTTGAAATGCAGAACTCTACCAACCCGGCCAATGAACATGTTGAAGGGTACTGCGACACAACCTAATAAAAAATTATTGACAGTCACCCATCAATAAGTGGTGCACTATTCAAAAGAAGTGCGCATGCATTCACACATACATAACAGACAGGGTTTGGAATCCTAAAATACTGTTGAAGTGACGCGCCACGGAGTCCCTGACTTTGTCCGTGATGTGTATGCATGCGCGTACACACTGTAAATATGCATTTTTTTATATTTATCTAAATACTGGGGAGGTTGATGTTCCAATAAATGATCGTGTTTTGCCATAACGGATTATATATAAACGATTTTCATATAAACAAAGATTATCCATGATTTAAATTACTAATACTTTTTGAGTCTGTACGCTGCAGATAATATCAAGAATTGGGTGCATGCAGTTACTAATTCATACATGGTTAGTTAGAGGAACATTTACCCTCACTTTTGCCTACTTATTGGGCATTTAAATCTGCTTTCTTAATTTCGCTATAACCCTATTCCGAACCCTCCCGCTCTTCACTACATCCATCCCCTCCAGATGGAAGACGTCCACCACCTTGGCGTGGTTTCCATCGAGTAATTTTAGCTCACGCACGTTTTTCAAATTGCTGTCACTGTAGCACGATATTATAAATTTATTGCAAGGCGGGAACTAAACTTTGCTGAGAGTCGGCACGAATAAATAAATTAAACCTCCTGACATTTTTCTTAATTTTTTTTTGATGATATTAATCAAAATACAATGTCTCTAGTTGGAAGACGTACGCAAATAAGAAAAAATAATAATTTATCCGAGGGGAATTTGATCGTTCAGAGTTGTGAATTTAGAGACGACAGAGCGTTCATGTTCTCGTGACTCCGTCTACGGGACATATACAGTCCCGGGTGACGTCACAAATCGACCGCTGCGAGGTCAAGTGGCAGTTTCTGGTGGAAAAAACTTAGAGCCCATCGAGATATAAGCATATTCCTTCTAGAGTCGTCTGAATTCGAGGTGTTACACGTAAGGCTGCGTCTCTCCACCTCCCTTGAACTTTGTCTCTATCGGTGTTTCAATTCGTGTGCAGCAAAGCATCCAACACATCGACGGCATCACATAGTACAATCGGCCGCATTCTACGTTCCAATATTTTTGGACGGAATTCTCTTGCTATCCTGTTACGTCCCGAGAGGGGGACACTGAGCGAAGACGCTGCGCGATCGAAGACAAGGCGCTAACTTTGAAAACGATTGGGGTTTTCCGCACAAGTGAGTCTTTTTGCGGAGCGCTCGCGACTTCTGAATACAACTTGATATTTAATAGTATCGATTCCTTGGGTTTCGATAGGATGTTGGTAAAGGTTTACGTCGACTCTCCACCCAAAGGAGAGTAATGATATTACACTTGGTTTTACTTAACGATAACCATTAACGTAAACTTTATTAATTGTTCGATTATTAGAGTTTTGAATGAATTCTCATCTGTGTTTCACAGAGTTCGAGAGTGTTTTACAGATTTAGAGTTTTACAACGTTCGAGATCTTTATATCTGGATTTCGTATTTTTACGGAGTTCGAGAATTTAAATATGAGGTCTGCTCTCGATGAGAGCGAAGGATAATCTGTGTTTAGTTTTTCCGAGCGTGGGCCGTTCTGCCTCTGCGCGGCAGATTACAATAAAGACGGCTGATTCTGATTGGTCGGATTTTCGTATGGGCCTTAGTTTTCCTCGCGGAGGGGATTATCTCAAGTGCACGGGGGTGACGTGAGAACGTCGCATCGTGGGGAGGAAAAAGGAAACTTTGAGTTATAGTTCTTGGAATTCTTAGAGAGTTTCGTGTTTATTTTGAAGTGTTCGGGCGACGGGGTCGCACAAGAAGTTCTTAGAAAAGAAGTAAAAGTGAAAAGGAATTTTGTGAATTTTACTGTATGAGATGTTTATGGGTTGATGGAGTGTTTGTATTAGGTTACAGTTTAGAATTCTGTGGTGTGTATATGTAATGAGAGCTTGGTCTTATTTGATTTCCAAGAACGAATGATATTATTAGTTAACTAAGAGTTAGTGATCGACGAGTGATGGTAAATGGTGTGAGAGAATTGTGTTGGTACGTTATCGACTTGTTAGGAGTTTGAGGTACCGGTCGAACGCACTGTCGACTTCGACATTACCGGCTAAGACGTAACACCTCCCAACCGCGGAGATTGAGCGACCCGCTCAATTTATGATATAAAAAGGATCACCTGTATACCATTTCTCGTCGATGTACATGAAATTCTTATTTGCTATGATAATCGATGAGTACAAATGTTCGTAAGATCTAATGCATAGGTAGGTACGCCTGGTTTACAATCTAATACATATATTCGACCATAATTATACTATCGTTAACTTATTTAGTTAATTTTCGTTTTACTTATATATTTATTTTTATTTTTAATGTATATATATATTTTGTTTGTTTGTTTTACGTTAATGCGCGATCTTGGCTCGATTACAATGTATAATTTTGCGTTTTCCATTCTCGAGTTCGATTTCGATATCTGGTTTATCTGCGATTACTGCAGTGACTGTATAAGGACCTTTATAATTGTCGTCCAATTTACCAGTTTTTTGGTTTTTTATTAGATATATTTTTTCACCTATTTTGAAATTAACGGGATTTATATTCTTGTCATATCGGATTTTTGATTTTTCTTTTGCCGCTTCTAAATTTTGTCTTGCTAATTTTTGAGCATCTTCTATTTGTTTTTTAACGTTTTTCGCGTGATCTTCGTATGTTAGAATTTCGTCCAAGTACGAATATTCGGATGGTACTCGGCCTAATTTTCCTAAGAGGCATTGATATGGAGTCATTCTTGTTCCTTCGTGTACGCTAGTGTTGTAGGCAAGTGTCGCAAGAGGTAGCCACAAGTGCCAATCTTTCTTGTTAGTGTAATGTTTAAGATAGTCTGCGAGAACCTGGTGACTACGCTCGAGAGATCCATTGGATTGGGGACGGAACGCTGTGGTTTTAATATGTTTGAATTTGAAGATTTTCGCGAGTTGGTGCATTATTTTTCCCGTGAATGCTGCTCCTTGGTCAGTGAGGATAGCTTTTGGGCTACCGAAGATGCCGAGAAAGCCTGTGGTAAAACCATGAGCGATATCTTTGGCTGAAGCATGGACTAACGGTATGGCGAACGAAAATTTGGATAGATTGCATTGGATGGTCAAAACGTATCTGTGACCGAGTGACGAAGGGGGATTGATTGGTCCAACTATGTCCATGGATATTTTGTCGAATGCGGAGAGAGGCGTGTCGGTAATTATCATAGGTTGTTTGGTTTTTATTCTCACCAATTTTCGTTTTTGACAGCTTGTACATTTTCTGATATAATCTTCAACTTGGTTTTTCAGATTCTCCCAAAAATATTTCTGCCTGATGCGACGGTACGTTTTGGTAACGCCTTTGTGTCCTGCGATAGGGGAACCGTGATTTTCTTTAATAATTCCTTCTCTATCTGCTTCTGGAGGGACGATGATCTTATCTTTACAAATTTTGATTTGAATGTCTGAGTCCTTGAAAATTGAAGAAAGGATTTCCTTGATTTTTGGCCAACTAGAGTCTTGTAAATTGTTTCGTTTTACTGAGACTGCTATTGTTTTAATTTCGAGTTCCTCTAGTTTGATTTTTAGGTTTTTGACTGCTTTCGAGAAATTGTCTAGAGTTATGAGAGTCGAATCGTTTTCTTGTATTACGAGTGCAAAAACTCTTCTTTTTGGCGTGCCTGATACCAATACTTGACCCACTTCCAAACGTTCTAAAGGGGATAGATTTTTCAATAATCCGAGCTCGATCATTCTTTTACCGAACTCGTTTGAGACTGTTCCGTCCGCGGATATAAAGCAAATATAATGATCTTTAATCATTTCGATATTATCTCTGGTCTCGATTATGTTTACTGCTTTTACGCTTTCGTCCATGTCTTCCGCTGGAGTCTGATTATGCGTTTCTTGAGTTGCGGGAGACTTAGTTTGAGTAGTGCGGTTCACTTCGTTTACCTGCTGCACTGAGAGATTTGGAACGTACTGTGTTTTATCGGTTAGTATTGAGTGCGTGGTACTAGGATTTAAGCTGGATTGTACCTTTTCTTGTACTATCGAGTACATAGGGTTGGAATTCGACACATTCGGTATTTGTGTCTGTGAACTCGAGGGTGTTTGTTGAGCATTCGAGATGCCGGGTTCTGGTTCTTGTGAGATCGAGGGTAACATCGGAGGTATTGCAATACTTTGTTCTTGGTCTTGTGGTAATGAGGACGTCGACGGGATTACGAGAGGTTCTGAGACAATTTCAGGTTTTGCGGGAGTTTCTGATTTCTGGGATTTGTTACGTTTTCTTCCCTTCTGGGCGTTTTGTTTGTACTGTTTTTGGAGGTGTGTATGACCGTCTGGGCAACAAAAGCAAGTCTTTTTCTTTTTCGTTCGTTCGGATCTTCGGACGACTGGAATGTGAGGAATAGGCGATGTGCAATGAGCTATAATGAGAGGTTGTATCGGAGTTTGTTCGGGATTTTGTATCGCCTGTTCGGTTTTTGCATTAGGAGAGTTTATTCGCAAGCTTTTGTCAAGAATTGTGGCTAGGTCTTCCACGACTGCCACGTCTTCATTTATCGTGGAGAGTTCCATTTGTTCTATATTCACCGTATTGTTAGTCGTAGGATGAATATCGTGAGTAACCAGATTTTTGGTTTGGAGGTTTTTGTGAAGAAACACTCCTGATTTGAGCTTTGGTTTTTTATGTTTTCTAGGATATGGCGAGAGACCGGTGGAGTACCGTACTCGCTTACCTTTCGATTTCCTCGGAGAGTGTACTCTTAGTCGAGTTTGGAGAGGTGTCGAGGTTACTATTTCCATTTCTTCATCTACTTCTGACGAGGAGATGGAGGAATCGACCACCATTTTCCTCGAGTAGGAGTCATCTTCGTTCTCGGAGGAAGATGATGATCTTGTCGAGGACGACGAGGAGGAAGAGGATGATGATGTTGAATTCGGAGTCATGGATTGCAACACAAAGGGTCGTGCCTTAAATGGTTTGCGAGATTTACGTCGAGGTTTGGGGACGTGATTTTGTTGGTTTAATTGGATAATAGGATTTACGAGATGCTCTGGATTTATTGGATATTTTTGTTTTACTAGATTTTGTTGGCATCTTGGAGTTACGAGAAGTTCTGGGACATGCGAGTTACTGGGGCTCTGAGGATTTTGAGGACTCACTGGATTTTCCGAGATTGTTGGCGTCTCTGAATTTTTGGGTTCTAACGAGACTTGAGAAGTGATTCGATTTCTGAGGTTTAATTGATTTTGTAAGATTTCGGGATTTTCGAGATTTTGTTGAGTTAGTGAGATTGTAGGAATTTCGTGATTTCGTTGATTTAGAGAATTTTCGAGATTTTGTTTATTTAGTGAGTTTGTAGAGATTTCGAGATTTTGTTGATTTAGAGAATTTGTAGAGATTTCGAGATTTTGTTGATTTAGAGAATTTGTAGAGATTTCGAGATTTTGTTGATTTAGGGAATTTTCGAGATTTTGTTTATTTAGTGAGTTTGTAGAGATTTCGAGATTTTGTTGAGGACATTGAGTCGATTTAGGAATTGGATTCGACGGACAGGTCGAGGAGTTGGAGTCCATAGAGATGTCTTGGACGAGAGGTTCTGAAGTTCGTGGTTTCTTTGAATCTTCGTCGTGCGAACTGAATTCAGTCGCGCTGACGCTTCTGGCGAGAGGCAGCGCATGCGTGCATCTGCCGTTTTGATATGGTGGAGTTAGAGTTTTCCATTTGAAATGAATTGGGAGTACAAAAGGATTACGGGAAAGAGCATCGGCGTTGGTGTTGATTCTTCCAGGTTTATACTGGGTTTCGAAATCGAATTCTTTTAGTCTCTCTCGCCACCTGAGTACTCGCGAAGTAGGATCATTCATTGAATTTAGCCACACTAGAGGTCGGTGGTCTGTTAGCAAAGTGAATTGACGGCCGTAAATATACGGTCTGAAAGTTTTGAGTGCGAAAACTACTGCTGCCATTTCTTTCTCGATTGTAGAATAATTTTTCTCAGCTTTGTTCAATACTCTAGAAGCTGCAGAAACAATATGATCTTCTCCGATTTTTCCCTGAGAAAGGATAGCTCCGAGCGCGATATTCGATGCGTCGGTTGTGACTACGAAGGGTTTGGAAAAGTCAGGGTATTGTAAAATAGGAGCAGTACAAAGTTTATCTCGCAGTATTTCGAATGCCTCCTGGTGTACAGGGGTCCAATTGAAATCGACATTTTTGCTAGTGAGGTCGCACAATGGTTTAGCAATTTTTGCGAAGTTTTCAATGAAACGCCGGTAATAACCGGCGAGGCCGAGAAATTCTCGGACGTTTTTCGGAGTTGTTGGCGCTTGGAATTTTTGAATGGCCTCGATATTTTTCGGATCTGGTTTTAGTCCGTCGTTCGATATTAAATGTCCCAAATACCTAACTTCTGTACGCAAAAATTCGCACTTATCAGTTTGGAGAGTCAAGTTGGCTTCGCGCAATCGTTCAGCGAGTTTTCGAAATTTTTTCTTATGTTCTTCGATATCTTGGGAATAGATGACTATATCGTCTAAATATACGAATAATTCGTTGCCTTGTAGGCCCTTTAGCACGATGTCCATTAAACGTTGAAAAGTCGCGGGAGCGTTCTTTAACCCGAAAGGCATGCGAGTGAACTCATAATGCCCATGAGGTGTGGTGAAAGCTGTTTTTTGTTTATCATGAGAGTCCATGGGAATTTGGTGAAATCCTGATGCCAAATCAAAAATGGAAAAATATTTGGCTCCGCCCAATTGATCCAATATATCTGTGATTAAAGGCAGAGGATATGCGTCACCGATAGTTTTGTCATTTAATTTTCTAAAGTCTATTACGAGCCGCCATTTTTTGTTACCTTGGGAGTCAGCTCTTTTCGGGACTATCCAGATTGGTGAATTGTATGGAGAGGTAGATGGTTCGATAATGTCAAGCTTCAATAGGTCGGCTATTTGTTTTTCAAGCTCTGGTTTTTGTAGGTGTGGAAAGCGATATTGTCTGGTGTGTATGGGTGTATCGTTGGTTGTTGGGATACGATGTGTACAGGTGTTCGTCGGACGTAAGGGTTCTCCAGGAATGTGGAAGAGGTCTGAGTACTCGTCAACAAGTTCGAGTACTGCACTACGCTCTTCGAGACTTAGGTGGTCAAGACGCAAAAGATTCACTACTTCGTCAACACGGTTATCTCGCGTCCGAGATGCGTCCGTGCGTACCGGAGTCTGTTTTTTCGCGGAACTTTCGTTCATTTGATCGTTCTCGTCTGTGCTCATATCGAAAGGATACAGCGAAACTACGGGAACATCCACTTTAATGTCCTTGTCTAGGGTATTAATAGCGTAGATATAAGCCTTTCCGTTGTCATTTGTGACTAAGGCTTCACCAGCGTATACGCCGTCGGGAAAAGGAAGTTTTGGCACGTAACCGGTTTCGAGTGCGTTACGCACTTTAACGAACATAATCGTCTTTTGGCGAGCCTTCAAAAGGAACGATTCTGGACTAGCAAATGGAATTTGCTCTCCCCTGATGCGTACCGATCTCAATTCCCAATCTATCGCGCCCCCACACAAACCGAGTAATTCTTGTCCGAGTATAGCATCGAATTCTATTGGGAATTCGTTATTTATGACTTGAAAATTTTCGAGTTTATTTTTGAGATTGATTTGAATGTGTCCAAGAGTCATAGGCAAGTCCGTTGCCGAGATTCCATGTAATTCGAAGATAATTGAGCGATTAATTGAATCAGGATTTCGGATACATTTTAATTTTATGAGATTAAGTTCCGAGCCTGAATCCGCAAAGAACATGGTGTTATCCTCGATTAAATCGTTAGAGGATAATGAAATAGCGGGCGAAAGATACGTTAAAGTATTCGAGCTTAGTCTGCACTTCGCCACTTGGATCTCGACTGAATTTAACTTATTGTTTACTCTTGGCGTTCCTGTTGTGTCTGACCGGTCGTCACGCCGTCTCGAGAGGTCGACACAAAGTTTCCCTGATCGTTTGCGCTTTCTTGGTTGCGTTGTTTTCTGCTGTTATTGAATGCTCGTTTGCGGCATTCACTAAGTGAATGGCCCGGTTTTTTACAATAATTACAGGTCGTTCGTTGAGAATTTTCGGTTCTCGTTTCGCTCTCTTTAGGTTGATTTTGGTTGATATGTTTGGCTAGGGCGAAACACTCTGTGAAATTGTGGTTTGTTTTTTTGCAATAAGTGCAGAACTTTTTGTCGGTCATCGGTCGTGATTGGTTGGAGTTTGTTTTGGGTTTCTGTGTGATTGGGAGACAGGTTGTACTGCTTACTGAGATTGGACCGATAGTTTCTTCGACCCTTAGCGCTTTTAGATAAATCTCTTTGAGAGCGTCGTAACGCTTTAGCGGTACTTGTGTGCGATAATCGATTATAAGCCCTTGTCGAAATTGATCAATAGCGATTCGCTTTAGAGACGGTATAATATGTTCGACCTCGGGCAAATCTGTACTCCGAATTGATTGTTCGGCTGCGAGAAGGAAATTGCGCATCTTACCGTAAAATTTAGATATTGACTCGCTTCTCAACTGTTGGAATTTACCCAGCTCTTCGAACCATTGTTTGATAGGTTTTGATGCCACGAAAGTTCGTTTCAATCCCGAAATGAAATCGTCGAGACTGGTTTCGAGAGGGAGTGCTTCACTTACTTCGCCTTTGCATTTGCTGTATAGAAAGGTGCATATGCCTTCTTCTCCTACAATTGGGAAGAATTCCCGCCCTTTTTCGCAAAGGTTGATAAATGTATTTAGGGCGCACGTTTTCGGTGTCCCGTCGAATTCGGGTACAAATCTAACGTAATCTCTGTATCGAGCGTTTAAAGAAGCGAGATCATGATTTATTGTAAAATTATTACCACGTGAGGACGATTGGGCATTCGTTATGTCCCCGTCGGCTGTATTATTTTGCATGGTGCTAGAATATTATTGACTTACTCGATAATTAAGAAATAATGCGCTAGTCGTGATTGAAGATTGTAGATGTAGATGATGATCGTTGTCCGTTGGCCTTGAGACGTTGGATTGGAGTCGGTTGGAGGATTTTTTTTGTGATTTTGACGTTGTCGAGCTCGTCCCGAGTCGTTGATGATTGGAATTTTATTAAATATGAGTGTGTAGTCGTGATGTCTGAGTGCCAAATAAAGCCAGTAGTTGCAGAGATGTTGGTTTATTTGACTTTGTTACCTTCCTTTCAGATAACAGAGCGTCGTCGGAAGTAGATTCGCGTCGTGACCAAATGCACGGATAGCGAGAGGATCCGACGATTTTTATTTTTATTTTTATTTCGGGCTGCTGCCGATATATTAAATATATTGTTTGTTGGTTGTTTATTCACTGACACAGATTTTATTTATTATTTTTGTGTTATCTGTTGCCACGAATTTTATTAAATATAAATGGCTTTTCGGTCGTTGACACTGATTCTAAGTTTGCCGCTGCCACCAATTTTATTAAATATTGGTGGTTGTTTTGACTGTTGTCACTGGTTTTAGTTTTCCGCTGCCACCAATTTTATTAAATAGAGTTGTTACGTCCCGAGAGGGGGACACTGAGCGAAGACGCTGCGCGATCGAAGACAAGGCGCTAACTTTGAAAACGATTGGGGTTTTCCGCACAAGTGAGTCTTTTTGCGGAGCGCTCGCGACTTCTGAATACAACTTGATATTTAATAGTATCGATTCCTTGGGTTTCGATAGGATGTTGGTAAAGGTTTACGTCGACTCTCCACCCAAAGGAGAGTAATGATATTACACTTGGTTTTACTTAACGATAACCATTAACGTAAACTTTATTAATTGTTCGATTATTAGAGTTTTGAATGAATTCTCATCTGTGTTTCACAGAGTTCGAGAGTGTTTTACAGATTTAGAGTTTTACAACGTTCGAGATCTTTATATCTGGATTTCGTATTTTTACGGAGTTCGAGAATTTAAATATGAGGTCTGCTCTCGATGAGAGCGAAGGATAATCTGTGTTTAGTTTTTCCGAGCGTGGGCCGTTCTGCCTCTGCGCGGCAGATTACAATAAAGACGGCTGATTCTGATTGGTCGGATTTTCGTATGGGCCTTAGTTTTCCTCGCGGAGGGGATTATCTCAAGTGCACGGGGGTGACGTGAGAACGTCGCATCGTGGGGAGGAAAAAGGAAACTTTGAGTTATAGTTCTTGGAATTCTTAGAGAGTTTCGTGTTTATTTTGAAGTGTTCGGGCGACGGGGTCGCACAAGAAGTTCTTAGAAAAGAAGTAAAAGTGAAAAGGAATTTTGTGAATTTTACTGTATGAGATGTTTATGGGTTGATGGAGTGTTTGTATTAGGTTACAGTTTAGAATTCTGTGGTGTGTATATGTAATGAGAGCTTGGTCTTATTTGATTTCCAAGAACGAATGATATTATTAGTTAACTAAGAGTTAGTGATCGACGAGTGATGGTAAATGGTGTGAGAGAATTGTGTTGGTACGTTATCGACTTGTTAGGAGTTTGAGGTACCGGTCGAACGCACTGTCGACTTCGACATTACCGGCTAAGACGTAACAATCCAACCAGGAAATGTGTATTGGTGTTACGTCCTAGCCGGTAATGTCGAAGTCGACAGTGCGTTCGGCCGGTACCTCAAACTCTTAACAAGTCGATAACGTACCAACACAGTTTTCTTACACCATTTATCATCACTCGTCAATCACCAACTCTTAGTTAACTAATAATATCATTCGTTCTTAGAAACCAAATAAGACCAAGCTCCCATTACATATACACACCATGGAATTCTAAACTGTAACCTAATATAAGCACTCCATCAACTCATAAACGCCTCGTAAAGTAAATTTCCCAAAAATTCGTTTACACTTTTATTTCTTTTCTACGAACTTCTTGTGCGACCCCGTCGCTCGAACACTTGAAAATAAACATGAAACTCTCCGAGAATTCCAAGAACTATAACTCGAAATTCCTTTTTCTCCCCCACGAGGCGACGTTCTCATGTCACCCCCATGCACTTGAGACAATCCCCTCCGAGAGAAAAACCAAGGCCCATACGAAAAATCCGACCAATCAAAATCAGCCGTCCTTATTGTAATTTGCCTCACAGAGGCAGAACGGCCCACGCTCGGAAAAACTCAACACAGATTATTCTACGCTCTCATCGAGTGCAGACCTCATTGCGAAAATCTCGAACTCCGTAAAAATACAAAAAAACTCGATATAAAAATCTCGAACGCTGTAAAAACTCTACGTCTGTAGAAACACTCACGAACTGTAAAACCCGATTCAATCATCGAACAGTGAATAAAGTTATATTATTGGTTATTGTTACAATTACACCAGAGAAATAATTATTTCTCTCACGAGTAGAGAACCGACGTAATCCTTATCAACATCTAATCAATTCCATTAAATATTTAGTTGTGTCCCGAAAGCGCGAGCGATCTATTCAAAACTCACTACCGCGGAAAGCACTATCTCTTTGAGAGTTCGCGCTATAACTCCTATCGCGCCGCGTCTGCGGCCTAAAATTCTCGTCGGGACGTAACACTGGCTTTAGTTTTTAAAATGTGTAATCGTCGATGATAAACAAGAAACGACATATATTTGTTTGTATCATTGCACGATCGAAGACATGATTGTGTCTCGCTTGGACTAAATTTCTTGGCGCACAGAAATATTACCACAAATTTTCCTCTTTATTTATCTTGTTACAACACCCCGTTGAGTTATCGCAAGGGAGAGACAGAGAGAGAGAGAGAGAGAGAGAGAAAGAGAGAAATCACGGGACCACGCGACTCGGCCGGCACGATTACGGCGGTGTGATAGACCTTTACCGTCAAAGCGGCCCGTGCATTTTTCGGCCACATGCCATCCCTTAATTAATGAACGGAATTGATCGAAATTTTAGTATGTCATACGTCTGATAGTCCTACCGGCGCTAATAGTCACAGAACTTCGAAAATTGGTCAAAATTGATAGATTTCGTTCCCAAGCGGTAATTTTGACAGCATCTTTACATTTACTGGCACTTTCATAGCTCGATTTAAAAAAACCTTGACCATTAGCTCCTAGAGGAGAAAAAATGTAACACGAACGACACGGCGAGAAAAGTTGAAACCTCAAACCAGCCGGAGTAACATAACCTGAATCTATACAGAATGTATAAACACTTGTCAATAGATATATTTTTATCAATGCATGATAGTGCGAGACGATGCAGTTACGATCCGTGTAAATTAAAATATATAAAGTTCTCAAGTGATTTCAGTAACGTGTATGAGTGCATAACGTACGAGTTAAAAAGATGACAAAAAAACGATTATATCGGAACTGTAAACATATTTCTAATATCTATTAAGAAATAATAAGAAAGCTCTATTATAAAAAGATATATTTTAAACCGTATAAAAATATATCAATTATGATAATTTGGCCCGTTTACGATAGTTTATGTCCTTTGGTGACTGATATTATTGTTCTCATTGTAAGCGTCGCTCTCATCTTCTTTTATATATAAAAATGGAAGAATGTTTGGTTGTATGTTTGTTTGTTTGTCACGACTGAGCACCTATACCATTCATCCGCCTGCGATGAAAATTTTGTGAGTTGTAGCCCGCACTTCCGCGAAGGGTTCTGCATTAGTAGAATAACTTTATTTACAAAAATAAACGCGTACGGGGTTAAACAAAATTAACATTTATGTATATCTATATATAGAGATTAATCTGGCAGCTGTCAAAGTATATGCCACCAAAATGACAAGCGAAAGAAAACACAATCATTTGTTTTAACGATTCGATCGACTCGGTATTATATACCTATATATATTTAAAACAAATGAGTGTCTTTTATTTCGCTTTTCGTTTTGGTGAAATAATTCATTTAACAGAGAATGTCAAATTAATCGCATACGGGACAAAACAAAATTACGTTTATGTATATAATATAGAGATGAATTTGACGGCTGTCAAATGAAGTATGCCACGAAAATGAAAAGCGAAATAAGACACGATCGAATAAGATACGATCAACAAAAATATTGTACCGGCATCATCTGGAATCGCAGCAACTCTTTTGGATAGTTGCAGAACGGCGCATTCAGCACTAAAATTGCCGTTGAATACGCAAATCACTGAGACACCAACATGCAATATAAAAACAAATTCAGGAATGGGAAAAGTACTCAAATCATGTAAACTCATTATATGGGATGAATGTACTATGGCGTCCAAAATAGCATTAGAAGCGCTTCATCGTACACGAAAAGATTTAAGAGAAAATGAGCAGATCTTCGGCGGAGCCCTAATTTTATTGTCTGGTGATTTTAGACAAACTCTACCAGTTCAACATGTGCTGATAAAATTAATGCGTGTCTGAAATCATCATTTCTATGGCGATACGTTCATAAATTGACTTTGAAAACCAATATGCGTATACAACTACAACATGATACATCGGCTGAACATTTCGAAAAACAATTGCTGGATATTGGAAATGGGAAAATGACGATTGATCGATCCACATAATGTAACACATTGCCAACAAACTTCTGTAAAAATCACAGCAACAATACACAAATTGATTAACAACGTTTTTCCTAATATTTCACATAATTACAAAAATCATCATTGACTCAGTGCCCGTGCTATATTAGCAGCAAAAAATGACTTTGTAATGGTACCAGGCTTTCAGGGAAAAAGATGATGAATAATATCATCGAAGCTACAATTTTAAATGGAAAATTTAAACGAGACGATGTACTATTGCCGCGTAGCCCATGATGCCATTAGATTTCATAGGTTTGCAGTTTCCGGTGCGACTCGCATTTGCAATGACCATCAAGAAATCACAGGGACAATCGCTACAAGTGTGTGGATTAAATTTGAAAAATCCATGCTTCACATATGGACAACTATATGTGGCCTGCTCACGCGTAGGAAAACCTTCGGATTTATCCGTGTCCGCACTGGACGGAAAAATAAAAAATATTGTGTATCCGAAAGTACTTGAATAAACTTAATTTAAAAAAAATGTCTTCCATTGACATTTGCTGTAAAATAAATTATGACATAGAAACGGCATTACAACGTAGGCCGGGTACCGCTAGTTACTATATAAAAGTTCAATATTTTAAGTGTGATAACCTTTTTGTGCTCGATGCAGCCGACCATCGGCAACTCCTTTATCATTAACACCTTTTCTAAAATTGTATGTACTGTGTCAAATTGGATGATGAATTTGTCGATGACATCGAGTACTGTTGCTTCTATTATACCAGTCAAGGAGCATACATTGTCGCTGGGATATAATAGGCCTCCGTGTACATTCATCTCGTCGATCATTGCGTTTGAGGAATTTCTGACGTCCCAATTATGCGATAACAACGACTCAATGCAATCGCTGCACTTGAGACGCTGCATCATTTTGCATGCCATATATTTTGATAAGTACGATTGTACTTCCCTGCTGGTACTTGTTACATCCGTGCTTCGTCCGTTTTCGGATGCCGCGAAAACGGACGAAGCTCCCAAAGAAGCAGCGAAAGTAAAAAATATTAACGAAGATGCTTTATTTGATGGGATTACTCTCTTAAAAACAACTTTGAAGAAGATGAAAGGTGACAAATATAAGTTGGATCGATTGTGGGCAAAAATATTTAAAAAATTGCGATTTGCCGGAATCATTAAAAATCGTTTCCAAAATATTATCGTTTCCAATAAGTAATGCGTTTGTTGGGCGAGTGTTTTCTCTTTCACCAAATCCGTAGACCGACGAACGGAATAGAATGAGAGTTAGTTTGATGAAAGCAGAATTATGCAGCAAATTATATTTCAATATGACATGCTCAGAGTTTTAAGAGTTCGTAATAAAACCGGAACAAAAGGAAATGTTACGTGCGTGCTAAAATAACCAGAAGTATAATTTTTAATTTTCATATGTAGATATGTATGACGTTACAGCTTTTTTCTTTATTGAATAATCGTAAATTTGGTGTACATGTACAGAGAATGTACAGAGAAGACGAAATATTTGGCCAAACATCTGTGCATCGGAATGATCGTTGCCTCCACAAGCACCACGCACCATCCCAAACCATCTCTGATAGAGCATACAATAAATTAATAGTAAAATTGCTACCTTTTATAGAGAAATGAACTGGCAGTCGCTTACCTCCAATGCGTCCTGATTTAATCGAGATGTCATGAGATATGCCCAGTTTTCTTCCTTCCTTGGAATTTTCAAATTTTTGCCACTTATGGCACTGAAAGGTACGCCGTCGAATAGCAAATCTCCAAAGCCGCTCAGACAATAAGCCATAATTTTCCGGGAAAATCGACTTTGAAATTTTCCAAACGAAGTATGTTCACTCGCGGTGAGATAATTTTCAACAGCCAGCGTGGCTCACTGGGTAGCGAGGTTGCTTACAGGAGCATTTTTCTTTTAATACGTCGATCGGGAAACAATTTTTATCGGCAGGTGAGCATTTTCATAAAGCGACTACAAAACTGCGCGTACCTGGTCGAGAGACAACGGGAAATCAACGCCCGAGAGGACTGCTTGAAGATCCAATCCATCGTACATCACCAGCTGTCCTCCCCAGTTTTCAATGACATGATTCGATATGCTTGATTTGCCTTCCAATTGTGCGATAACCGGGAATTTTGTTTAAACGTTAATGAAGTATGTTTCTCGCTCAACGTATTAAAAGAAAAATGCTCCTGTAAGCAAGTCTCTTTTGTACAGTGTGCGAGATGCCGCAACACTTTCTGCTTTCCTTGCTTTTACGACGAATATCACCCGGGCTCCTCCGGAACCTCTACCGCGGAGTAAAAATTTGCCATCGTTATTATTATTATTATTATTATTATTGCAATTTTCCTTGCGCTACGTTTTATAAAATAAAGTTTGTATACCAACATTTAATTTTTCATACACATTATTGGTTTACAACAATTTTAAGCGTGAACGAATTGGGTATACGTTTTAGAGAAAAAATAAATAAAAAAGGAAAAAAAAGAAAAAAAAATTACCAACAACAGGATTCGAACCCCAGACCTTCCGCTTACTAGACTGGCCCGCTACCCGGTGAGCCACACTGGCTGTAAAAAATTACTTCACCGCTAGTGAACACATTTCGCTTCGAAAATTTCAAAGTCGATTTTCTCGGAAACTTATGGCTAACTGTCTGAACGGGTTCGGTAATTTGCTACTCGAGGGCTCACCTTTTAGTGCTATTAGTAGCAAAAATTAGAAAATTGTAACGACCTGTAAAGAAAATTTGTAGAGCTTCAATTAAAATCGATTGAATACTCATGAGGTTCACAATTGTTAGAGTTTTGGCAGGTGGTACGACGAATAAATGAAGCGGGGATGCTATTCACAGCACAAGTTTTATTGTAGTTTTGTATAAAACATAAAGTAGGTTTCGAATTGTTGCGATGCACGCTTTGGCTCTAACAGTATAGCTCTAACTGAAGTTTGTCGCTAAGCGAACGAGACACCAGCGTTGGTGGCGCGCTGCCTATAACTCCGGGGTTAACCACGCGATGTACGGGCACGAATCTCAAATCTCCAACAATAATACATTAATTTGTCTCGAATAATGCTGATTTCTATGAGGCTAAGCTTGAGAGTTCTCTGATCATGGCAACGTAGGGTGTCTTCCATTGTCCGATAGCTCGATGATAAAGCGACAACACGAGTGACAAAATACTCGTTCTAGGACAGCAGTACGGGTTATGTGATCGGGGAGTTGTCAAGCGTACTAAGCTGACTACGCTAGTCACAACCAACTGACTTACTCGGTACGAGATAAACCCCCTTAATGCATCTTTTAGCGGGCTTTTTTTTCAGCGATAGTCTTAAATTCTTCACCGAAACTAATAAATTGTACTAAAAGTTAATTTCATAAAAGTCACTATCCTAAGATCATTTGAAACACTGACACAACTGATATGATAGGGTTCCGAATGATTATCTCTGAGTCTCTCACAATTAGTGTGGTTACAAATAGTAGTCAGTTCTGACCTTTCTTGACGAAGACGTCTCATCTGATCGTAAGCCATTCAAAGGTGCTCGCGACATCATACCGGAAAATAAATTGTCAACCCTCTTTATCAACTTTTCGGTTGGTAGTGAATCGCTCAGCTTTGGATATAGATTGCTGCTGCGATATAATTCCATTGCTGTTCGTACCGGCAGTAAGAACAACTGAATGCAGTTCAAAAAGTCGTTCACTTCCTATTATTACATTGAATTTGGTGATATATAAAAAGTGTATGGCGTCAATCGGTTGAAAGTGTGAGACCTTTAATGCTATGAGTAATTATGATCGTACCTGGAATGCTGGCAGCACATTTATCTTTTGGTACCCTGTCGGATTCAAGTGAGAAGGTGTCAATTTGTAAGCAACCTTGAGATTTGGTTTCGAGAATCCTTCGATTCTTAATAAAACCTGTCAATGTTGCTTCTTTACAACTCCATCAGGTGTCTGAAAGTATACAAAAGTGTTTAAAATATTTTTCGGTTACAAAGGTTCAATACTAAGATATGAAAAGACGACAATTTTGTTGTGATCAATAGCAACCACTGGTGTATTTTCCTGAATATCATTTAAAAAATCGGCTATTACAAATAGCCATAGCATAAAACGAGTCGAACCCCGCAAGACCGTTTCGAAAACATTTAATAAGGTGCGGGAAATGGGAGACTACCCACAACTGCTTCTTCGGGTTGCAAGGATGCGTGTAACTGATATTTTCATCGTTTATCCTCAGAATTTTCACACTCCTCGGTTCCACTGAACTCCGGCGGTTGTCAGAACGCCCACATGACAGCCAACGTTTCCGAACAAGGCCACACATTCAACAGTCAATTTGTGGAGTACAGTACTCGGGACTGGCCCTCTGCTTAAAAATCCACCTAGGACTTGAACCCAGTCGCGACGAAAGGGTTGAAACATGAAAACTAGTGCGTGGTCGGCTCTCAGGTTTTCTTGATATTTCGAAGTGTGCGGTCCGACGTTAACGAAGCCAGAAAATTCGAGGGGTTGCCGATTGAAATATATTGCTTCGCCCAATTTCATCTTATCAACTAGCAGCGTTCCTGTTAATCGCCAAGCAAATACCATAATAATGTCCACTCTAAGCAATAGTAGGGGAGACTGGGTACAGTTGTAACAATTTAGCTTTGATCGCTCATAAAATCGTAATAATAGAAGTGAGCTATGCACTAAGCACGTGAAGCGAAAGAGTGCTTATCAATCTTCACATTGGTCATGACATTTGCGCGCCTAATGCAATAATTAGCCTACAGGAGCATTTTGAAAAAAATTCTCCGATCGTTACAACTTACCCCCATACCAGGGTAAGTTGTAACACTGGTTGGGGTTAGTTGTAACACGTGGAAATGCGGCACTATTCGTCTATTTTAATTAGATTTATTAGAATAAAATCACAGATAATGGTTAATTGCAGTGTCTAACACTAATAAGGCACAATTCTTATAGTTATATAAGTGAGTGGCGTTTTTATATCAGATATCTAAAACAATTATAATTATTGTAAATATTTTATTTTCACTCCGCAATAACTATAATTAAAATAAAGTCAACAAAAACTGAGAGTTCGAGAGCATCTGTTCTCAAAAATCTTAATGATCTGGTAAAATCAACAGTGTCAATAAAAAAATCTTAAACCATCTTTACGAAAAAAAAACAAATGACAAATAAAACTTAGAGAGATACCATTTTTCATTTCCTCGTATGCGTATTTGTATTGCGATATGCCATGATGTCGTTGTGGTGTCTTTTTTATGCGTATTCTCGGCATCTACAAAGTGAAACGAAGGAATTAGTAATGTTACAACTGTACCCACCTCCCTCCTTTATAAATAAAAAATTACAGTGACGAGGCAAACTGTCTCACACAAAAACTAATTACAATATCATATTCTCTAAAGTTTAATCTTCAAGCAGAAAAATACTTATGATCCTGTTTTTAATATCAGCTGCGTAGTTAGAAAAAATCTTCGATCGAAAATACTTACTTTGCCTCGACCGCGCACAATAGGGCCCCTTACAAGCGACTGTAGCACACAACCACCGGGGCAACCCTGATGAACACGTTCGGACACGTAAACTGCTTCTCTTTCCCCTGAACCCCCTCGCCGTATTTTCCATAATTCGAGAGATATTCAATTTGTTTCAACTGTACCCTGTTACAACTGTACCCAGTCACCCCTACATTCGATGTAAATGTGATAAGAATAATGGTAAACATTGCAGCATGGAGGAAAACATTTGTGATGTAATGAAACAACACAAATCAATTGGTGACACACCAATACCTCGTTTGGCAGACATTTCCATTCGGGAACCCTTCACCTGCATGCACTCGAATATCACATGTTGAAACCCGGATATAGAGGTCGAGATTTGTTCCATATACTTTGACAGTGTATTTCTGCATGGCAGCGGTAGAATGTGGCGTTCTGGCAGACTCATAGAGACGTTTGCTTTCAATGCGCATAATGAGACACTCATAAACCCATTCCCTAGTATATCTCAGCCCATTTTTGTTTGCCACTTTTACAGCTGCAAAATACGCCCTGATAGCTTCTTTCTGAACATCTGGGAAATCGGTAATTGTAGTTTCTAATATCTCCTTTTGAATAGTTGCCCACATTCTTTTTAAATTAAGTATGGTGGGGAGACAACTTTTGGGCTTGGAAGGAAAAGGTTCGAATTTATTAATAATTCGGACAACATCGAATTATTATATGTACCATAGATATGGAGAATTTCTCGATTCGTTTCAGTGGTAGATTATATTTGTTGTAAATTATTGACGCACCTTCCTTTTAAGACGTATCCATTTCCTCTCCACTAACGTGATTTTGCAACGTCGGCCGTTTGCGACGTTCCAGACTTCCGTCATCGGAATGTCTTTATCAGCCCTCCTCTGTAAATTTCGTCAGAGGTTGCGATAGTTGTCGCACCGTAAAGTTGCTCGACATCGTTCATATCTTTCGTACTTGTCCTAAACTCCGAAACAGTTTGGAGCTCGTCTGTAATGATACGTTGAATTTTTTATTCACATTACCTCTTTCTATGTCACTAATTTTACCCAAACCCAACGGTATCTTATCTATCACAAATAAACTCAATGTAAGAGAATAAACATACATATTTAATCCAACGTAATGAAAATGGGTCAAAGTATACTACGGAACGTAACAGAAAGAAATGTCAAAGAAATTACCTACCTACTAGGAAAATAAAATTACCTTTTATTCTTCATGCCAGTCCCATTACATATTTGCATTTTCTCCACGGATCGGAATGTTGCACATATATTCACCGTAGATGTGAGAGCATCCAGTAAAATCCGTCGGCCAGATATCGTAAGCAACTGCACAGATAATGTTAAAGTGGAATGCCCCAATTGCAGAAAATATTTCATAACAAATCATTTGCATAAACCTAAATGTATCGTTCTCGCCGTCATGGACAGATCGTCGATCAACTCGAGATGAACGTTTGGGACATGTGTTCTCTTGTTGTATAGTGTAAATTTGAGACCTTTTGATAACTTCATCCAAGCCCCCGCCTCCGGTAATATTGTCCTCCTTAATTGGTCTCTTATATCTTCTATCGTAAATGCAATCACATTTGGCTGTTGTGCTTCAGCAAAATCTGACTGCATTTTTTCAATGCGCGGGGTCTTCATGGCTTCCAATATTTAAATTTGCGGATTGCGCAGCTGCGCTGCATCCATGTAACTTTACACACTCTACAATAATATGGTGTGGTTTTAGTATGTACCATCTATCCATGGTTTAATGATACATAAAGATATTAGACTGCAGGATATGTTTATTTTTCGAAACATTTTATTTTTCTAACGCTGCATTATTGCTTCCGCATACAAAAACTTAGTTATTGGGGAGATATTTTTGTTAAGATTCTTATGTCTGAATGACCCCAACAATTATAGTGAGTCGATTACGAGAACGAGCACGTGTTACCGAGCGCGCGCCTATTGAATTTGTCTATCTTTTCGACTTTCTGGAACATTCTAGAATGAAAGTCTTGAAAAACATGTGTTCACAAAAACAAACTTTTATTTATGAGGAAACAAAAATGCAAATACAAAAACACAGTGTTAGACAAAATAAATTGGTGGTAAACCTTAATAATTCGTAAGTTATTAAAAACTCTAAAAATTCATGTTAAGAATTGCATCGTACCATATCTGTGTGCATTATTGCCTCTTCTGGAATCACAGGACGAAGGTCGAATTGCGGATCTCTCACTGAATGACCTGGAGGTACAGGTACAGCATCATTCGCTAAGATCCACCTGATTCGAGGAATTTAGTGGATCAAGCAATTTTTTAAAACGGTTTTATCCGTATTTATAATATCTTTGTCCAAAAAATGCAATTGACAAATGGCACCATCTTTGAGAAAAGCACAACCAAATACGTTTTTCCAGGCTCTGAGTTTCTTGATACACTGTATTTGCTCACAAAAAAAATTAATCTCACTGTCCTACAATGCACACACATTTATAAATTTTATTATTACCTTTGGTACTGCAAAAATAGACAGCTGTCGCAAGCCCAACTTTTTAATCTGTCCTTTATGAGACCACTTTTGCAGTTTGCAATAATACAAATTTTCCCCATTCTGGCTGTTACAATTCACGAAGCTAAAACATACAATGATAAGATCTTCAATGCTCCTCGTTAATAGACTCGTGCGAGAAACTGACATGCAAAAATGATTGTAAAAATTGAATAGGAATTTAAAAAATTGGTTTCGATCAATTTTGAAAAACAAGATATCCAAAGGCAATTATAATAAGTTAAGTTTTTTAATTCATCGGTACACTGGTAAGACACAGTTTTTATAAATAATAATAATGAATTTAGAAAAAAATAATAATTAATTTGTTGTAACGGCACGTTTGAAGCAATACGTATAAACGGGTAAACCATGCGCGTATTGATATAGCCGAAATGTCAAAAGAGGCGGTTGGTTGCTACCTATTGCTATTGGTCAGTTATTGGAGCATGAAACGACCCGAGTGGCAAAATCTGTAAGCCTTTAACGTCATACATGGTGTGACACTTTTTCTGTCCCATTCATATGGAAGTTGACACTCCTTTCCTCTAGTCTCCCTGGTTCCGCGATACGTGCGAGCGAAATATATGTAAAGATCCGCATGTACAACTTGCGTAAAGCCGCCGATGTTTTTTTTTATTCTTTCAGCTACTAAATCTATATAGACGAATTAGAAATTTTGTAAACAGAATTAAATAATGTGGAGAACTTATAACTTATCGTCGTCGGTCCAGCTCCATCAAGCTAGGGCTTCAATCTTTCTTGCTATAGCAGGATATTATTTTGCAGAGATAGAAGAAACTTGGACTAGCAATGCGAGATCACCGCGGCTTTTTCTTTTTTTTCGTATAATGTACCTGGCTTCATTATTTTTACATATTTCGATTGTCATAAAAAATTTCGAAGACGAGTATATTATTTTGTGAATTATGATGACTCCGAAAATAAAATTTCAAGAAATTTCACGTAATTATTGATTGTTTAGCCGTGTTTACCAATCATAATTAATTGCATTGGCTATTTCGCTGTGAATAGCCTAATCAACTTTAAACATTTTTGAATGGTTATTAGTAAAGTGATTGGTGTACACGTGTTCAGGGGGCACCGCGAGAAGGCAATCAATATCACCCCCCCCCCCCCCCCCCCCCCATTGAAGCTCGCAACTCATCGAACCTCAGGCAAACGCCGGAAACGACTTCAAGTATAGATAAACTTAAGGCCTCGCATATACCTGGGCGCTCGCAAAACGCCTCAATTTTTAAACAAAACATTTACATTGTCGACCCCACGAACATTCTAGAAATGATAACTCGTTTTCGCAGTACCGCAGTTTTATTTCCTCAATTCCGCCGGAAAAGCCACTGCGTTGACTTTGTTGAAAAATGTTTTGATTATTTTTATAATGATTATCACCCGTCGCAGTGTACTCGTGAATATGAAAAAAACATTGCTTGAAGAAATTTTTAATCAATAAAACAGATTTTGAATTCCTATATTCCATGATAATTTTTAAAAATATTCTCTGTCCCATCGAAGGAGATATCAAAAAATCGAAAAAATCAAATAATCAAGAAAAATTTGTTTAATTAAATTGCGGCTAACTTATTTAACAAAATTTTCAAAATTGCAAGAGATTTGAAAAAAAAATTGACATTTAATTCGTAAGTTTTTATCAACAAAGGTGCGTAAATTTGTTTTTTCAAATATCTTGCAGTTTTTGAATCATAACTTATAAATTTCAAAAGTAATTTGAAAAAATAAAATAAAATAAAAAACAAGCACAAACGGGAATAGATCCAAAGACCCCCGGGACCGGAGGCTTTCTCGCTTACCACTAGGCTGCTCGCCTCGTTATCTGGATGTGCAAACTCTACGGTACGTAAGCGGGCTCCCAACTTTGACCGGCGATTTCTCGAAAACGGAGCCGAGGTTGCACCTACAATTTTGAGGTTTAGTTAGTACTTACTCACACTGTACGCACGCGAAGTGGGAGCCCGTGACTCGATGAGCCTCCCGGACCGTCCCCTCGTCAGTGTAAGACAGGATCTGAAAATGAAATTTAGGTGCTTGACTTGCCCCTCCCCCCTTCTGAAGGACGGCCGGGAAGATCCCGTCGGCCCCTGGGCTCTTGTACCTGTCGAAGGAATCCAATGCCCATCGGATTCTGAAAATATTCAGACACTAGCATATAGTTACTTTACTGCCCTCTTTTTCAACCAAATGCTCGAAGAACCATAACATTATAGTATGGTTTGTTAAAAAGTACTTTTCAGGTAAAATGAACGCAAAAAATAATTATTTTGTACGAAGGATTGTTTAAGGGCGGGGTAAGGTTAATTCGGTGAAAAAGGCATGTTTTTAAGATTTTTTTCTAGCGATACAGATAGTGTAAGTTTTTCAGTCAATTTCCATATAATAATGCAACATTTTAACAATATTTTCCTAAATTTTCATTGCAAAATATTGAAAATTGAGCGAGCGACAGTGAATCTCCAGAGGCGCCTCGAAAAAAAAGTGTTCTGCGGTATACATCATAACTCGCAACAGAGTCATCTGAAACAAAAAAATCAAAGTGTATTTGTTAAAGGAGATGTTTCTCGAGGTAACCACGGGAGAATTTTTTTGGATTTTTCAATTTTTCGTAGCACTTGGGAGCAAAAAAACCGATCTTCGCTAAAAAAAAGTCAGCTAATTTGTTGTTGTAAAATTAATAATTATTTTTAAAAAAGCTTTCAATAATACCTGGTGAATTACTTGAAGAAGTACTGTGCAAAATTTCAAAACGATTGGTCAAGTAGATTGTGAGTTATGGCGTACATGGACTTAAAAAATGACAAGTTTTAGAAAAACGCTTTAAAGTTTTGCACACTGAAAAATTCAAAATAAAACTCGATAATTTTCTAATACTCACACAGAGTCGTCGATGCCAGGTCCGTAGAGCAAAAAGCTTCCACCAACATGATCTCGAGCATCTTTTTGCATTTGTCTACGCAAAAATCTTTGTTCTTTACTGTCATGCGCCGCTTGCTCCTCATTTGCTCTACTAATTCGCAACTCGTCAATTTATCGCGCCCGTTCGTGAGAACTTGGACCTGTATCGACGTGCATCTCTTGCATAAAGGCTAACAAAGCAAAAGAAACTTCATTGAAAGTACATGCAGCCACATTAGCTGCAATTTCTACAATTGTAGAAGTGCCACTGACTGACTTTGGAGAGATTATCTAAATAAGCTGATTGAGACTCTCATTATTATTTTGCGTGAAACCTCCAAGACATCGCTGCAAAAGTGCGTCCTTGCTCGAGTCCTTATAAACGGGCTTAATAGCTTCTAGAACGTCAGTAGGAAGCTGGTGCAGCTATGTTTGAATGATTCTAGAGCATCCGCAGCTGCAGCTTTCTGCCATTCGCACCAGGAGTCTTCGCCGCTCGGGCATTTCTCGTGCTGTGGGTTCTCGTCGGTTGAACTGTAGTGATGATAAGTTGCCTGTATGGCATTTTTCATCTTCTCAATTGAATCATGATTACGTCGAATAGCCAGTCCATAGCAAACAGTCAATTTGTCAATCATTTTAGCAGTAAGCTTTCCTTTGCCAGGAAGGCTTTTTCTTTTTACCATCTTTCCGGCCTTGGTTTCTGTGTCAACTACACTTTTTTTTACTAGTTCACGCAGACGTGTTCCCATTCTCTTTTGGACATGCCCTATGCATTCTTTTTTGTTTATCACAAAATTTTCATCATAAGGTTTTGCATTAACAACGCCGATATGATAGCGCGCTGGGTGAGCGCGCCGCGCAGCTGTCGATCAGGTATAAAAATCCGGCCCGGCGCAACGGACGCTCAAATACTTATAACTTCGTCAATTTTGCTCCGATCGACTTGGAAATTTTTACACAATATTCTTCATTCGGTTGAAAAAATATTAAAAAATGCAAACAAAAAATTGTAATAACCCGCCCGTAAGGCGGGTGGTCACCCTGAAATTTTATTCTTCCATTTTTTTTTTTTTTTTTTTTTTTTTCATAATAAACTTTAAAATGTTACGAATAATTTAAGCTGTAATTGGTATTGAATTGCAGTTCGATCAGTGTATACGACTTAAAAAAGCACGAAAGAAATACGCCAAGCACGTAGATCTTCTCAAAAAGAGGTCCAGGATGCACAATCAGGTTGCCGAAGGGAACATATATGAAGCAGGAATCGCTGATTGAAGGTAGGAGTCACAAAACCGTACCGTTAACCGATTAACTGCACATTTACTTTCTTTTGCGATTATATCGAAACTATATTTTTCGAACTGAAGCCAATGAAATGTTGTGAACTATCGGTCCGATTGCTATGAAATGTGTACACAATACGTGTAGATGCATTATCTAAAATGTAACGTAGGATTTTTGGGATAACTTGATTGGTTTTTTTTTATTGAGGTTTTTCCTCGTAAAATTACGGTGAAAAATAGATATTCTTTCTTCTTCGACTCACCATAATTTCCCTAATAGCCGAACAAAAAATCCTACATAACATTGTAGCGACATTATCCACGGATAAGCTAATATTTTTTTTTCAGATGCAACTTGTTGGTGATTTCAGTGGCGGAACATAACTTCAAACAAATTTATTTGACGCATTCTTAAAGCTCGTATCTTGTCTTAAAAAATAAAAATATTTCGTTTTATACTTTTGCGTTTATGAATTTTTAAAAAAATACCGATTTTCTGGGCGACCAAGGTGGCCACGCGCCTTCAGGAGTTAGAGTCACTTGTATCGCCCGAAAAAACGCTTTTTCAGATTTTATTTTGAAGACTGGTTTTGTTATTTTTTGATAAATTTGCTACCATTAACGAACACATATATAAAGAACATAGAATAAATTTGTTTAGACAAAATAATGATAAATGGCCAAGATATAAGCCAGCCTGCGAGGAGTTGAAATACAAAAGGAGGTTTGCGATGATCACTGCTCCTCATCACTGGATCATCCAAAATCAAACAATTTAGCGGGGTCCATTAATACACATTTTGATTTTTTACAACATGGCGGATGTTCAAAGGCACTTTTTTCGACCACAATTTCACCCATCTATTCGACTATAAACAAAAAACTATTTACCACAAATAAAAATCATTCGTTCAAGGACACCAAAATTATTTTTAGAATAAGTGGTAAAAATTTCAAAGCGTTCCGTCGAACCGTTCTGGAGCAACAGTGATCACCGACTTTGAAAACGTGTTTTCGAGAAAAACCCGTTTAAAATTTGCGTCGAGCGTGCAGCTGCCACTACCTACCTACTTGTACCCACTTGACGGGGCCGCGCTCAAACTTGCATGTGTTCATAAATAATGCCCCGATTTGTTTAAAATTTTCACGGAATACTTTTGAAATGTCGTACTTTTAAAAAATGCAAAAACATATATTTTTTGAGAATGCTGAGTGAATCTAACCCCTTAAAGAATACGAGAGATTCAAAGAATTGACGAATTTGTATGTCACAATAATATTCGGACAACGTTGGTGTACTGTTTATAAACATATACAATAATCGTTGAATAGGAGTACCAGCACAATTTTCTTAAGTGGCTTATGAAGAATGTGAATGATCGAATATGCACCAGGCTCGTTGCAATTTTTTAGAGAAATGGATCGGAAAAGCATTTAAAACACGGCAGTTAGTTATTTTCACTGACAGAAAAGAAAATCTTATCGTGAAATTGCAAGTCTGTTGAAAATGAGTAAAAGTAGGTACTGTTGAGGACATAATAAATATATATAATAATGAAAATAGAACTGATTTGGTCCGCGAAAGTGGATGCCTGCGAGTTTGAAATATTCGTGATCGACGGGATATTATAAGACAAAATAGAAGAACCGAAGACAAGTGCACCAAAATTGGCCACGATGCTTCCGGAAGAACGCCGTATTTCTTTCGTGCACACTCAGAAAATGTGTGAAAAGTGTTTCGAGAAGACGGCTCTCACGGACGGATAACCAGGAAAAAGCCGTACATTAACGCAACAAATAGAAGAATGAGATTAGACTTTGCAAAAGACTATATTGTCAAAGAAAATGAGTGATGGAATAACGTAAAGGTTCTGCTCCCCATGAGAGTAAAACTCTCGAGAGTCGCTCTCGATAGCAGGTCTCGCCAATGGACAGGGTGCTGCTAGTAACTCGTAGGCAGTGACGTCATACTCGCACAATAGTAAACTCGCGAGAACGCGCTGTCGTGTAGACAGGGTGAAACGCGCTCCGGGCGAGTTATTCGCAGAATTTCGAACCCGCTTCGTATTTTGAGAGTACTCTTAGAGCTGTCAACATGGCACCACGTGCTTGGAGAAAGGAAGAGACAACCCAATTAATTGAAGAATAAGAAAAAAATGTTATACTGTGGGATGTTACGAAGGAGGAATATCGGAATAGAGATTTGAAATCGCAAGTGATTTCTAATATTGCATCAAAATTTATGTGTACCAGCGGAGAAATCCAAAGGAAAATACCCAATTTACGAAACGTGTTTTACAAGTTTTTTTAAATTAAAATTTGTTTTCCCTTTTTCTTTTAGAATGTGTAAAGTGACAATCACGACTGCAGCGACTCGTTGCTCGTGGGAAGTCATTTTAAATAGTACTGACGCCATGCGTCATTCGCGAGCTACAGACGCTCACCAGTGGACACAGTCCTTAAAGTAAGCTTGCGAGAAACTCTCAGACTGCTGTGTAAATTGCTTGCGAGAGTAAAACTCGCGAAAAAAACTGTCACGTGAAAAGGGTCGTGCGAGTACTCTCGAGGGAAACTCTCACAATTTAATCTCAGCTGGAGAGGCACCTGAAGAGTGCAAAGAAAACGAAAGGAAGAATGAAATCCAAAACATTGGCAATGCACAGTGAAGGACAGTGGCGATTCGGTAATTATATGGGGTATATTTCGTCGCAAGAAGTGAGATAATTAGTATTTATAGAGGGTATTCTGGACGAGTGTAAATACTCAACCATTTTACAAAAGAATTTTGAAAAGTGCTGCTGAAATGGAGGTCGGACGAGGCTTAAAATGTAATCAAGATAACGATTCGAAGCATAACGCACGGATTTGTCACAAAAATTCAATGTATACATGTGCTAATGTTGTGCACCCTCACAATCGCCGGATTTGAAGCCTACTGAAACATTATAGGTCGAACTGTACCGATAAATTCGGAAAACCTCCATAATAACGACGGAGGAGTTGAAAAAAGAGCGTGTGGAGGAATGGGGCCGTATTAGCCCAGATTATTAAAAAATATATATTTCGACCATGCTAACCCGTTTAAGGTATGTTGGGCAACAGCAAGGATATCCAATAAAATATTAATCTTAAGGTAACAATTATTTTTAAATTTGTCGAAGAAGTGTGCGGCCGTGTTGATGAACTATGTATGCCGACATCCATAAACATGGTAACAATTATTATTTAAACATTGTAAGCTTAATTTGTATAGTGCCCGCATGTTTTTGTGACCTAAAAATTCGTTATTTCTTTGAATCTCTCGCAAGATTTAAACAATCGTTACGCACGAAATAAATATTGTTTGCATCCGTGTTACCTGAAAAGTATGCTCTGATATATCCTACCATAATGTGCTGATGGTCCTTCGAACATTTAGTTGAAATAAAGAACAGAAAGAGCAACTCTATACTGGTGTCCGAATATTTTCGTGACCGAATAGGTATATCTGTAATTTCTTCTTCTTTATCATTTTCCATAGCCGGTACTCTTTCAAAACCCCAAAAACTACGTAAAACACTTTGTTATTTGCGTTTGAATTTACAAATGACATAAAATGTTTGTGATATCCTAAACTTGCAAATGATTAAACGAATGCATATAATGTGTTGTAAATCACGTGAAAATTCGACGAAAGATAAGATATGCACCATATTGAATGAACCGACCAGCTTTATAGTTTTTCATGGCAAGGTAGAAAATATAAAAATAGCGAAGCCAAGTCGATCGATTATTTATTCACGAAATATCGTAAAAGCTGAAAAAGAAGATTCAAATCGGGACGCAAATCCGCTTCGTTGACATTACCAGTCAGAGATTCACGAAATAATGCCCCCTCTTCGTACTTTGTGACGGCAATCGAAATATGTAAAAATAATGATGCCAGATACATTATACGAAAAAAAAAGAAAAAGCCGCGGCGATCTCGCGCTACTAGTCCAAGTCTCTTCTATTTCTGCAAAATAATATAATAGGGGGGGGGGGGGGGGGGGTAGTCGGCTTTGGTGTTCCCACAAGGCGGTTTTCATCGCGCGGATGGTGACGCCGTGGTCGGCACCGGGCGACCCATCGTATCACAGATGTGAGGAGGTGCCGGCCCTTGGCGACTCTGGTGCACGTGCTTGAGTTTACTCGCATTGACACTGGTGGAGACTAGGTAGATACCGACCTGTATCGGCGGAGGTTTTCTGCAGTTTCCCTCCGTCCGTGGCAAATGCGATACAGGGAGATTAGGGAGAATGCGAAGCGGCTGCAGCCCGGACAGCATAAAGGAAGTCGGAGTTAGAGTAGAGGAAAAAAAAGGAAATGGTATGGTAGCAGTGTAAAACGGTATAACATTGTAAAAACCCGAGAAAAAAGGGTATACAATTAAAAATCCCACTTACACTTATATTTTTTCCACATTATTTAATTTTGTTTAAAAAATTTATAATTCATCTATGCAGATTTGATAGCTAAAAGAATAAAAAAACAACAGCTGCTTTATGCAAGTTGTACATGCGGATCTTTACATATTCGCTCGCTCGGATTTCAGAACATTCGAGCAACGTCATCATGGCAAGCGTGTCTCATTCACGGAAACACCCGACCGGCGTATACGGACCGCACTTTATATACATACAGGGCGTCCCTTTTATCTCTGCCAGCCAAAATAACTCGGTAATTATTGAGGTCACATACAAATGTTCCAAACTAAAGTTGTACGGTGTGGAGGGGGCCATCAAATGCAACCATTTTTTCGGTGGAGGTGTTTACGCACAGTGAAGGTCATCTGCACTTTTTAAAATGGAATGATACTTTTTTAACCATCTTGTAGAGCACCTCAAGCCGCATAAAAAACATTAAGGGGTCAAAGTCGTTCAAGGTCATTCAAGATCAGTATCGATGGTAGAAATCTAAGTTTCTCGGATCACTACCAAATATTTGGTAGTCTTATAAACATTTGGTAGTGATCCGAACTGAAATTATCTGAAAATATTTTATTTCAATAGATGTTCAAAATGCCCTCCACCAGCCTCCAAACATGTTTACAGTCGGACAGTCAGACACTGTTTCGTTCGTAGAACGCCTGATGAATATTCTTCATGATTGAAGACGTGAACAAAAATTTCTTTTATATATTTTACAAACTACGTGATATGTAGAAAAAGGCCTCCGGAAGGAAGAGAGGTTATTCGAGAAGAATTCGGAATGGTTAAGCATTCAATTCATCCTCTCAGGACGGATCTTCTCAAAGTACTTCGGAGTCAAAAGCGATCGGTGGTCGACCTTCTACAAGTTTTTCGGATAGTAGTGGTAGATCAAAACGACGTAAAACGGAAAAACTGCGCGAAGAATATAGTTCAGAGGAACTCGCCTTTGCTACGCAGATGAGCCTCGGTGCAAGCGGTAAGGTTCGCGCTGCGCTGGTATTGAAGAACGTTATAATGGGGAGTCCCTCCAAAGCATCATCTTACCTGTCATCTTCGAACACCGTTAGAGAAAGAATAATGACGCCTGAAGAAGCATTGTCGGTTTTTTTCGAAAGTAGATTTTCGAAAAATCAATATTTAGTGGTAAAAGCAGGTTGAAAATTAGTTAATAATCGAGCTTTTCCGTCGTATAACGTACTTCGAAAAAATAAAAATTCTTGTTATCCATCGATAAAAACAATTACATACACAGAGAAACAGCAGCCATAAAACTTCAAGCATTATTAGACCTTACAGTGAAACGAATCGTTTTAGCGCGAGAAAGTGCCATTCAAAATATATCAAAAATTTATTTGGGTAAAATTACTCTTATTTGTAAGTGGGGTTGTGATGGAACTTCATGTCAGAGTGAATATAAGCAAAAATTTATCGGTGTGATGGCACATTTACAGGCGCGAGTATTTTCTTTACGTTATTAGTTCCACTCTAACTTTTAAGTATAAATGAACAAAACGAAAAATATGTTAGCAAAACCCTGTGCCTTCATCTCCGCGATACTGTGGACCAATTAAAATAGAATTTCTGAAAGAAACTGCGAATACAACGAAAGCCGAAATTCCATATGTACAAGATCAAGTTAAAAATCTTGTTCCATTTTCAGACATAGTTAAGGGAAAATGTATAAAAGTGAATTATAACCTCGTCTTGATCATGGCAGACGAAAGTGTGTAATGCAGTAGCGGACAATGCAGCGACTCAACGCTGCTATCTTTGTAAAGCTACATCAAAAGATGATCTCGACAAAATCTTGTCATTCGTCTTCTCTTTTTTGAGAAACAACTCTTCTATTCTCCTAATTCGCTTGTCGAAACAATTCTCCTTGTCCTTCTCTGAAGATATACTTCTCGTGCATTTTCTATCCATATTTTTAAAAAAACATAAGATTTTCGATCCATTTTCTATCCATATTTTTAAAAAAACATAAGATAGAATAAAAAAAACACGTGAGGTTTCACCCGACAAGGAAACGGAATGAGATCAGGAGGGACGGGCTAACAGCGGCCAGCGGCGAACAAAAGAAGTCTCCAGGCGGGCTTTAAAATTTGTGGTGACACTTGTGTGGGGAGAGGGTACTTACAATTGATCTTCATGGGCGAAATACAATCACAAATAGAAATAATTGCACATCTTACCTCCGCGCATCGACCCATATCTCGTACCAATCTCACAATAAATTAATTGAGTCGAGAAAATTACCATACCTCTCCATACACGATATAATATTTATGAAATAATAATCACTTTTCGGCTCTAATAATTACTTTGTAGTAGGGCATGAATACCGGAATCCTGGATGAATATTTCCGGTATTACAATCCCGGTATTGGCACTTCTAATACTGCAATACCGGTACTGCAGAATACCCTATTTTTATCTACTCCAATAACTTTTGCACATTTTCTTTTTATCTACGCGTGACATATACTTCTATTAGAGACTAACGGAGCCAATTTTCAGGCCCAACAAGGGTTACTTAGGCCAATTATGGGTTTAAGCCATGATGTATGGGTACTTACCAATATTTAAAAATACTGACATGACTTAATTCTATCGTTGTTTTTATAATTTTAGTAATTATAAGTACTGTTTGGGAATTTGATTGCCTATACTGATTGATCTCAAATACTGTAGGCATTCGGATATAAAAACGACATGAAGGTTTTCTTGGAATTTTTAACTAAGTAATTATTATTATTTTACTCTTTAACAATGCTAAAAAGGACTGAATGAAACTTCACAGTATTAACAAGGGGACAATATGCCAGTGGCATTTTTATAATTTTTGCCACTTATGGTACTAAAAGGTGAGCCTCTAATAACGATTCCCCAAAGTTATTAGGCTAGTTACTCACAATCAGAGGTTTTCAAGAAAATCGAGTTTTAAATTTTCTGAGCAAAGTGTGATGACTAGTGGTGAGATAGTTTTGAACAGATGGCGTAGCTCACCGGGAAGCGAGCGAGTTTAGTAAACGGACAGTATGGGGTTCAATTCCTGCTGTGGGCAATTTTTTTTTTTTATTCTTTTTTGTTTTACAATACGTATCCCCACGTCGCTTGCGTGTAAAATTGTTGGAACTTATGCTTGTTAAGGGGAGATATACACCTAGGAGGCCAACAAAAAGTTTATTTTTGAGATTTCTTTGTAGGAAAACTATTTAAAATTTCGGATTGTTGTTTGAACCAAATGAAAGTATACACATTCAAAAATAGGTTTAATTTTTATTATTAAAAAATATCGAAAATATTTCGAGATATCGCATGTTTTTTGAAGCTCCGTAAAAAAATCTTCATACGCGGTACCCACTGGCGTTTCTTCAAAAATCATCTGAAAAAAAACCAAAAAGATTATTAAACTAGACACGATAATCTAGTACTTGTCATAGCCGATTTTGAAAATATCGATTTATGACAAAATGACGAACGTTTGAACATAATTAATGATTTTTGGGTAAAAAATTAGTTATTATTTTGTTTATAAAAAAAAAAACTAAGGAACGAAAAAAAAAAATCCTATGACACGTACTAGAAAATCGTGTATAGCATAAGCACAACAAATTTCAAGGCAATCGGTTCATTGGTTTTCGAGAAATTTTTGGGTACCGATTTGAAAAACGTGGTTTCGAGAAAAACGTGTTTGAAAATTTGGGAATAAATAAATGATAAAATTTGTCAACTTACATGGAATCATCGATACCAGGCCCATAGTGTAGGTCGTCTACGGTCGACGTAATGCTCATGGCTTCTAAATTTTGTTGTCGGCGCCGTATTCGACTTTCTTTTGTCTGTTCCTGTGCTTGCAGCTCGGCTTTCGCTATGCGAGTTTCATCTTCTTGCGCAGCGAATAAGTGCGCTCCTGACCCAACCGATATTCCTAACACGTTCATAATGTCGAGTAGTGAGGTCACACCATTATTGAACGTGCATGCTGCCGGAAAAACAGCAATGTTAACAATTTTGGACCCGCTGTTCATCGTTTTTGGAGCTATCTTCCAAATTAATTTATTGAAGCTCTCATTGCAGTTTTGCGTATATCCGCGAACACAGCGTTCTAACAATTTGTCATTGCTGAGGTCTTCGTAAATTGGTTTGATGGCGTCTACTACCATTTGTGGCAATGCAGCGTAATCGTGACAGAAATTTTTCAGTTGGTTTTTGGCTTTCACTTGTTGCCACTTGCACCACGATTCGGGACCTTCGGGACAGAAATGATGTTGAGGATTGCTGTTTGTTGAGCTGTAATGGTAGAATGTTGCCCATATCGCTTTTTTCACCTGATCCTTGGAGTCACAGTTTCTGAGAATAGCTAAACCATAGTAAATACTCAGTTTATCTATAAGCTTTGCCGTCAATTTGTTTTTGCCGCCGATTCCAGAGTTGTTTTTCTTGCATCCGCGAAGACGAGTTCCCATTCGCCTCTGAACGTGTCCCACGGATTCTTTTTTCACGATCTCAATTTCATCACCATACGGTTTCGCATTTATTATTCCCGTGTACGTATTAGAATCACCATTCCCCACGTAATTAGTGTACATAACTCCATACTTTTCGACAGATCTTGAAAATAATTCAATCATGGCATCTACTTCCATTTTGCCTGACGATCCTTTATGGTTGGCCTGACAATTTTCATCGTGACGAGATTTCCATTCCTCATATTGCTCGGTATTTTTATGATTATTCCAATACTGACATTGAGCACAATAAGAAGATTTTACAAGAAAATCAACGACTTTTCCTGTCAACTGACCAATGAGAAGAGCAGCTCCATATAATGAGGCAAAACCATGTTTTCGCCATGTCCCATCCCTTGAAACGGTCAGTTTTGTGATATCAGCTCTCGGATTTTGTTTTGTTATTTCCTCTTGTTCTTCTCTCACAGCTTGTTTCAGCACCAATTCAACAATACTTGAAGCAGCAGAATGAATATTCTCCATTATCATATCATACGTCGTTTGGCGAAGCGGAGACAGTAAATCCATGAGTCCACAAAATTTCATCGCTCCACGCAAACCAATTCCTAATAAACGCATGACCAAAAAAAAATCGTGTATTGATTTCGTAAGCCGTGTTGATGTACGGACACGAAGGAATGAAAGTCAATTTTAAAACCAAGTCCTCGAGTGCTTTCTAGAGAATCGAATAACACTATCACATTTTTTGCATTTCACACACTCCGATAAAGCAGAAAACACCGTAAGAAAATTCAGAATGCGATATCCGATGGTTGGACCTTCTGATGCGGATGTCTCACGATCGATCTTCAGTTTTGTGGCACTGGAACTAATATTCGGGTCGCAAAGTTTTTCGGCAGAATATCGATTTTTAGGCGGTACTTTTTTGTTGCTGCGATCTTTGCGAAAAGATCCGGATCGATGAGATTCTCGAGAACTTTTATTTCTGGTATTCATTTTTGTTTTCAATATCTGTTCGACAACGAAAATTCTGTATAGCGCACAGTTGCACTAACGGCAAAATACTGACAAAACGTGTCTATTTCTGGCAATGAATAAGAGCCATCTGGAATGTTCTTTATATCTGCATACCCTAAAAACACACTACAATAGAATGACGAATAAAGTTAATACGCTTTGTCCGAAGGGTCGCTTGCCGCTTCCTGACTGTCGGGTCAGCACCGACCCGTTCACGTTTTCGGCTGTAACTCACTTATTTATCAAAATATTGCCTTGCCGTGTTCACCAGATATTCTTAAATGCGAAAAAAATGATTTTTTTCAAACGTCTAGGTGTATATCTCCCGTTAACTAATAATATTTATGATAAATTAAATGTTGGTATAAAAATGACGAACGTCGAGTAGAGTATAAATGTATCCTTTATTTTCGTAAAACATAAAAAACAGGGAAAAGAAAAATAATAAGAATAACAACAATAAGAATAACAACAATAATAATAACAATAACGATGTATCGCAAATAAAGCACAATCAACCGTGTTTCAACCTCGGTTCGTTACACGCTTTACCACGTATCAAGCGCGCGTCAAGCGCGTACGGCGTATGCGATAAAGTACGATCCAAGCACATTTCGAAACGCGCTTGGTACGCGGTAAAGTATGTACCTGAAACGTGGTTGCGTTCGAATTCACATGTTTTAGCGTGTTTAAAAACACGCTCGGCTTGAAACGCGGTAAAGCGTGTAACGAAACGTAGTTGAAACGCGATTGATTTTGTCAGGGGGATATCGTTATTGGGGACGGGTACGGGCAAGATGGAAACTGTTCCATCTTGCCTGCGCGTATTTCTTTTGATTCTTTTTTCAATTTCTCCTACTACTTGGGCATCGTTTCTTTCTAGATGGTTTTCAAATATAACAGAAAGAGTGGCAGAGGAATAATACAAAGTTACAAAACAAATATAATGCGGAAAAACCGTATACGAATAAAGGAATGGGAAAAGGAAAGGGAAACAGGAGAACGGAAAATAACGCTACAATGTTGCAACATCATGAGCAGCCCTCACATAATGATTTGTTTTGTCTATTCTGTGGCGAAGAATACATGGAGCCACTCACGGAGGACTGGCTACAGTGCCCAATGTGTTGTCGTTGGGTATATGAGCTGTGCACAGACACAGAAAACGGTTGTTTTTTGTGTTATAATTGCAAAATGTAAAGATTTAAGATCCATTCAATCTTGCCTGTATGAGCTTTCAATCTTGCCCTCAGGGCGAAGGCAAGATGGAATTTATCATACTTATGGTTCATGTATTATTGCCGTGATCCTACTTATAATGAATTATCAATAATTACATTATAAGATCACTTTATAAGTACTTTACAAATATTGATAATAATAAAACATTTATATTTTGTTGTTCTGTTTGTTTGCGTCATGAAGTTAGCGCTTCCATCTTGCCCTCCCGCCCCTACTGTTATCTAACCGTACATTTTTTCTGGACAAAATGTCTCTCGTTTCTGCTGTTTATTCCCAGCTTGGAACCTCAACTAAAATCATCCACTGAAAGTGTATGATTCGATACTAAATTCATTTGTCCAGGAGTTTAAGTAATCTTTGGCAATGTTGTACATACTGTTCGTGTTTTCTTTGCGCCCTTCCACCTGCTCTCGATAAGCCTCCGATTTTGCTGGATGTTTCATTTATATTGTCCACTATTTGTGAACACTGGTTAATTACTTCATTGACGGAAATATCTCCAGTTTCAGTACAGTTCATTCGGCTGTATTGGTATAGAGACATGGAAGAGTGCAAGAGTCACAAATAACACTCGGAGAAGTCGTGTTCGAAAAACATTTTCAATGATCTGGACGGACAACTCAATGAAAGAAAGCATAACTTTATTGGCTCGTGCATTTGCAAGATTTTCTCTGTGCCGGGATAAAGGGACATCCATTTAGTTTTTGAATGGTTAAGCATTTGTCTAAAATGCACTTCTAATTCGGAATATACATTTTTTACAGCTTCTCTTTGCACTGTTAAGCTAACAAAATGATTGTGTATTTGCATCACTATGCGTTTTATAGAGATTGGTAAAGATTCGCCAGTGTGATGTACAAAATTGCTGGAGATATGCGCAATACATTCAACGCCGATCATATTGTCATTTTAAGTAACTGATTTGAGTATATTGTAGACGTTGTTAGTTCCATGTCTCTCTTTACCACCAAAGTTAGCAACGGTATTGTCTGCTGCAAATGCAATTCATTTTTCTAACAAGTTCTTGTCATTCAAAATACTGTGCATCTAATTAGATATGGTTCCAGCAGTATCGTTCGGTAAAGCTATTGCGACCGAAGGAGGATGCGTAAACACGGTTGACTTCTCTTTTCGCGTCAGAGCGATTAGGGTCTTTACTCAGGAACGGGCGGCTGGCCTAATTATTACTATAAGATCAATGCGGGGGGGGGGGTTCTGTTAGGTCAGCACCGTCCCGATGGTCAGTTTTGACTATGCGAAAGATTATATGAGGAAAATTCGACTCACTCTCTCGTCGGTCGTGTAATCCCGGTGATCTGATGGAATTCAATGCGATGGAACAGTGATTCTCGGAGACTCGATGAAGAGTCTCCGTAAAAGAGTAAGTTTGTTACGAGTTCATTTATCAGAGTTTTATTTTCACAATACAATTTACTGACACTAACGATAAGAATACTGTTACAATATACGAGTTTTTAGTCTCGATTAGTTACAATCGAGACACGTGTGCAGGTGACGAACTCGGCTGCGCCCCGATGACCTGCGTTGGGCACAGTGTTTTGATGACCCATGTTAGGAGGAACACGTGCAGGTGGAACTCTATCTATTTCTTTTGAGCGGCGGCATGCGCTTCTTCTTAGATCTTTGAAAGGATTTAGTTGGTTACTGAGTGCTGAGTGGGGCTAACAGTTAACTGAGTGGGGGTAAGATAATAAAAAGAGTAGCGTGGAATTGCGTGTGGTGGTTACGGATTGTGACTAGGCCTGTAGCTCCAGTAAGTGAACTTGAACTCCCCCTTCTCAGGATTGAAATATTGAATAAGTATAAATATTAGCTTCATAGCACCATGATTGCTACCATATGTGGCAGAGCTCAGGTATCTGATTTTCGAAACTTCTTTTAAAATTTTTTACGATAGCTTCAGCTTTTGTGCGAGAACAAGTTACATCTTTTGCGATTTTCGTATCTATAGGTATAGATGCACTTGCAAAGTGGAGCTGTGCAATCTAGTGACTTAACAGATTCATGATGTTTAACGGTATGATAAACCAAAGTAGCTTCTATGCCCCGAACGCTGCGTTGAAAACTTAAGTTCACATCGGATTCCATGACGGTCTATTCTTGATGTAGATGCTGTACTACGAATCTTCACTTTATGTTTCCCGATTTTTAAATACTTTTCTCAGTCAGCTTTGCCCTTATTAGCAATGGAAATTACTTGATCACAAATAATGTATTTTGCGTTCCATATCACTTTCCTTAAACTTTTTAACATTTAAACATCTTGTACTGACCTTGTAAACTATTCGAAAATATACATTTCCTTTTCGACATAGTGAAATCTGAAAGAAAATTGTTTTACTTGTATTCGAGGTTAGTAAATGCTACATTAATACTGCACATAGGAAATTATAAACCCAAATCACCAAAAACCGTGACGTAGGTAGCACCGACCAACGAGAATGTTTAATAGCCGGGAACTCCTTACTAACTAATTAAATCACTGTACCAGAGAAAATTGTAATTTCTAATTACTTAAGTACATTGTTTTCATGGAATCGCGCTCCACAAACTGCATATGTCTGGTACCGTTTTATGGGAAGGCTTTCAAAATATAATCTAATGATGAACTTGTTCAAGCACAAAATCCCTAAACAGTCAAAATCGTAGGGGGGGGGGGGGGGCGCAAGCAGACCAATTGGTCTGCTTGCGACTATAGCGGCTCTAGCCTTAGTAGTTACTATTATAGCTACTAGTTATAGAGTATAAAATACATCGAAACACCATCGCACCTCCCATTACCGCCACTCTCATCCGTAAATCATGGTTCGCTAACCCCACTCTATGCTTTCCTCAGTACCGACGCGTTGAAACTTGAATCGTGCCCGGTATTGAAAAGTGTCGACCGGACCGATATGTTCAAGGTATGTCAGGGTATGTATGAAGTTTAGTATAAGTTAATAATAAAATTAACAAATTTTGTTTTGCTATTCATTACTCCGTATGTAATAAAATATGTAATTCAACTTTTGTCGTTTTGTATATGTATCAGAGGTGGTTAGATATGTTTGTTTACATTGTCACCTTTATAGTGCGCCGTACGACAGAATAAAAAACAATGGATTCCAAAGAATCCGAAAAAATACCGAGCCAAATACACCTCAAAAGAAAAAAATTTGGTTGAATACTCGCCGTCCACAAAAGTTCCGAGATGCGTGGTTGAATGAAGCGGATTTCAAAAGTTGGCTTCACCGAGATCTGGACAATAGCTACAAAGGAAAATGTAGCTACTGCAACGTCAGTTTTACCGCCGAAATAGCCGTCATATGAAATCATGCCAAATCTCGTGCCCATCAAACAGAAATCGGATCCGTCTCAAAACAACGGTCTATCAACACTTTCGTACACCAGGCTCAAAACGTCGATACCTCTGCTAGTACATCAGTCACAAGAGCTGAAATTAAGATGTCTGCTTTCATGGTTGACCATAACATCTCGTACAAAGTGATGGACTATTTGTCTTGCTTGATAAAAGATTGTTTTCCCGACTCGAAAATCCTCCAAAATCTACAACTCAAATCAACTAAAACTAAAGCGATTGTCAAGAACGTCCTTGGCGAGTATCAAAAGGCTTCTTTGAGTCAAAAGCTGAAAAAAACGAAGTTTAGTATTCTGATTGATGAATCCACCGATGTTTCTGCCGTGAAATCCATGTGCATTGTCTAGGTTTTATGACGAAGAGGAAGGTCGAATCATCAGTCAATTTTGGGAACTGTGCCAAATTTTTGAAAAGGAAAGCAATGCAGAATCAGCCACTGCTGAATATTTGTTCCAGTGCATTACGATGATGGGAGCGAATAATTCGGTAGCAAACCGATTTCAAAGACTCTGTCCTGGTTTACAAATTTCCAAATGCTTATGCCATTCGCTGGCACTTATGCGCAAGTGAAGCATGCAAAGACTTACCGCAAACATGCGAAGACCTAGCACGGAATATTTATAATTTTTTCAAAGCAAGCGCGAAGCGACAATTGACATTTCAAAAGTTTCAATGCTTCCTAGATTTGAAAGTTCACAAAATGCTCCATCCATCGCAAACTCGGTGGCTTTCATTGGAGGCAGTCGTTTCGCGCTTGCTTGAGCAATGGGATGCTCTAAAACTCTATTTTATTGACAGGCGATATTCCGAGCGATTGGTAACGGTTGAAAATATCTTGAACGCACTGGACGATCCATTGATGAAACTTTTCTTTCTGTTTCTCGAGTACATGCTACCAAAATTCACTCGATTGAATGCATCTTTTCAATCTGACAATACTGTCATTGCGTCCATGTTTGAAACAGTCAGCAGTGCGTACGTTGATTTTTTAAAGATGTACATGGATCGTAACTACATCAATCGTACACCGCTACATGAAATTCAACCAGACAACTCACAAAAAATGTTACCTCTGCAACTGATGTACTTGGGAGTAAAGGTGTCCGACTTCCTGCAGAAAGTTGAAATTCGGGAAAACGCTAATCTTAAAACGGATTTTCTGAAAGGATGCAATCAGTTTCTCATTGTCGGTTGTTAACAGTTAAAAAAACGGTTCGATTTCTCAGACGTTGTTTTAAAAAACATGTCCGTACCTAAACCGGCGAATGCTGTGCTGGAGAAAACTGGGGAAACTACGCCCTCTTTACTACCGTTAATGCAACTGTTGCCACGCATACTAAACGAAACTGCCCAGGTAGCACAAATGTCCAATTGATGCCGTTAAGTTATCGTTTTCAGGTTATCTTTAAGGCATTACCGTAAGATAACTATTCGACATCCTTCCAACGACATCCTGTTTAATGTTGTCGTTAAGCTATCTTTTTTAGGATATCTTTTCACATAAAAAGACGGACGTCTGTAAGGTATCATTAACTATTATCGAATTGATGCCTATTTCTAGGTATCAAACAGTTATCCGTCTGCAGTTATCTATTGTATCTAATTAAACGTTGTCCGAAGGATATTCTAAAGACTAATCCATAAGATGTCTTTTTCATGATATCTTTCTGACATCGGTAATATGCTGTATTTCTGTCGTATTTTAAATGGGCGGGAAGATAGTAAAAAGACATCCAAATGTTGTCCGAAAGATGACACAGAACGGATAACTGACATGGGTGCTCACCGGCTCGCGTACTGACGGCACCCGCATTTTATTGTTGTATCTGCGACAAACATATATAGTGTATACGCGTGTGATTTTTAGTGAAAATTTTTAAACGAGTGCACGTTGTTAGGGAAAAAACCGACATAAGTTCTTATATTGTAAACTCGGACTGAATAGCTCCTAAACCAGCACCGTTATCTCCCATAACCAAACAAACTCTTGGGCCTTACCCTTAGAGACAGAAATACTCGACCACCCATCACGAACCTAGACCCTTGCAGTTCTCCCACCATCAACTAACGTAGATCCTTGCAGTTCTCCCACCATCGACTATGAGATAATGTAAGGTTACCTAAGTCACTGCATCGACACCCTAAGCAGTTAGTCTAGTACCGATCTCCTGACGGTTAACTTGGTCACTCCGTATACAAACTTGTTGTCTACGGACTGCAACAGTGTATCACGTAAATTTTAAATAAACGACTTAAGATAGTTTTGCTACGGTAAAACGATTTTATATCTTCTTTATCATTCACGAGTCCCTAGGACCGTAACAACGTGAGTATAAAATGCCATATATACTTTCATATTTGCCTCCGTGCGTAGATATATATGTATATTTCATGTACGTTTCGTGAATTTTGAAAGCGTACGTTTGTTTTTTAGGTTGTACAAAGAAGTTTTCAGAGCAGTGATAGTTTGTTCGAGGGGACGTGAAGATTTCAGTGAGTACACCATTCTTTTTTATTGGTGGAATTCCTGTGGAATCATCCACGAATAATATACTTTCCTAACACTTCGTAGATCATTCGAGAGGTCCTTCGGAGACACCAGTTTTTTATTCATTGGACTAAGATGTTGAATACGATTTCCCGCGAATGATAATTGGTGCGTATATGATAGCATCTAAGCAAGAAGCATCTAAGCTATTCATATTAATAAAACTATTTCCTTTGTTCAACCGAACAATAAGCGTTGTTACATAATCTCTGTATCCTTTTTCCAACAAAAGAAACAACTGCCAATAAACCAACAGCGAGAATATCTTAAGGGACATGGAATTGAAATTTATAATATGTTTTATTCTCAGCGATAAATTTTAATTTACAATCGGTAAGTCGGTTTGACTTTATGATGTATTACAGGTAGAGTATCCTGGAATATCTATAATATCGATTGATCTTCATAGCCTCTTTGAGATTTCATTGAAAAAATAAACTATATGTATGTTTCTTTGAATTTCTACTAGAAAGTAATTTAAGAATACAGGTAACGAGACGTAGATTTGTTACACGCCGGTCGTTAGAGTTTGCCTTCCACAAAAGATACCGTACCGAGTCGTTTCACCTTTTTCAAGAGACTTAACAATAATAAGATTTGCAAAGCCATTGAGGTCAATCCCTGGAATGCAGCCAATCTACCGACATCAATCGTTCGAATGACCGAAACAATTCTGTCCTCAGTAACAACGCCTGTTGCTTTCATACAATTTATTTCCATTTTAACACAGTAAAAAGGATTTTGCCATTCTGTAACTATTTGCAACAGAAATTTTCGTTTGTCGTGGTCTTGAAAAGAGTCAAAATACGATCATTCCTTCTATGTAAAGGAAGCTTAGTTTTCATCGATAATAAAATAGATTTTCATCCCGGAGTACTTGGATTTTTCTAAAAAATGTAAAAAACATATTTAGAGACAATGTCTGTATGGCAATGTGCGTTGAAATGTCTGCGTGTGGGAGTGTTCGAATCATGATATTTCATGAAAGATTTGATTAAAGTTGCCTTCGTTGAACAGACAATTGAAATCCCAAACCAGCGTTGCGTTTTCCACCGTTATTAAGGAAATCGCTTTCTAGGATTTGTGATGTTTAAGAATTTTTAATAATTCTAAAAATATTTGCGATTTCTCTAGTTTTCGTAAATATAGAACTAACTAGTTTACACTCTATACATTATTAGGCTCGACTAGAATCATGTTTGGTTTTTATAGAATCCATCGCATCGTTAAAATGTCATGAAATGTGAAACTTTTCTAAACATGTAAATGTTTCGACAATCGAGCGTAATCGCCCGATATTGTGTAAATTTACAAGTATCGTTCACCTCAACGGTGAAAAAAGAACAATCTTTGATATTGTGGTTGGCTAAAAACTATCGCCCATTCATATTTTATGAAGTTTCGAACTTCTTAAAAGCTTCATACTGTCGAAGAGCATTTCAAGCAACAAAGTTGCATGGAACGCTCAAGCTGTAATGGTACATTGATATTCTGGTGGTATTTACAGGGTTTTTCGGACCTTCCTAAAACAAAAACGATTCAATTCATAACCGGTAAAGGTGATAGGCAAACACTGCGAGTAAGCAATATACACATTGTAATCACCATTATTTAAACATTTATTTTCATTCTCCATATTGTATGAATATTTCATTGAACGATGAAAAACGAAAAATAAATTTAAAACCTGAGATCGGCATCAGCCACGGGAAAGGAGTGTCATCCTAACAATCTCGCAAATCTTAACCGCCCAAAGGCTAGGGGGATACCACAGTATTAAATTGTAATGGGTAATACAATTCTATTGGGCATTTTACATTTTTTTTTCAACGAGCATATCTTAAAAACAGTTCTGTGATCGTTTGTTTTCAATTTTCTTGCACAAAGATTATATACCTGCCAAGAAAATAATAGTTTCAAGTTGAACGATTTGGCTCATGTTTCATAGTTCTACCTCCCTAATGAGTTTCGAAAAAAAAATATACCGAACAAAGAATATAAACGTACACTACGGGTGTACATATGTACATGTACATTATAAATATCATTTATTGTTAACAAAAAACAATACGTTAGATCGAAACAAGCCTGCTGATAGTGCCAAAGATTTTTTGTTTGTTTCTTTGTATAAAAGTACTATCGCAAATATCGCAACACGATCGGATAACGCGGCGGGTACATTGTACTACACATAGTTATGCTTTTTTTAACCATACACACACGCACACACACACACACACACACACACACACTACGTGCGTGCGTGTGTGTTTGAGACGAGATAGCATTCTCTCGTTCGTCGGCTAAACTTTATTTAGGAGGGGGAAAACATTCTTAGCCCTCTCGTACGCAGAATTCATAGTTGTAATGAACGATGAATCGATTCAGATGAGCAAAGTTCGAGACGGACTGCACTCCGAGTACTTATGTAATTGATCGAATGGCATACACTCGGGGTTCAACACTTTACAGCGTGCTCTTCCAAAAATATTAAAGAGAGTAAAGAAAATCGATTTTGAAAGCATTTTTTCCCCTTTTTTGACACTACTTTCCTCATATTCTATCTTTTCCTCATGTATCCGAATTCACATACGACTGGAGTCACATGAATCACGTATTTTCAGGCTACAATAAATTGTTTCATTATCTTCTAATGATAATATGATCTTCATATCGGTGCGACAAAAATTTCCAACGACTGCCAGTTGTTCCTCGTCACTCCCCTATTGTGTTTGTATCAAATATATCATAACGCACACGCTCCTCTTCATTCGACTAACCGATATCGTGTTACCTTTAATCATCGTATTTTTGTTCTTCATTTTTGTAATCAATGAATTATTATATTTAGGCTGTTGTCACTAGCACATGAACTTTAGTAGAGCATTAGCATACACCATTGGTCTTATGTTTGGATGGGGCTGTAAAACGTGCAAGATATGAATATCGTTATAATTTCGTTTATTAAGATAAATATTTAAACAACGTTCACATTTTTTGGTATACGTAAAATGACTACTCACAACTGCGTCATAGGTGGTGAAGTAGGGTATCATGTCTTTGCCGTTGAGTCTAATAAAGGCACCTCGGTTACCCATGGTATCGCTGCACACGAGAATAATTTTTGGGCATTAGATAATGTCGCATCTATATTATCGCGAATAATATATTCATAATGAAATTTTAACGATACCGGACATACTCTCGATACACATAGACCATACTAATTATAAAGTATTGTTCCTCCCATCTTTTTAAGAGGAACTTGGGTTAAGCTTTTATTGGTCGATTGCCACCAATGTAACATGATAATTAGGAAGAATGTAGAACGTTTGGATCTTAAGTCAGTACCGCATCAACATGAGTATGGATCCGTAATGTAAGTGTTAAAAATAGTGGCGTTAAGTGTATTGCAAAAATCGGATTGGACAAACTAGCAATACCCTGGGCAATTAATACATTTTTCGGTCTTATGTTTTTTATCCGTCGAAAACTCGGATGCTTCAGCTAGTTCGATAAATTATTAGCTAGCAACACAACGTGTTTCACTGACAAGAAGTGGGAGGTAGCATGATGGGCTGAAGTTTGCCCACTGTGTACAGGTGCAAATTGATGTTTGCATTTCTTTTGAAGGTGAAAGTTAAAACCTTCACAGTTTTTTTGGTTGAAGTAAACTCCTATAAATTCACTCGCTCGTGAGCTTCCATTAATAGGGGGAAAGTAACGAGGAAACAGTGTTTAACTCTACGTGTGAAATTATTTTTTTTGAACGGGGCATCGAAACAAAAATGTAAACAGATACCAACCAGTAATTTGGCGCCGAGAATACAGTTATGCATTTGCCATCGTGTCCAACCTCGTAGCCATGTTTCTTGACCTCATGGCTCCTCACTATGTAATCGAGCTCGTTTAGCTTTAGAAAGGTTTGCGTTACATCCGGACCAAATTGAACGCCAACACCACGTTTGCTTGGTGCTCTGCCAAGCTGAGGTTGAGGATCGGACCACAAAAGCTCGCACATAACTCCTTCGTCGGGTGGTTGTCTGTTTCTATCTATATCGCGGATCTCATTCAAGGTCACATCGTCCCTCGAGAATAGACCCCCATGCATTACCTGATGACATAAAAGAAGAAAGAAACAATGAAACTGAGATACGGGTGCCTTTGTCAGAAGACAATTACATTGGACAATATTATAGACATTGGTTTCAACGTATGCTCACAAGAACTCGACGATTGATACAGTGAGCAAGAGGCAACCAATTATACACTTCGGTAAATAGTTTGGCCATCTGAGCTGTGTACTTCGTCTTCACTTCCCCATCAAAACCATACATGTGGTTCATCGTCGCAGACTCGTGATTACCTGTGTGCAGATGGGTGTGTTTAGCGTTACATATTTACCAGTACTAACGATGCAATAAATGTTTCGGGGTACGAAAATGGGTACAACACTCGTCTTACGAGCTCATTCTATTTTCATAACTTTTATCATATTAAACTTGAAGAGTTCGACGATGCTTTATGTATAATGTATAAACCAATGAAATTTTGTTATTGCATATAATTAAAAGCTCGTTATTTAGCATTGCGCAGAAAAAAAAATCACAAAAATCAAAATTTCAAATATTTGATGAAAACATTAAAACTGATGATTGGGAGTCGGGAGTTATAGATATGGAACTTTGGACTTTTGAATTTCTAGCATTAGCCAGTAGTCGAGGTAAAATATATCTAATCATTTTTTAATCATTATTCAGCAGCATTGTTGATCGATGCACGAAACAAGACAAGAAAGGCACCGTGCTATGTGAGCTCAAACATTATAAACACATTTACGTTTGGGTGCCCATGAATATGTTGGCTGTGCGCTTTTTCATTTTATATGTATAGACGGCACGCACATTCTGAGAAATAAACAATGAAGAAAAATATGAGTTTTTTTTCCGTGAATTCTTTGATACCAACATTTCGATAGTCGGGATGGGCATATGAATCTTATAGCAGGAACACTTTCTATATACTCTCGTAAAAAAAAATAATTCAAGAAATTGCATTCAATGTCGTGAATTTTTATTCAATCTCGTAATTAATTATCCATGCGAACTTTGTACTCACCTCTTGACATGAAGAAGTATTCCGGATATAACAACTTGAACCCAAATAATGTAAATATACATTCGACCGAAAAGGACCCTCGATCAACAAAGTCTCCATTGAAAAGCTATACGATACGATCTTTTGTTAAGAAATAGAAAGCATTCGGGTATTGCAATTTTGGCAAAGAAAATGAAGTGAAAATTATACGAAGAAAGAAAAAGGATACATAAGGATTGGTCTCAGATGGCAAACCATTGAGCGTGAATATGTTGAGCAGATCGTAGAACTGACCATGTATATCGCCACAAATTGTGAATTCTTTGTTCTCCGGTACTTGAATGGTAACTAAACTAGGCTGTGCCATGAACCATGTTTTGACATCCAACAAGATTTTGTAAGCATACTTTCTATGTAATTTTTTCTCCTCTCTGTACCATTGTAGTAAATCCTGCATGAATTCAATAGTTATTTTACCACCCACAAGCTTGGGACCGGTGTATTCCTCCTCGATCGCTGAAAACACAATTTCATATTTGGAATACCAATGAAATATTTCTTTGCATTTTACATTAATTTCCAGTGGATTTGTAAAAAATATTTGTGTTGTACCCATTGCATCTAAATTGATTGTATCAGCGATATTTTTTTTATTCTCCTCAACGCATATAGCCTTTTCAAAGGCTAATTTTTTAACTATCTTGTTGCATTCTTGATACTTATTCTTGGCATCCTTATCATTTGGTCTGGCTTTCGTAACGGTCTCAAAATCCTTGAGGGCAAGTTTGAATTTGCCAAGTGACATATGAGACGCGGCTCGTCTATAGTAACCCTTAACATAATTTTTGTCCAGGTCAATGGCCTGCGACGCATCAGCCAGTGCATAACCGAACAATTCGGTTTTGAGATAGGCAAAACTTCGATTTCCATAGTAAGCTGCTACCATCGGATTCAATCCTATGGCTTTGGTATATAATTCTATGGCTTTGTTGTAATCTTGTTCTGTGAATAAATACACATGTCATGAGTCAATCAAAGAGGGCGCGTCTCTCATTGTTCTTTCGTGAGAAATTGTTTAATTCGTTTACGAAGCGATGACAGAGATGAGAACACAAATGTTGCACGAACGACAAGAGAGCGTTCGGGGTATCAATCAATGATCGAAAGGCCGTTTCAAATAAAGCTTTTAAGCATTGATTTTAACAGCTAGAAATATCATCGGTTTTCTATTTCCGTGGACGAGCAGAGACATCAATAGTTTGGTTAGCTCGAAAACGCACGTGACTGTGCTCAACAGCGGCACGCTACTTCTTATCGTAAGCGACAGTGTTGAGCGAGCACATTCTCATGACTTGTGCGTTATAAAAAATTGAGACTCGATTGATAGTTTGATAAACGTACTTTTGAAGAATTCATTTGCGATGTCTTTCAGTTTTTCCGCCTCTTTGACATTCTCCGCAGTCTGTCCTTGTTTGATCTCGACGTTTACGCTCATATCACCCACGGTTTAATTGGTCCGTAACGTCTAAATGGGCCCACGACCGATTACTTAAGCGACACCGTAATGTCGACAATAAAAAAGGCATTAAAGAAATACTACCAGGCAGTTTACTAAGCTTTTACTCTTTTTATTCTAACTTTAGAAAAATTGTACCCGTTCTTACTCGCGTGCAAAGTGAACTTAATAAAGTTTACCGTGGTGCTAGACTGTTACGTCCCTAAGTACATACTCTATCTCCATTGCATCTGAGATACAGGAACTTTGGGAACTTGTAAGCGTACCACCGACGGACGTTTCGTGAACTTGATATGTGTTTTCATGAGAGAACATTCCTAACTAATAAGAATTTACGTAGGTTTGTATATTACCAATCGGAAATAATGCAGAGCCGTTGGGTAGTCGAACGCGTCCACCTTTGGATTAAGGTCACGTGACAGCAGATTTTCTTTACCGTCACTGCGGAGCATGCATTTTTTGGACAAATTACATTCCTAAATTAATGAACGGAATTAACTGAAATTTGAGTAAGTTATACAGTTGATAGTCCTATAGAACGTAAATATCACAGAATTTCGAAAATCGATAAAAAATGTACAGATTTCGTTGACACGTGGTAATTTTGGCTGCAGATTTTCATTTGTTGGCGTATTAAGGTGATGTGAAAGGCCTGGACGAACTCCGACGACGTCGGCATAGTAGTGAGCTTGCACGCTACGCGTCACCGCTAGATGGCGAGAAATAGACAGAATCACGATGGATCACGGTGTTTTTTTTCAAAATTTGTAAACTTTTAGTCGTCGATTAGGACAACATAACGTGCAAGTAGTAAGGCGTACTACTCAGGCGTTTTCGAGAAAATCGCATGAGAAGTCTTGTGGGTAAAATATATACCAGTGCGTTGCAATTATAAACGCATGGTGGCGATGGCTGAGTGGTTAACGTTCAAGCTTCGGAATCGCTGGGTCGCAGGATCGAGTCCATGTATCTTTTTATTTATATTTTTTTACAACACTGGTCATATTCTTTCGTATATATTACAATTCAAAGGTAATATAATGAAAAAAATACGTGTATTTGCATAAACTTTTATTGAGTTGCCATTGTTATTTGGCTGTTTACCAATTTCTAACAAATGATAAAAATCGACTAACAAACGACTAACAAACGATTGGTTACGAAGAAAACTTCGAAATCATTAAAAATAATTTTCGCGCGGCTAACTTTGACATGAAATTTGTTTTTCGTATTAGTCAATAAATAAAGTCTAACAAACGCTACATTTTGTCTAACGAACACTAACAAACGACTAACAATCGATTGGCATAAACAAAAATCGATATTTTAATAGACGCCGGGTAAGTTTATTGAGCTCATGCATTTTTAGTTATAAATTTTATTACAGTATTTGAAGAATGAAATAACGCCGGTTTGTTTTTAACTTTTACACCGATTTTACACGAAATGCGGAGAAGAGAGAACTGTACGGTTGGGGTTAGTCTCGCAACATCCCCCGATCACAGCACCGCACGGTGGCAGTGGCGAGAAAAAAAAGTTTGGACACTAATGGCCAGTTTCTTCACCTCTGAATAAGTTCTGGATAACTTTATCCGGAAGATATTCTGTAGTCCTCCTTGAGGCCTATCTTTCGGATAAATTTATCCGGAGATGAAGAAATGCTGATGAAGAATGCATGTAAGAATATAACCTACAATTCATGTTGTGACATGGGATTACCTGATCAAGTTTACAAGGTTTGTTAACTTTATAAATCCTGGCCTTCAGAAGTTGAGTGCATCTCATGATGAGCATCTTCGCAGTTACATGGTAAACAAAAAGATTCTCAATTTTTTAAATATTTGGGTAAATCAACTTGTCTGCGAGTTTGTCGATATATACTCCTTTGTTCATTATTCAATATGCGAATTTATATTAACGAAAATTACTGTTTTTTGTCATCTTTTCAACAAGATTTTGATTGCACAAAGCTACCGAGAGGCTTCCAAATGATGAAAGGAAAAAATAAATAAATGTAGTTATTTTCTTGTTAGGATATAAGAAAACGTATAAGAAAGATATAAGAAATTCATATAGCAATTCTTAGCCATCGTCAAGTATTCCTTTCTTTTTTTTGATTGTTATCAGCGGCGATGGAATGTATACAAACGTACATCTTATTTCCCATTTGCTGTTATTCTGTGTAAAATATCGTTGAATATCATAACTCGTAAATATTATTCATTTTTTTGGAGAAAATACATATTCTCCAAGTGATATACGGATAAAGTTAATTATGGAAATGATTTGAACTTCTACGTACCTTGACTCCCATTCGTCAATAAGTCGCTATATAGGTGGAGGTAAGTCAAGTTTTTATTTTTTTCGATAAAGTATGTTTGGAGTTGGACGTAAAAATGCTTCAAATAATTACTTTCAAACCTTACTTGAATTCGTTGTAGATTAAAAAAATAATTTTTCCATTTCTATTGATAGTGATGATAATGGACTGTTATCTTGGCGCAGTGTTCATCTTATAAACGGACTGTCGAGATTCATCGCGATGTCGATTGTACAAATTTTATTTATTTTTCAAACTTTTTGGGTACTCCATCACGTAGTTCGAAACTGGGGAAACATTTTGTTAACATAATAATATTAACTATGCTTCTAGAATTCTGGAATGTATGGAACACCTCCGTACTGAAGTTGTTCCGTGTGAACCTTATTTTTATTTTTAATAATAAAAATTTAATAAATTATGAAACTGAATAAAAATGTCACGTTTTTTGCAAAAAAAAGTGTAACATCATTGTCTGGAAGAGCTGTGAAATTCAATCTTTTCTTCAGTAGTGAAACTTTTAGTGACACTACTTATTTAGATTAATTCATTAATCAATTATATTAGGTAAAACGTCAATTTCGATAGCAATTTATTTTCGGGGGAGAAATATTTAGATGCAGAGATTCTATTCGATATAGAACTTTACTCTTTATGAAATACTTTATTGCGCATATTCATTATAACATTCATCGAATATTCATGCAGTTAATAATCATTACTTGGAATAATTAGCTTATGTAAATAGTATCGTTCATTTAGGTCATTTAGGTTTCATTTATACATATATATGCCGGAGGAGGATGAATCTCAACGTCATCAGTAGGGTCCATACTTCTTAATGCAAGCTGCGGGCGTCTGTGGGTGATGTTGGAGCTACGAAACTCAATATCCAATTCAATACGATTATATTATCTGATTCGTTATTTCGTAGGTAAGTTCGGATAGCAAAGGTTATAGCTAGAAACGCGCGACAGTTTCAACATTCAACTCTTTAGGCAGGCTGCTCCTCGACAAGTGACAAGTGCCGGGCGCACCGCTCAGTCGGTGAATCATTGACTCCGTCGAGCGCTGGTAAATTGCGCTGGCGTTCCAACGATGACTCGATTGCGACACGGCCATCCTACTTGCACACGTCCCAGTGTGACGGTTAATCTGCAACAAAGCATCCACGAGAATACCGTGTTTCACTCGGTCATTCCTGACCACCCTTTACATGCTAGGATCCAACTACAAAGACATAAAACTCTTAAACTGTGTTTTTGATTTTATTCAAAATTAAATCAAACTTTACATTACTCACAAAACTTATAGGGGTATACAGAATTCACTATACTAACACAAGTGCACAGCAGAGCCACGCATCACAGTCTTTCGAACCAAATCGTAAAATTGCTCAGTTCAACTGTACGCAGTTTTCAAAACTCAAACTCTATAAACTCTCTAAACTCTTGAGTAAGACATCTAGCGCCCTGGCTATCCAGCCGACTAGCAATCGCATTGCTTTCACACATCCAGCGCATGGATCAGACCCTTTTAAGATCTCCCGTGTATCACCCTCTGGTGCCCACACGTATGGTCTTTACAGACCCCGACCTCGACCAGAGCTAAACGCACACCGCGCTCCCACGGACTACTTGAGTTGCCTCAAGAGATACCGATTTCTACCGGGTTACGACTACGAAATAGCTACTGGCACGGTCGAACACAACTCATTATAGCACCTAGAGTCCCCTTACTCAAGTTTCAATCAGAAATCAAATTTGAGCTTCCTCGTTAACATCATCTACATCGATTTCGACTGATACGTGATCTGCTGGCATTCTTCTTAATCTATCATGCGCATACTTGTAGGTACGATTTGAATTCAAAGCTTTTAGTGTGTAACGATCACCACTCAATACCTCTACTAGTTTAAATGGCCCCTTAAATTTTGGATCTAATTTTGTTTGATTACGCTCCTCGTTTTTTAACAACACAAAGTCATCGACCGAATAATTTTTAATTTTGGCCTTTGTTTTATCAAAACGAGACTTATCATAAGCCGCACACTTAATGATATTCTGGGATGCACTTTCCCGAATCTGGTCAATATCATCAACTTCGATCTCTACCTCACTACACATCATCGACAAAGGTCTCGCGACTTTACCTATTAAAAGTTCTAGAGGCGAAGCTTTTGTCACTCGATTCATCGTACAGTTTATTGCTAACTGAACCTCGCCTATAGAGTCTTGCCACGATTTGTTATCGCTAGTCTCTACTGCGGTTAGCATCGACTTTAAGACTGACATAACGCGTTCTACCTGCCCGTTAGCACGAGACGAACCTGTCGCTATGAGATGCAGATTGATATTTTTACTCGCACAAAAATCTCGAAACTCTTTACTCGCAAAACAACGGCCTTGATCAGCAATTATTCGGGTAGGAGCCCCAAAAAGAGTTACACTTTGAGTCACTGCTTGAATACTATTTTTGGAGTCAATATTTGTCGTGTGGAATAGAAGAACGTACTTTGTAAATGCGTCGATCAGAACGTAAACGTACTCTTTCTTATTGTTCTTTCCGCTAAGCTTACCCGTCGCGTCTATATGTATCGTGTGCCACGGAGTCGTTACCTTAGGTATAGGATGCAATTCAGCTTGAACCTTACCGGAGTGATTGTTCGCAACTTTACAAGTAACGCAGTTATCTACAAACTTTCTAACGTACTGTGACATTCCCGGAAACCAGTAAAAATCGAACAGCTTTTCAGTTGTTTTCTCAGCTCCGAGGTGAACGATAGACTCATGAAAATTATTCACCACTGACCATCGGAGAACGCGAGGTAAATAAGGCAAGCATTTCGACCTGCCGTTACGTTGGATCTTACGATAGAGAATACCCGATCTAATTACGTAGGTGCTAGCTATGTTTTCATCTAGCCTATCTTCCTCTATGTCGGTTATAATTTTAAAAATCTCCACATCACGCTGCTGTTCTGCTTGAAGCCAGTTAGGAGTAAGCTCAGTAATGTCAATGCGTTTCGACTCTACATGTGATTCTACATGAATTGGATCTGATGGTATGGGGTTTCGTGATAAGAAATCTACGTGTGACATACGTTTTCCCTCTTTGTACACGACGTCAAAGTCAAATGACTGTAGAAAAGCCCACCATCTATGCGCTCGGGGAGTTAGTTCTTTCTTAGTTTGGGAGGATTTCAATGAGTTACAATCAGTAACAACGGTAAACTTCCTACCGTGAAGATATTGTCGGAAATGTTTGATAGAGTTCACAACTGCTAGAGTTTCCAATTCGTAAGAATGGTATTTACTCTCTGCCGGGGATGTTCTCTTACTAAAGTAAGCTACCACGTGTCTCTTATTATCAATCGTGACTTGGAACAATATTGCACCATAGCCCAAACTACTTGCGTCCGTGTGGAGCTCTACCGAAAGCTCTGGGTCATAGATTGTTAAAACAGGGTCATTTGTCAAAGTTGAGATGATTTTCTGACGAATGTCTTCGTGCTCGGGTTTCCAACTGAGCTCACCTTTCAATGAGGTCAGTCGGTACAAGGGAGCCATTATTTTGGAGAAGTCTTGCACAAATTGACGAAAATATGAGGCCAATCCAATAAATTGCCTCAATTGAGTCACGGTCTCGGGGGGCGGTAAAGACGTCAGAGCTTCTATTTTCCTGCTGTTAGGCCTAATTTGACCGGACTCTACCTTGAATCCCAAGAACTCTACCTTCGTCTTGAGGAAGGAGCATTTCTTGAGGTTCAAAGAGAAGCCAGCTTTAGTCAGAACTTCCAACACAGTGTGAAGTCTCTGTAAACCTGACTCTACCTCGGGAGAGATGATCAAAATATCATCAACATAGACGATTACGTAATCATGAGCTAGATCACCCAGAGCATTCATAATAGCTCTCTGAAATACTGAAATTGCATTTTTCAAGCCAAAAGGCATGGTCAGGAACTCATATTGTCCCTCAGTTGTTATAAATGCAGTGCACTCTATCGACTCTACATTCACGGGAATCAAATGAAAGCCACTAGCGCAGTCTAATTTTGAAAAATAATTGACACTATGGAGACGCGCTATTTGATCAGAGATTAGAGGAAGTGGATAACGGTCGGAGACGGTGTTACTGTTAAGCTCGCGGTAGTCTATACACATACGGTCCGAACCATCGTGCTTCTTTACTAACAGAGCTGGACTTGCAAATGGAGAACAGCTATGCCTGATAATATTAGCTTCTAACAGCTCCTTTACACGGTCGCGCATAACCCTACGTTCGTCCACAGACATCCTATACGGTCGCCGCTGCACCGTGCGATTTGGATCAATCAACTTAATCTTAAGCTCGCCTGTGTTCACTCGCGTCGTAGGCAAACCGGTAATGAAAAATTCGGAAAACTGATTAAGCGTTTCTAAAAGCCTAGATTTGTCATTGCCAGTTATATCTGTCATGATCGCAGTTAAATCTGATTGAAGCGCGTTGTCACATTTCTGACTCACCGAATTTACATAAAGAACTTTATTTAACGAAAGCTCCGTTTCCGTCATGCTTACGGAAAAACCAAGACTTAAAATCTCGCGACCTAACATGACTCTGTAAGTAGTTATCGACCAAAACATGTAACAACACTTCAAGATGATGATCGTTAATCACAATACAAGATAGAATCTGTTCTGTGCTGAATACTCGTGTCTGACCAATACCCGTCATAGCAATAACATTATTAAAACGCTTGCCACTAAACTTGGCTGCAAAACTTTTTTTATCTAATGAGCATTCAGCTCCCGAATCGTAAGTAAAACTAAACAATTCACCTTTATGTTCTAATGTACCCGTCGGTGGTTGTACGACGCAGACATCAACGCGTCGCTCGCCACGCGCTGTGCCCGTGCCGCCGCCGTCGCCGGTACATCGGGTGGCAATATGGCCAGGTTTTCCGCATTTGAAGCACACCAAAGGCCTTGGTGCTAGCTGCTGCATCCCTGGGCTCGGCATAGAAGCTCGTCCTCCCACGTCGTTCATCTTGCTTCGACAATCCGCTCGCTTATGACCAGTTTTTCCGCAGTGAAAGCACTTGATGGTAGTTAGCTTAGCACGTTTGAAATCGGGTGCATTCGACGATTCTCCGGTGGTATTTATCTTGCGCTTCAATTGCGAAAATGCGTTCAATTCTTGTTGTAGTTTTTCTCGCGAATTGATGTTCGTGGTAAACGCCAAACGTTGAATTCGCAGGTCGAACTGCGATAAGTGAGCGAGTGCAGTTGCTACGGCAATCTCTTCTTTGTTTACATCCTTCCAACGATTCGTCAAAGAGGCAATTAATCGACTCGCATATGCGGGTATCGATTCTTTTTCGCTCGGTTTCTTGTCATTTAATTTAATGAGGGTACCCGCCAATGTCTCCGTCGGAATAAATCTTGTGGTAAAAAGTACCTTGAATTCATGCCATGTGATTCCCTCGTATGCTATTTGAGACACCCACGTCGAGGCTTCACCTTTGAGCGCCTTGCTGACGGCTAGTATAAGTTGACCTCCCCGTGGCGGATTTTCCGAAAAACACAAATTTGCTGTTGCACACCACGATCTCGCATCGGAATCTTCTTTGTCAGGGTCAAATGTGGGTAGACTGTCACGGAAGACTGGTTTCGGTACTTGCAGGGCTTCTATCAGTGCTCGCATGTTCCGGTTTTGTTGTTCGACCATGGCACGCCAAATATCCGCGTCGTTTCTTTCTTCATTTTGCACCAACAGTGATCCCACTTCTGATGCCGGAGGAGGATGAATCTCAACGTCATCAGTAGGGTCCATACTTCTTAATGCAAGCTGCGGGCGTCTGTGGGTGATGTTGGAGCAACGAAACTCAATATCCAGTTCAATACGATTATATTATCTGATTCGTTATTTCGTAGGTAAGTTCGGATAGCAAAGGTTATAGCTAGAAACGCGCGACAGTTTCAACATTCAACTCTTTAGGCAGGCTGCTCCTCGACAAGTGACAAGTGCCGGGCGCACCGCTCAGTCGGTGAATCATTGACTCCGTCGAGCGCCGGTAAATGGCGCTGGCGTTCCAACGATGACTCGATTGCGACATATATATATATATTTATATATATTGTAACGGTTCTCGACTATACGAGACAGCTGAAATACACGGGCCAACCCAAACGCCCCTCTACTTGCTATCAACAGTCCCCACCAGGTCATCCTATCGTTGGGAGACTAAGCGATAATGACTCGCCAAATATGAATTTAGTCAAATCAATAGACTGATATAATACAGTCGACGTATTAAGAACAGTCCTCGATCGAGTTTTCTCATCTACAACCACGATTTATCAACGGTCCGAAACGGCAAGATTATCTCCGACGGAGGAGCCAAAAGTAAAGGCATCCATCGCCCGGCTCCTACCAGCGGATAGAAGGCAAGCAATACCTCCATAAAACCTTCAAAGAATTCACCGACCGGGACAAACAAACCAAATCGTACGATACCAGACGGGATCCATCTGGCCACAACAATTCGTAATACGAACGCAAGATAAACTGATAAGTTAATTTATGATCTATTTGTAAGAGTTATGTTCAATTATAATTACTGGCGAATTATTCATTAAGAAGGTTAAATTAGTATAAGGAGTGAATGGAATGAATGTGTGATCGTGGTCGACTATGTGATGAGATTAATCAGTATTTTCGTTTGAATCAAATATATAATTAAACGAAAAGAGAAGTCGGTATAATCATTCATAATTATCTTCGTTTTATTTAAAGACATCTACTAGTAAACTAAAATCGAAAAACCCTTATAATATATACCTCTGTAATGAGTCGTAAACTGTTGCACAGCTGAAACTGTCTACTGTAGTTATTTCTGGGCGCATATCATGTCTATCATTTGGGTATTTTTGACATTCAAACTGTTGAAGCTCGAACTGTTCTACACGTTATGTATGACTAATCGGCAGCTGCCGACCAACCAATTTGACTTTCTCATGAAAACCATTAAAAATGAAAAAGTTATTGAAAAAACAAATTAAAAAGTAACGAAAAGTTGCAAATCACGTAGTATTGAGCGTTTTTTGCCTTTCTTTTTTCTTATCTTTCACATTCTCCAATTTCAACATCACCAAATCTCAATTTTTGTGATTTATCAGTAGTAAATTGTTTCAAGCAACTACGTATTTTTTTGAGCGATACTCATGTAACAACGAATTAAGATTGAAGTTTCTCGTCAGACCATTATTTATCGACGCGAAGAATGATAACATCATTTACAGTTTTCACCGATGATTTAAAAATTATCTAAATTTGCAATATATATATATTTATTTAGTTATAAATTTCAGATATCTTTGAGTCTTTTCAGATAGCAAACAAACTCTTTTCATATCTCGAAGATCTGGCTCTTAATTTCCTTTTGTTTTTTTTGTTTAAATGAAATGTTTCGCATAACTTACTCAAATTTGGTTTGCTTTTTATGAAGCACTCGTTTATATAAGTCTTTTATTTCCAATGTATCCCCTTGCGGGTTTTTTACATTCCTCCTTTCTTACAATCCCTCCCTTAAATTATTTCTTTCTTACGCTCTATTTTCCTAATTCTTATATCTTTGGTTCTGTTCTCATTCTCTTCCTTACATGTTTACCTATTTACACCGTCTATCTCCCACTCCGTTCTTCGCGCTATGTTTTCAACTTGCCTGATCATCTCGCACATTTCTTGTACTATGACTTCCCCCTCTAACGCCTCCCTCCACCCCCCAGCCGGTTCCTTCCTTTGCTCCTCTTCCCACTCCTCGTATTTTTTGATGGCTTGTTCTCCCACTTGCTTCTTAGCCTCTTCGCATTCCTAAATGTGCGCCAGTGTTTCCTCCTCTCTCTTGCATACTCTACACAGAGAGAGACGGAGAGACAGAGAAAGATAGAGAGATAGATATATATATATATATATATATATATATATGAGAGGAGCGCAGTGGCTGAGTGGATAGGGCGCTGGGTTCGCACTCAGCGGACCCGGGTTCGATTCCCGCAGCCGACACCAATGGGAAAAGAAATTTTTCTATGTGTTTATTCTGCAATCCTGGCGGTTCGGATTCCTCCAAAACAAACGTCCAAAAAGACCTCGCTGTGATGAGTGGGGGGTCGGTGTTCGGCTTTGGTGCTCCCGCAAAGCAGTTCTCATCGCGCGGATGGGGTGACGCCTTCGTCGAGCATGGGCCGCCCGGATTATGACAGATGAGGAGGTGCCGACCTAGGAGACCCAAACGAAACCCAAACCAAACCGAACCAAACCCAAACCAAACCCAACCCCAAACCAAACCCAAACCAAGCCCAGAGGCAGAGAGACAGAGAGAACCCAGAGAGGCAGAGAGAGACAGAGAGACAGAGAGACAGACAGCCAGAGAGAGACAGAGACCCAAACCAAACCCAAACCAAACAGAACCAAACCCAAACCAAACCCAAACCAAACCCAAACCAAGCCCAGAGGCAGAGAGAACCCAGAGAGACAGAGAGAGAGACAGAGAGACAGAGAGACAGACATCCAGAGAGAGAGAGAGAGAGAGACAGAGAGACAGAGAGAGAGACAGAGACCCATACCAAACCAAACCCAAACCAAACCAAACCCAAACCAAACCAAACCCAAACCAAACCAAACCAAACCCAAACCAAACCCAAACCAAACCACACCCAGAGAGACAGAGAGACAGACATCCAGAGAGAGAGAGAGAGAGAGAGAGAGAGAGAGAGAGAGACAGACAGAGAGACAGAAAGAGACCCATACCAAACCAAACCCAAACCCAAACCAAACCCAAAACAAACCCAAACCCAAACCAAACCCAAACCAAACCCAAACCAAACCCAGAGGCAGAGAGAACCCAGAGAGACAGAGAGAGACAGAGACCCAAACCAAACCCAAACCAAACCAAACGCAAACCAAACCAAACCCAAACCCAAACCCAAACCAAACCAAACCAAACCCAAACCAAACCAATCCCAAACCAAGCCCAGAGGCAGAGAGAACCGAGAGAGACAGAGAGAGAGAGACAGAGACCCAAACCCAAACCCAAACCCAAACCAAACCCAAACCAAGCCCAGAGGCAGAGAGAACCCAGAGAGACAGAGAGAACCCAGAGAGACAGAGAGAGAGACAGAGACCCAAACCAAACCCAAACCAAGCCCAGAGGCAGATAGAATCCAGAGAGACAGAGATAACCCAGAGAGACAGAGAGAGACAGAGAGACAGAGAGGCAGACAGCCAGAGAGACAGAGAGAGAGAGAGAGACAGAGACCCAAACCCAAACCCAAACCAAACCCAAACCAAACCCAGAGAGACAGAGAGAGACAGAGAGAGAGATAGAGAGAGAGACAAAGACCCAAACCAAACCCAAACCAAACCCAAACCCAAACCAAGCCCAGATGCAGAGAGAACCCAGAGAGACAGAGAGAGAGAGAGACAGAGACCCAAACCAAACCCAAACCAAGCCCAGAGGCAGAGAGAACCCAGAGAGACAGAGATAACCCAGAGATAACCCAGAGAGACAGAGAGACAGAAAGGCAGACAGCCAGAGAGACAGAGAGAGAGAGAGACAGAGACCCAAACCCAAACCCAAACCAAACCCAAACCAAACCCAAACCAAACCCAAACCAAACCCAAACCAAACCCAAACCAAACCCAAACCAAACCCAAACCAAACCCAAACCAAACCACACCCAGAGAGACAGAGAGACAGACATCCAGAGAGAGAGAGAGAGAGAGAGAGAGAGAGAGAGAGAGAGAGAGAGAGAGAGAGAGAGAGAGAGACAGAGAGACAGAAAGAGACCCATACCAAACCAAACCCAAACCAAAACCAAACCCAAAACAAACCCAAACCCAAACCAAACCCAAACCAAACCCAAACCAAACCCAGAGGCAGAGAGAATCCAGAGAGACAGAGAGAGACAGAGACCCAAACCAAACCCAAACCAAACCAAACCCAAACCAAACCAAACCCAAACCCAAACCCAAACCAAACCAAACCAAACCCAAACCAAACCAAGCCCAGAGGCAGAGAGAACCGAGAGAGACAGAGAGAGAGACAGAGACCCAAACCCAAACCCAAACCAAACCCAAACCAAGCCCAGAGGCAGAGAGAACCCAGAGAGACAGAGAGAACCCAGAGAGACAGAGAGAGAGACAGAGACCCAAACCAAATCCAAACCAAGCCCAGAGGCAGATAGAATCCAGAGAGACAGAGATAACCCAGAGAGACAGAGAGAGACAGAGAGACAGACAGGCAGACAGCCAGAGAGACAGAGAGAGAGAGAGACAGAGACCCAAACCCAAACCCTAACCAAACCCAAACCAAACCCAGAGAGACAGAGAGAGACAGAGAGAGAGATAGAGAGAGAGACAAAGACCCAAACCAAACCCAAACCAAACCCAAACCCAAACCAAGCCCAGAGGCAGAGAGAAGCCAGAGAGACAGAGAGAGAGAGACAGAGACCCAAACCAAACCCAAACCAAGCCCAGAGGCAGAGAGAACCCAGAGAGACAGAGATAACCCAGAGATAACCCAGAGAGACAGAGAGACAGAAAGGCAGACAGCCAGAGAGACAGAGAGAGAGAGAGACAGAGACCCAAACCCAAACCCAAACCAAACCCAAACCTAACCAAACCTAAACCAAACCAAACCCAAACCAAACCCAAACCAAACCAAACCAAACCCAAACCAAACCAAACCCAGAGAGACAGAGAGACAGACATCCAGAGAGAGAGAGAGAGAGAGAGAGAGAGAGAGAGACAGAGAGCCAGAAAGAGACCCATACCAAACCAAACCCAAACCCAAACCGAACCCAAACCAAACCCAAACCCAAACCAAACCCAAACCAAACCCAGAGGCAGAGAGAACCCAGAGAGACAGAGAGAGACAGAGAGTGAGAGACAGAGACCCAAACCAAACCCAAACCAAACCAAACCCAAACGCAAACCAAACCCAAACCGTAACCAAACCAAACCAAACCCAAACCCAAACCAAACCAATCCCAAACCAAGCCCAGAGGCAGAGAGAACCCAGAGAGACAGAGAGAGAGAGAGAGACAGAGACGCAAACCAAACCCAAACCAAACCAAACCCAAACCAAACCAAACCCAAACCAAACCAAACCCAAACCAAACCAAACCCAAACCAAACCAAACCAAACCCAAACCAAACCCAAACCAAACCCAAACCCAAACCCAGAGAGACAGAGAGAGACAGAGAGTGAGAGACAGAGACCCAAACCAAACCCAAACCAAAACCAAACCCAAACCAAACCAAACCCAAACCCAAACCAAACTTAAACCCAAAGCAAACCAAACCAATCCCAAACCAAGCCCAGAGGCAGAGAGAACCCAGAGAGACAGAGAGAGAGAGAGACAGAGACCCAAACCCAAACCCAAACCAAACCCAAACCAAGCCCAGAGGCAGAGAGAACCCAGAGAGATAGAGAGAACCCAGAGAGACAGAGAGAGAGAGAGACAGAGACCCAAACCAAACCCAAACCAAGCCCAGAGGCAGAGAGAACCCAGAGAGGCAGAGATAACCCAGAGATAACCCAGAGAGACAGAAAGGCAGACAGCCAGAGAGACAGAGAGAGAGAGAGACAGAGACCCAAACCCAAACCCAAACCAAACCCAAACCAAACCAAACCTAAACCAAACCAAACCCAAACCAAACCCAAACCAAACCAAACCAAACCCAAACCAAACCCAAACCAAACCAAACCCAGAGAGACAGAGAGACAGACATCCAGAGAGAGAGAGAGAGAGAGAGAGAGAGACAGAGAGACAGAAAGAGACCCATACCAAACCAAACCCAAACCCAAACTGAACCCAAACCAAACCCAAACCCAAACCAAACCCAAACCAAACCCAGAGGCAGAGAGAACCCAGAGAGACAGAGAGAGACAGAGAGTGAGAGACAGAGACCCAAACCAAACCCAAACCAAACCAAACCCAAACCCAAACCAAACCCAAACCCAAAACAAACCAAACCAAACCCAAACCCAAACCAAACCAATCCCAAACCAAGCCCAGAGGCAGAGAGAACCCAGAGAGACAGAGAGAGACAGAGAGTGAGAGACAGAGACCCAAACCAAACCCAAACCAAACCAAACCCAAACCAAAACCAAACCCAAACCAAACCAAACCCAAACCCAAACCAAACCCAAACCTAAACCAAACCAAACCAATCCCAAACCAAGCCCAGAGGCAGAGACAACCCAGAGAGACAGAGAGAGAGAGAGACAGAGACCCAAACCCAAACCCAAACCAAACCCAAACCAAGCCGAGAGGCAGAGAGAACCCAGAGAGATAGAAAGAACCCAGAGAGACAGAGAGAGAGAGAGACAGAGACCCAAACCAAACCCAAACCAAGCCCAGAGGCAGAGAGAACCCAGAGAGACAGAGATAACCCAGAGACACAGAGAGAGACAGAGAGACAGAGAGGCAGACAGCCAGAGAGACAGAGAGAGAGAGAGACAGAGACCCAAACCCAAACCAAACCCAAACCAAACCCAAACCAAACCCAAACCCAAACCAAACCAAACCCAAACCAAACCGAAACCAAACCCAAACCAAGCCCAGAGAGACAGAGAGACAGACATCCAGAGAGAGAGAGAGAGACAGAGAGACAGAAAGAGACCCATACCCAACCAAACCCAAACCCAAACCAAACCCAAACCAAACCCAAACCCAAACAAAACCCAAACCAAACCCAAACCAAACCCAGAGGCAGAGAGAACCCAGAGAGACAGAGAGAGACAGAGAGTGAGAGACAGAGACCCAAACCAAACCCAAACCAAACCCAAACCCAAACCAAACCCAAACCCAAACCCAAACCAAACCAATCCCAAACCAAGCCCAGAGGCAGAGAGAACCCAGAGAGACAGAGATAACCCGGAGCGACAGAGAGAGACAGAGAGACAGAGAGGCAGACAGCCAGAGAGACAGAGAGAGAGAGAGACCCAAACCCAAACCCAAACCAAACCCAAACCAAGCCCAGAGGCAGAGAGAACCCAGAGAGACAGAGAGAACCCAGAGAGACAAAGAGAGAGACAGAGACCCAAACCAAACCCAAACCAAGCCCAGAGGCAGAGAGAACCCAGAGAGACAGAGATAACCCAGAGAGACAGAGAGAGACAGAGAGACAGAGAGGCAGACAGCCAGAGAGACAGAGAGAGAGAGAGACCCAGAGCCAGAGAGACAGAGAGAGAGATAGAGAGAGAGACAAAGACCCAAACCAAACCCAAACCAAACCCAAACCCAAACCAAGCCCAGAGGCAGAGAGAACCCAGAGAGACAGAGATAACCCAGAGATAACCCAGAGAGACAGAGAGACAGAAAGGCAGACAGCCAGAGAGACAGAGAGAGAGAGAGAGACAGAGACCCAAACCCAAACCCAAACCAAACCCAAACCAAACCAAACCTAAACCAAACCAAACCCAAACCAAACCCAAACCAAACCCAAACCAAACCAAACCAAACCCAAACCAAACCCAAACCAAACCACACCAAGAGAGACAGAGAGACAGACATCCAGAGAGAGAGAGAGAGAGAGAGAGACAGAGAGACAGAGAGAGACCCATACCAAACCACACCCAAACCCAAACCGAACCCAAACCAAACCCAAACCCAAACCAAACCCAAACCAAACCCAGAGGCAGAGAGAACCCAGAGAGACAGAGAGAGACAGAGAGTGAGAGACAGAGACCCAAACCAAACCCAAACCAAACCAAACCCAAACCCAAACCAAACCCAAACCAAACCAAACCCAAACCCAAACCAAACCAATCCCAAACCAAGCCCAGAGGCGGAGAGAACCCAGAGAGACAGAGAGAGAGAGAGAGAGGCAGAGACGCAAACCAAACCCAAACCAAACCAAACCAAACCCAAACCAAACCCAAACCAAACCCAAACCAAGCCCAGAGGCAGAGAGAACCCAGAGAGACAGAGAGAACCCAGAGAGACAGAGAGAACCCAGAGAGACAGAGAGAACCCAAAGAGACAGAGAGAGAGACAGAGACCCAAACCAAACCCAAACCAAGCCCAGAGGCAGAGAGAACCCAGAGAGACAGAGAGAGACAGAGAGACAGAGAGGCAGACAGCCAGAGAGACAGAGAGAGAGAGAGAGACAGAGACCCAAACCCAAACCGAAACCCAAACCAAACCCAAACCAAACCCAGAGAGACAGAGAGAGATAGAGAGAAAGACAAAGACCCAAACCAAACCCAAACCAAACCCAAACCCAAACCAAGCCCAGAGGCAGAGAGAACCCAGAGAGACAGAGAGAACCCAGAGAGACAGAGAGAACCCAGAGAGACAGAGAGAGAGACAGAGACCCAAACCAAACCCAAACCAAGCCCAGAGGCAGAGAGACCCCAGAGAGACAGAGATAACCCAGAGAGACAGAGAGAGACAGAGAGACAGAGAGGCAGACAGCCAGAGAGACAGAGAGAGAGAGAGACCCAGAGCCAGAGAGACAGAGAGAGAGATAGAGAGAGAGACAAAGACCCAAACCAAACCCAAACCAAACCCAAACCCAAACCAAGCCCAGAGGCAGAGAGAACCCAGAGAGACAGAGAGACAGAAAGGCAGACAGCCAGAGAGACAGAGAGAGAGAGAGACACAGAGACCCAAACCCAAACCCAAACCAAACCCAAACCAAACCAAACCTAAACCAAACCAAACCCAAACCAAACCCAAACCAAACCCAGAGGCAGAGAGAACCCAGAGAGACAGAGAGAGACAGAGAGTGAGAGACAGAGACCCAAACCAAACCCAAACCAAACCAAACCCAAACCCAAACCAAACCAAACCAAACCCAAACCCAAACCAAACCAATCCCAAACCAAGCCCAGAGGCAGAGAGAACCCAGAGAGACAGAGAGAGAGAGAGAGAGACAGAGACGCAAACCAAACCCAAACCAAACCAAACCCAAACCAAACCAAACCCAAACCAAACCAAACCCAAACCAAACCAAACCCAAACCAAACCCAAACCGAACCCAAACCAAACCCAAACCAAACCCAAACCCAAACCCAGAGAGACAGAGAGAGACAGAGAGTGAGAGACAGAGACCCAAACCAAACCCAAACCAAACCAAACCCAAACGAAAACCAAACCCAAACCAAACCAAACCCAAACCCAAACCAAACCCAAACCAAACCAAACCAATCCCAAACCAAGCCCAGAGGCAGAGAGAACCCAGAGAGACAGAGAGAGAGAGAGAGAGACAGAGACCCAAACCCAAACCCAAACCAAACCCAAACCAAGCCGAGAGGCAGAGAGAACCCAGAGAGATAGAAAGAACCCAGAGAGACAGAGAGAGAGAGAGACAGAGACCCAAACCAAACCCAAACCAAGCCCAGAGGCAGAGAGAACCCAGAGAGACAGAGATAACCCAGAGACACAGAGAGAGACAGAGAGACAGAGAGGCAGACAGCCAGAGAGACAGAGAGAGAGAGAGACAGAGACCCAAACCCAAACCAAACCCAAACCAAACCCAAACCAAACCCAAACCCAAACCAAACCAAACCCAAACCAAACCGAAACCAAACCCAAACCAAGCCCAGAGAGACAGAGAGACAGACATCCAGAGAGAGAGAGAGAGACAGAGAGACAGAAAGAGACCCATACCCAACCAAACCCAAACCCAAACCAAACCCAAACCAAACCCAAACCCAAACAAAACCCAAACCAAACCCAAACCAAACCCAGAGGCAGAGAGAACCCAGAGAGACAGAGAGAGAGAGAGAGGCAGAGACGCAAACCAAACCCAAACCAAACCAAACCAAACCCAAACCAAACCCAAACCCAAACCCAGAGAGACAGAGAGAGACAGAGAGTGAGAGACAGAGACCCAAACCAAACCCAAACCAAACCAAACCCAAACCAAAACCAAACCCAAACCAAACCAAACCCAAACCCAAACCAAACCAAACCAATCCCAAACCAAGCCCAGAGGCAGAGAGAACCCAGAGAGACAGAGAGAGAGAGAGACAGAGACCCAAACCCAAACCCAAACCAAACCCAAACCAAGCCCAGAGGCAGAGAGAACCCAGAGAGATAGAGAGAACCCAGAGAGACAGAGAGAGAGAGAGACAGAGAACCAAGCCAAACCCAAACCAAGCCCAGCGGCAGAGAGAACCCAGAGAGACAGAGATAACCCAGAGAGACAGAGAGAGACAGAGAGACAGAGAGGCAGACAGCCAGAGAGACAGAGAGAGAGAGAGGGACAGAGACCCAAACCCAAACCCAAACCAAACCCAAACCAAACCCAGAGAGACAGAGAGAGACAGAGAGAGAGATAGAGAGAGAGACAAAGACCCAAACCAAACCCAAACCAAACCCAAACCCAAACCAAGCCCAGATGCAGAGAGAACCCAGAGAGACAGAGAGAGAGAGAGACAGAGACCCAAACCAAACCCAAACCAAGCCCAGAGGCAGAGAGAACCCAGAGAGACAGAGATAACCCAGAGATAACCCAGAGAGACAGAGAGACAGAAAGGCAGACAGCCAGAGAGACAGAGAGAGAGAGAGACAGAGACCCAAACCCAAACCCAAACCAAACCCAAACCAAACCCAAACCAAACCCAAACCAAACCCAAACCAAACCACACCCAGAGAGACAGAGAGACAGACATCCAGAGAGAGAGAGAGAGAGAGAGAGAGAGAGAGAGAGAGAGAGAGACAGAGAGACAGAAAGAGACCCATACCAAACCAAACCCAAACCCAAACCGAACCCAAACCAAAACCAAACCCAAACCAAACCCAAACCAAACCCAGAGGCAGAGAGAACCCAGAGAGACAGAGAGAGACAGAGAGTGAGAGACAGAGACCCAAACCAAACGCAAACCAAACCAAACCCAAACCCAAACCAAACCCAAACCGAAAACAAACCAAACCAAACCCAAACCCAAACCAAACCAATCCCAAACCAAGCCCAGAGGCAGAGAGAACCCAGAGAGACAGAGAGAGACAGAGAGTGAGAGACAGAGACCCAAACCAAACCCAAACCAAACCAAACCCAAACCAAAACCAAACCCAAACCAAACCAAACCCAAACCCAAACCAAACCCAAACCTAAACCAAACCAAACCAATCCCAAACCAAGCCCAGAGGCAGAGAGAACCCAGAGAGACAGAGAGAGAGAGAGACAGAGACCCAAACCCAAACCCAAACGAAACCCAAACCAAGCCCAGAGGCAGAGAGAACCCAGAGAGATAGAGAGAACCCAGAGAGACAGAGAGAGAGAGAGACAGAGACCCAAACCAAACCCAAACCAAGCCCAGAGGCAGAGAGAACCCAGAGGGACAGAGATAACCCAGAGAGACAGAGAGAGACAGAGAGACAGAGAGGCAGACAGCCAGAGAGACAGAGAGAGAGAGAGAGACAGAGACCCAAACCCAAACCAAACCCAAACCCAAACCAAACCCAAACCAAACCCAAACCCAAACCAAACCAAACCCAAACCAAACCCAAACCAAACCCAAACCAAGCCCAGAGGCAGAGAGAACCCAGAGAGACAGAGAGAACCCAGAGAGACAGAGAGAACCCAGAGAGACAGAGAGAGAGACAGAGACCCAAACCAAACCCAAACCAAGCCCAGAGGCAGAGAGAACCCAGAGAGACAGAGATAACCCAGAGAGACAGAGAGAGACAGGGAGACAGAGAGGCAGACATCCAGAGAGAGAGAGAGAGAGAGAGAGAGAGACAGAGAGACAGAAAGAGACCCATACCAAACCACACCCAAACCCAAACCGAACCCAAACCAAACCCAAACCCAAACCAAACCCAAACCAAACCCAGAGGCAGAGAGAACCCAGAGAGACAGAGAGAGACAGAGAGTGAGAGACAGAGACCCAAACCAAACCCAAACCAAACCAAACCCAAACCCAAACCAAACCAAACCAAACCCAAACCCAAACCAAACCAATCCCAAACCAAGCCCAGAGGCAGAGAGAACCCAGAGAGACAGAGAGAGAGAGAGAGAGACAGAGACGCAAACCAAACCCAAACCAAACCAAACCCAAACCAAACCAAACCCAAACCAAACCCAAACCGAACCCAAACCAAACCCAAACCAAACCCAAACCCAAACCCAGAGAGACAGAGAGAGACAGAGAGTGAGAGACAGAGACCCAAACCAAACCCAAACCAAACCAAACCCAAACCAAAACCAAACCCAAACCAAACCAAACCCAAACCAAACCCAAACCAAACCAAACCAATCCCAAACCAAGCCCAGAGGCAGAGAGAACCCAGAGAGACAGAGAGAGAGAGAGAGAGACAGAGACCCAAACCCAAACCCAAACCAAACCCAAACCAAGCCGAGAGGCAGAGAGAACCCAGAGAGATAGAAAGAACCCAGAGAGACAGAGAGAGAGAGAGACAGAGACCCAAACCAAACCCAAACCAAGCCCAGATGCAGAGAGAACCCAGAGATACAGAAATAACCCAGAGACACAGAGAGAGACAGAGAGACAGAGAGGCAGACAGCCAGAGAGACAGAGAGAGAGAGAGACAGAGACCCAAACCCAAACCAAACCCAAACCCAAACCAAACCCAAACCAAACCCAAACCCAAACCAAACCAAACCCAAACCAAACCGAAACCAAACCCAAACCAAGCCCAGAGAGACAGAGAGACAGACATCCAGAGAGAGAGATAGAGACAGAGAGACAGAAAGAGACCCATACCCAACCAAACCCAAACCGAAACCAAACCCAAACCAAACCCAAACCCAAACAAAACCCAAACCAAACCCAAACCAAACCCAGAGGCAGAGAGAACCCAGAGAGACAGAGAGAGACAGAGAGTGAGAGACAGAGACCCAAACCAAACCCATTCCAAACCCAAACCCAAACCAAACCCAAACCCAAACCAAACCAAACCCAAACCCAAACCAAACCAATCCCAAACCAAGCCCAGAGGCAGAGAGAACCCAGAGAGACAGAGATAACCCAGAGCGACAGAGAGAGACAGAGAGACAGAGAGGCAGACAGCCAGAGAGACAGAGAGAGAGAGAGACCCAAACCCAAACCCAAACCAAACCCAAACCAAGCCCAGAGGCAGAGAGAACCCAGAGAGACAGAGAGAACCCAGAGAGACAAAGAGAGAGACAGAGACCCAAACCAAACCCAAACCAAGCCCAGAGGCAGAGAGAACCCAGAGAGACAGAGATAACCCAGAGAGACAGAGAGAGACAGAGAGACAGAGAGGCAGACAGCCAGAGAGACAGAGAGAGAGAGAGACCCAGAGCCAGAGAGACAGAGAGAGAGATAGAGAGAGAGACAAAGACCCAAACCAAACCCAAACCAAACCCAAACCCAAACCAAGCCCAGAGGCAGAGAGAACCCAGAGAGACAGAGATAACCCAGAGATAACCCAGAGAGACAGAGAGACAGAAAGGCAGACAGCCAGAGAGACAGAGAGAGAGAGAGAGAGACAGAGACCCAAACCCAAACCCAAACCAAACCCAAACCAAACCAAACCTAAACCAAACCAAACCCAAACCAAACCCAAACCAAACCCAAACCAAACCAAACCAAACCCAAACCAAACCCAAACCAAACCACACCAAGAGAGACAGAGAGACACACATCCAGAGAGAGAGAGAGAGAGAGAGAGACAGAGAGACAGAGAGAGACCCATACCAAACCACACCCAAACCCAAACCGAACCCAAACCAAACCCAAACCCAAACCAAACCCAAACCAAACCCAGAGGCAGAGAGAACCCAGAGAGACAGAGAGAACCCAGAGAGACAGAGAGAGAGACAGAGACCCAAACCAAACCCAAACCAAGCCCAGAGGCAGAGGGAACCCAGAGAGACAGAGATAACCCAGAGAGACAGAGAGAGACAGAGAGACAGAGAGGCAGACAGCCAGAGAGACAGAGAGAGAGAGAGAGACCCAGAGCCAGAGAGACAGAGAGAGAGATAGAGAGAGAGACAAAGACCCAAACCAAACCCAAACCAAACCCAAACCCAAACCAAGCCCAGAGGCAGAGAGAACCCAGAGAGACAGAGATAACCCAGAGATAACCCAGAGAGACAGAGAGACAGAAAGGCAGACAGCCAGAGAGACAGAGAGAGAGAGAGAGACAGAGACCCAAACCCAAACCCAAACCAAACCCAAACCAAACCAAACCTAAACCAAACCAAACCCAAACCAAACCCAAACCACACCCAAACCAAACCAAACCAACCCCAAACCAAACCCAAACCAAACCACACCAAGAGAGACAGAGAGACAGACATCCAGAGAGAGAGAGAGAGAGAGAGAGGCAGAGAGACAGAGAGAGACCCATACCAAACCACACCCAAACCCAAACCGAACCCAAACCAAACCCAAACCCAAACCAAACCCAAACCAAACCCAGAGGCAGAGAGAACCCAGAGAGACAGAGAGAGAGACAGAGAGTGAGAGACAGAGACCCAAACCAAACCCAAACCAAACCAAACCCAAATCCAAACCAAACCCAAACCAAACCAAACCCAAACCCAAACCAAACCAATCCCAAACCAAGCCCAGAGGCAGAGAGAACCCAGAGAGACAGAGAGAGAGAGAGAGGCAGAGACGCAAACCAAACCCAAACCAAACCAAACCAAACCCAAACCAAACCCAAACCAAACCCAAACCAAACCCAAACCAAACCCAAACCAAACCCAAACCCAAACCCAGAGAGACAGAGAGAGACAGAGAGTGAGAGACAGAGACCCAAACCAAACCCAAACCAAACCAAACCCAAACCAAAACCAAACCCAAACCAAACCAAACCCAAACCCAAACCAAACCAAACCAATCCTAAACCAAGCCCAGAGGCAGAGAGAACCCAGAGAGACAGAGAGACAGAAAGGCAGACAGCCAGAGAGACAGAGAGAGAGAGAGACAGAGACCCAAACCCAAACCCAAACCAAACCCAAACCAAACCCAAACCAAACCCAAACCAAACCCAAACCAAACCACACCCAGAGAGACAGAGAGACAGACATCCAGAGAGAGAGAGAGAGAGAGAGAGAGAGAGAGAGAGAGAGAGAGACAGAGAGACAGAAAGAGACCCATACCAAACCAAACCCAAACCCAAACCGAACCCAAACCAAAACCAAACCCAAACCAAACCCAAACCAAACCCAGAGGCAGAGAGAACCCAGAGAGACAGAGAGAGACAGAGAGTGAGAGACAGAGACCCAAACCAAACGCAAACCAAACCAAACCCAAACCCAAACCAAACCCAAACCCAAAACAAACCAAACCAAACCCAAACCCAAACCAAACCAATCCCAAACCAAGCCCAGAGGCAGAGAGAACCCAGAGAGACAGAGAGAGACAGAGAGTGAGAGACAGAGACCCAAACCAAACCCAAACCAAACCAAACCCAAACCAAAACCAAACCCAAACCAAACCAAACCCAAACCCAAACCAAACCCAAACCTAAACCAAACCAAACCAATCCCAAACCAAGCCCAGAGGCAGAGAGAACCCAGAGAGACAGAGAGAGAGAGAGACAGAGACCCAAACCCAAACCCAAACGAAACCCAAACCAAGCCCAGAGGCAGAGAGAACCCAGAGAGATAGAGAGAACCCAGAGAGACAGAGAGAGAGAGAGACAGAGACCCAAACCAAACCCAAACCAAGCCCAGAGGCAGAGAGAACCCAGAGGGACAGAGATAACCCAGAGAGACAGAGAGAGACAGAGAGACAGAGAGGCAGACAGCCAGAGAGACAGAGAGAGAGAGAGAGACAGAGACCCAAACCCAAACCAAACCCAAACCCAAACCAAACCCAAACCAAACCCAAACCCAAACCAAACCAAACCCAAACCAAACCCAAACCAAACCCAAACCAAGCCCAGAGGCAGAGAGAACCCAGAGAGACAGAGAGAACCCAGAGAGACAGAGAGAACCCAGAGAGACAGAGAGAGAGACAGAGACCCAAACCAAACCCAAACCAAGCCCAGAGGCAGAGAGAACCCAGAGAGACAGAGATAACCCAGAGAGACAGAGAGAGACAGGGAGACAGAGAGGCAGACATCCAGAGAGAGAGAGAGAGAGAGAGAGAGAGACAGAGAGACAGAAAGAGACCCATACCAAACCACACCCAAACCCAAACCGAACCCAAACCAAACCCAAACCCAAACCAAACCCAAACCAAACCCAGAGGCAGAGAGAACCCAGAGAGACAGAGAGAGACAGAGAGTGAGAGACAGAGACCCAAACCAAACCCAAACCAAACCAAACCCAAACCCAAACCAAACCAAACCAAACCCAAACCCAAACCAAACCAATCCCAAACCAAGCCCAGAGGCAGAGAGAACCCAGAGAGACAGAGAGAGAGAGAGAGAGACAGAGACGCAAACCAAACCCAAACCAAACCAAACCCAAACCAAACCAAACCCAAACCAAACCCAAACCGAACCCAAACCAAACCCAAACCAAACCCAAACCCAAACCCAGAGAGACAGAGAGAGACAGAGAGTGAGAGACAGAGACCCAAACCAAACCCAAACCAAACCAAACCCAAACCAAAACCAAACCCAAACCAAACCAAACCCAAACCAAACCCAAACCAAACCAAACCAATCCCAAACCAAGCCCAGAGGCAGAGAGAACCCAGAGAGACAGAGAGAGAGAGAGAGAGACAGAGACCCAAACCCAAACCCAAACCAAACCCAAACCAAGCCGAGAGGCAGAGAGAACCCAGAGAGATAGAAAGAACCCAGAGAGACAGAGAGAGAGAGAGACAGAGACCCAAACCAAACCCAAACCAAGCCCAGATGCAGAGAGAACCCAGAGATACAGAAATAACCCAGAGACACAGAGAGAGACAGAGAGACAGAGAGGCAGACAGCCAGAGAGACAGAGAGAGAGAGAGACAGAGACCCAAACCCAAACCAAACCCAAACCCAAACCAAACCCAAACCAAACCCAAACCCAAACCAAACCAAACCCAAACCAAACCGAAACCAAACCCAAACCAAGCCCAGAGAGACAGAGAGACAGACATCCAGAGAGAGAGATAGAGACAGAGAGACAGAAAGAGACCCATACCCAACCAAACCCAAACCGAAACCAAACCCAAACCAAACCCAAACCCAAACAAAACCCAAACCAAACCCAAACCAAACCCAGAGGCAGAGAGAACCCAGAGAGACAGAGAGAGACAGAGAGTGAGAGACAGAGACCCAAACCAAACCCATTCCAAACCCAAACCCAAACCAAACCCAAACCCAAACCAAACCAAACCCAAACCCAAACCAAACCAATCCCAAACCAAGCCCAGAGGCAGAGAGAACCCAGAGAGACAGAGATAACCCAGAGCGACAGAGAGAGACAGAGAGACAGAGAGGCAGACAGCCAGAGAGACAGAGAGAGAGAGAGACCCAAACCCAAACCCAAACCAAACCCAAACCAAGCCCAGAGGCAGAGAGAACCCAGAGAGACAGAGAGAACCCAGAGAGACAAAGAGAGAGACAGAGACCCAAACCAAACCCAAACCAAGCCCAGAGGCAGAGAGAACCCAGAGAGACAGAGATAACCCAGAGAGACAGAGAGAGACAGAGAGACAGAGAGGCAGACAGCCAGAGAGACAGAGAGAGAGAGAGACCCAGAGCCAGAGAGACAGAGAGAGAGATAGAGAGAGAGACAAAGACCCAAACCAAACCCAAACCAAACCCAAACCCAAACCAAGCCCAGAGGCAGAGAGAACCCAGAGAGACAGAGATAACCCAGAGATAACCCAGAGAGACAGAGAGACAGAAAGGCAGACAGCCAGAGAGACAGAGAGAGAGAGAGAGAGACAGAGACCCAAACCCAAACCCAAACCAAACCCAAACCAAACCAAACCTAAACCAAACCAAACCCAAACCAAACCCAAACCAAACCCAAACCAAACCAAACCAAACCCAAACCAAACCCAAACCAAACCACACCAAGAGAGACAGAGAGACACACATCCAGAGAGAGAGAGAGAGAGAGAGAGACAGAGAGACAGAGAGAGACCCATACCAAACCACACCCAAACCCAAACCGAACCCAAACCAAACCCAAACCCAAACCAAACCCAAACCAAACCCAGAGGCAGAGAGAACCCAGAGAGACAGAGAGAACCCAGAGAGACAGAGAGAGAGACAGAGACCCAAACCAAACCCAAACCAAGCCCAGAGGCAGAGGGAACCCAGAGAGACAGAGATAACCCAGAGAGACAGAGAGAGACAGAGAGACAGAGAGGCAGACAGCCAGAGAGACAGAGAGAGAGAGAGAGACCCAGAGCCAGAGAGACAGAGAGAGAGATAGAGAGAGAGACAAAGACCCAAACCAAACCCAAACCAAACCCAAACCCAAACCAAGCCCAGAGGCAGAGAGAACCCAGAGAGACAGAGATAACCCAGAGATAACCCAGAGAGACAGAGAGACAGAAAGGCAGACAGCCAGAGAGACAGAGAGAGAGAGAGAGACAGAGACCCAAACCCAAACCCAAACCAAACCCAAACCAAACCAAACCTAAACCAAACCAAACCCAAACCAAACCCAAACCACACCCAAACCAAACCAAACCAACCCCAAACCAAACCCAAACCAAACCACACCAAGAGAGACAGAGAGACAGACATCCAGAGAGAGAGAGAGAGAGAGAGAGGCAGAGAGACAGAGAGAGACCCATACCAAACCACACCCAAACCCAAACCGAACCCAAACCAAACCCAAACCCAAACCAAACCCAAACCAAACCCAGAGGCAGAGAGAACCCAGAGAGACAGAGAGAGAGACAGAGAGTGAGAGACAGAGACCCAAACCAAACCCAAACCAAACCAAACCCAAATCCAAACCAAACCCAAACCAAACCAAACCCAAACCCAAACCAAACCAATCCCAAACCAAGCCCAGAGGCAGAGAGAACCCAGAGAGACAGAGAGAGAGAGAGAGGCAGAGACGCAAACCAAACCCAAACCAAACCAAACCAAACCCAAACCAAACCCAAACCAAACCCAAACCAAACCCAAACCAAACCCAAACCAAACCCAAACCCAAACCCAGAGAGACAGAGAGAGACAGAGAGTGAGAGACAGAGACCCAAACCAAACCCAAACCAAACCAAACCCAAACCAAAACCAAACCCAAACCAAACCAAACCCAAACCCAAACCAAACCAAACCAATCCTAAACCAAGCCCAGAGGCAGAGAGAACCCAGAGAGACAGAGAGAGAGAGAGAGACAGAGACCCAAACCCAAACCCAAACCAAACCCAAACCAAGCCCAGAGGCAGAGAGAACCCAGAGAGATAGAGAGAACCCAGAGAGGCAGAGAGAGAGAGAGACAGAGAACCAAGCCAAACCCAAACCAAGCCCAGAGGCAGAGAGAACCCAGAGAGACAGAGATAACCCAGAGAGACAGAGAGAGACAGAGAGACAGAGAGGCAGACAGCCAGAGAGACAGAGAGAGAGAGAGACAGAGACCCAAACCCAAACCAAACCCAAACCCAAACCAAACCCAAACCAAACCCAAACCCAAACCCAAACCAAACCCAAACCCAAACCAAACCAAACCCAAACCAAACCGAAACCAAACCCAAACCAAGCCCAGAGAGACAGAGAGACAGACATCCAGAGAGAGAGAGAGAGACAGAGAGACAGAAAGAGACCCATACCCAACCAAACCCAAACCGAAACCAAACCCAAACCAAACCCAAACCCAAACAAAACCCAAACCAAACCCAAACCAAACCCAGAGGCAGAGAGAACCCAGAGAGACAGAGAGAGACAGAGAGTGAGAGACAGAGACCCAAACCAAACCCAAACCAAACCCAAACCCAAACCAAACCCAAACCCAAACCAAACCAAACCCAAACCCAAACCAAACCAATCCCAAACCAAGCCCAGAGGCAGAGAGAACCCAGAGAGACAGAGATAACCCAGAGCGACAGAGAGAGACAGAGAGACAGAGAGGCAGACAGCCAGAGAGACAGAGAGAGAGAGAGACCCAAACCCAAACCCAAACCAAACCCAAACCAAACCCAAACCAAGCCCAGAGGCAGAGAGAACCCAGAGAGACAGAGAGAGACAGAGAGACAGAGAGGCAGACAGCCAGAGAGACAGAGAGAGAGAGAGACCCAGAGCCAGAGAGACAGAGAGAGAGATAGAGAGAGAGACAAAGACCCAAACCAAACCCAAACCAAACCCAAACCCAAACCAAGCCCAGAGGCAGAGAGAACCCAGAGAGACAGAGATAACCCAGAGATAACCCAGAGAGACAGAGAGACAGAAAGGCAGACAGCCAGAGAGACAGAGAGAGAGAGAGAGAGAGACAGAGACCCAAACCCAAACCCAAACCAAACCCAAACCAAACCAAACCTAAACCAAACCAAACCCAAACCAAACCCAAACCAAACCCAAACCAAACCAATCCAAACCCAAACCAAACCCAAACCAAACCACACCAAGAGAGACAGAAAGGCAGACAGCCAGAGAGACAGAGGGAGAGAGAGAGAGACAGAGACCCAAACCCAAACCCAAACCAAACCCAAACCAAACCAAACCTAAACCAAACCAAACCCAAACCAAACCCAAACCAAACCCAAACCAAACCAAATCAAACCCAAACCAAACCCAAACCAAACCACACCAAGAGAGACAGAGAGACAGACATCCAGAGAGAGAGAGAGAGAGAGAGACAGAGAGACAGAGAGAGACCCATACCAAACCACACCCAAACCCAAACCGAACCCAAACCAAACGCAAACCCAAACCAAACCCAAACCAAACCCAGAGGCAGAGAGAACCCAGAGAGACAGAGAGAGACAGAGAGTGAGAGACAGAGACCCAAACCAAACCCAAACCAAACCAAACCCAAACCCAAACCAAACCCAAACCAAACCAAACCCAAACCCAAACCAAACCAATCCCAAACCAAGCCCAGAGGCAGAGAGAACCCAGAGAGACAGAGAGAGAGAGAGAGAGACAGAGACCCAAACCCAAACCCAAACCAAACCCAAACCAAGCCGAGAGGCAGAGAGATCCCAGAGAGATAGAAAGAACCCAGAGAGACAGAGAGAGAGAGAGACAGAGACCCAAACCAAACCCAAACCAAGCCCAGAGGCAGAGAGAACCCAGAGAGACAGAGATAACCCAGAGACACAGAGAGAGACAGAGAGACAGAGAGGCAGACAGCCAGAGAGACAGAGAGAGAGAGAGACAGAGACCCAAACCCAAACCAAACCCAAACCCAAACCAAACCCAAACCAAACCCAAACCCAAACCAAACCAAACCCAAACCAAACCGAAACCAAACCCAAACCAAGCCCAGAGAGACAGAGAGACAGACATCCAGAGAGAGAGAGAGAGACAGAGAGACAGAAAGAGACCCATACCCAACCAAACCCAAACCCAAACCAAACCCAAACAAAACCCAAACCAAACCCAAACCAAACCCAGAGGCAGAGAGAACCCAGAGAGACAGAGAGAGACAGAGAGTGAGAGACAGAGACCCAAACCAAACCCAAACCAAACCCAAACCCAAACCAAGCCCAGAGGCAGAGAGAACCCAGAGAGACAGAGATAACCCAGAGCGACAGAGAGAGACAGAGAGACAGAGAGGCAGACAGCCAGAGAGACAGAGAGAGAGAGAGACCCAAACCCAAACCCAAACCAAACCCAAACCAAGCCCAGAGGCAGAGAGAACCCAGAGAGACAGAGAGAACCCAGAGAGACAAAGAGAGAGACAGAGACCCAAACCAAACCCAAACCAAGCCCAGAGGCAGAGAGAACCCACAGAGACAGAGAACCCAGAGAGACAGAGAGAGACAGAGAGACAGAGAGGCAGACAGCCAGAGAGACAGAGAGAGAGAGAGACCCAGAGCCAGAGAGACAGAGAGAGAGATAGAGAGAGAGACAAAGACCCAAACCAAACCCAAACCAAACCCAAACCCAAACCAAGCCCAGAGGCAGAGAGAACCCAGAGAGACAGAGATAACCCAGAGATAACCCAGAGAGACAGAGAGACAGAAAGGCAGACAGCCAGAGAGACAGAGAGAGAGAGAGAGACAGAGACCCAAACCCAAACCCAAACCAAACCCAAACCAAACCAAACCTAAACCAAACCAAACCCAAACCAAACCCAAACCAAACCCAAACCCAAACCAAACCAAACCCAAACCCAAACCAAACCAATCCCAAACCAAGCCCAGAGGCAGAGAGAACCCAGAGAGACAGAGATAACCCAGAGCGACAGAGAGAGACAGAGAGACAGAGAGGCAGACAGCCAGAGAGACAGAGAGAGAGAGAGACCCAAACCCAAACCCAAGCCAAACCCAAACCAAGCCCAGAGGCAGAGAGAACCCAGAGAGACAGAGAGAACCCAGAGAGACAAAGAGAGAGACAGAGACCCAAACCAAACCCAAACCAAGCCCAGAGGCAGAGAGAACCCAGAGAGACAGAGATAACCCAGAGAGAGAGAGAGAGACAGAGAGACAGAGAGGCAGACAGCCAGAGAGACAGAGAGAGAGAGAGACCCAGAGCCAGAGAGACAGAGAGGGAGATAGAGAGAGAGACAAAGACCCAAACCAAACCCAAACCAAACCCAAACCCAAACCAAGCCCAGAGGCAGAGAGAACCCAGAGAGACAGAGATAACCCAGAGATAACCCAGAGAGACAGAGAGACAGAAAGGCAGACAGCCAGAGAGACAGAGAGAGAGAGAGAGAGACAGAGACCCAAACCCAAACCCAAACCAAACCCAAACCAAACCAAACCTAAACCAAACCAAACCCAAACCAAACCCAAACCAAACCCAAACCAAACCCAAACCAAACCAATCCAAACCCAAACCAAACCCAAACCAAACCACACCAAGAGAGACAGAAAGGCAGACAGCCAGAGAGACAGAGAGAGAGAGAGAGAGACAGAGACCCAAACCCAAACCCAAACCAAACCCAAACCAAACCAAACCTAAACCAAACCAAACCCAAACCAAACCCAAACCAAACCCAAACCAAACCAAACCAAACCCAAACCAAACCCAAACCAAACCACGACAAGAGAGACAGAGAGACAGACATCCAGAGAGAGAGAGAGAGAGAGAGACAGAGAGACAGAGAGAGACCCATACCAAACCACACCCAAACCCAAACCGAACCCAAACCAAACGCAAACCCAAACCAAACCCAAACCAAACCCAGAGGCAGAGAGAACCCAGAGAGACAGAGAAAGACAGAGAGTGAGAGACAGAGACCCAAACCAAACCCAAACCAAACCAAACCCAAACCCAAACCAAACCCAAACCAAACCAAACCCAAACCCAAACCAAACCAATCCCAAACCAAGCCCAGAGGCAGAGAGAACCCAGAGAGACAGAGAGAGAGAGAGAGAGACAGAGACCCAAACCCAAACCCAAACCAAACCCAAACCAAGCCGAGAGGCAGAGAGATCCCAGAGAGATAGAAAGAACCCAGAGAGACAGAGAGAGAGAGAGACAGAGACCCAAACCAAACTCAAACCAAGCCCAGAGGCAGAGAGAACCCAGAGAGACAGAGATAACCCAGAGACACAGAGAGAGACAGAGAGACAGAGAGGCAGACAGCCAGAGAGACAGAGAGAGAGAGAGACAGAGACCCAAACCCAAACCAAACCCAAACCCAAACCAAACCCAAACCAAACCCAAACCCAAACCAAACCAAACCCAAACCAAACCGAAACCAAACCCAAACCAAGCCCAGAGAGACAGAGAGACAGACATCCAGAGAGAGAGAGAGAGACAGAGAGACAGAAAGAGACCCATACCCAACCAAACCCAAACCCAAACCAAACCCAAACCAAACCCAAACCCAAACAAAACCCAAACCAAACCCAAACCAAACCCAGAGGCAGAGAGAACCCAGAGAGACAGAGAGAGACAGAGAGTGAGAGACAGAGACCCAAACCAAACCCAAACCAAACCCAAACCCAAACCAAACCCAAACCCAAACCAAACCAAACCCAAACCCAAACCAAGCCCAGAGGCAGAGAGAACCCAGAGAGACAGAGATAACCCAGAGCGACAGAGAGAGACAGAGAGACAGAGAGGCAGACAGCCAGAGAGACAGAGAGAGAGAGAGACCCAAACCCAAACCCAAACCAAACCCAAACCAAGCCCAGAGGCAGAGAGAACCCAGAGAGACAGAGAGAACCCAGAGAGACAAAGAGAGAGACAGAGACCCAAACCAAACCCAAACCAAGCCCAGAGGCAGAGAGAACCCAGAGAGACAGAGATAACCCAGAGATAACCCAGAGAGACAGAGAGACAGAAAGGCAGACAGCCAGAGAGACAGAGAGAGAGAGAGAGACAGAGACCCAAACCCAAACCCAAACCAAACCCAAACCAAACCAAACCTAAACCAAACCAAACCCAAACCAAACCCAAACCAAACCCAAACCCAAACCAAACCAAACCCAAACCCAAACCAAACCAATCCCAAACCAAGCCCAGAGGCAGAGAGAACCCAGAGAGACAGAGATAACCCAGAGCGACAGAGAGAGACAGAGAGACAGAGAGGCAGACAGCCAGAGAGACAGAGAGAGAGAGAGACCCAAACCCAAACCCAAGCCAAACCCAAACCAAGCCCAGAGGCAGAGAGAACCCAGAGAGACAGAGAGAACCCAGAGAGACAAAGAGAGAGACAGAGACCCAAACCAAACCCAAACCAAGCCCAGAGGCAGAGAGAACCCAGAGAGACAGAGATAACCCAGAGAGAGAGAGAGAGACAGAGAGACAGAGAGGCAGACAGCCAGAGAGACAGAGAGAGAGAGAGACCCAGAGCCAGAGAGACAGAGAGGGAGATAGAGAGAGAGACAAAGACCCAAACCAAACCCAAACCAAACCCAAACCCAAACCAAGCCCAGAGGCAGAGAGAACCCAGAGAGACAGAGATAACCCAGAGATAACCCAGAGAGACAGAGAGACAGAAAGGCAGACAGCCAGAGAGACAGAGAGAGAGAGAGAGAGACAGAGACCCAAACCCAAACCCAAACCAAACCCAAACCAAACCAAACCTAAACCAAACCAAACCCAAACCAAACCCAAACCAAACCCAAACCAAACCCAAACCAAACCAATCCAAACCCAAACCAAACCCAAACCAAACCACACCAAGAGAGACAGAAAGGCAGACAGCCAGAGAGACAGAGAGAGAGAGAGAGAGACAGAGACCCAAACCCAAACCCAAACCAAACCCAAACCAAACCAAACCTAAACCAAACCAAACCCAAACCAAACCCAAACCAAACCCAAACCAAACCAAACCAAACCCAAACCAAACCCAAACCAAACCACACCAAGAGAGACAGAGAGACAGACATCCAGAGAGAGAGAGAGAGAGAGAGACAGAGAGACAGAGAGAGACCCATACCAAACCACACCCAAACCCAAACCGAACCCAAACCAAACGCAAACCCAAACCAAACCCAAACCAAACCCAGAGGCAGAGAGAACCCAGAGAGACAGAGAAAGACAGAGAGTGAGAGACAGAGACCCAAACCAAACCCAAACCAAACCAAACCCAAACCCAAACCAAACCCAAACCAAACCAAACCCAAACCCAAACCAAACCAATCCCAAACCAAGCCCAGAGGCAGAGAGAACCCAGAGAGACAGAGAGAGAGAGAGAGAGACAGAGACCCAAACCCAAACCCAAACCAAACCCAAACCAAGCCGAGAGGCAGAGAGATCCCAGAGAGATAGAAAGAACCCAGAGAGACAGAGAGAGAGAGAGACAGAGACCCAAACCAAACTCAAACCAAGCCCAGAGGCAGAGAGAACCCAGAGAGACAGAGATAACCCAGAGACACAGAGAGAGACAGAGAGACAGAGAGGCAGACAGCCAGAGAGACAGAGAGAGAGAGAGACAGAGACCCAAACCCAAACCAAACCCAAACCCAAACCAAACCCAAACCAAACCCAAACCCAAACCAAACCAAACCCAAACCAAACCGAAACCAAACCCAAACCAAGCCCAGAGAGACAGAGAGACAGACATCCAGAGAGAGAGAGAGAGACAGAGAGACAGAAAGAGACCCATACCCAACCAAACCCAAACCCAAACCAAACCCAAACCAAACCCAAACCCAAACAAAACCCAAACCAAACCCAAACCAAACCCAGAGGCAGAGAGAACCCAGAGAGACAGAGAGAGACAGAGAGTGAGAGACAGAGACCCAAACCAAACCCAAACCAAACCCAAACCCAAACCAAACCCAAACCCAAACCAAACCAAACCCAAACCCAAACCAAGCCCAGAGGCAGAGAGAACCCAGAGAGACAGAGATAACCCAGAGCGACAGAGAGAGACAGAGAGACAGAGAGGCAGACAGCCAGAGAGACAGAGAGAGAGAGAGACCCAAACCCAAACCCAAACCAAACCCAAACCAAGCCCAGAGGCAGAGAGAACCCAGAGAGACAGAGAGAACCCAGAGAGACAAAGAGAGAGACAGAGACCCAAACCAAACCCAAACCAAGCCCAGAGGCAGAGAGAACCCAGAGAGACAGAGAACCCAGAGAGACAGAGAGAGACAGAGAGACAGAGAGGCAGACAGCCAGAGAGACAGAGAGAGAGAGAGACCCAGAGCCAGAGAGACAGAGAGAGAGATAGAGAGAGAGACAAAGACCCAAACCAAACCCAAACCAAACCCAAACCCAAACCAAGCCCAGAGGCAGAGAGAACCCAGAGAGACAGAGAGAGACAGAGAGTGAGAGACAGAGACCCAAACCAAACCCAAACCAAACCCAAACCCAAACCAAACCCAAACCCAAACCAAACCAAACCCAAACCCAAACCAAGCCCAGAGGCAGAGAGAACCCAGAGAGACAGAGATAACCCAGAGCGACAGAGAGAGACAGAGAGACAGAGAGGCAGACAGCCAGAGAGACAGAGAGAGAGAGAGACCCAAACCCAAACCCAAACCAAACCCAAACCAAGCCCAGAGGCAGAGAGAACCCAGAGAGACAGAGAGAACCCAGAGAGACAAAGAGAGAGACAGAGACCCAAACCAAACCCAAACCAAGCCCAGAGGCAGAGAGAACCCAGAGAGACAGAGAACCCAGAGAGACAGAGAGAGACAGAGAGACAGAGAGGCAGACAGCCAGAGAGACAGAGAGAGAGAGAGACCCAGAGCCAGAGAGACAGAGAGAGAGATAGAGAGAGAGACAAAGACCCAAACCAAACCCAAACCAAACCCAAACCCAAACCAAGCCCAGAGGCAGAGAGAACCCAGAGAGACAGAGATAACCCAGAGATAACCCAGAGAGACAGAGAGACAGAAAGGCAGACAGCCAGAGAGACAGAGAGAGAGAGAGAGACAGAGACCCAAACCCAAACCCAAACCAAACCCAAACCAAACCAAACCTAAACCAAACCAAACCCAAACCAAACCCAAACCAAACCCAAACCAAACCAAACCAAACCCAAACCAAACCCAAACCAAACCACACCAAGAGAGACAGAGAGACAGACATCCAGAGAGAGAGAGAGAGAGAGAGACAGAGAGACAGAGAGACAGAGAGAGACTCATACCAAACCACACCCAAACCCAAACCGAACCCAAACCAAACGCAAACCCAAACCAAACCCAAACCAAACCCAGAGGCAGAGAGAACCCAGAGAGACAGAGAGAGACAGAGAGTGAGAGACAGAGACCCAAACCAAACCCAAACCAAACCCAAACCCAAACCAAACCCAAACCCAAACCCAAACCAAACCAATCCCAAACCAAGCCCAGAGGCAGAGAGAACCCAGAGAGACAGAGAGAGAGAGAGAGAGACAGAGACCCAAACCCAAACCCAAACCAAACCCAAACCAAGCCGAGAGGCAGAGAGAACCCAGAGAGATAGAAAGAACCCAGAGAGACAGAGAGAGAGAGAGACAGAGACCCAAACCAAACCCAAACCAAGCCCAGAGGCAGAGAGAACCCAGAGATACAGAGATAACCCAGAGACACAGAGAGAGACAGAGAGACAGAGAGGCAGACAGCCAGAGAGACAGAGAGAGAGAGAGACAGAGACCCAAACCCAAACCCAAACCAAACCCAAACCAAACCCAAACCCAAACCAAACCACACCCAAACCAAACCGAAACCAAACCCAAACCAAGCCCAGAGAGACAGAGAGACAGACATCCAGAGAGAGAGAGAGAGACAGAGAGACAGAAAGAGACCCATACCCAACCAAACCCAAACCGAAACCAAACCCAAACCAAACCCAAACCCAAACAAAACCCAAACCAAATCCAAACCAAACCCAGAGGCAGAGAGAACCCAGAGAGACAGAGAGAGACAGAGAGTGAGAGACAGAGACCCAAACCAAACCCAAACCAAACCCAAACCCAAACCAAACCCAAACCCAAACCAAACCAAACCCAAACCCAAACCAAACCAATCCCAAACCAAGCCCAGAGGCAGAGAGAACCCAGAGAGATAGAGAGAACCCAGAGAGACAGAGAGAGAGAGAGACAGAGAACCAAGCCAAACCCAAACCAAACCAAACCAAACCCAAACCAAACCCAAACCAAACCCAAACCAAACCCAAACCAAACCCAAACCAAACCCAAACCAAACCCAAACCCAAACCCAGAGAGACAGAGAGAGACGGAGAGTGAGAGACAGAGACCCAAACAGAACCCAAACCAAACCAAACCCAAACCAAAACCAAACCCAAACCAAACCAAACCAAGCCCAGAGGCAGAGAGAACCCAGAGAGACAGAGAGAGAGAGAGAGACAGAGACCCAAACCCAAACCCAAACCAAACCCAAACCAAGCCCAGAGGCAGAGAGAACCCAGAGAGATAGAGAGAACCCAGAGAGACAGAGAGAGAGAGAGACAGAGAACCAAGCCAAACCCAAACCAAGCCCAGAGGCAGAGAGAACCCAGAGAGACAGAGATAACCCAGAGAGACAGAGAGAGACAGAGAGACAGAGAGGCAGACAGCCAGAGAGACAGAGAGAGAGAGAGACAGAGACCTAAACCCAAACCAAACCCAAACCCAAACCAAACCCAAACCAAACCCAAACCCAAACCAAACCAAACCCAAACCAAACCGAAACCAAACCCAAACCAAGCCCAGAGGCAGAGAGAACCCAGAGAGACAGAGAGAACCCAGAGAGACAGAGATAACCCAGAGCGACAGAGAGAGACAGAGAGACAGAGAGGCAGACAGCCAGAGAGACAGAGAGAGAGAGAGACCCAAACCCAAACCCAAACCAAACCCAAACCAAGCCCAGAGGCAGAGAGAACCCAGAGAGACAGAGAGAACCCAGAGAGACAAAGAGAGAGACAGAGACCCAAACCAAACCCAAACCAAGCCCAGAGGCAGAGAGAACCCAGAGAGACAGAGAACCCAGAGAGACAGAGAGAGACAGAGAGACAGAGAGGCAGACAGCCAGAGAGACAGAGAGAGAGAGAGACCCAGAGCCAGAGAGACAGAGAGAGAGATAGAGAGAGAGACAAAGACCCAAACCAAACCCAAACCAAACCCAAACCCAAACCAAGCCCAGAGGCAGAGAGAACCCAGAGAGACAGAGAGAGACAGAGAGTGAGAGACAGAGACCCAAACCAAACCCAAACCAAACCCAAACCCAAACCAAACCCAAACCCAAACCAAACCAAACCCAAACCCAAACCAAGCCCAGAGGCAGAGAGAACCCAGAGAGACAGAGATAACCCAGAGCGACAGAGAGAGACAGAGAGACAGAGAGGCAGACAGCCAGAGAGACAGAGAGAGAGAGAGACCCAAACCCAAACCCAAACCAAACCCAAACCAAGCCCAGAGGCAGAGAGAACCCAGAGAGACAGAGAGAACCCAGAGAGACAAAGAGAGAGACAGAGACCCAAACCAAACCCAAACCAAGCCCAGAGGCAGAGAGAACCCAGAGAGACAGAGAACCCAGAGAGACAGAGAGAGACAGAGAGACAGAGAGGCAGACAGCCAGAGAGACAGAGAGAGAGAGAGACCCAGAGCCAGAGAGACAGAGAGAGAGATAGAGAGAGAGACAAAGACCCAAACCAAACCCAAACCAAACCCAAACCCAAACCAAGCCCAGAGGCAGAGAGAACCCAGAGAGACAGAGATAACCCAGAGATAACCCAGAGAGACAGAGAGACAGAAAGGCAGACAGCCAGAGAGACAGAGAGAGAGAGAGAGACAGAGACCCAAACCCAAACCCAAACCAAACCCAAACCAAACCAAACCTAAACCAAACCAAACCCAAACCAAACCCAAACCAAACCCAAACCAAACCAAACCAAACCCAAACCAAACCCAAACCAAACCACACCAAGAGAGACAGAGAGACAGACATCCAGAGAGAGAGAGAGAGAGAGAGAGACAGAGAGACAGAGAGAGACTCATACCAAACCACACCCAAACCCAAACCGAACCCAAACCAAACGCAAACCCAAACCAAACCCAAACCAAACCCAGAGGCAGAGAGAACCCAGAGAGACAGAGAGAGACAGAGAGTGAGAGACAGAGACCCAAACCAAACCCAAACCAAACCCAAACCCAAACCAAACCCAAACCCAAACCCAAACCAAACCAATCCCAAACCAAGCCCAGAGGCAGAGAGAACCCAGAGAGACAGAGAGAGAGAGAGAGAGACAGAGACCCAAACCCAAACCCAAACCAAACCCAAACCAAGCCGAGAGGCAGAGAGAACCCAGAGAGATAGAAAGAACCCAGAGAGACAGAGAGAGAGAGAGACAGAGACCCAAACCAAACCCAAACCAAGCCCAGAGGCAGAGAGAACCCAGAGATACAGAGATAACCCAGAGACACAGAGAGAGACAGAGAGACAGAGAGGCAGACAGCCAGAGAGACAGAGAGAGAGAGAGACAGAGACCCAAACCCAAACCCAAACCAAACCCAAACCAAACCCAAACCCAAACCAAACCACACCCAAACCAAACCGAAACCAAACCCAAACCAAGCCCAGAGAGACAGAGAGACAGACATCCAGAGAGAGAGAGAGAGACAGAGAGACAGAAAGAGACCCATACCCAACCAAACCCAAACCGAAACCAAACCCAAACCAAACCCAAACCCAAACAAAACCCAAACCAAACCCAAACCAAACCCAGAGGCAGAGAGAACCCAGAGAGACAGAGAGAGACAGAGAGTGAGAGACAGAGACCCAAACCAAACCCAAACCAAACCCAAACCCAAACCAAACCCAAACCCAAACCAAACCAAACCCAAACCCAAACCAAACCAATCCCAAACCAAGCCCAGAGGCAGAGAGAACCCAGAGAGATAGAGAGAACCCAGAGAGACAGAGAGAGAGAGAGACAGAGAACCAAGCCAAACCCAAACCAAACCAAACCAAACCCAAACCAAACCCAAACCAAACCCAAACCAAACCCAAACCAAACCCAAACCAAACCCAAACCAAACCCAAACCCAAACCCAGAGAGACAGAGAGAGACGGAGAGTGAGAGACAGAGACCCAAACAGAACCCAAACCAAACCAAACCCAAACCAAACCCAAACCCAAACCAAACCAAACCCAAACCAAACCGAAACCAAACCCAAACCAAGCCCAGAGGCAGAGAGAACCCAGAGAGACAGAGAGAACCCAGAGAGACAGAGATAACCCAGAGCGACAGAGAGAGACAGAGAGACAGAGAGGCAGACAGCCAGAGAGACAGAGAGAGAGAGAGACCCAAACCCAAACCCAAACCAAACCCAAACCAAGCCCAGAGGCAGAGAGAACCCAGAGAGACAGAGAGAACCCAGAGAGACAAAGAGAGAGACAGAGACCCAAACCAAACCCAAACCAAGCCCAGAGGCAGAGAGAACCCAGAGAGACAGAGAACCCAGAGAGACAGAGAGAGACAGAGAGACAGAGAGGCAGACAGCCAGAGAGACAGAGAGAGAGAGAGACCCAGAGCCAGAGAGACAGAGAGAGAGATAGAGAGAGAGACAAAGACCCAAACCAAACCCAAACCAAACCCAAACCCAAACCAAGCCCAGAGGCAGAGAGAACCCAGAGAGACAGAGAGAGACAGAGAGTGAGAGACAGAGACCCAAACCAAACCCAAACCAAACCCAAACCCAAACCAAACCCAAACCCAAACCAAACCAAACCCAAACCCAAACCAAGCCCAGAGGCAGAGAGAACCCAGAGAGACAGAGATAACCCAGAGCGACAGAGAGAGACAGAGAGACAGAGAGGCAGACAGCCAGAGAGACAGAGAGAGAGAGAGACCCAAACCCAAACCCAAACCAAACCCAAACCAAGCCCAGAGGCAGAGAGAACCCAGAGAGACAGAGAGAACCCAGAGAGACAAAGAGAGAGACAGAGACCCAAACCAAACCCAAACCAAGCCCAGAGGCAGAGAGAACCCAGAGAGACAGAGAACCCAGAGAGACAGAGAGAGACAGAGAGACAGAGAGGCAGACAGCCAGAGAGACAGAGAGAGAGAGAGACCCAGAGCCAGAGAGACAGAGAGAGAGATAGAGAGAGAGACAAAGACCCAAACCAAACCCAAACCAAACCCAAACCCAAACCAAGCCCAGAGGCAGAGAGAACCCAGAGAGACAGAGATAACCCAGAGATAACCCAGAGAGACAGAGAGACAGAAAGGCAGACAGCCAGAGAGACAGAGAGAGAGAGAGAGACAGAGACCCAAACCCAAACCCAAACCAAACCCAAACCAAACCAAACCTAAACCAAACCAAACCCAAACCAAACCCAAACCAAACCCAAACCAAACCAAACCAAACCCAAACCAAACCCAAACCAAACCACACCAAGAGAGACAGAGAGACAGACATCCAGAGAGAGAGAGAGAGAGAGAGACAGAGAGACAGAGAGAGACTCATACCAAACCACACCCAAACCCAAACCGAACCCAAACCAAACGCAAACCCAAACCAAACCCAAACCAAACCCAGAGGCAGAGAGAACCCAGAGAGACAGAGAGAGACAGAGAGTGAGAGACAGAGACCCAAACCAAACCCAAACCAAACCCAAACCCAAACCAAACCCAAACCCAAACCCAAACCAAACCAATCCCAAACCAAGCCCAGAGGCAGAGAGAACCCAGAGAGACAGAGAGAGAGAGAGAGAGACAGAGACCCAAACCCAAACCCAAACCAAACCCAAACCAAGCCGAGAGGCAGAGAGAACCCAGAGAGATAGAAAGAACCCAGAGAGACAGAGAGAGAGAGAGACAGAGACCCAAACCAAACCCAAACCAAGCCCAGAGGCAGAGAGAACCCAGAGATACAGAGATAACCCAGAGACACAGAGAGAGACAGAGAGACAGAGAGGCAGACAGCCAGAGAGACAGAGAGAGAGAGAGACAGAGACCCAAACCCAAACCCAAACCAAACCCAAACCAAACCCAAACCCAAACCAAACCACACCCAAACCAAACCGAAACCAAACCCAAACCAAGCCCAGAGAGACAGAGAGACAGACATCCAGAGAGAGAGAGAGAGACAGAGAGACAGAAAGAGACCCATACCCAACCAAACCCAAACCGAAACCAAACCCAAACCAAACCCAAACCCAAACAAAACCCAAACCAAACCCAAACCAAACCCAGAGGCAGAGAGAACCCAGAGAGACAGAGAGAGACAGAGAGTGAGAGACAGAGACCCAAACCAAACCCAAACCAAACCCAAACCCAAACCAAACCCAAACCCAAACCAAACCAAACCCAAACCCAAACCAAACCAATCCCAAACCAAGCCCAGAGGCAGAGAGAACCCAGAGAGATAGAGAGAACCCAGAGAGACAGAGAGAGAGAGAGACAGAGAACCAAGCCAAACCCAAACCAAACCAAACCAAACCCAAACCAAACCCAAACCAAACCCAAACCAAACCCAAACCAAACCCAAACCAAACCCAAACCAAACCCAAACCCAAACCCAGAGAGACAGAGAGAGACGGAGAGTGAGAGACAGAGACCCAAACAGAACCCAAACCAAACCAAACCCAAACCAAAACCAAACCCAAACCAAACCAAACCAAGCCCAGAGGCAGAGAGAACCCAGAGAGACAGAGAGAGAGAGAGAGACAGAGACCCAAACCCAAACCCAAACCAAACCCAAACCAAGCCCAGAGGCAGAGAGAACCCAGAGAGATAGAGAGAACCCAGAGAGACAGAGAGAGAGAGAGACAGAGAACCAAGCCAAACCCAAACCAAGCCCAGAGGCAGAGAGAACCCAGAGAGACAGAGATAACCCAGAGAGACAGAGAGAGACAGAGAGACAGAGAGGCAGACAGCCAGAGAGACAGAGAGAGAGAGAGACAGAGACCTAAACCCAAACCAAACCCAAACCCAAACCAAACCCAAACCAAACCCAAACCCAAACCAAACCAAACCCAAACCAAACCGAAACCAAACCCAAACCAAGCCCAGAGGCAGAGAGAACCCAGAGAGACAGAGAGAACCCAGAGAGACAGAGAGAGAGACAGAGACCCAAACCAAACCCAAACCAAACCCAAACCAAACCCAAACCAAACCAAACCCAAACCAAACCCAAACCAAACCAAACCCAACCCAAGCCCAGAGGCAGAGAGAACCCAGAGAGACAGAGAGAACCCAGAGAGACAGAGAGAACCCAGAGAGACAGAGAGAGAGACAGAGACCCAAACCAAACCCAAACCAAGCCCAGAGGCAGAGAGACCCCAGAGAGACAGAGATAACCCAGAGAGACAGAGAGAGACAGAGAGACAGAGAGGCAGACAGCCAGAGAGACAGAGAGAGAGAGACCCAGAGCCAGAGAGACAGAGAGAGAGATAGAGAGAGAGACAAAGACCCAAACCAAACCCAAACCAAACCCAAACCCAAACCAAGCCCAGAGGCAGAGAGAACCCAGAGAGACAGAGATAACCCAGAGATAACCCAGAGAGACAGAGAGACAGAAAGGCAGACAGCCAGAGAGACAGAGAGAGAGAGAGAGACAGAGACCCAAACCCAAACCCAAACCAAGCCCAGAGAGACAGAGAGACAGACATCCAGAGAGAGAGAGAGAGACAGAGAGACAGAAAGAGACCCATACCCAACCAAACCCAAACCGAAACCAAACCCAAACCAAACCCAAACCCAAACAAAACCCAAACCAAACCCAAACCAAACCCAGAGGCAGAGAGAACCCAGAGAGACAGAGAGAGACAGAGAGTGAGAGACAGAGACCCAAACCAAACCCAAACCAAACCCAAACCCAAACCAAACCCAAACCCAAACCAAACCAAACCCAAACCCAAACCAAACCAATCCCAAACCAAGCCCAGAGGCAGAGAGAACCCAGAGAGACAGAGATAACCCAGAGCGACAGAGAGAGACAGAGAGACAGAGAGGCAGACAGCCAGAGAGACAGAGAGAGAGAGACCCAAACCCAAACCCAAACCAAACCCAAACCAAGCCCAGAGGCAGAGAGAACCCAGAGAGACAGAGAGAACCCAGAGAGACAAAGAGAGAGACAGAGACCCACACCAAACCCAAACCAAGCCCAGAGGCAGAGAGAACCCAGAGAGACAGAGATAACCCAGAGAGACAGAGAGAGACAGAGAGACAGAGAGGCAGACAGCCAGAGAGACAGAGAGAGAGAGAGACCCAGAGCCAGAGAGACAGAGAGAGAGATAGAGAGAGAGACAAAGACCCAAACCAAACCCAAACCAAACCCAAACCCAAACCAAGCCCAGAGGCAGAGAGAACCCAGAGAGACAGAGATAACCCAGAGATAACCCAGAGAGACAGAGAGACAGAAAGGCAGACAGCCAGAGAGACAGAGAGAGAGAGAGAGAGAGACAGAGACCCAAACCCAAACCCAAACCAAACCCAAACCAAACCAAACCTAAACCAAACCAAACCCAAACCAAACCCAAACCAAACCCAAACCAAACCAATCCAAACCCAAACCAAACCCAAACCAAACCACACCAAGAGAGACAGAAAGGCCGACAGCCAGAGAGACAGAGGGAGAGAGAGAGAGACAGAGACCCAAACCCAAACCCAAACCAAACCCAAACCAAACCAAACCTAAACCAAACCAAACCCAAACCAAACCCAAACCAAACCCAAACCAAACCAAATCAAACCCAAACCAAACCCAAACCAAACCACACCAAGAGAGACAGAGAGACAGACATCCAGAGAGAGAGAGAGAGAGAGAGACAGAGAGACAGAGAGAGACCCATACCAAACCACACCCAAACCCAAACCGAACCCAAACCAAACGCAAACCCAAACCAAACCCAAACCAAACCCAGAGGCAGAGAGAACCCAGAGAGACAGAGAGAGACAGAGAGTGAGAGACAGAGACCCAAACCAAACCCAAACCAAACCAAACCCAAACCCAAACCAAACCCAAACCAAACCAAACCCAAACCCAAACCAAACCAATCCCAAACCAAGCCCAGAGGCAGAGAGAACCCAGAGAGACAGAGAGAGAGAGAGAGAGACAGAGACCCAAACCCAAACCCAAACCAAACCCAAACCAAGCCGAGAGGCAGAGAGATCCCAGAGAGATAGAAAGAACCCAGAGAGACAGAGAGAGAGAGAGACAGAGACCCAAACCAAACCCAAACCAAGCCCAGAGGCAGAGAGAACCCAGAGAGACAGAGATAACCCAGAGACACAGAGAGAGACAGAGAGACAGAGAGTCAGACAGCCAGAGAGACAGAGAGAGAGAGAGACAGAGACCCAAACCCAAACCAAACCCAAACCCAAACCAAACCCAAACCAAACCCAAACCCAAACCAAACCAAACCCAAACCAAACCGAAACCAAACCCAAACCAAGCCCAGAGAGACAGAGAGACAGACATCCAGAGAGAGAGAGAGAGACAGAGAGACAGAAAGAGACCCATACCCAACCAAACCCAAACCCAAACCAAACCCAAACAAAACCCAAACCAAACCCAAACCAAACCCAGAGGCAGAGAGAACCCAGAGAGACAGAGAGAGACAGAGAGTGAGAGACAGAGACCCAAACCAAACCCAAACCAAACCCAAACCCAAACCAAGCCCAGAGGCAGAGAGAACCCAGAGAGACAGAGATAACCCAGAGCGACAGAGAGAGACAGAGAGACAGAGAGGCAGACAGCCAGAGAGACAGAGAGAGAGAGAGACCCAAACCCAAACCCAAACCAAACCCAAACCAAGCCCAGAGGCAGAGAGAACCCACAGAGACAGAGAACCCAGAGAGACAGAGAGAGACAGAGAGACAGAGAGGCAGACAGCCAGAGAGACAGAGAGAGAGAGAGACCCAGAGCCAGAGAGACAGAGAGAGAGATAGAGAGAGAGACAAAGACCCAAACCAAACCCAAACCAAACCCAAACCCAAACCAAGCCCAGAGGCAGAGAGAACCCAGAGAGACAGAGATAACCCAGAGATAACCCAGAGAGACAGAGAGACAGAAAGGCAGACAGCCAGAGAGACAGAGAGAGAGAGAGAGACAGAGACCCAAACCCAAACCCAAACCAAACCCAAACCAAACCAAACCTAAACCAAACCAAACCCAAACCAAACCCAAACCAAACCCAAACCCAAACCAAACCAAACCCAAACCCAAACCAAACCAATCCCAAACCAAGCCCAGAGGCAGAGAGAACCCAGAGAGACAGAGAGAGAGAGAGAGAGACAGAGACCCAAACCCAAACCCAAACCAAACCCAAACCAAGCCGAGAGGCAGAGAGAACCCAGAGAGATAGAAACAACCCAGAGAGACAGAGAGAGAGAGAGACAGAGACCCAAACCAAACCCAAACCAAGCCCAGAGGCAGAGAGAACCCAGAGATACAGAGATACCCCAGAGACACAGAGAGAGACAGAGAGACAGAGAGGCAGACAGCCAGAGAGACAGAGAGAGAGAGAGACAGAGACCCAAACCCAAACCCAAACCAAACCCAAACCAAACCCAAACCCAAACCAAACCACACCCAAACCAAACCGAAACCAAACCCAAACCAAGCCCAGAGAGACAGAGAGACAGACATCCAGAGAGAGAGAGAGAGACAGAGAGACAGAAAGAGACCCATACCCAACCAAACCCAAACCGAAACCAAACCCAAACCAAACCCAAACCCAAACAAAACCCAAACCAAACCCAAACCAAACCCAGAGGCAGAGAGAACCCAGAGAGACAGAGAGAGACAGAGAGTGAGAGACAGAGACCCAAACCAAACCCAAACCAAACCCAAACCCAAACCAAACCCAAACCCAAACCAAACCAAACCCAAACCCAAACCAAACCAATCCCAAACCAAGCCCAGAGGCAGAGAGAACCCAGAGAGATAGAGAGAACCCAGAGAGACAGAGAGAGAGAGAGACAGAGAACCAAGCCAAACCCAAACCAAACCAAACCAAACCCAAACCAAACCCAAACCAAACCCAAACCAAACCCAAACCAAACCCAAACCAAACCCAAACCAAACCCAAACCCAAACCCAGAGAGACAGAGAGAGACGGAGAGTGAGAGACAGAGACCCAAACAGAACCCAAACCAAACCAAACCCAAACCAAAACCAAACCCAAACCAAACCAAACCAAGCCCAGAGGCAGAGAGAACCCAGAGAGACAGAGAGAGAGAGAGAGACAGAGACCCAAACCCAAACCCAAACCAAACCCAAACCAAGCCCAGAGGCAGAGAGAACCCAGAGAGATAGAGAGAACCCAGAGAGACAGAGAGAGAGAGAGACAGAGAACCAAGCCAAACCCAAACCAAGCCCAGAGGCAGAGACAACCCAGAGAGACAGAGATAACCCAGAGAGACAGAGAGAGACAGAGAGACAGAGAGGCAGACAGCCAGAGAGACAGAGAGAGAGAGAGACAGAGACCTAAACCCAAACCAAACCCAAACCCAAACCAAACCCAAACCAAACCCAAACCCAAACCAAACCAAACCCAAACCAAACCGAAACCAAACCCAAACCAAGCCCAGAGGCAGAGAGAACCCAGAGAGACAGAGAGAACCCAGAGAGACAGAGAGAGAGACAGAGACCCAAACCAAACCCAAACCAAACCCAAACCAAACCCAAACCAAACCAAACCCAAACCAAACCCAAACCAAACCAAACCCAACCCAAGCCCAGAGGCAGAGAGAACCCAGAGAGACAGAGAGAACCCAGAGAGACAGAGAGAACCCAGAGAGACAGAGAGAGAGACAGAGACCCAAACCAAACCCAAACCAAGCCCAGAGGCAGAGAGACCCCAGAGAGACAGAGATAACCCAGAGAGACAGAGAGAGACAGAGAGACAGAGAGGCAGACAGCCAGAGAGACAGAGAGAGAGAGACCCAGAGCCAGAGAGACAGAGAGAGAGATAGAGAGAGAGACAAAGACCCAAACCAAACCCAAACCAAACCCAAACCCAAACCAAGCCCAGAGGCAGAGAGAACCCAGAGAGACAGAGATAACCCAGAGATAACCCAGAGAGACAGAGAGACAGAAAGGCAGACAGCCAGAGAGACAGAGAGAGAGAGAGAGACAGAGACCCAAACCCAAACCCAAACCCAAACCAAACCCAAACCCAAACCAAACCAAACCCAAACCAAACCGAAACCAAACCCAAACCAAGCCCAGAGAGACAGAGAGACAGACATCCAGAGAGAGAGAGAGAGACAGAGAGACAGAAAGAGACCCATACCCAACCAAACCCAAACCGAAACCAAACCCAAACCAAACCCAAACCCAAACAAAACCCAAACCAAACCCAAACCAAACCCAGAGGCAGAGAGAACCCAGAGAGACAGAGAGAGACAGAGAGTGAGAGACAGAGACCCAAACCAAACCCAAACCAAACCCAAACCCAAACCAAACCCAAACCCAAACCAAACCAAACCCAAACCCAAACCAAACCAATCCCAAACCAAGCCCAGAGGCAGAGAGAACCCAGAGAGACAGAGATAACCCAGAGCGACAGAGAGAGACAGAGAGACAGAGAGGCAGACAGCCAGAGAGACAGAGAGAGAGAGAGACCCAAACCCAAACCCAAACCAAACCCAAACCAAGCCCAGAGGCAGAGAGAACCCAGAGAGACAGAGAGAACCCAGAGAGACAAAGAGAGAGACAGAGACCCACACCAAACCCAAACCAAGCCCAGAGGCAGAGAGAACCCAGAGAGACAGAGATAACCCAGAGAGACAGAGAGAGACAGAGAGACAGAGAGGCAGACAGCCAGAGAGACAGAGAGAGAGAGAGACCCAGAGCCAGAGAGACAGAGAGAGAGATAGAGAGAGAGACAAAGACCCAAACCAAACCCAAACCAAACCCAAACCCAAACCAAGCCCAGAGGCAGAGAGAACCCAGAGAGACAGAGATAACCCAGAGATAACCCAGAGAGACAGAGAGACAGAAAGGCAGACAGCCAGAGAGACAGAGAGAGAGAGAGAGAGAGACAGAGACCCAAACCCAAACCCAAACCAAACCCAAACCAAACCAAACCTAAACCAAACCAAACCCAAACCAAACCCAAACCAAACCCAAACCAAACCAATCCAAACCCAAACCAAACCCAAACCAAACCACACCAAGAGAGACAGAAAGGCAGACAGCCAGAGAGACAGAGGGAGAGAGAGAGAGACAGAGACCCAAACCCAAACCCAAACCAAACCCAAACCAAACCAAACCTAAACCAAACCAAACCCAAACCAAACCCAAACCAAACCCAAACCAAACCAAATCAAACCCAAACCAAACCCAAACCAAACCACACCAAGAGAGACAGAGAGACAGACATCCAGAGAGAGAGAGAGAGAGAGAGAGACAGAGAGACAGAGAGAGACCCATACCAAACCACACCCAAACCCAAACCGAACCCAAACCAAACGCAAACCCAAACCAAACCCAAACCAAACCCAGAGGCAGAGAGAACCCAGAGAGACAGAGAGAGACAGAGAGTGAGAGACAGAGACCCAAACCAAACCCAAACCAAACCAAACCCAAACCCAAACCAAACCCAAACCAAACCAAACCCAAACCCAAACCAAACCAATCCCAAACCAAGCCCAGAGGCAGAGAGAACCCAGAGAGACAGAGAGAGAGAGAGAGAGACAGAGACCCAAACCCAAACCCAAACCAAACCCAAACCAAGCCGAGAGGCAGAGAGATCCCAGAGAGATAGAAAGAACCCAGAGAGACAGAGAGAGAGAGAGACAGAGACCCAAACCAAACCCAAACCAAGCCCAGAGGCAGAGAGAACCCAGAGAGACAGAGATAACCCAGAGACACAGAGAGAGACAGAGAGACAGAGAGGCAGACAGCCAGAGAGACAGAGAGAGAGAGAGACAGAGACCCAAACCCAAACCAAACCCAAACCCAAACCAAACCCAAACCAAACCCAAACCCAAACCAAACCAAACCCAAACCAAACCGAAACCAAACCCAAACCAAGCCCAGAGAGACAGAGAGACAGACATCCAGAGAGAGAGAGAGAGACAGAGAGACGGAAAGAGACCCATACCCAACCAAACCCAAACCCAAACCAAACCCAAACAAAACCCAAACCAAACCCAAACCAAACCCAGAGGCAGAGAGAACCCAGAGAGACAGAGAGAGACAGAGAGTGAGAGACAGAGACCCAAACCAAACCCAAACCAAACCCAAACCCAAACCAAGCCCAGAGGCAGAGAGAACCCAGAGAGACAGAGATAACCCAGAGCGACAGAGAGAGACAGAGAGACAGAGAGGCAGACAGCCAGAGAGACAGAGAGAGAGAGAGACCCAAACCCAAACCCAAACCAAACCCAAACCAAGCCCAGAGGCAGAGAGAACCCAGAGAGACAGAGAGAACCCAGAGAGACAAAGAGAGAGACAGAGACCCAAACCAAACCCAAACCAAGCCCAGAGGCAGAGAGAACCCACAGAGACAGAGAACCCAGAGAGACAGAGAGAGACAGAGAGACAGAGAGGCAGACAGCCAGAGAGACAGAGAGAGAGAGAGACCCAGAGCCAGAGAGACAGAGAGAGAGATAGAGAGAGAGACAAAGACCCAAACCAAACCCAAACCAAACCCAAACCCAAACCAAGCCCAGAGGCAGAGAGAACCCAGAGAGACAGAGATAACCCAGAGATAACCCAGAGAGACAGAGAGACAGAAAGGCAGACAGCCAGAGAGACAGAGAGAGAGAGAGAGACAGAGACCCAAACCCAAACCCAAACCAAACCCAAACCAAACCAAACCTAAACCAAACCAAACCCAAACCAAACCCAAACCAAACCCAAACCCAAACCAAACCAAACCCAAACCCAAACCAAACCAATCCCAAACCAAGCCCAGAGGCAGAGAGAACCCAGAGAGACAGAGATAACCCAGAGCGACAGAGAGAGACAGAGAGACAGAGAGGCAGACAGCCAGAGAGACAGAGAGAGAGAGAGACCCAAACCCAAACCCAAACCAAACCCAAACCAAGCCCAGAGGCAGAGAGAACCCAGAGAGACAGAGAGAACCCAGAGAGACAAAGAGAGAGACAGAGACCCAAACCAAACCCAAACCAAGCCCAGAGGCAGAGAGAACCCAGAGAGACAGAGATAACCCAGAGAGACAGAGAGAGACAGAGAGACAGAGAGGCAGACAGCCAGAGATACAGAGAGAGAGAGAGACCCAGAGCCAGAGAGACAGAGAGGGAGATAGAGAGAGAGACAAAGACCCAAACCAAACCCAAACCAAACCCAAACCCAAACCAAGCCCAGAGGCAGAGAGAACCCAGAGAGACAGAGATAACCCAGAGATAACCCAGAGAGACAGAGAGACAGAAAGGCAGACAGCCAGAGAGACAGAGAGAGAGAGAGAGAGACAGAGACCCAAACCCAAACCCAAACCAAACCCAAACCAAACCAAACCTAAACCAAACCAAACCCAAACCAAACCCAAACCAAACCCAAACCAAACCCAAACCAAACCAATCCAAACCCAAACCAAACCCAAACCAAACCACACCAAGAGAGACAGAAAGGCAGACAGCCAGAGAGACAGAGAGAGAGAGAGAGAGACAGAGACCCAAACCCAAACCCAAACCAAACCCAAACCAAACCAAACCTAAACCAAACCAAACCCAAACCAAACCCAAACCAAACCCAAACCAAACCAAACCAAACCCAAACCAAACCCAAACCAAACCACACCAAGAGAGACAGAGAGACAGACATCCAGAGAGAGAGAGAGAGAGAGAGACAGAGAGACAGAGAGAGACCCATACCAAACCACACCCAAACCCAAACCGAACCCAAACCAAACGCAAACCCAAACCAAACCCAAACCAAACCCAGAGGCAGAGAGAACCCAGAGAGACAGAGAAAGACAGAGAGTGAGAGACAGAGACCCAAACCAAACCCAAACCAAACCAAACCCAAACCCAAACCAAACCCAAACCAAACCAAACCCAAACCCAAACCAAACCAATCCCAAACCAAGCCCAGAGGCAGAGAGAACCCAGAGAGACAGAGAGAGAGAGAGAGAGACAGAGACCCAAACCCAAACCCAAACCAAACCCAAACCAAGCCGAGAGGCAGAGAGATCCCAGAGAGATAGAAAGAACCCAGAGAGACAGAGAGAGAGAGAGACAGAGACCCAAACCAAACTCAAACCAAGCCCAGAGGCAGAGAGAACCCAGAGAGACAGAGATAACCCAGAGACACAGAGAGAGACAGAGAGACAGAGAGGCAGACAGCCAGAGAGACAGAGAGAGAGAGAGACAGAGACCCAAACCCAAACCAAACCCAAACCCAAACCAAACCCAAACCAAACCCAAACCCAAACCAAACCAAACCCAAACCAAACCGAAACCAAACCCAAACCAAGCCCAGAGAGACAGAGAGACAGACATCCAGAGAGAGAGAGAGAGACAGAGAGACAGAAAGAGACCCATACCCAACCAAACCCAAACCCAAACCAAACCCAAACCAAACCCAAACCCAAACAAAACCCAAACCAAACCCAAACCAAACCCAGAGGCAGAGAGAACCCAGAGAGACAGAGAGAGACAGAGAGTGAGAGACAGAGACCCAAACCAAACCCAAACCAAACCCAAACCCAAACCAAACCCAAACCCAAACCAAACCAAACCCAAACCCAAACCAAGCCCAGAGGCAGAGAGAACCCAGAGAGACAGAGATAACCCAGAGCGACAGAGAGAGACAGAGAGACAGAGAGGCAGACAGCCAGAGAGACAGAGAGAGAGAGAGACCCAAACCCAAACCCAAACCAAACCCAAACCAAGCCCAGAGGCAGAGAGAACCCAGAGAGACAGAGAGAACCCAGAGAGACAAAGAGAGAGACAGAGAGACAGAAAGGCAGACAGCCAGAGAGACAGAGAAAGAGAGAGAGACAGAGACCCAAACCCAAACCCAAACCAAACCCAAACCAAACCAAACCTAAACCAAACCAAACCCAAACCAAACCCAAACCAAACCCAAACCAAACCAAACCAAACCCAAACCAAACCCAAACCAAACCACACCAAGAGAGACAGAGAGACAGACATCCAGAGAGAGAGAGAGAGAGAGAGACAGAGAGACAGAGAGAGACTCATACCAAACCACACCCAAACCCAAACCGAACCCAAACCAAACGCAAACCCAAACCAAACCCAAACCAAACCCAGAGGCAGAGAGAACCCAGAGAGACAGAGAGAGACAGAGAGTGAGAGACAGAGACCCAAACCAAACCCAAACCAAACCCAAACCCAAACCAAACCCAAACCCAAACCCAAACCAAACCAATCCCAAACCAAGCCCAGAGGCAGAGAGAACCCAGAGAGACAGAGAGAGAGAGAGAGAGACAGAGACCCAAACCCAAACCCAAACCAAACCCAAACCAAGCCGAGAGGCAGAGAGAACCCAGAGAGATAGAAAGAACCCAGAGAGACAGAGAGAGAGAGAGACAGAGACCCAAACCAAACCCAAACCAAGCCCAGAGGCAGAGAGAACCCAGAGATACAGAGATAACCCAGAGACACAGAGAGAGACAGAGAGACAGAGAGAGAGAGAGACAGAGACCCAAACCCAAACCCAAACCAAACCCAAACCAAACCCAAACCCAAACCAAACCACACCCAAACCAAACCGAAACCAAACCCAAACCAAGCCCAGAGAGACAGAGAGACAGACATCCAGAGAGAGAGAGAGAGACAGAGAGACAGAAAGAGACCCATACCCAACCAAACCCAAACCGAAACCAAACCCAAACCAAACCCAAACCCAAACAAAACCCAAACCAAACCCAAACCAAACCCAGAGGCAGAGAGAACCCAGAGAGACAGAGAGAGACAGAGAGTGAGAGACAGAGACCCAAACCAAACCCAAACCAAACCCAAACCCAAACCAAACCCAAACCCAAACCAAACCAAACCCAAACCCAAACCAAACCAATCCCAAACCAAGCCCAGAGGCAGAGAGAACCCAGAGAGATAGAGAGAACCCAGAGAGACAGAGAGAGAGAGAGACAGAGAACCAAGCCAAACCCAAACCAAACCAAACCAAACCCAAACCAAACCCAAACCAAACCCAAACCAAACCCAAACCAAACCCAAACCAAACCCAAACCAAACCCAAACCCAAACCCAGAGAGACAGAGAGAGACGGAGAGTGAGAGACAGAGACCCAAACAGAACCCAAACCAAACCAAACCCAAACCAAAACCAAACCCAAACCAAACCAAACCAAGCCCAGAGGCAGAGAGAACCCAGAGAGACAGAGAGAGAGAGAGAGACAGAGACCCAAACCCAAACCCAAACCAAACCCAAACCAAGCCCAGAGGCAGAGAGAACCCAGAGAGATAGAGAGAACCCAGAGAGACAGAGAGAGAGAGAGACAGAGAACCAAGCCAAACCCAAACCAAGCCCAGAGGCAGAGAGAACCCAGAGAGACAGAGATAACCCAGAGAGACAGAGAGAGACAGAGAGACAGAGAGGCAGACAGCCAGAGAGACAGAGAGAGAGAGAGAGACAGAGACCTAAACCCAAACCAAACCCAAACCCAAACCAAACCCAAACCAAACCCAAACCCAAACCAAACCAAACCCAAACCAAACCGAAACCAAACCCAAACCAAGCCCAGAGGCAGAGAGAACCCAGAGAGACAGAGAGAACCCAGAGAGACAGAGAGAGAGACAGAGACCCAAACCAAACCCAAACCAAACCCAAACCAAACCCAAACCAAACCAAACCCAAACCAAACCCAAACCAAACCAAACCCAACCCAAGCCCAGAGGCAGAGAGAACCCAGAGAGACAGAGAGAACCCAGAGAGACAGAGAGAACCCAGAGAGACAGAGAGAGAGACAGAGACCCAAACCAAACCCAAACCAAGCCCAGAGGCAGAGAGACCCCAGAGAGACAGAGATAACCCAGAGAGACAGAGAGAGACAGAGAGACAGAGAGGCAGACAGCCAGAGAGACAGAGAGAGAGAGACCCAGAGCCAGAGAGACAGAGAGAGAGATAGAGAGAGAGACAAAGACCCAAACCAAACCCAAACCAAACCCAAACCCAAACCAAGCCCAGAGGCAGAGAGAACCCAGAGAGACAGAGATAACCCAGAGATAACCCAGAGAGACAGAGAGACAGAAAGGCAGACAGCCAGAGAGACAGAGAGAGAGAGAGAGACAGAGACCCAAACCCAAACCCAAACCAAACCCAAACCAAACCAAACCTAAACCAAACCAAACCCAAACCAAACCCAAACCACACCCAAACCAAACCAAATCAACCCCAAACCAAACCCAAACCAAACCACACCAAGAGAGACAGAGAGACAGACATCCAGAGAGAGAGAGAGAGAGAGAGAGAGAGACAGAGAGACAGAAAGAGACCCATACCAAACCACACCCAAACCCAAACCGAACCCAAACCAAACCCAAACCCAAACCAAACCCAAACCAAACCCAGAGGCAGAGAGAACCCAGAGAGACAGAGAGAGACAGAGAGTGAGAGACAGAGACCCAAACCAAACCCAAACCAAACCAAACCCAAACCCAAACCAAACCAAACCAAACCCAAACCCAAACCAAACCAATCCCAAACCAAGCCCAGAGGCAGAGAGAACCCAGAGAGACAGAGAGAGAGAGAGAGAGAGACAGAGACGCAAACCAAACCCAAACCAAACCAAACCCAAACCAAACCAAACCCAAACCAAACCAAACCCAAACCAAACCAAACCCAAACCAAACCCAAACCGAACCCAAACCAAACCCAAACCAAACCCAAACCCAAACCCAGAGAGACAGAGAGAGACAGAGAGTGAGAGACAGAGACCCAAACCAAACCCAAACCAAACCAAACCCAAACGAAAACCAAACCCAAACCAAACCAAACCCAAACCCAAACCAAACCCAAACCAAACCAAACCAATCCCAAACCAAGCCCAGAGGCAGAGAGAACCCAGAGAGACAGAGAGAGAGAGAGAGAGACAGAGACCCAAACCCAAACCCAAACCAAACCCAAACCAAGCCGAGAGGCAGAGAGAACCCAGAGAGATAGAAAGAACCCAGAGAGACAGAGAGAGAGAGAGACAGAGACCCAAACCAAACCCAAACCAAGCCCAGAGGCAGAGAGAACCCAGAGAGACAGAGATAACCCAGAGACACAGAGAGAGACAGAGAGACAGAGAGGCAGACAGCCAGAGAGACAGAGAGAGAGAGAGACAGAGACCCAAACCCAAACCAAACCCAAACCAAACCCAAACCAAACCCAAACCCAAACCAAACCAAACCCAAACCAAACCGAAACCAAACCCAAACCAAGCCCAGAGAGACAGAGAGACAGACATCCAGAGAGAGAGAGAGAGACAGAGAGACAGAAAGAGACCCATACCCAACCAAACCCAAACCCAAACCAAACCCAAACCAAACCCAAACCCAAACAAAACCCAAACCAAACCCAAACCAAACCCAGAGGCAGAGAGAACCCAGAGAGACAGAGAGAGACAGAGAGTGAGAGACAGAGACCCAAACCAAACCCAAACCAAACCCAAACCCAAACCAAACCCAAACCCAAACCTTAACCAAACCAATCCCAAACCAAGCCCAGAGGCAGAGAGAACCCAGAGAGACAGAGAGAGAGAGAGAGAGACAGAGACCCAAACCCAAACCCAAACCAAACCCAAACCAAGCCGAGAGGCAGAGAGAACCCAGAGAGATAGAAAGAACCCAGAGAGACAGAGAGAGAGAGAGACAGAGACCCAAACCAAACCCAAACCAAGCCCAGAGGCAGAGAGAACCCAGAGATACAGAGATAACCCAGAGACACAGAGAGAGACAGAGAGACAGAGAGGCAGACAGCCAGAGAGACAGAGAGAGAGAGAGACAGAGACCCAAACCCAAACCCAAACCAAACCCAAACCAAACCCAAACCCAAACCAAACCACACCCAAACCAAACCGAAACCAAACCCAAACCAAGCCCAGAGAGACAGAGAGACAGACATCCAGAGAGAGAGAGAGAGACAGAGAGACAGAAAGAGACCCATACCCAACCAAACCCAAACCGAAACCAAACCCAAACCAAACCCAAACCCAGAGAGACAGAGAGAGACAGAGAGTGAGAGACAGAGACCCAAACCAAACCCAAACCAAACCCAAACCCAAACCAAACCCAAACCCAAACCAAACCAAACCCAAACCCAAACCAAACCAATCCCAAACCAAGCCCAGAGGCAGAGAGAACCCAGAGAGATAGAGAGAACCCAGAGAGACAGAGAGAGAGAGAGACAGAGAACCAAGCCAAACCCAAACCAAGCCCAGAGGCAGAGAGAACCCAGAGAGACAGAGATAACCCAGAGAGACAGAGAGAGACAGAGAGACAGAGAGGCAGGCAGCCAGAGAGACAGAGAGAGAGAGAGACCCAGAGCCAGAGAGACAGAGAGAGAGATAGAGAGAGAGACAAAGACCCAAACCAAACCCAAACCAAACCCAAACCCAAACCAAGCCCAGAGGCAGAGAGAACCCAGAGAGACAGAGATAACCCAGAGATAACCCAGAGAGACAGAGAGACAGAAAGGCAGACAGCCAGAGAGACAGAGAGAGAGAGAGAGAGACAGAGACCCAAACCCAAACCCAAACCAAACCCAAACCAAACCAAACCTAAACCAAACCAAACCCAAACCAAACCCAAACCAAACCCAAACCAAACCAATCCAAACCCAAACCAAACCCAAACCAAACCACACCAAGAGAGACAGAAAGGCAGACAGCCAGAGAGACAGAGAGAGAGAGAGAGAGACAGAGACCCAAACCCAAACCCAAACCAAACCCAAACCAAACGAAACCTAAACCAAACCAAACCCAAACCAAACCCAAACCAAACCCAAACCAAACCACACCAAGAGAGACAGAGAGACAGACATCCAGAGAGAGAGAGAGAGAGAGAGACAGAGAGACAGAGAGAGACCCATACCAAACCACACCCAAACCCAAACCGAACCCAAACCAAACGCAAACCCAAACCAAACCCAAACCAAACCCAGAGGCAGAGAGAACCCAGAGAGACAGAGAGAGACAGAGAGTGAGAGACAGAGACCCAAACCAAACCCAAACCAAACCAAACCCAAACCCAAACCAAACCCAAACCAAACCAAACCCAAACCCAAACCAAACCAATCCCAAACCAAGCCCAGAGGCAGAGAGAACCCAGAGAGACAGAGAGAGAGAGAGAGAGACAGAGACCCAAACCCAAACCCAAACCAAACCCAAACCAAGCCGAGAGGCAGAGAGATCCCAGAGAGATAGAAAGAACCCAGAGACACAGAGAGAGACAGAGAGACAGAGAGGCAGACAGCCAGAGAGACAGAGAGAGAGAGAGACAGAGACCCAAACCCAAACCAAACCCAAACCCAAACCAAACCCAAACCAAACCCAAACCCAAACCAAACCAAACCCAAACCAAACCGAAACCAAACCCAAACCAAGCCCAGAGAGACAGAGAGACAGACATCCAGAGAGAGAGAGAGAGACAGAGAGACAGAAAGAGACCCATACCCAACCAAACCCAAACCCAAACCAAACCCAAACCAAACCCAAACCCAAACAAAACCCAAACCAAACCCAAACCAAACCCAGAGGCAGAGAGAACCCAGAGAGACAGAGAGAGACAGAGAGTGAGAGACAGAGACCCAAACCAAACCCAAACCAAACCCAAACCCAAACCAAATCAAACCCAAACCCAAACCAAGCCCAGAGGCAGAGAGAACCCAGAGAGACAGAGATAACCCAGAGCGACAGAGAGAGACAGAGAGACAGAGAGGCAGACAGCCAGAGAGACAGAGAGAGAGAGAGACCCAAACCCAAACCCAAACCAAACCCAAACCAAGCCCAGAGGCAGAGAGAACCCAGAGAGACAGAGAGAACCCAGAGAGACAAAGAGAGAGACAGAGACCCAAACCAAACCCAAACCAAGCCCAGAGGCAGAGAGAACCCAGAGAGACAGAGAACCCAGAGAGACAGAGAGAGACAGAGAGACAGAGAGGCAGACAGCCAGAGAGACAGAGAGAGAGAGAGACCCAGAGCCAGAGAGACAGAGAGAGAGATAGAGAGAGAGACAAAGACCCAAACCAAACCCAAACCAAACCCAAACCCAAACCAAGCCCAGAGGCAGAGAGAACCCAGAGAGACAGAGATAACCCAGAGATAACCCAGAGAGACAGAGAGTCAGAAAGGCAGACAGCCAGAGAGACAGAGAGAGAGAGAGAGACAGAGACCCAAACCCAAACCCAAACCAAACCCAAACCAAACCAAACCTAAACCAAACCAAACCCAAACCAAACCCAAACCAAACCCAAACCAAACCAAACCAAACCCAAACCAAACCCAAACCAAACCACACCAAGAGAGACAGAGAGACAGACATCCAGAGAGAGAGAGAGAGAGAGAGACAGAGAGACAGAGAGAGACTCATACCAAACCACACCCAAACCCAAACCGAACCCAAACCAAACGCAAACCCAAACCAAACCCAAACCAAACCCAGAGGCAGAGAGAACCCAGAGAGACAGAGAGAGACAGAGAGTGAGAGACAGAGACCCAAACCAAACCCAAACCAAACCAAACCCAAACCCAAACCAAACCCAAACCAAACCAAACCAAACCCAAACCCAAACCAAACCAATCCCAAACCAAGCCCAGAGGCAGAGAGAACCCAGAGAGACAGAGAGAGAGAGAGAGGCAGAGACGCAAACCAAACCCAAACCAAACCAAACCAAACCCAAACCAAACCCAAACCAAACCCAAACCAAACCCAAACCAAACCCAAACCAAACCCAAACCCAAACCCAGAGAGACAGAGAGAGACGGAGAGTGAGAGACAGAGACCCAAACAGAACCCAAACCAAACCAAACCCAAACCAAAACCAAACCCAAACCAAACCAAACCCAAACCCAAACCAAACCAAACCAATCCCAAACCAAGCCCAGAGGCAGAGAGAACCCAGAGAGACAGAGAGAGAGAGAGAGACAGAGACCCAAACCCAAACCCAAACCAAACCCAAACCAAGCCCAGAGGCAGAGAGAACCCAGAGAGATAGAGAGAACCCAGAGAGACAGAGAGAGAGAGAGACAGAGAACCAAGCCAAACCCAAACCAAGCCCAGAGGCAGAGAGAACCCAGAGAGACAGAGATAACCCAGAGAGACAGAGAGAGACAGAGAGACAGAGAGGCAGACAGCCAGAGAGACAGAGAGAGAGAGAGACAGAGACCTAAACCCAAACCAAACCCAAACCCAAACCAAACCCAAACCAAACCCAAACCCAAACCAAACCAAACCCAAACCAAACCGAAACCAAACCCAAACCAAGCCCAGAGGCAGAGAGAACCCAGAGAGACAGAGAGAACCCAGAGAGACAGAGAGAGAGACAGAGACCCAAACCAAACCCAAACCAAACCCAAACCAAACCCAAACCAAACCAAACCTAAACCAAACCCAAACCAAACCAAACCCAACCCAAGCCCAGAGGCAGAGAGAACCCAGAGAGACAGAGAGAACCCAGAGAGACAGAGAGAACCCAGAGAGACAGAGAGAGAGACAGAGACCCAAACCAAACCCAAACCAAGCCCAGAGGCAGAGAGACCCCAGAGAGACAGAGATAACCCAGAGAGACAGAGAGAGACAGAGAGACAGAGAGGCAGACAGCCAGAGAGACAGAGAGAGAGAGAGACCCAGAGCCAGAGAGACAGAGAGAGAGATAGAGAGAGAGACAAAGACCCAAACCAAACCCAAACCAAACCCAAACCCAAACCAAGCCCAGAGGCAGAGAGAACCCAGAGAGACAGAGATAACCCAGAGATAACCCAGAGAGACAGAGAGACAGAAAGGCAGACAGCCAGAGAGACAGAGAGAGAGAGAGAGACAGAGACCCAAACCCAAACCCAAACCAAACCCAAACCAAACCAAACCTAAACCAAACCAAACCCAAACCAAACCCAAACCACACCCAAACCAAACCAAACCAACCCCAAACCAAACCCAAACCAAACCACACCAAGAGAGACAGAGAGACAGACATCCAGAGAGAGAGAGAGAGAGAGAGAGAGAGAGACAGAGAGACAGAAAGAGACCCATACCAAACCACACCCAAACCCAAACCGAACCCAAACCAAACCCAAACCCAAACCAAACCCAAACCAAACCCAGAGGCAGAGAGAACCCAGAGAGACAGAGAGAGACAGAGAGTGAGAGACAGAGACCCAAACCAAACCCAAACCAAACCAAACCCAAACCCAAACCAAACCAAACCAAACCCAAACCCAAACCAAACCAATCCCAAACCAAGCCCAGAGGCAGAGAGAACCCAGAGAGACAGAGAGAGAGAGAGAGAGACAGAGATGCAAACCAAACCCAAACCAAACCAAACCCAAACCAAACCAAACCCAAACCAAACCAAACCCAAACCAAACCAAACCCAAACCAAACCCAAACCGAACCCAAACCAAACCCAAACCAAACCCAAACCCAAACCCAGAGAGACAGAGAGAGACAGAGAGTGAGAGACAGAGACCCAAACCAAACCCAAACCAAACCAAACCCAAACGAAAACCAAACCCAAACCAAACCAAACCCAAACCCAAACCAAACCCAAACCAAACCAAACCAATCCCAAACCAAGCCCAGAGGCAGAGAGAACCCAGAGAGACAGAGAGAGAGAGAGAGAGACAGAGACCCAAACCCAAACCCAAACCAAACCCAAACCAAGCCGAGAGGCAAAGAGAACCCAGAGAGATAGAAAGAACCCAGAGAGACAGAGAGAGAGAGAGACAGAGACCCAAACCAAACCCAAACCAAGCCCAGAGGCAGAGAGAACCCAGAGAGACAGAGATAACCCAGAGACACAGAGAGAGACAGAGAGACAGAGAGGCAGACAGCCAGAGAGACAGAGAGAGAGAGAGACAGAGACCCAAACCCAAACCAAACCCAAACCAAACCCAAACCAAACCCAAACCCAAACCAAACCAAACCCAAACCAAACCGAAACCAAACCCAAACCAAGCCCAGAGAGACAGAGAGACAGACATCCAGAGAGAGAGAGAGAGACAGAGAGACAGAAAGAGACCCATACCCAACCAAACCCAAACCCAAACCAAACCCAAACCAAACCCAAACCCAAACAAAACCCAAACCAAACCCAAACCAAACCCAGAGGCAGAGAGAACCCAGAGAGACAGAGAGAGACAGAGAGTGAGAGACAGAGACCCAAACCAAACCCAAACCAAACCCAAACCCAAACCAAACCCAAACCCAAACCCAAACCAAACCAATCCCAAACCAAGCCCAGAGGCAGAGAGAACCCAGAGAGACAGAGAGAGAGAGAGAGAGACAGAGACCCAAACCCAAACCCAAACCAAACCCAAACCAAGCCGAGAGGCAGAGAGAACCCAGAGAGATAGAAAGAACCCAGAGAGACAGAGAGAGAGAGAGACAGAGACCCAAACCAAACCCAAACCAAGCCCAGAGGCAGAGAGAACCCAGAGATACAGAGATAACCCAGAGACACAGAGAGAGACAGAGAGACAGAGAGGCAGACAGCCAGAGAGACAGAGAGAGAGAGAGACAGAGACCCAAACCCAAACCCAAACCAAACCCAAACCAAACCCAAACCAAACCGAAACCAAACCCAAACCAAGCCCAGAGAGACAGAGAGACAGACATCCAGAGAGAGAGAGAGAGACAGAGAGACAGAAAGAGACCCATACCCAACCAAACCCAAACCGAAACCAAACCCAAACCAAACCCAAACCCAAACAAAACCCAAACCAAACCCAAACCAAACCCAGAGGCAGAGAGAACCCAGAGAGACAGAGAGAGACAGAGAGTGAGAGACAGAGACCCAAACCAAACCCAAACCAAACCCAAACCCAAACCAAACCCAAACCCAAACCAAACCAAACCCAAACCCAAACCAAACCAATCCCAAACCAAGCCCAGAGGCAGAGAGAACCCAGAGAGACAGAGATAACCCAGAGCGACAGAGAGAGACAGAGAGACAGAGAGGCAGACAGCCAGAGAGACAGAGAGAGAGAGAGAGACCCAAACCCAAACCCAAACCAAACCCAAACCAAGCCCAGAGGCAGAGAGAACCCAGAGAGACAGAGAGAACCCAGAGAGACAAAGAGAGAGACAGAGACCCAAACCAAACCCAAACCAAGCCCAGAGGCAGAGAGAACCCAGCGAGACAGAGATAACCCAGAGAGACAGAGAGAGACAGAGAGACAGAGAGGCAGACAGCCAGAGAGACAGAGAGAGAGAGAGACCCAGAGCCAGAGAGACAGAGAGAGAGATAGAGAGAAAGACAAAGACCCAAACCAAACCCAAACCAAGCCCAGAGGCAGAGAGAACCCAGAGAGACAGAGATAACCCAGAGATAACCCAGAGAGACAGAGAGACAGAAAGGCAGACAGCCAGAGAGACAGAGAGAGAGAGAGAGAGACAGAGACCCAAACCCAAACCCAAACCAAACCCAAACCAAACCAAACCTAAACCAAACCAAACCCAAACCAAACCCAAACCAAACCCAAACCAAACCAAACCAAACCCAAACCAAACCCAAACCAAACCACACCAAGAGAGACAGAGAGACAGACATCCAGAGAGAGAGAGAGAGAGAGAGAGACAGAGAGACAGAGAGAGAAGTATACCAAACCACACCCAAACCCAAACCGAACCCAAACCAAACCCAAACCCAAACCAAACCCAAACCAAACCCAGAGGCAGAGAGAACCCAGAGAGACAGAGAGAACCCAGAGAGACAGAGAGAGAGACAGAGACCCAAACCAAACCCAAACCAAGCCCAGAGACAGAGATAACCCAGAGAGACAGAGAGAGACAGAGAGACAGAGAGGCAGACAGCCAGAGAGACAGAGAGAGAGAGAGAGACCCAGAGCCAGAGAGACAGAGAGAGAGATAGAGAGAGAGACAAAGACCCAAACCAAACCCAAACCAAACCCAAACCCAAACCAAGCCCAGAGGCAGAGAGAACCCAGAGAGACAGAGATAACCCAGAGATAACCCAGAGAGACAGAGAGACAGAAAGGCAGACAGCCAGAGAGACAGAGAGAGAGAGAGAGACAGAGACCCAAACCCAAACCCAAACCAAACCCAAACCAAACCAAACCTAAACCAAACCAAACCCAAACCAAACCCAAACCACACCCAAACCAAACCAAACCAACCCCAAACCAAACCCAAACCAAACCACACCAAGAGAGACAGAGAGACAGACATCCAGAGAGAGAGAGAGAGAGAGAGAGAGAGACAGAGAGACAGAAAGAGACCCATACCAAACCACACCCAAACCCAAACCGAACCCAAACCAAACCCAAACCCAAACCAAACCCAAACCAAACCCAGAGGCAGAGAGAACCCAGAGAGACAGAGAGAGACAGAGAGTGAGAGACAGAGACCCAAACCAAACCCAAACCAAACCAAACCCAAACCCAAACCAAACCAAACCAAACCCAAACCCAAACCAAACCAATCCCAAACCAAGCCCAGAGGCAGAGAGAACCCAGAGAGACAGAGAGAGAGAGAGAGAGACAGAGACGCAAACCAAACCCAAACCAAACCAAACCCAAACCAAACCAAACCCAAACCAAACCAAACCCAAACCAAACCCAAACCGAACCCAAACCAAACCCAAACCAAACCCAAACCCAAACCCAGAGAGACAGAGAGAGACAGAGAGTGAGAGACAGAGACCCAAACCAAACCCAAACCAAACCAAACCCAAACGAAAACCAAACCCAAACCAAACCAAACCCAAACCCAAACCAAACCCAAACCAAACCAAACCAATCCCAAACCAAGCCCAGAGGCAGAGAGAACCCAGAGAGACAGAGAGAGAGAGAGAGAGACAGAGACCCAAACCCAAACCCAAACCAAACCCAAACCAAGCCGAGAGGCAGAGAGAACCCAGAGAGATAGAAAGAACCCAGAGAGACAGAGAGAGAGAGAGACAGAGACCCAAACCAAACCCAAACCAAGCCCAGAGGCAGAGAGAACCCAGAGAGACAGAGATAACCCAGAGACACAGAGAGAGACAGAGAGACAGAGAGGCAGACAGCCAGAGAGACAGAGAGAGAGAGAGACAGAGACCCAAACCCAAACCCAAACCAAACCCAAACCCAAACCAAACCAAACCCAAACCAAACCGAAACCAAACCCAAACCAAGCCCAGAGAGACAGAGAGACAGACATCCAGAGAGAGAGAGAGAGACAGAGAGACAGAAAGAGACCCATACCCAACCAAACCCAAACCCAAATCAAACCCAAACCAAACCCAAACCCAAACAAAACCCAAACCAAACCCAAACCAAACCCAGAGGCAGAGAGAACCCAGAGAGACAGAGAGAGACAGAGAGTGAGAGACAGAGACCCAAACCAAACCCAAACCAAACCCAAACCCAAACCAAACCCAAACCCAAACCCAAACCAAACCAATCCCAAACCAAGCCCAGAGGCAGAGAGAACCCAGAGAGACAGAGAGAGAGAGAGAGAGACAGAGACCCAAACCCAAACCCAAACCAAACCCAAACCAAGCCGAGAGGCAGAGAGAACCCAGAGAGATAGAAAGAACCCAGAGAGACAGAGAGAGAGAGAGACAGAGACCCAAACCAAACCCAAACCAAGCGCAGAGGCAGAGAGAACCCAGAGATACAGAGATAACCCAGAGACACAGAGAGAGACAGAGAGACAGAGAGGCAGACAGCCAGAGAGACAGAGAGAGAGAGAGACAGAGACCCAAACCCAAACCCAAACCAAACCCAAACCAAACCCAAACCCAAACCAAACCACACCCAAACCAAACCGAAACCAAACCCAAACCAAGCCCAGAGAGACAGAGAGACAGACATCCAGAGAGAGAGAGAGAGACAGAGAGACAGAAAGAGACCCATACCCAACCAAACCCAAACCGAAACCAAACCCAAACCAAACCCAAACCCAAACAAAACCCAAACCAAACCCAAACCAAACCCAGAGGCAGAGAGAACCCAGAGAGACAGAGAGAGACAGAGAGTGAGAGACAGAGACCCAAACCAAACCCAAACCAAACCCAAACCCAAACCAAACCCAAACCCAAACCAAACCAAACCCAAACCCAAACCAAACCAATCCCAAACCAAGCCCAGAGGCAGAGAGAACCCAGAGAGACAGAGATAACCCAGAGCGACAGAGAGAGACAGAGAGACAGAGAGGCAGACAGCCAGAGAGACAGAGAGAGAGAGAGAGACCCAAACCCAAACCCAAACCAAACCCAAACCAAGCCCAGAGGCAGAGAGAACCCAGAGAGACAGAGAGAACCCAGAGAGACAAAGAGAGAGACAGAGACCCAAACCAAACCCAAACCAAGCCCAGAGGCAGAGAGAACCCAGAGAGACAGAGATAACCCAGAGAGACAGAGAGAGACAGAGAGACAGAGAGGCAGACAGCCAGAGAGACAGAGAGAGAGAGAGACCCAGAGCCAGAGAGACAGAGAGAGAGATAGAGAGAGAGACAAAGACCCAAACCAAACCCAAACCAAACCCAAACCCAAACCAAGCCCAGAGGCAGAGAGAACCCAGAGAGACAGAGATAACCCAGAGATAACCCAGAGAGACAGAGAGACAGAAAGGCAGACAGCCAGAGAGACAGAGAGAGAGAGAGAGAGACAGAGACCCAAACCCAAACCCAAACCAAACCCAAACCAAACCAAACCTAAACCAAACCAAACCCAAACCAAACCCAAACCAAACCCAAACCAAACCAAACCAAACCCAAACCAAACCCAAACCAAACCACACCAAGAGAGACAGAGAGACAGACATCCAGAGAGAGAGAGAGAGAGAGAGAGACAGAGAGACAGAGAGAGACCCATACCAAACCAAACCCAAACCAAACCCAGAGGCAGAGAGAACCCAGAGAGACAGAGAGAACCCAGAGAGACAGAGAGAGAGACAGAGACCCAAACCAAACCCCAGAGAGATAACCCAGAGAGACAGAGAGAGACAGAGAGACAGAGAGGCAGACAGCCAGAGAGACAGAGAGAGAGAGAGAGACCCAGAGCCAGAGAGACAGAGAGAGAGATAGAGAGAGAGACAAAGACCCAAACCAAACCCAAACCAAACCCAAACCCAAACCAAGCCCAGAGGCAGAGAGAACCCAGAGAGACAGAGATAACCCAGAGATAACCCAGAGAGACAGAGAGACAGAAAGGCAGACAGCCAGAGAGACAGAGAGAGAGAGAGAGACAGAGACCCAAACCCAAACCCAAACCAAACCCAAACCAAACCAAACCTAAACCAAACCAAACCCAAACCAAACCCAAACCACACCCAAACCAAACCAAACCAACCCCAAACCAAACCCAAACCAAACCACACCAAGAGAGACAGAGAGACAGACATCCAGAGAGAGAGAGAGAGAGAGAGAGACAGAGAGACAGAGAGAGACCCATACCAAACCACACCCAAACCCAAACCGAACCCAAACCAAACCCAAAACCAAACCAAACCCAAACCAAACCCAGAGGCAGAGAGAACCCAGAGAGACAGAGAGAGACAGAGAGTGAGAGACAGAGACCCAAACCAAACCCAAACCAAACCAAACCCAAACCCAAACCAAACCCAAACCAAACCAAACCCAAACCCAAACCAAACCAATCCCAAACCAAGCCCAGAGGCAGAGAGAACCCAGAGAGACAGAGAGAGAGAGAGAGGCAGAGACGCAAACCAAACCCAAACCAAACCAAACCAAACCCAAACCAAACCCAAACCAAACCCAAACCAAACCCAAACCAAACCCAAACCAAACCCAAACCCAAACCCAGAGAGACAGAGAGAGACAGAGAGTGAGAGACAGAGACCCAAACCAAACCCAAACCAAACCAAACCCAAACCAAAACCAAACCCAAACCAAACCAAACCCAAACCCAAACCAAACCAAACCAATCCCAAACCAAGCCCAGAGGCAGAGAGAACCCAGAGAGACAGAGAGAGAGAGAGAGACAGAGACCCAAACCCAAACCCAAACCAAACCCAAACCAAGCCCAGAGGCAGAGAGAACCCAGAGAGATAGAGAGAACCCAGAGAGACAGAGAGAGAGAGAGACAGAGAACCAAGCCAAACCCAAACCAAGCCCAGAGGCAGAGAGAACCCAGAGAGACAGAGATAACCCAGAGAGACAGAGAGAGACAGAGAGACAGAGAGGCAGACAGCCAGAGAGACAGAGAGAGAGAGAGACAGAGACCCAAACCCAAACCAAACCCAAACCCAAACCAAACCCAAACCAAACCCAAACCCAAACCCAAACCAAACCCAAACCCAAACCAAACCAAACCCATACCAAACCGAAACCAAACCCAAACCAAGCCCAGAGAGACAGAGAGACAGACATCCAGAGAGAGAGAGAGAGACAGAGAGACAGAAAGAGACCCATACCCAACCAAACCCAAACCGAAACCAAACCCAAACCAAACCCAAACCCAAACAAAACCCAAACTAAACCCAAACCAAACCCAGAGGCAGAGAGAACCCAGAGAGACAGAGAGAGACAGAGAGTGAGAGACAGAGACCCAAACCAAACCCAAACCAAACCCAAACCCAAACCAAACCCAAACCCAAACCAAACCAAACCCAAACCCAAACCAAACCAATCCCAAACCAAGCCCAGAGGCAGAGAGAACCCAGAGAGACAGAGATAACCCAGAGCGACAGAGAGAGACAGAGAGACAGAGAGGCAGACAGCCAGAGAGACAGAGAGAGAGAGAGACCCAAACCCAAACCCAAACCAAACCCAAACCAAGCCCAGAGGCAGAGAGAACCCAGAGAGACAGAGAGAACCCAGAGAGACAAAGAGAGAGACAGAGACCCAAACCAAACCCAAACCAAGCCCAGAGGCAGAGAGAACACAGAGAGACAGAGATAACCCAGAGAGACAGAGAGAGACAGAGAGACAGAGAGGCAGACAGCCAGAGAGACAGAGAGAGAGAGAGACCCAGAGCCAGAGAGACAGAGAGAGAGATAGAGAGAGAGACAAAGACCCAAACCAAACCCAAACCAAACCCAAACCCAAACCAAGCCCAGAGGCAGAGAGAACCCAGAGAGACAGAGATAACCCAGAGATAACCCAGAGAGACAGAGAGACAGAAAGGCAGACAGCCAGAGAGACAGAGAGAGAGAGAGAGAGACAGAGACCCAAACCCAAACCCAAACCAAACCCAAACCAAACCAAACCTAAACCAAACCAAACCCAAACCAAACCCAAACCAAACCCAAACCAAACCAAACCAAACCCAAACCAAACCCAAACCAAACCACACCAAGAGAGACAGAGAGACAGACATCCAGAGAGAGAGAGAGAGAGAGAGACAGAGAGACAGAGAGAGACCCATACCAAACCACACCCAAACCCAAACCGAACCCAAACCAAACCCAAACCCAAACCAAACCCAAACCAAACCCAGAGGCAGAGAGAACCCAGAGAGACAGAGAGAGAGACAGAGACCCAAACCAAACCCAAACCAAGCCCAGAGGCAGAGGGAACCCAGAGAGACAGAGATAACCCAGAGAGACAGAGAGAGACAGAGAGACAGAGAGGCAGACAGCCAGAGAGACAGAGAGAGAGAGAGAGACCCAGAGCCAGAGAGACAGAGAGAGAGATAGAGAGAGAGACAAAGACCCAAACCAAACCCAAACCAAACCCAAACCCAAACCAAGCCCAGAGGCAGAGAGAACCCAGAGAGACAGAGATAACCCAGAGATAACCCAGAGAGACAGAGAGACAGAAAGGCAGACAGCCAGAGAGACAGAGAGAGAGAGAGAGACAGAGACCCAAACCCAAACCCAAACCAAACCCAAACCAAACCAAACCTAAACCAAACCAAACCCAAACCAAACCCAAACCACACCCAAACCAAACCAAACCAACCCCAAACCAAACCCAAACCAAACCACACCAAGAGAGACAGAGAGACAGACATCCAGAGAGAGAAAGAGAGAGAGAGAGACAGAGAGACAGAGAGAGACCCATACCAAACCACACCCAAACCTAAACCGAACCCAAACCAAACCCAAACCCAAACCAAACCCAAACCAAACCCAGAGGCAGAGAGAACCCAGAGAGACAGAGAGAGACAGAGAGTGAGAGACAGAGACCCAAACCAAACCCAAACCAAACCAAACCCAAACCCAAACCAAACCCAAACCAAACCAAACCCAAACCCAAACCAAACCAATCCCAAACCAAGCCCAGAGGCAGAGAGAACCCAGAGAGACACAGAGAGAGAGAGAGGCAGAGACGCAAACCAAACCCAAACCAAACCAAACCAAACCCAAACCAAACCCAAACCAAAGCCAAACCAAACCCAAACCAAACCCAAACCAAACCCAAACCCAAACCCAGAGAGACAGAGAGAGACAGAGAGTGAGAGACAGAGACCCAAACCAAACCCAAACCAAACCAAACCCAAACCAAAACCAAACCCAAACCAAACCAAACCCAAACCCAAACCAAACCAAACCAATCCCAAACCAAGCCCAGAGGCAGAGAGAACCCAGAGAGACAGAGAGAGAGAGAGAGACAGAGACCCAAACCCAAACCCAAACCAAACCCAAACCAAGCCCAGAGGCAGAGAGAACCCAGAGAGATAGAGAGAACCCAGAGAGACAGAGAGAGAGAGAGACAGAGAACCAAGCCAAACCCAAACCAAGCCCAGAGGCAGAGAGAACCCAGAGAGACAGAGATAACCCAGAGAGACAGAGAGAGACAGAGAGACAGAGAGGCAGACAGCCAGAGAGACAGAGAGAGAGAGAGAGAGACAGAGACCCAAACCCAAACCAAACCCAAACCCAAACCAAACCCAAACCAAACCCAAACCCAAACCAAACCAAACCCAAACCAAACCGAAATCAAACCCAAACCAAGCCCAGAGGCAGAGAGAACCCAGAGAGACAGAGAGAACCCAGAGAGACAGAGAGAACCCAGAGAGACAGAGAGAACCCAGAGAGACAGAGAGAGAGAGACAGAGACCCAAACCAAACCCAAACCAAGCCCAGAGGCAGAGAGAACCCAGAGAGACAGAGATAACCCAGAGAGACAGAGAGAGACAGAGAGACAGAGAGGCAGACAGCCAGAGAGACAGAGAGAGAGAGAGACCCAGAGCCAGAGAGACAGAGAGAGAGATAGAGAGAGAGACAAAGACCCAAACCAAACCCAAACCAAACCCAAACCCAAACCAAGCCCAGAGGCAGAGAGAACCCAGAGAGACAGAGATAACCCAGAGATAACCCAGAGAGACAGAGAGACAGAAAGGCAGACAGCCAGAGAGACAGAGAGAGAGAGAGAGACAGAGACCCAAACCCAAACCCAAACCAAACCCAAACCAAACCAAACCTAAACCAAACCAAACCCAAACCAAACCCAAACCACACCCAAACCAAACCAAACCAACCCCAAACCAAACCCAAACCAAACCACACCAAGAGAGACAGAGAGACAGACATCCAGAGAGAGAGAGAGAGAGAGAGAGAGACAGAGAGACGGAAAGAGACCCATACCAAACCACACCCAAACCCAAACCGAACCCAAACCAAACCCAAACCCAAACCAAACCCAAACCAAACCCAGAGGCAGAGAGAACCCAGAGAGACAGAGAGAGACAGAGACAGAGACGCAAACCAAACCCAAACCAAACCAAACCCAAACCAAACCAAACCCAAACCAAACCAAACCCAAACCAAACCCAAACCGAACCCAAACCAAACCCAAACCAAACCCAAACCCAAACCCAGAGAGACAGAGAGAGACAGAGAGTGAGAGACAGAGACCCAAACCAAACCCAAACCAAACCAAACCCAAACCAAAACCAAACCCAAACCAAACCAAACCCAAACCCAAACCAAACCCAAACCAAACCAAACCAATCCCAAACCAAGCCCAGAGGCAGAAAGAACCCAGAGAGACAGAGAGAGAGAGAGAGAGACAGAGACCCAAACCCAAACCCAAACCAAACCCAAACCAAGCCGAGAGGCAGAGAGAACCCAGAGAGATAGAAAGAACCCAGAGAGACAGAGAGAGAGAGAGACAAAGACCCAAACCGAACCCAAACCAAGCCCAGAGGCAGAGAGAACCCAGAGAGATAGAGAGAACCCAGAGAGACAGAGAGAGAGAGAGACAGAGAACCAAGCCAAACCCAAACCAAGCCCAGAGGCAGAGAGAACCCAGAGAGACAGAGATAACCCAGAGAGACAGAGAGAGACAGAGAGACAGAGAGGCAGACAGCCAGAGAGACAGAGAGAGAGAGAGACAGAGACCCAAACCCAAACCAAACCCAAACCCAAACCAAACCCAAACCAAACCCAAACCCAAACCCAAACCAAACCCAAACCCAAACCAAACCAAACCCATACCAAACCGAAACCAAACCCAAACCAAGCCCAGAGAGACAGAGAGACAGACATCCAGAGAGAGAGAGAGAGACAGAGAGACAGAAAGAGACCCATACCCAACCAAACCCAAACCGAAACCAAACCCAAACCAAACCCAAACCCAAACAAAACCCAAACTAAACCCAAACCAAACCCAGAGGCAGAGAGAACCCAGAGAGACAGAGAGAGACAGAGAGTGAGAGACAGAGACCCAAACCAAACCCAAACCAAACCCAAACCCAAACCAAACCCAAACCCAAACCAAACCAAACCCAAACCCAAACCAAACCAATCCCAAACCAAGCCCAGAGGCAGAGAGAACCCAGAGAGACAGAGATAACCCAGAGCGACAGAGAGAGACAGAGAGACAGAGAGGCAGACAGCCAGAGAGACAGAGAGAGAGAGAGACCCAAACCCAAACCCAAACCAAACCCAAACCAAGCCCAGAGGCAGAGAGAACCCAGAGAGACAGAGAGAACCCAGAGAGACAAAGAGAGAGACAGAGACCCAAACCAAACCCAAACCAAGCCCAGAGGCAGAGAGAACACAGAGAGACAGAGATAACCCAGAGAGACAGAGAGAGACAGAGAGACAGAGAGGCAGACAGCCAGAGAGACAGAGAGAGAGAGAGACCCAGAGCCAGAGAGACAGAGAGAGAGATAGAGAGAGAGACAAAGACCCAAACCAAACCCAAACCAAACCCAAACCCAAACCAAGCCCAGAGGCAGAGAGAACCCAGAGAGACAGAGATAACCCAGAGATAACCCAGAGAGACAGAGAGACAGAAAGGCAGACAGCCAGAGAGACAGAGAGAGAGAGAGAGAGACAGAGACCCAAACCCAAACCCAAACCAAACCCAAACCAAACCAAACCTAAACCAAACCAAACCCAAACCAAACCCAAACCAAACCCAAACCAAACCAAACCAAACCCAAACCAAACCCAAACCAAACCACACCAAGAGAGACAGAGAGACAGACATCCAGAGAGAGAGAGAGAGAGAGAGACAGAGAGACAGAGAGAGACCCATACCAAACCACACCCAAACCCAAACCGAACCCAAACCAAACCCAAACCCAAACCAAACCCAAACCAAACCCAGAGGCAGAGAGAACCCAGAGAGACAGAGAGAGAGACAGAGACCCAAACCAAACCCAAACCAAGCCCAGAGGCAGAGGGAACCCAGAGAGACAGAGATAACCCAGAGAGACAGAGAGAGACAGAGAGACAGAGAGGCAGACAGCCAGAGAGACAGAGAGAGAGAGAGAGACCCAGAGCCAGAGAGACAGAGAGAGAGATAGAGAGAGAGACAAAGACCCAAACCAAACCCAAACCAAACCCAAAGCCAAACCAAGCCCAGAGGCAGAGAGAACCCAGAGAGACAGAGATAACCCAGAGATAACCCAGAGAGACAGAGAGACAGAAAGGCAGACAGCCAGAGAGACAGAGAGAGAGAGAGAGACAGAGACCCAAACCCAAACCCAAACCAAACCCAAACCAAACCAAACCTAAACCAAACCAAACCCAAACCAAACCCAAACCACACCCAAACCAAACCAAACCAACCCCAAACCAAACCCAAACCAAACCACACCAAGAGAGACAGAGAGACAGACATCCAGAGAGAGAGAGAGAGAGAGAGAGACAGAGAGACAGAGAGAGACCCATACCAAACCACACCCAAACCTAAACCGAACCCAAACCAAACCCAAACCCAAACCAAACCCAAACCAAACCCAGAGGCAGAGAGAACCCAGAGAGACAGAGAGAGACAGAGAGTGAGAGACAGAGACCCAAACCAAACCCAAACCAAACCAAACCCAAACCCAAACCAAACCCAAACCAAACCAAACCCAAACCCAAACCAAACCAATCCCAAACCAAGCCCAGAGGCAGAGAGAACCCAGAGAGACACAGAGAGAGAGAGAGGCAGAGACGCAAACCAAACCCAAACCAAACCAAACCAAACCCAAACCAAACCCAAACCAAAGCCAAACCAAACCCAAACCAAACCCAAACCAAACCCAAACCCAAACCCAGAGAGACAGAGAGAGACAGAGAGTGAGAGACAGAGACCCAAACCAAACCCAAACCAAACCAAACCCAAACCAAAACCAAACCCAAACCAAACCAAACCCAAACCCAAACCAAACCAAACCAATCCCAAACCAAGCCCAGAGGCAGAGAGAACCCAGAGAGACAGAGAGAGAGAGAGAGACAGAGACCCAAACCCAAACCCAAACCAAACCCAAACCAAGCCCAGAGGCAGAGAGAACCCAGAGAGATAGAGAGAACCCAGAGAGACAGAGAGAGAGAGAGACAGAGAACCAAGCCAAACCCAAACCAAGCCCAGAGGCAGAGAGAACCCAGAGAGACAGAGATAACCCAGAGAGACAGAGAGAGACAGAGAGACAGAGAGGCAGACAGCCAGAGAGACAGAGAGAGAGAGAGAGAGACAGAGACCCAAACCCAAACCAAACCCAAACCCAAACCAAACCCAAACCAAACCCAAACCCAAACCAAACCAAACCCAAACCAAACCGAAATCAAACCCAAACCAAGCCCAGAGGCAGAGAGAACCCAGAGAGACAGAGAGAACCCAGAGAGACAGAGAGAACCCAGAGAGACAGAGAGAGAGAGACAGAGACCCAAACCAAACCCAAACCAAGCCCAGAGGCAGAGAGAACCCAGAGAGACAGAGATAACCCAGAGAGACAGAGAGAGACAGAGAGACAGAGAGGCAGACAGCCAGAGAGACAGAGAGAGAGAGAGACCCAGAGCCAGAGAGACAGAGAGAGAGATAGAGAGAGAGACAAAGACCCAAACCAAACCCAAACCAAACCCAAACCCAAACCAAGCCCAGAGGCAGAGAGAACCCAGAGAGACAGAGATAACCCAGAGATAACCCAGAGAGACAGAGAGACAGAAAGGCAGACAGCCAGAGAGACAGAGAGAGAGAGAGAGACAGAGACCCAAACCCAAACCCAAACCAAACCCAAACCAAACCAAACCTAAACCAAACCAAACCCAAACCAAACCCAAACCACACCCAAACCAAACCAAACCAACCCCAAACCAAACCCAAACCAAACCACACCAAGAGAGACAGAGAGACAGACATCCAGAGAGAGAGAGAGAGAGAGAGAGAGACAGAGAGACGGAAAGAGACCCATACCGAACCACACCCAAACCCAAACCGAACCCAAACCAAACCCAAACCCAAACCAAACCCAAACCAAACCCAGAGGCAGAGAGAACCCAGAGAGACAGAGAGAGACAGAGACAGAGACGCAAACCAAACCCAAACCAAACCAAACCCAAACCAAACCAAACCCAAACCAAACCAAACCCAAACCAAACCCAAACCGAACCCAAACCAAACCCAAACCAAACCCAAACCCAAACCCAGAGAGACAGAGAGAGACAGAGAGTGAGAGACAGAGACCCAAACCAAACCCAAACCAAACCAAACCCAAACCAAAACCAAACCCAAACCAAACCAAACCCAAACCCAAACCCAAACCCAAACCAAACCCAAACCAAACCAAACCTAAACCAAACCAAACCCAAACCAAACCCAAACCAAACCCAAACCAAACCAAACCAAACCCAAACCAAACCCAAACCAAACCACACCAAGAGAGACAGAGAGACAGACATCCAGAGAGAGAGAGAGAGAGAGAGACAGAGAGACAGAGAGAGACCCATACCAAACCACACCCAAACCCAAACCGAACCCAAACCAAACCCAAACCCAAACCAAACCCAAACCAAACCCAGAGGCAGAGAGAACCCAGAGAGACAGAGAGAGAGACAGAGACCCAAACCAAACCCAAACCAAGCCCAGAGGCAGAGGGAACCCAGAGAGACAGAGATAACCCAGAGAGACAGAGAGAGACAGAGAGACAGAGAGGCAGACAGCCAGAGAGACAGAGAGAGAGAGAGAGACCCAGAGCCAGAGAGACAGAGAGAGAGATAGAGAGAGAGACAAAGACCCAAACCAAACCCAAACCAAACCCAAACCCAAACCAAGCCCAGAGGCAGAGAGAACCCAGAGAGACAGAGATAACCCAGAGATAACCCAGAGAGACAGAGAGACAGAAAGGCAGACAGCCAGAGAGACAGAGAGAGAGAGAGAGACAGAGACCCAAACCCAAACCCAAACCAAACCCAAACCAAACCAAACCTAAACCAAACCAAACCCAAACCAAACCCAAACCACACCCAAACCAAACCAAACCAACCCCAAACCAAACCCAAACCAAACCACACCAAGAGAGACAGAGAGACAGACATCCAGAGAGAGAGAGAGAGAGAGAGAGACAGAGAGACAGAGAGAGACCCATACCAAACCACACCCAAACCTAAACCGAACCCAAACCAAACCCAAACCCAAACCAAACCCAAACCAAACCCAGAGGCAGAGAGAACCCAGAGAGACAGAGAGAGACAGAGAGTGAGAGACAGAGACCCAAACCAAACCCAAACCAAACCAAACCCAAACCCAAACCAAACCCAAACCAAACCAAACCCAAACCCAAACCAAACCAATCCCAAACCAAGCCCAGAGGCAGAGAGAACCCAGAGAGACACAGAGAGAGAGAGAGGCAGAGACGCAAACCAAACCCAAACCAAACCAAACCAAACCCAAACCAAACCCAAACCAAAGCCAAACCAAACCCAAACCAAACCCAAACCAAACCCAAACCCAAACCCAGAGAGACAGAGAGAGACAGAGAGTGAGAGACAGAGACCCAAACCAAACCCAAACCAAACCAAACCCAAACCAAAACCAAACCCAAACCAAACCAAACCCAAACCCAAACCAAACCAAACCAATCCCAAACCAAGCCCAGAGGCAGAGAGAACCCAGAGAGACAGAGAGAGAGAGAGAGACAGAGACCCAAACCCAAACCCAAACCAAACCCAAACCAAGCCCAGAGGCAGAGAGAACCCAGAGAGATAGAGAGAACCCAGAGAGACAGAGAGAGAGAGAGACAGAGAACCAAGCCAAACCCAAACCAAGCCCAGAGGCAGAGAGAACCCAGAGAGACAGAGATAACCCAGAGAGACAGAGAGAGACAGAGAGACAGAGAGGCAGACAGCCAGAGAGACAGAGAGAGAGAGAGAGAGACAGAGACCCAAACCCAAACCAAACCCAAACCCAAACCAAACCCAAACCAAACCCAAACCCAAACCAAACCAAACCCAAACCAAACCGAAATCAAACCCAAACCAAGCCCAGAGGCAGAGAGAACCCAGAGAGACAGAGAGAACCCAGAGAGACAGAGAGAACCCAGAGAGACAGAGAGAGAGAGACAGAGACCCAAACCAAACCCAAACCAAGCCCAGAGGCAGAGAGAACCCAGAGAGACAGAGATAACCCAGAGAGACAGAGAGAGACAGAGAGACAGAGAGGCAGACAGCCAGAGAGACAGAGAGAGAGAGAGACCCAGAGCCAGAGAGACAGAGAGAGAGATAGAGAGAGAGACAAAGACCCAAACCAAACCCAAACCAAACCCAAACCCAAACCAAGCCCAGAGGCAGAGAGAACCCAGAGAGACAGAGATAACCCAGAGATAACCCAGAGAGACAGAGAGACAGAAAGGCAGACAGCCAGAGAGACAGAGAGAGAGAGAGAGACAGAGACCCAAACCCAAACCCAAACCAAACCCAAACCAAACCAAACCTAAACCAAACCAAACCCAAACCAAACCCAAACCACACCCAAACCAAACCAAACCAACCCCAAACCAAACCCAAACCAAACCACACCAAGAGAGACAGAGAGACAGACATCCAGAGAGAGAGAGAGAGAGAGAGAGAGACAGAGAGACGGAAAGAGACCCATACCAAACCACACCCAAACCCAAACCGAACCCAAACCAAACCCAAACCCAAACCAAACCCAAACCAAACCCAGAGGCAGAGAGAACCCAGAGAGACAGAGAGAGACAGAGACAGAGACGCAAACCAAACCCAAACCAAACCAAACCCAAACCAAACCAAACCCAAACCAAACCAAACCCAAACCAAACCCAAACCGAACCCAAACCAAACCCAAACCAAACCCAAACCCAAACCCAGAGAGACAGAGAGAGACAGAGAGTGAGAGACAGAGACCCAAACCAAACCCAAACCAAACCAAACCCAAACCAAACCCAAACCAAACCCAAACCAAACCCAAACCCAAACCAAGCCCAGAGGCAGAGAGAACCCAGAGAGACAGAGATAACCCAGAGATAACCCAGAGAGACAGAGAGACAGAAAGGCAGACAGCCAGAGAGACAGAGAGAGAGAGAGAGAGACAGAGACCCAAACCCAAACCCAAACCAAACCCAAACCAAACCAAACCTAAACCAAACCAAACCCAAACCAAACCCAAACCAAACCCAAACCAAACCAAACCAAACCCAAACCAAACCCAAACCAAACCACACCAAGAGAGACAGAGAGACAGACATCCAGAGAGAGAGAGAGAGAGAGAGACAGAGAGACAGAGAGAGACCCATACCAAACCACACCCAAACCCAAACCGAACCCAAACCAAACCCAAACCCAAACCAAACCCAAACCAAACCCAGAGGCAGAGAGAACCCAGAGAGACAGAGAGAGAGACAGAGACCCAAACCAAACCCAAACCAAGCCCAGAGGCAGAGGGAACCCAGAGAGACAGAGATAACCCAGAGAGACAGAGAGAGACAGAGAGACAGAGAGGCAGACAGCCAGAGAGACAGAGAGAGAGAGAGAGACCCAGAGCCAGAGAGACAGAGAGAGAGATAGAGAGAGAGACAAAGACCCAAACCAAACCCAAACCAAACCCAAACCCAAACCAAGCCCAGAGGCAGAGAGAACCCAGAGAGACAGAGATAACCCAGAGATAACCCAGAGAGACAGAGAGACAGAAAGGCAGACAGCCAGAGAGACAGAGAGAGAGAGAGAGACAGAGACCCAAACCCAAACCCAAACCAAACCCAAACCAAACCAAACCTAAACCAAACCAAACCCAAACCAAACCCAAACCACACCCAAACCAAACCAAACCAACCCCAAACCAAACCCAAACCAAACCACACCAAGAGAGACAGAGAGACAGACATCCAGAGAGAGAGAGAGAGAGAGAGACAGAGAGACAGAGAGAGACCCATACCAAACCACACCCAAACCTAAACCGAACCCAAACCAAACCCAAACCCAAACCAAACCCAAACCAAACCCAGAGGCAGAGAGAACCCAGAGAGACAGAGAGAGACAGAGAGTGAGAGACAGAGACCCAAACCAAACCCAAACCAAACCAAACCCAAACCCAAACCAAACCCAAACCAAACCAAACCCAAACCCAAACCAAACCAATCCCAAACCAAGCCCAGAGGCAGAGAGAACCCAGAGAGACACAGAGAGAGAGAGAGGCAGAGACGCAAACCAAACCCAAACCAAACCAAACCAAACCCAAACCAAACCCAAACCAAAGCCAAACCAAACCCAAACCAAACCCAAACCAAACCCAAACCCAAACCCAGAGAGACAGAGAGAGACAGAGAGTGAGAGACAGAGACCCAAACCAAACCCAAACCAAACCAAACCCAAACCAAAACCAAACCCAAACCAAACCAAACCCAAACCCAAACCAAACCAAACCAATCCCAAACCAAGCCCAGAGGCAGAGAGAACCCAGAGAGACAGAGAGAGAGAGAGAGACAGAGACCCAAACCCAAACCCAAACCAAACCCAAACCAAGCCCAGAGGCAGAGAGAACCCAGAGAGATAGAGAGAACCCAGAGAGACAGAGAGAGAGAGAGACAGAGAACCAAGCCAAACCCAAACCAAGCCCAGAGGCAGAGAGAACCCAGAGAGACAGAGATAACCCAGAGAGACAGAGAGAGACAGAGAGACAGAGAGGCAGACAGCCAGAGAGACAGAGAGAGAGAGAGAGAGACAGAGACCCAAACCCAAACCAAACCCAAACCCAAACCAAACCCAAACCAAACCCAAACCCAAACCAAACCAAACCCAAACCAAACCGAAATCAAACCCAAACCAAGCCCAGAGGCAGAGAGAACCCAGAGAGACAGAGAGAACCCAGAGAGACAGAGAGAACCCAGAGAGACAGAGAGAGAGAGACAGAGACCCAAACCAAACCCAAACCAAGCCCAGAGGCAGAGAGAACCCAGAGAGACAGAGATAACCCAGAGAGACAGAGAGAGACAGAGAGACAGAGAGGCAGACAGCCAGAGAGACAGAGAGAGAGAGAGACCCAGAGCCAGAGAGACAGAGAGAGAGATAGAGAGAGAGACAAAGACCCAAACCAAACCCAAACCAAACCCAAACCCAAACCAAGCCCAGAGGCAGAGAGAACCCAGAGAGACAGAGATAACCCAGAGATAACCCAGAGAGACAGAGAGACAGAAAGGCAGACAGCCAGAGAGACAGAGAGAGAGAGAGAGACAGAGACCCAAACCCAAACCCAAACCAAACCCAAACCAAACCAAACCTAAACCAAACCAAACCCAAACCAAACCCAAACCACACCCAAACCAAACCAAACCAACCCCAAACCAAACCCAAACCAAACCACACCAAGAGAGACAGAGAGACAGACATCCAGAGAGAGAGAGAGAGAGAGAGAGAGACAGAGAGACGGAAAGAGACCCATACCAAACCACACCCAAACCCAAACCGAACCCAAACCAAACCCAAACCCAAACCAAACCCAAACCAAACCCAGAGGCAGAGAGAACCCAGAGAGACAGAGAGAGACAGAGACAGAGACGCAAACCAAACCCAAACCAAACCAAACCCAAACCAAACCAAACCCAAACCAAACCAAACCCAAACCAAACCCAAACCGAACCCAAACCAAACCCAAACCAAACCCAAACCCAAACCCAGAGAGACAGAGAGAGACAGAGAGTGAGAGACAGAGACCCAAACCAAACCCAAACCAAACCAAACCCAAACCAAAACCAAACCCAAACCAAACCAAACCCAAACCCAAACCCAAACCCAAACCAAACCCAAACCAAACCAAACCTAAACCAAACCAAACCCAAACCAAACCCAAACCAAACCCAAACCAAACCAAACCAAACCCAAACCAAACCCAAACCAAACCACACCAAGAGAGACAGAGAGACAGACATCCAGAGAGAGAGAGAGAGAGAGAGACAGAGAGACAGAGAGAGACCCATACCAAACCACACCCAAACCCAAACCGAACCCAAACCAAACCCAAACCCAAACCAAACCCAAACCAAACCCAGAGGCAGAGAGAACCCAGAGAGACAGAGAGAGAGACAGAGACCCAAACCAAACCCAAACCAAGCCCAGAGGCAGAGGGAACCCAGAGAGACAGAGATAACCCAGAGAGACAGAGAGAGACAGAGAGACAGAGAGGCAGACAGCCAGAGAGACAGAGAGAGAGAGAGAGACCCAGAGCCAGAGAGACAGAGAGAGAGATAGAGAGAGAGACAAAGACCCAAACCAAACCCAAACCAAACCCAAACCCAAACCAAGCCCAGAGGCAGAGAGAACCCAGAGAGACAGAGATAACCCAGAGATAACCCAGAGAGACAGAGAGACAGAAAGGCAGACAGCCAGAGAGACAGAGAGAGAGAGAGAGACAGAGACCCAAACCCAAACCCAAACCAAACCCAAACCAAACCAAACCTAAACCAAACCAAACCCAAACCAAACCCAAACCACACCCAAACCAAACCAAACCAACCCCAAACCAAACCCAAACCAAACCACACCAAGAGAGACAGAGAGACAGACATCCAGAGAGAGAGAGAGAGAGAGAGAGACAGAGAGACAGAGAGAGACCCATACCAAACCACACCCAAACCTAAACCGAACCCAAACCAAACCCAAACCCAAACCAAACCCAAACCAAACCCAGAGGCAGAGAGAACCCAGAGAGACAGAGAGAGACAGAGAGTGAGAGACAGAGACCCAAACCAAACCCAAACCAAACCAAACCCAAACCCAAACCAAACCCAAACCAAACCAAACCCAAACCCAAACCAAACCAATCCCAAACCAAGCCCAGAGGCAGAGAGAACCCAGAGAGACACAGAGAGAGAGAGAGGCAGAGACGCAAACCAAACCCAAACCAAACCAAACCAAACCCAAACCAAACCCAAACCAAAGCCAAACCAAACCCAAACCAAACCCAAACCAAACCCAAACCCAAACCCAGAGAGACAGAGAGAGACAGAGAGTGAGAGACAGAGACCCAAACCAAACCCAAACCAAACCAAACCCAAACCAAAACCAAACCCAAACCAAACCAAACCCAAACCCAAACCAAACCAAACCAATCCCAAACCAAGCCCAGAGGCAGAGAGAACCCAGAGAGACAGAGAGAGAGAGAGAGACAGAGACCCAAACCCAAACCCAAACCAAACCCAAACCAAGCCCAGAGGCAGAGAGAACCCAGAGAGATAGAGAGAACCCAGAGAGACAGAGAGAGAGAGAGACAGAGAACCAAGCCAAACCCAAACCAAGCCCAGAGGCAGAGAGAACCCAGAGAGACAGAGATAACCCAGAGAGACAGAGAGAGACAGAGAGACAGAGAGGCAGACAGCCAGAGAGACAGAGAGAGAGAGAGAGAGACAGAGACCCAAACCCAAACCAAACCCAAACCCAAACCAAACCCAAACCAAACCCAAACCCAAACCAAACCAAACCCAAACCAAACCGAAATCAAACCCAAACCAAGCCCAGAGGCAGAGAGAACCCAGAGAGACAGAGAGAACCCAGAGAGACAGAGAGAACCCAGAGAGACAGAGAGAGAGAGACAGAGACCCAAACCAAACCCAAACCAAGCCCAGAGGCAGAGAGAACCCAGAGAGACAGAGATAACCCAGAGAGACAGAGAGAGACAGAGAGACAGAGAGGCAGACAGCCAGAGAGACAGAGAGAGAGAGAGACCCAGAGCCAGAGAGACAGAGAGAGAGATAGAGAGAGAGACAAAGACCCAAACCAAACCCAAACCAAACCCAAACCCAAACCAAGCCCAGAGGCAGAGAGAACCCAGAGAGACAGAGATAACCCAGAGATAACCCAGAGAGACAGAGAGACAGAAAGGCAGACAGCCAGAGAGACAGAGAGAGAGAGAGAGACAGAGACCCAAACCCAAACCCAAACCAAACCCAAACCAAACCAAACCTAAACCAAACCAAACCCAAACCAAACCCAAACCACACCCAAACCAAACCAAACCAACCCCAAACCAAACCCAAACCAAACCACACCAAGAGAGACAGAGAGACAGACATCCAGAGAGAGAGAGAGAGAGAGAGAGAGACAGAGAGACGGAAAGAGACCCATACCAAACCACACCCAAACCCAAACCGAACCCAAACCAAACCCAAACCCAAACCAAACCCAAACCAAACCCAGAGGCAGAGAGAACCCAGAGAGACAGAGAGAGACAGAGACAGAGACGCAAACCAAACCCAAACCAAACCAAACCCAAACCAAACCAAACCCAAACCAAACCAAACCCAAACCAAACCCAAACCGAACCCAAACCAAACCCAAACCAAACCCAAACCCAAACCCAGAGAGACAGAGAGAGACAGAGAGTGAGAGACAGAGACCCAAACCAAACCCAAACCAAACCAAACCCAAACCAAAACCAAACCCAAACCAAACCAAACCCAAACCCAAACCAAACCCAAACCAAACCAAACCAATCCCAAACCAAGCCCAGAGGCAGAAAGAACCCAGAGAGACAGAGAGAGAGAGAGAGAGACAGAGACCCAAACCCAAACCCAAACCAAACCCAAACCAAGCCGAGAGGCAGAGAGAACCCAGAGAGATAGAAAGAACCCAGAGAGACAGAGAGAGAGAGAGACAAAGACCCAAACCGAACCCAAACCAAGCCCAGAGGCAGAGAGAACCCAGAGAGACAGAGATAACCCAGAGACACAGAGAGAGACAGAGAGACAGAGAGGCAGACAGCCAGAGAGACAGAGAGAGAGAGAGACAGAGACCCAAACCCAAACCAAACCCAAACCCAAACCAAACCCAAACCAAACCCAAACCCAAACCAAAGCAAACCCAAACCAAACCGAAACCAAACCCAAACCAAGCCCAGAGAGACAGAGAGACAGACATCCAGAGAGAGAGAGAGAGACAGAGAGACAGAAAGAGACCCATACCCAACCAAACCCAAACCCAAACCAAACCCAAACCAAACCCAACCCCAAACAAAACCCAAACCAAACCCAAACCAAACCCAGAGGCAGAGAGAACCCAGAGAGACAGAGAGTGAGAGACAGAGACCCAAACCAAACCCAAACCCAAACCAAACCCAAACCCAAACCAAACCAAACCAAACCCAAACCCAAACCAAACCAATCCCAAACCAAGCCCAGAGGCAGAGAGAACCCAGAGAGACAGAGATAACCCAGAGCGACAGAGAGAGACAGAGAGACAGAGAGGCAGACAGCCAGAGAGACAGAGAGAGAGAGAGACCCAAACCCAAACCCAAACCAAACCCAAACCAAGCCCAGAGGCAGAGAGAACCCAGAGAGACAGAGAACCCAGAGAGACAGAGAGAGACAGAGAGACAGAGAGGCAGACAGCCAGAGAGACAGAGAGAGAGAGAGACCCAGAGCCAGAGAGACAGAGAGAGAGATAGAGAGAGAGACAAAGACCCAAACCAAACCCAAACCAAACCCAAACCCAAACCAAGCCCAGAGGCAGAGAGAACCCAGAGAGAACCCAGAGAGACAGAGATAACCCAGAGAGACAGAGAGACAGAAAGGCAGACAGCCAGAGAGACAGAGAGAGAGAGAGAGACAGAGACCCAAACCCAAACCCAAACCAAACCCAAACCAAACCAAACCTAAACCAAACCAAACCCAAACCAAACCCAAACCACACCCAAACCAAACCAAACCAACCCCAAACCAAACCCAAACCAAACCACACCAAGAGAGACAGAGAGACAGACATCCAGAGAGAGAGAGAGAGAGAGAGAGAGACAGAGAGACGGAAAGAGACCCATACCAAACCACACCCAAACCCAAACCGAACCCAAACCAAACCCAAACCCAAACCAAACCCAAACCAAACCCAGAGGCAGAGAGAACCCAGAGAGACAGAGAGAGACAGAGACAGAGACGCAAACCAAACCCAAACCAAACCAAACCCAAACCAAACCAAACCCAAACCAAACCAAACCCAAACCAAACCCAAACCGAACCCAAACCAAACCCAAACCAAACCCAAACCCAAACCCAGAGAGACAGAGAGAGACAGAAAGTGAGAGACAGAGACCCAAACCAAACCCAAACCAAACCAAACCCAAACCAAAACCAAACCCAAACCAAACCAAACCCAAACCCAAACCAAACCCAAACCAAACCAAACCAATCCCAAACCAAGCCCAGAGGCAGAAAGAACCCAGAGAGACAGAGAGAGAGAGAGAGAGACAGAGACCCAAACCCAAACCCAAACCAAACCCAAACCAAGCCGAGAGGCAGAGAGAACCCAGAGAGATAGAAAGAACCCAGAGAGACAGAGAGAGAGAGAGACAAAGACCCAAACCGAACCCAAACCAAGCCCAGAGGCAGAGAGAACCCAGAGAGACAGAGATAACCCAGAGACACAGAGAGAGACAGAGAGACAGAGAGGCAGACAGCCAGAGAGACAGAGAGAGAGAGAGACAGAGACCCAAACCCAAACCAAACCCAAACCCAAACCAAACCCAAACCAAACCCAAACCCAAACCAAACCAAACCCAAACCAAACCGAAACCAAACCCAAACCAAGCCCAGAGAGACAGAGAGACAGACATCCAGAGAGAGAGAGAGAGACAGAGAGACAGAAAGAGACCCATACCCAACCAAACCCAAACCCAAACCAAACCCAAACCAAACCCAACCCCAAACAAAACCCAAACCAAACCCAAACCAAACCCAGAGGCAGAGAGAACCCAGAGAGACAGAGAGTGAGAGACAGAGACCCAAACCAAACCCAAACCCAAACCAAACCCAAACCCAAACCAAACCAAACCAAACCCAAACCCAAACCAAACCAATCCCAAACCAAGCCCAGAGGCAGAGAGAACCCAGAGAGACAGAGATAACCCAGAGCGACAGAGAGAGACAGAGAGACAGAGAGGCAGACAGCCAGAGAGACAGAGAGAGAGAGAGACCCAAACCCAAACCCAAACCAAACCCAAACCAAGCCCAGAGGCAGAGAGAACCCAGAGAGACAGAGAGAACCCAGAGAGACAAAGAGAGAGACAGAGACCCAAACCAAACCCAAACCAAGCCCAGAGGCAGAGAGAACCCAGAGAGACAGAGAACCCAGAGAGACAGAGAGAGACAGAGAGACAGAGAGGCAGACAGCCAGAGAGACAGAGAGAGAGAGAGACCCAGAGCCAGAGAGACAGAGAGAGAGATAGAGAGAGAGACAAAGACCCAAACCAAACCCAAACCAAACCCAAACCCAAACCAAGCCCAGAGGCAGAGAGAACCCAGAGAGACAGAGATAACCCAGAGATAACCCAGAGAGACAGAGAGACAGAAAGGCAGACAGCCAGAGAGACAGAGAGAGAGAGACCCAGAGCCAGAGAGACAGAGAGAGAGATAGAGAGAGAGACAAAGACCCAAACCAAACCCAAACCAAACCCAAACCCAAACCAAGCCCAGAGGCAGAGAGAACCCAGAGAGACAGAGATAACCCAGAGATAACCCAGAGAGACAGAGAGACAGAAAGGCAGACAGCCAGAGAGACAGAGAGAGAGAGAGAGACAGAGACCCAAACCCAAACCCAAACCAAACCCAAACCAAACCAAACCTTAACCAAACCAAACCCAAACCAAACCCAAACCACACCCAAACCAAACCAAACCAACCCCAAACCAAACCCAAACCAAACCACACCAAGAGAGACAGAGAGACAGACATCCAGAGAGAGAGAGAGAGAGAGAGAGAGAGACAGAGAGACAGAAAGAGACCCATACCAAACCACACCCAAACCCAAACCGAACCCAAACCAAACCCAAACCCAAACCAAACCCAAACCAAACCCAGAGGCAGAGAGAACCCAGAGAGACAGAGAGAGACAGAGAGTGAGAGACAGAGACCCAAACCAAACCCAAACCAAACCAAACCCAAACCCAAACCAAACCAAACCAAACCCAAACCCAAACCAAACCAATCCCAAACCAAGCCCAGAGGCAGAGAGAACCCAGAGAGACAGAGAGAGAGAGAGAGAGACAGAGACGCAAACCAAACCCAAACCAAACCAAACCCAAACCAAACCAAACCCAAACCAAACCAAACCCAAACCAAACCCAAACCGAACCCAAACCAAACCCAAACCAAACCCAAACCCAAACCCAGAGAGACAGAGAGAGACAGAGAGTGAGAGACAGAGACCCAAACCAAACCCAAACCAAACCAAACCCAAACGAAAACCAAACCCAAACCAAACCAAACCCAAACCCAAACCAAACCCAAACCAAACCAAACCAATCCCAAACCAAGCCCAGAGGCAGAGAGAACCCAGAGAGACAGAGAGAGAGAGAGAGAGAGACAGAGACCCAAACCCAAACCCAAACCAAACCCAAACCAAGCCGAGAGGCAGAGAGAACCCAGAGAGATAGAAAGAACCCAGAGAGACAGAGAGAGAGAGAGACAGAGACCCAAACCAAACCCAAACCAAGCCCAGAGGCAGAGAGAACCCAGAGAGACAGAGATAACCCAGAGACACAGAGAGAGACAGAGAGACAGAGAGGCAGACAGCCAGAGAGACAGAGAGAGAGAGAGACAGAGACCCAAACCCAAACCAAACCCAAACCAAACCCAAACCAAACCCAAACCCAAACCAAACCAAACCCAAACCAAACCGAAACCAAACCCAAACCAAGCCCAGAGAGACAGAGAGACAGACATCCAGAGAGAGAGAGAGAGACAGAGAGACAGAAAGAGACCCATACCCAACCAAACCCAAACCCAAACCAAACCCAAACCAAACCCAAACCCAAACAAAACCCAAACCAAACCCAAACCAAACCCAGAGGCAGAGAGAACCCAGAGAGACAGAGAGAGACAGAGAGTGAGAGACAGAGACCCAAACCAAACCCAAACCAAACCCAAACCCAAACCAAACCCAAACCCAAACCCAAACCCAAACCCAAACCAAACCAAACCCAAACCAAACCGAAACCAAACCCAAACCAAGCCCAGAGAGACAGAGAGACAGACATCCAGAGAGAGAGAGAGAGACAGAGAGACAGAAAGAGACCCATACCCAACCAAACCCAAACCCAAACCAAACCCAAACCAAACCCAAACCCAAACAAAACCCAAACCAAACCCAAACCAAACCCAGAGGCAGAGAGAACCCAGAGAGACAGAGAGAGACAGAGAGTGAGAGACAGAGACCCAAACCAAACCCAAACCAAACCCAAACCCAAACCAAACCCAAACCCAAACCAAACCAAACCCAAACCCAAACCAAGCCCAGAGGCAGAGAGAACCCAGAGAGACAGAGATAACCCAGAGCGACAGAGAGAGACAGAGAGACAGAGAGGCAGACAGCCAGAGAGACAGAGAGAGAGAGAGACCCAAACCCAAACCCAAACCAAACCCAAACCAAGCCCAGAGGCAGAGAGAACCCAGAGAGACAGAGAGAGACAGAGAGTGAGAGACAGAGACCCAAACCAAACCCAAACCAAACCAAACCCAAACCCAAACCAAACCCAAACCAAACCCAAACCAAACCAAACCCAAACCCAAACCAAACCAATCCCAAACCAAGCCCAGAGGCAGAGAGAACCCAGAGAGACAGAGAGAGAGAGAGAGGCAGAGACGCAAACCAAACCCAAACCAAACCAAACCAAACCCAAACCAAACCCAAACCAAACCCAAACCAAACCCAAACCAAACCCAAACCAAACCCAAACCCAAACCCAGAGAGACAGAGAGAGACAGAGAGTGAGAGACAGAGACCCAAACCAAACCCAAACCAAACCAAACCCAAACCAAAACCAAACCCAAACCAAACCAAACCCAAACCCAAACCAAACCAAACCAATCCCAAACCAAGCCCAGAGGCAGAGAGAACCCAGAGAGACAGAGAGAGAGAGAGAGACAGAGACCCAAACCCAAACCCAAACCAAACCCAAACCAAGCCCAGAGGCAGAGAGAACCCAGAGAGATAGAGAGAACCCAGAGAGACAGAGAGAGAGAGAGACAGAGAACCAAGCCAAACCCAAACCAAGCCCAGAGACAGAGAGAACCCAGAGAGACAGAGATAACCCAGAGAGACAGAGAGAGACAGAGAGACAGAGAGGCAGACAGCCAGAGAGACAGAGAGAGAGAGAGACAGAGACCTAAACCCAAACCAAACCCAAACCCAAACCAAACCCAAACCAAACCCAAACCCAAACCAAACCAAACCCAAACCAAACCGAAACCAAACCCAAACCAAGCCCAGAGGCAGAGAGAACCCAGAGAGACAGAGAGAACCCAGAGAGACAGAGAGAGAGACAGAGACCCAAACCAAACCCAAACCAAACCCAAACCAAACCCAAACCAAACCAAACCCAAACCAAACCCAAACCAAACCAAACCCAACCCAAGCCCAGAGGCAGAGAGAACCCAGAGAGACAGAGAGAACCCAGAGAGACAGAGAGAGAGACAGAGACCCAAACCAAACCCAAACCAAGCCCAGAGGCAGAGAGACCCCAGAGAGACAGAGATAACCCAGAGAGACAGAGAGAGACAGAGAGACAGAGAGGCAGACAGCCAGAGAGACAGAGAGAGAGAGACCCAGAGCCAGAGAGACAGAGAGAGAGATAGAGAGAGAGACAAAGACCCAAACCAAACCCAAACCAAACCCAAACCCAAACCAAGCCCAGAGGCAGAGAGAACCCAGAGAGACAGAGATAACCCAGAGATAACCCAGAGAGACAGAGAGACAGAAAGGCAGACAGCCAGAGAGACAGAGAGAGAGAGAGAGACAGAGACCCAAACCCAAACCCAAACCAAACCCAAACCAAACCAAACCTAAACCAAACCAAACCCAAACCAAACCCAAACCACACCCAAACCAAACCAAACCAACCCCAAACCAAACCCAAACCAAACCACACCAAGAGAGACAGAGAGACAGACATCCAGAGAGAGAGAGAGAGAGAGAGAGAGAGACAGAGAGACAGAAAGAGACCCATACCAAACCACACCCAAACCCAAACCGAACCCAAACCAAACCCAAACCCAAACCAAACCCAAACCAAACCCAGAGGCAGAGAGAACCCATAGAGACAGAGAGAGACAGAGACCCAAACCAAACCCAAACCAAACCAAACCCAAACCCAAACCAAACCAAACCAAACCCAAACCCAAACCAAACCAATCCCAAACCAAGCCCAGAGGCAGAGAGAACCCAGAGAGACAGAGAGAGAGAGAGAGAGACAGAGACGCAAACCAAACCCAAACCAAACCAAACCCAAACCAAACCAAACCCAAACCAAACCAAACCCAAACCAAACCCAAACCGAACCCAAACCAAACCCAAACCAAACCCAAACCCAAACCCAGAGAGACAGAGAGAGACAGAGAGTGAGAGACAGAGACCCAAACCAAACCCAAACCAAACCAAACCCAAACGAAAACCAAACCCAAACCAAACCAAACCCAAACCCAAACCAAACCCAAACCAAACCAAACCAATCCCAAACCAAGCCCAGAGGCAGAGAGAACCCAGAGAGACAGAGAGAGAGAGAGAGAGACAGAGACCCAAACCCAAACCCAAACCAAACCCAAACCAAGCCGAGAGGCAGAGAGAACCCAGAGAGATAGAAAGAACCCAGAGAGACAGAGAGAGAGAGAGACAGAGACCCAAACCAAACCCAAACCAAGCCCAGAGGCAGAGAGAACCCAGAGAGACAGAGATAACCCAGAGACACAGAGAGAGACAGAGAGACAGAGAGGCAGACAGCCAGAGAGACAGAGAGAGAGAGAGACAGAGACCCAAACCCAAACCAAACCCAAACCAAACCCAAACCAAACCCAAACCCAAACCAAACCAAACCCAAACCAAACCGAAACCAAACCCAAACCAAGCCCAGAGAGACAGAGAGACAGACATCCAGAGAGAGAGAGAGAGAGAGAGAGACAGAAAGAGACCCATACCCAACCAAACCCAAACCCAAACCAAACCCAAACCAAACCCAAACCCAAACAAAACCCAAACCAAACCCAAACCAAACCCAGAGGCAGAGAGAACCCAGAGAGACAGAGAGAGACAGAGAGTGAGAGACAGAGACCCAAACCAAACCCAAACCAAACCCAAACCCAAACCAAACCCAAACCCAAACCCAAACCCAAACCAAACCCAAACCCAAACCCAAACCCAAACCAAGCCCAGAGGCAGAGAGAACCCAGAGAGACAGAGATAACCCAGAGATAACCCAGAGAGACAGAGAGACAGAAAGGCAGACAGCCAGAGAGACAGAGAGAGAGAGAGAGACAGAGACCCAAACCCAAACCCAAACCAAACCCAAACCAAACCAAACCTAAACCAAACCAAACCCAAACCAAACCCAAACCAAACCCAAACCAAACCAAACCAAACCCAAACCAAACCCAAACCAAACCACACCAAGAGAGACAGAGAGACAGACATCCAGAGAGAGAGAGAGAGAGAGAGAGAGACAGAGAGACAGAGAGAGACCCATACCAAACCACACCCAAACCCAAACCGAACCCAAACCAAACCCAAACCCAAACCAAACCCAAACCAAACCCAGAGGCAGAGAGAACCCAGAGAGACAGAGAGAGACAGAGAGTGAGAGACAGAGACCCAAACCAAACCCAAACCAAACCAAACCCAAACCCAAACCAAACCCAAACCAAACCAAACCCAAACCCAAACCAAACCAATCCCAAACCAAGCCCAGAGGCAGAGAGAACCCAGAGAGACAGAGAGAGAGAGAGAGAGGCAGAGACGCAAACGAAACGCAAACCAAACCAAACCAAACCCAAACCAAACCCAAACCAAACCCAAACCAAACCCAAACCAAACCCAAACCAAACCCAAACCCAAACCCAGAGAGACAGAGAGAGACAGAGAGTGAGAGACAGAGACCCAAACCAAACCCAAACCAAACCAAACCCAAACCAAAACCAAACCCAAACCAAACCAAACCCAAACCCAAACCAAACCAAACCAATCCCAAACCAAGCCCAGAGGCAGAGAGAACCCAGAGAGACAGAGAGAGAGAGAGAGACAGAGACCCAAACCCAAACCCAAACCAAACCCAAACCAAGCCCAGAGGCAGAGAGAACCCAGAGAGATAGAGAGAACCCAGAGAGACAGAGAGAGAGAGAGACAGAGAACCAAGCCAAACCCAAACCAAGCCCAGAGGCAGAGAGAACCCAGAGAGACAGAGATAAGCCAGAGAGACAGAGAGAGACAGAGAGACAGAGAGGCAGACAGCCAGAGAGACAGAGAGAGAGAGAGACAGAGACCCAAACCCAAACCAAACCCAAACCCAAACCAAACCCAAACCAAACCCAAACCCAAACCAAACCAAACCCAAACCAAACCGAAACCAAACCCAAACCAAGCCCAGAGGCAGAGAGAACCCAGAGAGACAGAGAGAACCCAGAGAGACAGAGAGAACCCAGAGAGACAGAGAGAGAGACAGAGACCCAAACCAAACCCAAACCAAACCCAAACCCAAACCAAGCCCAGAGGCAGAGAGAACCCAGAGAGACAGAGAGAACCCAGAGAGACAGAGAGAACCCAGAGAGACAGAGAGAGAGACAGAGACCCAAACCACCCCAAACCAAGCCCAGAGGCAGAGAGAACCCAGAGAGACAGAGATAACCCAGAGAGACAGAGAGAGACAGAGAGACAGAGAGGCAGACAGCCAGAGAGACAGAGAGAGAGAGAGAGACCCAGAGCCAGAGAGACAGAGAGAGAGATAGAGAGAGAGACAAAGACCCAAACCAAACCCAAACCAAACCCAAACCCAAACCAAGCCCAGAGGCAGAGAGAACCCAGAGAGACAGAGATAACCCAGAGATAACCCAGAGAGACAGAGAGACAGAAAGGCAGACAGCCAGAGAGACAGAGAGAGAGAGAGAGACAGAGACCCAAACCCAAACCCAAACCAAACCCAAACCAAACCAAATCTAAACCAAACCAAACCCAAACCAAACCCAAACCACACCCAAACCAAACCAAACCAACCCCAAACCAAACCCAAACCAAACCACACCAAGAGAGACAGAGAGACAGACATCCAGAGAGAGAGAGAGAGAGAGAGAGACAGAGAGACAGAGAGAGACCCATACCAAACCACACCCAAACGCAAACCGAACCCAAACCAAACCCAAACCCAAACCAAACCCAAACCAAACCCAGAGGCAGAGAGAACCCAGAGAGACAGAGAGAGACAGAGAGTGAGAGACAGAGACCCAAACCAAACCCAAACCAAACCAAACCCAAACCCAAACCAAACCCAAACCAAACCAAACCCAAACCCAAACCAAACCAATCCCAAACCAAGCCCAGAGGCAGAGAGAACCCAGAGAGACAGAGAGAGAGAGAGAGGCAGAGACGCAAACCAAACCCAAACCAAACCAAACCAAACCCAAACCAAACCCAAACCCAAACCCAGAGAGACAGAGAGAGACAGAGAGTGAGAGACAGAGACCCAAACCAAACCCAAACCAAACCAAACCCAAACCAAAACCAAACCCAAACCAAACCAAACCCAAACCCAAACCAAACCAAACCAATGCCAAACCAAGCCCAGAGGCAGAGAGAACCCAGAGAGACAGAGAGAGAGAGACAGACAGAGACCCAAACCCAAACCCAAACCAAACCCAAACCAAACCCAAACCAAACCCAAACCAAACCCAAACCAAACCACACCCAGAGAGACAGAGAGACAGACATCCAGAGAGAGAGAGAGAGAGAGAGAGAGAGAGAGAGAGAGAGAGAGAGACAGAGAGACAGAAAGAGACCCATACCAAACCAAACCCAAACCCAAACCGAACCCAAACCAAAACCAAACCCAAACCAAACCCAAACCAAACCCAGAGGCAGAGAGAACCCAGAGAGACAGAGAGAGACAGAGAGTGAGAGACAGAGACCCAAACCAAACCCAAACCAAACCAAACCCAAACCCAAACCAAACCCAAACCCAAAACAAACCAAACCAAACCCAAACCCAAACCAAACCAATCCCAAACCAAGCCCAGAGGCAGAGAGAACCCAGAGAGACAGAGAGAGACAGAGACCCAAACCAAACCCAAACCAAACCAAACCCAAACCAAAACCAAACCCAAACCAAACCCAAACCAAACCAAACCAAACCCAAACCCAAACCAAACCAAGAGAGACAGAGAGACAGACATCCAGAGAGAGAGAGAGAGAGAGAGAGAGACAGAGAGACAGAGAGAGACCCATACCAAACCACACCCAAACCCAAACCGAACCCAAACCAAACCCAAACCCAAACCAAACCCAAACCAAACCCAGAGGCAGAGAGAACCCAGAGAGACAGAGAGAGACAGAGAGTGAGAGACAGAGACCCAAACCAAACCCAAACCAAACCAAACCCAAACCCAAACCAAACCCAAACCAAACCAAACCCAAACCCAAACCAAACCAATCCCAAACCAAGCCCAGAGGCAGAGAGAACCCAGAGAGACAGAGAGAGAGAGAGAGAGGCAGAGACGCAAACGAAACGCAAACCAAACCAAACCAAACCCAAACCAAACCCAAACCAAACCCAAACCAAACCCAAACCAAACCCAAACCAAACCCAAACCCAAACCCAGAGAGACAGAGAGAGACAGAGAGTGAGAGACAGAGACCCAAACCAAACCCAAACCAAACCAAACCCAAACCAAAACCAAACCCAAACCAAACCAAACCCAAACCCAAACCAAACCAAACCAATCCCAAACCAAGCCCAGAGGCAGAGAGAACCCAGAGAGACAGAGAGAGAGAGAGAGACAGAGACCCAAACCCAAACCCAAACCAAACCCAAACCAAGCCCAGAGGCAGAGAGAACCCAGAGAGATAGAGAGAACCCAGAGAGACAGAGAGAGAGAGAGACAGAGAACCAAGCCAAACCCAAACCAAGCCCAGAGGCAGAGAGAACCCAGAGAGACAGAGATAAGCCAGAGAGACAGAGAGAGACAGAGAGACAGAGAGGCAGACAGCCAGAGAGACAGAGAGAGAGAGAGACAGAGACCCAAACCCAAACCAAACCCAAACCCAAACCAAACCCAAACCAAACCCAAACCCAAACCAAACCAAACCCAAACCAAACCGAAACCAAACCCAAACCAAGCCCAGAGGCAGAGAGAACCCAGAGAGACAGAGAGAACCCAGAGAGACAGAGAGAGAGACAGAGACCCAAACCAAACCCAAACCAAACCCAAACCCAAACCAAGCCCAGAGGCAGAGAGAACCCAGAGAGACAGAGAGAACCCAGAGAGACAGAGAGAACCCAGAGAGACAGAGAGAGAGACAGAGACCCAAACCACCCCAAACCAAGCCCAGAGGCAGAGAGAACCCAGAGAGACAGAGATAACCCAGAGAGACAGAGAGAGACAGAGAGACAGAGAGGCAGACAGCCAGAGAGACAGAGAGAGAGAGAGAGACCCAGAGCCAGAGAGACAGAGAGAGAGATAGAGAGAGAGACAAAGACCCAAACCAAACCCAAACCAAACCCAAACCCAAACCAAGCCCAGAGGCAGAGAGAACCCAGAGAGACAGAGATAACCCAGAGATAACCCAGAGAGACAGAGAGACAGAAAGGCAGACAGCCAGAGAGACAGAGAGAGAGAGAGAGACAGAGACCCAAACCCAAACCCAAACCAAACCCAAACCAAACCAAATCTAAACCAAACCAAACCCAAACCAAACCCAAACCACACCCAAACCAAACCAAACCAACCCCAAACCAAACCCAAACCAAACCACACCAAGAGAGACAGAGAGACAGACATCCAGAGAGAGAGAGAGAGAGAGAGAGACAGAGAGACAGAGAGAGACCCATACAAAACCACACCCAAACGCAAACCGAACCCAAACCAAACCCAAACCCAAACCAAACCCAAACCAAACCCAGAGGCAGAGAGAACCCAGAGAGACAGAGAGAGACAGAGAGTGAGAGACAGAGACCCAAACCAAACCCAAACCAAACCAAACCCAAACCCAAACCAAACCCAAACCAAACCAAACCCAAACCCAAACCAAACCAATCCCAAACCAAGCCCAGAGGCAGAGAGAACCCAGAGAGACAGAGAGAGAGAGAGAGGCAGAGACGCAAACCAAACCCAAACCAAACCAAACCAAACCCAAACCAAACCCAAACCCAAACCCAGAGAGACAGAGAGAGACAGAGAGTGAGAGACAGAGACCCAAACCAAACCCAAACCAAACCAAACCCAAACCAAAACCAAACCCAAACCAAACCAAACCCAAACCCAAACCAAACCAAACCAATCCCAAACCAAGCCCAGAGGCAGAGAGAACCCAGAGAGACAGAGAGAGAGAGAGAGACAGAGACCCAAACCCAAACCCAAACCAAACCCAAACCAAGCCCAGAGGCAGAGAGAACCCAGAGAGATAGAGAGAACCCAGAGAGACAGAGAGAGAGAGAGACAGAGAACCAAGCCAAACCCAAACCAAGCCCAGCGGCAGAGAGAACCCAGAGAGACAGAGATAACCCAGAGAGACAGAGAGAGACAGAGAGACAGAGAGGCAGACAGCCAGAGAGACAGAGAGAGAGAGAGAGACAGAGACCCAAACCCAAACCCAAACCAAACCCAAACCAAACCCAGAGAGACAGAGAGAGACAGAGAGAGAGATAGAGAGAGAGACAAAGACCCAAACCAAACCCAAACCAAACCCAAACCCAAACCAAGCCCAGATGCAGAGAGAACCCAGAGAGACAGAGAGAGAGAGAGACAGAGACCCAAACCAAACCCAAACCAAGCCCAGAGGCCGAGAGAACCCAGAGAGACAGAGATAACCCAGAGATAACCCAGAGAGACAGAGAGACAGAAAGGCAGACAGCCAGAGAGACAGAGAGAGAGAGAGACAGAGACCCAAACCCAAACCCAAACCAAACCCAAACCAAACCCAAACCAAACCCAAACCAAACCCAAACCAAACCCAAACCAAACCACACCCAGAGAGACAGAGAGACAGACATCCAGAGAGAGAGAGAGAGAGAGAGAGAGAGAGAGAGAGAGAGAGAGAGAGACAGAGAGACAGAAAGAGACCCATACCAAACCAAACCCAAACCCAAACCGAACCCAAACCAAAACCAAACCCAAACCAAACCCAAACCAAACCCAGAGGCAGAGAGAACCCAGAGAGACAGAGAGAGACAGAGAGTGAGAGACAGAGACCCAAACCAAACCCAAACCAAACCAAACCCAAACCCAAACCAAACCCAAACCCAAAACAAACCAAACCAAACCCAAACCCAAACCAAACCAATCCCAAACCAAGCCCAGAGGCAGAGAGAACCCAGAGAGACAGAGAGAGACAGAGACCCAAACCAAACCCAAACCAAACCAAACCCAAACCAAAACCAAACCCAAACCAAACCAAACCCAAACCCAAACCAAACCAAAACCTAAACCAAACCAAACCAATCCCAAACCAAGCCCAGAGGCAGAGAGAACCCAGAGAGACAGAGAGAGAGAGAGACAGAGACCCAAACCCAAACCCAAACGAAACCCAAACCAAGCCCAGAGGCAGAGAGAACCCAGAGAGATAGAGAGAACCCAGAGAGACAGAGAGAGAGAGAGACAGAGACCCAAACCAAACCCAAACCAAGCCCAGAGGCAGAGAGAACCCAGAGAGACAGAGATAACCCAGAGAGACAGAGAGAGACAGAGAGACAGAGAGGCAGACAGCCAGAGAGACAGAGAGAGAGAGAGAGAGACAGAGACCCAAACCCAAACCAAACCCAAACCCAAACCAAACCCAAACCAAACCCAAACCCAAACCAAACCAAACCCAAACCAAACCCAAACCAAACCCAAACCAAGCCCAGAGGCAGAGAGAACCCAGAGAGACAGAGAGAACCCAGAGAGACAGAGAGAACCCGGAGAGACAGAGAGAACCCAAAGAGACAGAGAGAGAGACAGAGACCCAAACCAAACCCAAACCAAGCCCAGAGGCAGAGAGAACCCAGAGAGACAGAGAGAGACAGAGAGACAGAGAGGCAGACAGCCAGAGAGACAGAGAGAGAGAGAGAGACAGAGACCCAAACCCAAACCGAAACCCAAACCAAACCCAAACCAAACCCAGAGAGACAGAGAGAGAGAGAGACCCAGAGCCAGAGAGACAGAGAGAGAGATAGAGAGAGAGACAAAGACCCAAACCAAACCCAAACCAAACCCAAACCCAAACCAAGCCCAGAGGCAGAGAGAACCCAGAGAGACAGAGATAACCCAGAGATAACCCAGAGAGACAGAGAGACAGAAAGGCAGACAGCCAGAGAGACAGAGAGAGAGAGAGACACAGAGACCCAAACCCAAACCCAAACCAAACCCAAACCAAACCAAACCTAAACCAAACCAAACCCAAACCAAACCCAAACCACACCCAAACCAAACCAAACCAACCCCAAACCAAACCCAAACCAAACCACACCAAGAGAGACAGAGAGACAGACATCCAGAGAGAGAGAGAGAGAGAGAGAGAGAGACAGAGAGACAGAAAGAGACCCATACCAAACCACACCCAAACCCAAACCGAACCCAAACCAAACCCAAACCCAAACCAAACCCAAACCAAACCCAGAGGCAGAGAGAACCCAGAGAGACAGAGAGAGACAGAGAGTGAGAGACAGAGACCCAAACCAAACCCAAACCAAACCAAACCCAAACCCAAACCAAACCAAACCAAACCCAAACCCAAACCAAACCAATCCCAAACCAAGCCCAGAGGCAGAGAGAACCCAGAGAGACAGAGAGAGAGAGAGAGAGACAGAGACGCAAACCAAACCCAAACCAAACCAAACCCAAACCAAACCAAACCCAAACCAAACCCAAACCGAACCCAAACCAAACCCAAACCAAACCCAAACCCAAACCCAGAGAGACAGAGAGAGACAGAGAGTGAGAGACAGAGACCCAAACCAAACCCAAACCAAACCAAACCCAAACCAAAACCAAACCCAAACCAAACCAAACCCAAACCAAACCCAAACCAAACCCAAACCAAACCAAACCAATCCCAAACCAAGCCCAGAGGCAGAGAGAACCCAGAGAGACAGAGAGAGAGAGAGAGAGACAGAGACCCAAACCCAAACCCAAACCAAACCCAAACCAAGCCGAGAGGCAGAGAGAACCCAGAGAGATAGAAAGAACCCAGAGAGACAGAGAGAGAGAGAGACAGAGACCCAAACCAAACCCAAACCAAGCCCAGAGGCAGAGAGAACCCAGAGATACAGAGATAACCCAGAGACACAGAGAGAGACAGAGAGACAGAGAGGCAGACAGCCAGAGAGACAGAGAGAGAGAGAGACAGAGACCCAAACCCAAACCAAACCCAAACCCAAACCAAACCCAAACCAAACCCAAACCAAACCAATCCCAAACCAAGCCCAGAGGCAGAGAGAACCCAGAGAGACAGAGAGAGAGAGAGAGACAGAGACCCAAACCCAAACCCAAACCAAACCCAAACCAAGCCCAGAGGCAGAGAGAACCCAGAGAGATAGAGAGAACCCAGAGAGACAGAGAGAGAGAGAGACAGAGAACCAAGCCAAACCCAAACCAAGCCCAGCGGCAGAGAGAACCCAGAGAGACAGAGATAACCCAGAGAGACAGAGAGAGACAGAGAGACAGAGAGGCAGACAGCCAGAGAGACAGAGAGAGAGAGAGAGACAGAGACCCAAACCCAAACCCAAACCAAACCCAAACCAAACCCAGAGAGACAGAGAGAGACAGAGAGAGAGATAGAGAGAGAGACAAAGACCCAAACCAAACCCAAACCAAACCCAAACCCAAACCAAGCCCAGATGCAGAGAGAACCCAGAGAGACAGAGAGAGAGAGAGACAGAGACCCAAACCAAACCCAAACCAAGCCCAGAGGCCGAGAGAACCCAGAGAGACAGAGATAACCCAGAGATAACCCAGAGAGACAGAGAGACAGAAAGGCAGACAGCCAGAGAGACAGAGAGAGAGAGAGACAGAGACCCAAACCCAAACCCAAACCAAACCCAAACCAAACCCAAACCAAACCCAAACCAAACCCAAACCAAACCCAAACCAAACCACACCCAGAGAGACAGAGAGACAGACATCCAGAGAGAGAGAGAGAGAGAGAGAGAGAGAGAGAGAGAGAGAGAGAGAGACAGAGAGACAGAAAGAGACCCATACCAAACCAAACCCAAACCCAAACCGAACCCAAACCAAAACCAAACCCAAACCAAACCCAAACCAAACCCAGAGGCAGAGAGAACCCAGAGAGACAGAGAGAGACAGAGAGTGAGAGACAGAGACCCAAACCAAACCCAAACCAAACCAAACCCAAACCCAAACCAAACCCAAACCAAACCAAACCCAAACCAAACCAAACCCAAACCAAACCGAAACCAAACCCAAACCAAGCCCAGAGGCAGAGAGAACCCAGAGAGACAGAGAGAACCCAGAGAGACAGAGAGAGAGACAGAGACCCAAACCAAACCCAAACCAAACCCAAACCCAAACCAAGCCCAGAGGCAGAGAGAACCCAGAGAGACAGAGAGAACCCAGAGAGACAGAGAGAACCCAGAGAGACAGAGAGAGAGACAGAGACCCAAACCACCCCAAACCAAGCCCAGAGGCAGAGAGAACCCAGAGAGACAGAGATAACCCAGAGAGACAGAGAGAGACAGAGAGACAGAGAGGCAGACAGCCAGAGAGACAGAGAGAGAGAGAGAGACCCAGAGCCAGAGAGACAGAGAGAGAGATAGAGAGAGAGACAAAGACCCAAACCAAACCCAAACCAAACCCAAACCCAAACCAAGCCCAGAGGCAGAGAGAACCCAGAGAGACAGAGATAACCCAGAGATAACCCAGAGAGACAGAGAGACAGAAAGGCAGACAGCCAGAGAGACAGAGAGAGAGAGAGAGACAGAGACCCAAACCCAAACCCAAACCAAACCCAAACCAAACCAAATCTAAACCAAACCAAACCCAAACCAAACCCAAACCACACCCAAACCAAACCAAACCAACCCCAAACCAAACCCAAACCAAACCACACCAAGAGAGACAGAGAGACAGACATCCAGAGAGAGAGAGAGAGAGAGAGAGACAGAGAGACAGAGAGAGACCCATACAAAACCACACCCAAACGCAAACCGAACCCAAACCAAACCCAAACCCAAACCAAACCCAAACCAAACCCAGAGGCAGAGAGAACCCAGAGAGACAGAGAGAGACAGAGAGTGAGAGACAGAGACCCAAACCAAACCCAAACCAAACCAAACCCAAACCCAAACCAAACCCAAACCAAACCAAACCCAAACCCAAACCAAACCAATCCCAAACCAAGCCCAGAGGCAGAGAGAACCCAGAGAGACAGAGAGAGAGAGAGAGGCAGAGACGCAAACCAAACCCAAACCAAACCAAACCAAACCCAAACCAAACCCAAACCCAAACCCAGAGAGACAGAGAGAGACAGAGAGTGAGAGACAGAGACCCAAACCAAACCCAAACCAAACCAAACCCAAACCAAAACCAAACCCAAACCAAACCAAACCCAAACCCAAACCAAACCAAACCAATCCCAAACCAAGCCCAGAGGCAGAGAGAACCCAGAGAGACAGAGAGAGAGAGAGAGACAGAGACCCAAACCCAAACCCAAACCAAACCCAAACCAAGCCCAGAGGCAGAGAGAACCCAGAGAGATAGAGAGAACCCAGAGAGACAGAGAGAGAGAGAGACAGAGAACCAAGCCAAACCCAAACCAAGCCCAGCGGCAGAGAGAACCCAGAGAGACAGAGATAACCCAGAGAGACAGAGAGAGACAGAGAGACAGAGAGGCAGACAGCCAGAGAGACAGAGAGAGAGAGAGAGACAGAGACCCAAACCCAAACCCAAACCAAACCCAAACCAAACCCAGAGAGACAGAGAGAGACAGAGAGAGAGATAGAGAGAGAGACAAAGACCCAAACCAAACCCAAACCAAACCCAAACCCAAACCAAGCCCAGATGCAGAGAGAACCCAGAGAGACAGAGAGAGAGAGAGACAGAGACCCAAACCAAACCCAAACCAAGCCCAGAGGCCGAGAGAACCCAGAGAGACAGAGATAACCCAGAGATAACCCAGAGAGACAGAGAGACAGAAAGGCAGACAGCCAGAGAGACAGAGAGAGAGAGAGACAGAGACCCAAACCCAAACCCAAACCAAACCCAAACCAAACCCAAACCAAACCCAAACCAAACCCAAACCAAACCCAAACCAAACCACACCCAGAGAGACAGAGAGACAGACATCCAGAGAGAGAGAGAGAGAGAGAGAGAGAGAGAGAGAGAGAGAGAGAGAGACAGAGAGACAGAAAGAGACCCATACCAAACCAAACCCAAACCCAAACCGAACCCAAACCAAAACCAAACCCAAACCAAACCCAAACCAAACCCAGAGGCAGAGAGAACCCAGAGAGACAGAGAGAGACAGAGAGTGAGAGACAGAGACCCAAACCAAACCCAAACCAAACCAAACCCAAACCCAAACCAAACCCAAACCCAAAACAAACCAAACCAAACCCAAACCCAAACCAAACCAATCCCAAACCAAGCCCAGAGGCAGAGAGAACCCAGAGAGACAGAGAGAGACAGAGACCCAAACCAAACCCAAACCAAACCAAACCCAAACCAAAACCAAACCCAAACCAAACCAAACCCAAACCCAAACCAAACCAAAACCTAAACCAAACCAAACCAATCCCAAACCAAGCCCAGAGGCAGAGAGAACCCAGAGAGACAGAGAGAGAGAGAGACAGAGACCCAAACCCAAACCCAAACGAAACCCAAACCAAGCCCAGAGGCAGAGAGAACCCAGAGAGATAGAGAGAACCCAGAGAGACAGAGAGAGAGAGAGACAGAGACCCAAACCAAACCCAAACCAAGCCCAGAGGCAGAGAGAACCCAGAGAGACAGAGATAACCCAGAGAGACAGAGAGAGACAGAGAGACAGAGAGGCAGACAGCCAGAGAGACAGAGAGAGAGAGAGAGAGACAGAGACCCAAACCCAAACCAAACCCAAACCCAAACCAAACCCAAACCAAACCCAAACCCAAACCAAACCAAACCCAAACCAAACCCAAACCAAACCCAAACCAAGCCCAGAGGCAGAGAGAACCCAGAGAGACAGAGAGAACCCAGAGAGACAGAGAGAACCCGGAGAGACAGAGAGAACCCAAAGAGACAGAGAGAGAGACAGAGACCCAAACCAAACCCAAACCAAGCCCAGAGGCAGAGAGAACCCAGAGAGACAGAGAGAGACAGAGAGACAGAGAGGCAGACAGCCAGAGAGACAGAGAGAGAGAGAGAGACAGAGACCCAAACCCAAACCGAAACCCAAACCAAACCCAAACCAAACCCAGAGAGACAGAGAGAGAGAGAGACCCAGAGCCAGAGAGACAGAGAGAGAGATAGAGAGAGAGACAAAGACCCAAACCAAACCCAAACCAAACCCAAACCCAAACCAAGCCCAGAGGCAGAGAGAACCCAGAGAGACAGAGATAACCCAGAGATAACCCAGAGAGACAGAGAGACAGAAAGGCAGACAGCCAGAGAGACAGAGAGAGAGAGAGACACAGAGACCCAAACCCAAACCCAAACCAAACCCAAACCAAACCAAACCTAAACCAAACCAAACCCAAACCAAACCCAAACCACACCCAAACCAAACCAAACCAACCCCAAACCAAACCCAAACCAAACCACACCAAGAGAGACAGAGAGACAGACATCCAGAGAGAGAGAGAGAGAGAGAGAGAGAGACAGAGAGACAGAAAGAGACCCATACCAAACCACACCCAAACCCAAACCGAACCCAAACCAAACCCAAACCCAAACCAAACCCAAACCAAACCCAGAGGCAGAGAGAACCCAGAGAGACAGAGAGAGACAGAGAGTGAGAGACAGAGACCCAAACCAAACCCAAACCAAACCAAACCCAAACCCAAACCAAACCAAACCAAACCCAAACCCAAACCAAACCAATCCCAAACCAAGCCCAGAGGCAGAGAGAACCCAGAGAGACAGAGAGAGAGAGAGAGAGACAGAGACGCAAACCAAACCCAAACCAAACCAAACCCAAACCAAACCAAACCCAAACCAAACCCAAACCGAACCCAAACCAAACCCAAACCAAACCCAAACCCAAACCCAGAGAGACAGAGAGAGACAGAGAGTGAGAGACAGAGACCCAAACCAAACCCAAACCAAACCAAACCCAAACCAAAACCAAACCCAAACCAAACCAAACCCAAACCAAACCCAAACCAAACCCAAACCAAACCAAACCAATCCCAAACCAAGCCCAGAGGCAGAGAGAACCCAGAGAGACAGAGAGAGAGAGAGAGAGACAGAGACCCAAACCCAAACCCAAACCAAACCCAAACCAAGCCGAGAGGCAGAGAGAACCCAGAGAGATAGAAAGAACCCAGAGAGACAGAGAGAGAGAGAGACAGAGACCCAAACCAAACCCAAACCAAGCCCAGAGGCAGAGAGAACCCAGAGATACAGAGATAACCCAGAGACACAGAGAGAGACAGAGAGACCCAGAGCCAGAGAGACAGAGAGAGAGATAGAGAGAGAGACAAAGACCCAAACCAAACCCAAACCAAACCCAAACCCAAACCAAGCCCAGAGGCAGAGAGAACCCAGAGAGACAGAGATAACCCAGAGATAACCCAGAGAGACAGAGAGACAGAAAGGCAGACAGCCAGAGAGACAGAGAGAGAGAGAGAGACAGAGACCCAAACCCAAACCCAAACCAAACCCAAACCAAACCAAATCTAAACCAAACCAAACCCAAACCAAACCCAAACCACACCCAAACCAAACCAAACCAACCCCAAACCAAACCCAAACCAAACCACACCAAGAGAGACAGAGAGACAGACATCCAGAGAGAGAGAGAGAGAGAGAGAGACAGAGAGACAGAGAGAGACCCATACCAAACCACACCCAAACGCAAACCGAACCCAAACCAAACCCAAACCCAAACCAAACCCAAACCAAACCCAGAGGCAGAGAGAACCCAGAGAGACAGAGAGAGACAGAGAGTGAGAGACAGAGACCCAAACCAAACCCAAACCAAACCAAACCCAAACCCAAACCAAACCCAAACCAAACCAAACCCAAACCCAAACCAAACCAATCCCAAACCAAGCCCAGAGGCAGAGAGAACCCAGAGAGACAGAGAGAGAGAGAGAGGCAGAGACGCAAACCAAACCCAAACCAAACCAAACCAAACCCAAACCAAACCCAAACCCAAACCCAGAGAGACAGAGAGAGACAGAGAGTGAGAGACAGAGACCCAAACCAAACCCAAACCAAACCAAACCCAAACCAAAACCAAACCCAAACCAAACCAAACCCAAACCCAAACCAAACCAAACCAATCCCAAACCAAGCCCAGAGGCAGAGAGAACCCAGAGAGACAGAGAGAGAGAGACAGACAGAGACCCAAACCCAAACCCAAACCAAACCCAAACCAAACCCAAACCAAACCCAAACCAAACCCAAACCAAACCACACCCAGAGAGACAGAGAGACAGACATCCAGAGAGAGAGAGAGAGAGAGAGAGAGAGAGAGAGAGAGAGAGAGAGAGACAGAGAGACAGAAAGAGACCCATACCAAACCAAACCCAAACCCAAACCGAACCCAAACCAAAACCAAACCCAAACCAAACCCAAACCAAACCCAGAGGCAGAGAGAACCCAGAGAGACAGAGAGAGACAGAGAGTGAGAGACAGAGACCCAAACCAAACCCAAACCAAACCAAACCCAAACCCAAACCAAACCCAAACCCAAAACAAACCAAACCAAACCCAAACCCAAACCAAACCAATCCCAAACCAAGCCCAGAGGCAGAGAGAACCCAGAGAGACAGAGAGAGACAGAGACCCAAACCAAACCCAAACCAAACCAAACCCAAACCAAAACCAAACCCAAACCAAACCCAAACCAAACCAAACCAAACCCAAACCCAAACCAAACCAAGAGAGACAGAGAGACAGACATCCAGAGAGAGAGAGAGAGAGAGAGAGAGACAGAGAGACAGAGAGAGACCCATACCAAACCACACCCAAACCCAAACCGAACCCAAACCAAACCCAAACCCAAACCAAACCCAAACCAAACCCAGAGGCAGAGAGAACCCAGAGAGACAGAGAGAGACAGAGAGTGAGAGACAGAGACCCAAACCAAACCCAAACCAAACCAAACCCAAACCCAAACCAAACCCAAACCAAACCAAACCCAAACCCAAACCAAACCAATCCCAAACCAAGCCCAGAGGCAGAGAGAACCCAGAGAGACAGAGAGAGAGAGAGAGAGGCAGAGACGCAAACGAAACGCAAACCAAACCAAACCAAACCCAAACCAAACCCAAACCAAACCCAAACCAAACCCAAACCAAACCCAAACCAAACCCAAACCCAAACCCAGAGAGACAGAGAGAGACAGAGAGTGAGAGACAGAGACCCAAACCAAACCCAAACCAAACCAAACCCAAACCAAAACCAAACCCAAACCAAACCAAACCCAAACCCAAACCAAACCAAACCAATCCCAAACCAAGCCCAGAGGCAGAGAGAACCCAGAGAGACAGAGAGAGAGAGAGAGACAGAGACCCAAACCCAAACCCAAACCAAACCCAAACCAAGCCCAGAGGCAGAGAGAACCCAGAGAGATAGAGAGAACCCAGAGAGACAGAGAGAGAGAGAGACAGAGAACCAAGCCAAACCCAAACCAAGCCCAGAGGCAGAGAGAACCCAGAGAGACAGAGATAAGCCAGAGAGACAGAGAGAGACAGAGAGACAGAGAGGCAGACAGCCAGAGAGACAGAGAGAGAGAGAGACAGAGACCCAAACCCAAACCAAACCCAAACCCAAACCAAACCCAAACCAAACCCAAACCCAAACCAAACCAAACCCAAACCAAACCGAAACCAAACCCAAACCAAGCCCAGAGGCAGAGAGAACCCAGAGAGACAGAGAGAACCCAGAGAGACAGAGAGAGAGACAGAGACCCAAACCAAACCCAAACCAAACCCAAACCCAAACCAAGCCCAGAGGCAGAGAGAACCCAGAGAGACAGAGAGAACCCAGAGAGACAGAGAGAACCCAGAGAGACAGAGAGAGAGACAGAGACCCAAACCACCCCAAACCAAGCCCAGAGGCAGAGAGAACCCAGAGAGACAGAGATAACCCAGAGAGACAGAGAGAGACAGAGAGACAGAGAGGCAGACAGCCAGAGAGACAGAGAGAGAGAGAGAGACCCAGAGCCAGAGAGACAGAGAGAGAGATAGAGAGAGAGACAAAGACCCAAACCAAACCCAAACCAAACCCAAACCCAAACCAAGCCCAGAGGCAGAGAGAACCCAGAGAGACAGAGATAACCCAGAGATAACCCAGAGAGACAGAGAGACAGAAAGGCAGACAGCCAGAGAGACAGAGAGAGAGAGAGAGACAGAGACCCAAACCCAAACCCAAACCAAACCCAAACCAAACCAAATCTAAACCAAACCAAACCCAAACCAAACCCAAACCACACCCAAACCAAACCAAACCAACCCCAAACCAAACCCAAACCAAACCACACCAAGAGAGACAGAGAGACAGACATCCAGAGAGAGAGAGAGAGAGAGAGAGACAGAGAGACAGAGAGAGACCCATACAAAACCACACCCAAACGCAAACCGAACCCAAACCAAACCCAAACCCAAACCAAACCCAAACCAAACCCAGAGGCAGAGAGAACCCAGAGAGACAGAGAGAGACAGAGAGTGAGAGACAGAGACCCAAACCAAACCCAAACCAAACCAAACCCAAACCCAAACCAAACCCAAACCAAACCAAACCCAAACCCAAACCAAACCAATCCCAAACCAAGCCCAGAGGCAGAGAGAACCCAGAGAGACAGAGAGAGAGAGAGAGGCAGAGACGCAAACCAAACCCAAACCAAACCAAACCAAACCCAAACCAAACCCAAACCCAAACCCAGAGAGACAGAGAGAGACAGAGAGTGAGAGACAGAGACCCAAACCAAACCCAAACCAAACCAAACCCAAACCAAAACCAAACCCAAACCAAACCAAACCCAAACCCAAACCAAACCAAACCAATCCCAAACCAAGCCCAGAGGCAGAGAGAACCCAGAGAGACAGAGAGAGAGAGAGAGACAGAGACCCAAACCCAAACCCAAACCAAACCCAAACCAAGCCCAGAGGCAGAGAGAACCCAGAGAGATAGAGAGAACCCAGAGAGACAGAGAGAGAGAGAGACAGAGAACCAAGCCAAACCCAAACCAAGCCCAGCGGCAGAGAGAACCCAGAGAGACAGAGATAACCCAGAGAGACAGAGAGAGACAGAGAGACAGAGAGGCAGACAGCCAGAGAGACAGAGAGAGAGAGAGAGACAGAGACCCAAACCCAAACCCAAACCAAACCCAAACCAAACCCAGAGAGACAGAGAGAGACAGAGAGAGAGATAGAGAGAGAGACAAAGACCCAAACCAAACCCAAACCAAACCCAAACCCAAACCAAGCCCAGATGCAGAGAGAACCCAGAGAGACAGAGAGAGAGAGAGACAGAGACCCAAACCAAACCCAAACCAAGCCCAGAGGCCGAGAGAACCCAGAGAGACAGAGATAACCCAGAGATAACCCAGAGAGACAGAGAGACAGAAAGGCAGACAGCCAGAGAGACAGAGAGAGAGAGAGACAGAGACCCAAACCCAAACCCAAACCAAACCCAAACCAAACCCAAACCAAACCCAAACCAAACCCAAACCAAACCCAAACCAAACCACACCCAGAGAGACAGAGAGACAGACATCCAGAGAGAGAGAGAGAGAGAGAGAGAGAGAGAGAGAGAGAGAGAGAGAGACAGAGAGACAGAAAGAGACCCATACCAAACCAAACCCAAACCCAAACCGAACCCAAACCAAAACCAAACCCAAACCAAACCCAAACCAAACCCAGAGGCAGAGAGAACCCAGAGAGACAGAGAGAGACAGAGAGTGAGAGACAGAGACCCAAACCAAACCCAAACCAAACCAAACCCAAACCCAAACCAAACCCAAACCCAAAACAAACCAAACCAAACCCAAACCCAAACCAAACCAATCCCAAACCAAGCCCAGAGGCAGAGAGAACCCAGAGAGACAGAGAGAGACAGAGACCCAAACCAAACCCAAACCAAACCAAACCCAAACCAAAACCAAACCCAAACCAAACCAAACCCAAACCCAAACCAAACCAAAACCTAAACCAAACCAAACCAATCCCAAACCAAGCCCAGAGGCAGAGAGAACCCAGAGAGACAGAGAGAGAGAGAGACAGAGACCCAAACCCAAACCCAAACGAAACCCAAACCAAGCCCAGAGGCAGAGAGAACCCAGAGAGATAGAGAGAACCCAGAGAGACAGAGAGAGAGAGAGACAGAGACCCAAACCAAACCCAAACCAAGCCCAGAGGCAGAGAGAACCCAGAGAGACAGAGATAACCCAGAGAGACAGAGAGAGACAGAGAGACAGAGAGGCAGACAGCCAGAGAGACAGAGAGAGAGAGAGAGAGACAGAGACCCAAACCCAAACCAAACCCAAACCCAAACCAAACCCAAACCAAACCCAAACCCAAACCAAACCAAACCCAAACCAAACCCAAACCAAACCCAAACCAAGCCCAGAGGCAGAGAGAACCCAGAGAGACAGAGAGAACCCAGAGAGACAGAGAGAACCCGGAGAGACAGAGAGAACCCAAAGAGACAGAGAGAGAGACAGAGACCCAAACCAAACCCAAACCAAGCCCAGAGGCAGAGAGAACCCAGAGAGACAGAGAGAGACAGAGAGACAGAGAGGCAGACAGCCAGAGAGACAGAGAGAGAGAGAGAGACAGAGACCCAAACCCAAACCGAAACCCAAACCAAACCCAAACCAAACCCAGAGAGACAGAGAGAGAGAGAGACCCAGAGCCAGAGAGACAGAGAGAGAGATAGAGAGAGAGACAAAGACCCAAACCAAACCCAAACCAAACCCAAACCCAAACCAAGCCCAGAGGCAGAGAGAACCCAGAGAGACAGAGATAACCCAGAGATAACCCAGAGAGACAGAGAGACAGAAAGGCAGACAGCCAGAGAGACAGAGAGAGAGAGAGACACAGAGACCCAAACCCAAACCCAAACCAAACCCAAACCAAACCAAACCTAAACCAAACCAAACCCAAACCAAACCCAAACCACACCCAAACCAAACCAAACCAACCCCAAACCAAACCCAAACCAAACCACACCAAGAGAGACAGAGAGACAGACATCCAGAGAGAGAGAGAGAGAGAGAGAGAGAGACAGAGAGACAGAAAGAGACCCATACCAAACCACACCCAAACCCAAACCGAACCCAAACCAAACCCAAACCCAAACCAAACCCAAACCAAACCCAGAGGCAGAGAGAACCCAGAGAGACAGAGAGAGACAGAGAGTGAGAGACAGAGACCCAAACCAAACCCAAACCAAACCAAACCCAAACCCAAACCAAACCAAACCAAACCCAAACCCAAACCAAACCAATCCCAAACCAAGCCCAGAGGCAGAGAGAACCCAGAGAGACAGAGAGAGAGAGAGAGAGACAGAGACGCAAACCAAACCCAAACCAAACCAAACCCAAACCAAACCAAACCCAAACCAAACCCAAACCGAACCCAAACCAAACCCAAACCAAACCCAAACCCAAACCCAGAGAGACAGAGAGAGACAGAGAGTGAGAGACAGAGACCCAAACCAAACCCAAACCAAACCAAACCCAAACCAAAACCAAACCCAAACCAAACCAAACCCAAACCAAACCCAAACCAAACCCAAACCAAACCAAACCAATCCCAAACCAAGCCCAGAGGCAGAGAGAACCCAGAGAGACAGAGAGAGAGAGAGAGAGACAGAGACCCAAACCCAAACCCAAACCAAACCCAAACCAAGCCGAGAGGCAGAGAGAACCCAGAGAGATAGAAAGAACCCAGAGAGACAGAGAGAGAGAGAGACAGAGACCCAAACCAAACCCAAACCAAGCCCAGAGGCAGAGAGAACCCAGAGATACAGAGATAACCCAGAGACACAGAGAGAGACAGAGAGACAGAGAGGCAGACAGCCAGAGAGACAGAGAGAGAGAGAGACAGAGACCCAAACCCAAACCAAACCCAAACCCAAACCAAACCCAAACCAAACCCAAACCAAACCAATCCCAAACCAAGCCCAGAGGCAGAGAGAACCCAGAGAGACAGAGAGAGAGAGAGAGACAGAGACCCAAACCCAAACCCAAACCAAACCCAAACCAAGCCCAGAGGCAGAGAGAACCCAGAGAGATAGAGAGAACCCAGAGAGACAGAGAGAGAGAGAGACAGAGAACCAAGCCAAACCCAAACCAAGCCCAGCGGCAGAGAGAACCCAGAGAGACAGAGATAACCCAGAGAGACAGAGAGAGACAGAGAGACAGAGAGGCAGACAGCCAGAGAGACAGAGAGAGAGAGAGAGACAGAGACCCAAACCCAAACCCAAACCAAACCCAAACCAAACCCAGAGAGACAGAGAGAGACAGAGAGAGAGATAGAGAGAGAGACAAAGACCCAAACCAAACCCAAACCAAACCCAAACCCAAACCAAGCCCAGATGCAGAGAGAACCCAGAGAGACAGAGAGAGAGAGAGACAGAGACCCAAACCAAACCCAAACCAAGCCCAGAGGCCGAGAGAACCCAGAGAGACAGAGATAACCCAGAGATAACCCAGAGAGACAGAGAGACAGAAAGGCAGACAGCCAGAGAGACAGAGAGAGAGAGAGACAGAGACCCAAACCCAAACCCAAACCAAACCCAAACCAAACCCAAACCAAACCCAAACCAAACCCAAACCAAACCCAAACCAAACCACACCCAGAGAGACAGAGAGACAGACATCCAGAGAGAGAGAGAGAGAGAGAGAGAGAGAGAGAGAGAGAGAGAGAGAGACAGAGAGACAGAAAGAGACCCATACCAAACCAAACCCAAACCCAAACCGAACCCAAACCAAAACCAAACCCAAACCAAACCCAAACCAAACCCAGAGGCAGAGAGAACCCAGAGAGACAGAGAGAGACAGAGAGTGAGAGACAGAGACCCAAACCAAACCCAAACCAAACCAAACCCAAACCCAAACCAAACCCAAACCAAACCAAACCCAAACCAAACCAAACCCAAACCAAACCGAAACCAAACCCAAACCAAGCCCAGAGGCAGAGAGAACCCAGAGAGACAGAGAGAACCCAGAGAGACAGAGAGAGAGACAGAGACCCAAACCAAACCCAAACCAAACCCAAACCCAAACCAAGCCCAGAGGCAGAGAGAACCCAGAGAGACAGAGAGAACCCAGAGAGACAGAGAGAACCCAGAGAGACAGAGAGAGAGACAGAGACCCAAACCACCCCAAACCAAGCCCAGAGGCAGAGAGAACCCAGAGAGACAGAGATAACCCAGAGAGACAGAGAGAGACAGAGAGACAGAGAGGCAGACAGCCAGAGAGACAGAGAGAGAGAGAGAGACCCAGAGCCAGAGAGACAGAGAGAGAGATAGAGAGAGAGACAAAGACCCAAACCAAACCCAAACCAAACCCAAACCCAAACCAAGCCCAGAGGCAGAGAGAACCCAGAGAGACAGAGATAACCCAGAGATAACCCAGAGAGACAGAGAGACAGAAAGGCAGACAGCCAGAGAGACAGAGAGAGAGAGAGAGACAGAGACCCAAACCCAAACCCAAACCAAACCCAAACCAAACCAAATCTAAACCAAACCAAACCCAAACCAAACCCAAACCACACCCAAACCAAACCAAACCAACCCCAAACCAAACCCAAACCAAACCACACCAAGAGAGACAGAGAGACAGACATCCAGAGAGAGAGAGAGAGAGAGAGAGACAGAGAGACAGAGAGAGACCCATACAAAACCACACCCAAACGCAAACCGAACCCAAACCAAACCCAAACCCAAACCAAACCCAAACCAAACCCAGAGGCAGAGAGAACCCAGAGAGACAGAGAGAGACAGAGAGTGAGAGACAGAGACCCAAACCAAACCCAAACCAAACCAAACCCAAACCCAAACCAAACCCAAACCAAACCAAACCCAAACCCAAACCAAACCAATCCCAAACCAAGCCCAGAGGCAGAGAGAACCCAGAGAGACAGAGAGAGAGAGAGAGGCAGAGACGCAAACCAAACCCAAACCAAACCAAACCAAACCCAAACCAAACCCAAACCCAAACCCAGAGAGACAGAGAGAGACAGAGAGTGAGAGACAGAGACCCAAACCAAACCCAAACCAAACCAAACCCAAACCAAAACCAAACCCAAACCAAACCAAACCCAAACCCAAACCAAACCAAACCAATCCCAAACCAAGCCCAGAGGCAGAGAGAACCCAGAGAGACAGAGAGAGAGAGAGAGACAGAGACCCAAACCCAAACCCAAACCAAACCCAAACCAAGCCCAGAGGCAGAGAGAACCCAGAGAGATAGAGAGAACCCAGAGAGACAGAGAGAGAGAGAGACAGAGAACCAAGCCAAACCCAAACCAAGCCCAGCGGCAGAGAGAACCCAGAGAGACAGAGATAACCCAGAGAGACAGAGAGAGACAGAGAGACAGAGAGGCAGACAGCCAGAGAGACAGAGAGAGAGAGAGAGACAGAGACCCAAACCCAAACCCAAACCAAACCCAAACCAAACCCAGAGAGACAGAGAGAGACAGAGAGAGAGATAGAGAGAGAGACAAAGACCCAAACCAAACCCAAACCAAACCCAAACCCAAACCAAGCCCAGATGCAGAGAGAACCCAGAGAGACAGAGAGAGAGAGAGACAGAGACCCAAACCAAACCCAAACCAAGCCCAGAGGCCGAGAGAACCCAGAGAGACAGAGATAACCCAGAGATAACCCAGAGAGACAGAGAGACAGAAAGGCAGACAGCCAGAGAGACAGAGAGAGAGAGAGACAGAGACCCAAACCCAAACCCAAACCAAACCCAAACCAAACCCAAACCAAACCCAAACCAAACCCAAACCAAACCCAAACCAAACCACACCCAGAGAGACAGAGAGACAGACATCCAGAGAGAGAGAGAGAGAGAGAGAGAGAGAGAGAGAGAGAGAGAGAGAGACAGAGAGACAGAAAGAGACCCATACCAAACCAAACCCAAACCCAAACCGAACCCAAACCAAAACCAAACCCAAACCAAACCCAAACCAAACCCAGAGGCAGAGAGAACCCAGAGAGACAGAGAGAGACAGAGAGTGAGAGACAGAGACCCAAACCAAACCCAAACCAAACCAAACCCAAACCCAAACCAAACCCAAACCCAAAACAAACCAAACCAAACCCAAACCCAAACCAAACCAATCCCAAACCAAGCCCAGAGGCAGAGAGAACCCAGAGAGACAGAGAGAGACAGAGACCCAAACCAAACCCAAACCAAACCAAACCCAAACCAAAACCAAACCCAAACCAAACCAAACCCAAACCCAAACCAAACCAAAACCTAAACCAAACCAAACCAATCCCAAACCAAGCCCAGAGGCAGAGAGAACCCAGAGAGACAGAGAGAGAGAGAGACAGAGACCCAAACCCAAACCCAAACGAAACCCAAACCAAGCCCAGAGGCAGAGAGAACCCAGAGAGATAGAGAGAACCCAGAGAGACAGAGAGAGAGAGAGACAGAGACCCAAACCAAACCCAAACCAAGCCCAGAGGCAGAGAGAACCCAGAGAGACAGAGATAACCCAGAGAGACAGAGAGAGACAGAGAGACAGAGAGGCAGACAGCCAGAGAGACAGAGAGAGAGAGAGAGAGACAGAGACCCAAACCCAAACCAAACCCAAACCCAAACCAAACCCAAACCAAACCCAAACCCAAACCAAACCAAACCCAAACCAAACCCAAACCAAACCCAAACCAAGCCCAGAGGCAGAGAGAACCCAGAGAGACAGAGAGAACCCAGAGAGACAGAGAGAACCCGGAGAGACAGAGAGAACCCAAAGAGACAGAGAGAGAGACAGAGACCCAAACCAAACCCAAACCAAGCCCAGAGGCAGAGAGAACCCAGAGAGACAGAGAGAGACAGAGAGACAGAGAGGCAGACAGCCAGAGAGACAGAGAGAGAGAGAGAGACAGAGACCCAAACCCAAACCGAAACCCAAACCAAACCCAAACCAAACCCAGAGAGACAGAGAGAGAGAGAGACCCAGAGCCAGAGAGACAGAGAGAGAGATAGAGAGAGAGACAAAGACCCAAACCAAACCCAAACCAAACCCAAACCCAAACCAAGCCCAGAGGCAGAGAGAACCCAGAGAGACAGAGATAACCCAGAGATAACCCAGAGAGACAGAGAGACAGAAAGGCAGACAGCCAGAGAGACAGAGAGAGAGAGAGACACAGAGACCCAAACCCAAACCCAAACCAAACCCAAACCAAACCAAACCTAAACCAAACCAAACCCAAACCAAACCCAAACCACACCCAAACCAAACCAAACCAACCCCAAACCAAACCCAAACCAAACCACACCAAGAGAGACAGAGAGACAGACATCCAGAGAGAGAGAGAGAGAGAGAGAGAGAGACAGAGAGACAGAAAGAGACCCATACCAAACCACACCCAAACCCAAACCGAACCCAAACCAAACCCAAACCCAAACCAAACCCAAACCAAACCCAGAGGCAGAGAGAACCCAGAGAGACAGAGAGAGACAGAGAGTGAGAGACAGAGACCCAAACCAAACCCAAACCAAACCAAACCCAAACCCAAACCAAACCAAACCAAACCCAAACCCAAACCAAACCAATCCCAAACCAAGCCCAGAGGCAGAGAGAACCCAGAGAGACAGAGAGAGAGAGAGAGAGAGACAGAGACGCAAACCAAACCCAAACCAAACCAAACCCAAACCAAACCAAACCCAAACCAAACCCAAACCGAACCCAAACCAAACCCAAACCAAACCCAAACCCAAACCCAGAGAGACAGAGAGAGACAGAGAGTGAGAGACAGAGACCCAAACCAAACCCAAACCAAACCAAACCCAAACCAAAACCAAACCCAAACCAAACCAAACCCAAACCAAACCCAAACCAAACCCAAACCAAACCAAACCAATCCCAAACCAAGCCCAGAGGCAGAGAGAACCCAGAGAGACAGAGAGAGAGAGAGAGAGACAGAGACCCAAACCCAAACCCAAACCAAACCCAAACCAAGCCGAGAGGCAGAGAGAACCCAGAGAGATAGAAAGAACCCAGAGAGACAGAGAGAGAGAGAGACAGAGACCCAAACCAAACCCAAACCAAGCCCAGAGGCAGAGAGAACCCAGAGATACAGAGATAACCCAGAGACACAGAGAGAGACAGAGAGACAGAGAGGCAGACAGCCAGAGAGACAGAGAGAGAGAGAGACAGAGACCCAAACCCAAACCAAACCCAAACCCAAACCAAACCCAAACCAAACCCAAACCAAACCAATCCCAAACCAAGCCCAGAGGCAGAGAGAACCCAGAGAGACAGAGAGAGAGAGAGAGACAGAGACCCAAACCCAAACCCAAACCAAACCCAAACCAAGCCCAGAGGCAGAGAGAACCCAGAGAGATAGAGAGAACCCAGAGAGACAGAGAGAGAGAGAGACAGAGAACCAAGCCAAACCCAAACCAAGCCCAGCGGCAGAGAGAACCCAGAGAGACAGAGATAACCCAGAGAGACAGAGAGAGACAGAGAGACAGAGAGGCAGACAGCCAGAGAGACAGAGAGAGAGAGAGAGACAGAGACCCAAACCCAAACCCAAACCAAACCCAAACCAAACCCAGAGAGACAGAGAGAGACAGAGAGAGAGATAGAGAGAGAGACAAAGACCCAAACCAAACCCAAACCAAACCCAAACCCAAACCAAGCCCAGATGCAGAGAGAACCCAGAGAGACAGAGAGAGAGAGAGACAGAGACCCAAACCAAACCCAAACCAAGCCCAGAGGCCGAGAGAACCCAGAGAGACAGAGATAACCCAGAGATAACCCAGAGAGACAGAGAGACAGAAAGGCAGACAGCCAGAGAGACAGAGAGAGAGAGAGACAGAGACCCAAACCCAAACCCAAACCAAACCCAAACCAAACCCAAACCAAACCCAAACCAAACCCAAACCAAACCCAAACCAAACCACACCCAGAGAGACAGAGAGACAGACATCCAGAGAGAGAGAGAGAGAGAGAGAGAGAGAGAGAGAGAGAGAGAGAGAGACAGAGAGACAGAAAGAGACCCATACCAAACCAAACCCAAACCCAAACCGAACCCAAACCAAAACCAAACCCAAACCAAACCCAAACCAAACCCAGAGGCAGAGAGAACCCAGAGAGACAGAGAGAGACAGAGAGTGAGAGACAGAGACCCAAACCAAACCCAAACCAAACCAAACCCAAACCCAAACCAAACCCAAACCCAAAACAAACCAAACCAAACCCAAACCCAAACCAAACCAATCCCAAACCAAGCCCAGAGGCAGAGAGAACCCAGAGAGACAGAGAGAGACAGAGACCCAAACCAAACCCAAACCAAACCAAACCCAAACCAAAACCAAACCCAAACCAAACCCAAACCAAACCAAACCAAACCCAAACCCAAACCAAACCAAGAGAGACAGAGAGACAGACATCCAGAGAGAGAGAGAGAGAGAGAGAGAGACAGAGAGACAGAGAGAGACCCATACCAAACCACACCCAAACCCAAACCGAACCCAAACCAAACCCAAACCCAAACCAAACCCAAACCAAACCCAGAGGCAGAGAGAACCCAGAGAGACAGAGAGAGACAGAGAGTGAGAGACAGAGACCCAAACCAAACCCAAACCAAACCAAACCCAAACCCAAACCAAACCCAAACCAAACCAAACCCAAACCCAAACCAAACCAATCCCAAACCAAGCCCAGAGGCAGAGAGAACCCAGAGAGACAGAGAGAGAGAGAGAGAGGCAGAGACGCAAACGAAACGCAAACCAAACCAAACCAAACCCAAACCAAACCCAAACCAAACCCAAACCAAACCCAAACCAAACCCAAACCAAACCCAAACCCAAACCCAGAGAGACAGAGAGAGACAGAGAGTGAGAGACAGAGACCCAAACCAAACCCAAACCAAACCAAACCCAAACCAAAACCAAACCCAAACCAAACCAAACCCAAACCCAAACCAAACCAAACCAATCCCAAACCAAGCCCAGAGGCAGAGAGAACCCAGAGAGACAGAGAGAGAGAGAGAGACAGAGACCCAAACCCAAACCCAAACCAAACCCAAACCAAGCCCAGAGGCAGAGAGAACCCAGAGAGATAGAGAGAACCCAGAGAGACAGAGAGAGAGAGAGACAGAGAACCAAGCCAAACCCAAACCAAGCCCAGCGGCAGAGAGAACCCAGAGAGACAGAGATAACCCAGAGAGACAGAGAGAGACAGAGAGACAGAGAGGCAGACAGCCAGAGAGACAGAGAGAGAGAGAGAGACAGAGACCCAAACCCAAACCCAAACCAAACCCAAACCAAACCCAGAGAGACAGAGAGAGACAGAGAGAGAGATAGAGAGAGAGACAAAGACCCAAACCAAACCCAAACCAAACCCAAACCCAAACCAAGCCCAGATGCAGAGAGAACCCAGAGAGACAGAGAGAGAGAGAGACAGAGACCCAAACCAAACCCAAACCAAGCCCAGAGGCCGAGAGAACCCAGAGAGACAGAGATAACCCAGAGATAACCCAGAGAGACAGAGAGACAGAAAGGCAGACAGCCAGAGAGACAGAGAGAGAGAGAGACAGAGACCCAAACCCAAACCCAAACCAAACCCAAACCAAACCCAAACCAAACCCAAACCAAACCCAAACCAAACCCAAACCAAACCACACCCAGAGAGACAGAGAGACAGACATCCAGAGAGAGAGAGAGAGAGAGAGAGAGAGAGAGAGAGAGAGAGAGAGAGACAGAGAGACAGAAAGAGACCCATACCAAACCAAACCCAAACCCAAACCGAACCCAAACCAAAACCAAACCCAAACCAAACCCAAACCAAACCCAGAGGCAGAGAGAACCCAGAGAGACAGAGAGAGACAGAGAGTGAGAGACAGAGACCCAAACCAAACCCAAACCAAACCAAACCCAAACCCAAACCAAACCCAAACCCAAAACAAACCAAACCAAACCCAAACCCAAACCAAACCAATCCCAAACCAAGCCCAGAGGCAGAGAGAACCCAGAGAGACAGAGAGAGACAGAGACCCAAACCAAACCCAAACCAAACCAAACCCAAACCAAAACCAAACCCAAACCAAACCAAACCCAAACCCAAACCAAACCAAAACCTAAACCAAACCAAACCAATCCCAAACCAAGCCCAGAGGCAGAGAGAACCCAGAGAGACAGAGAGAGAGAGAGACAGAGACCCAAACCCAAACCCAAACGAAACCCAAACCAAGCCCAGAGGCAGAGAGAACCCAGAGAGATAGAGAGAACCCAGAGAGACAGAGAGAGAGAGAGACAGAGACCCAAACCAAACCCAAACCAAGCCCAGAGGCAGAGAGAACCCAGAGAGACAGAGATAACCCAGAGAGACAGAGAGAGACAGAGAGACAGAGAGGCAGACAGCCAGAGAGACAGAGAGAGAGAGAGAGAGACAGAGACCCAAACCCAAACCAAACCCAAACCCAAACCAAACCCAAACCAAACCCAAACCCAAACCAAACCAAACCCAAACCAAACCCAAACCAAACCCAAACCAAGCCCAGAGGCAGAGAGAACCCAGAGAGACAGAGAGAACCCAGAGAGACAGAGAGAACCCGGAGAGACAGAGAGAACCCAAAGAGACAGAGAGAGAGACAGAGACCCAAACCAAACCCAAACCAAGCCCAGAGGCAGAGAGAACCCAGAGAGACAGAGAGAGACAGAGAGACAGAGAGGCAGACAGCCAGAGAGACAGAGAGAGAGAGAGAGACAGAGACCCAAACCCAAACCGAAACCCAAACCAAACCCAAACCAAACCCAGAGAGACAGAGAGAGAGAGAGACCCAGAGCCAGAGAGACAGAGAGAGAGATAGAGAGAGAGACAAAGACCCAAACCAAACCCAAACCAAACCCAAACCCAAACCAAGCCCAGAGGCAGAGAGAACCCAGAGAGACAGAGATAACCCAGAGATAACCCAGAGAGACAGAGAGACAGAAAGGCAGACAGCCAGAGAGACAGAGAGAGAGAGAGACACAGAGACCCAAACCCAAACCCAAACCAAACCCAAACCAAACCAAACCTAAACCAAACCAAACCCAAACCAAACCCAAACCACACCCAAACCAAACCAAACCAACCCCAAACCAAACCCAAACCAAACCACACCAAGAGAGACAGAGAGACAGACATCCAGAGAGAGAGAGAGAGAGAGAGAGAGAGACAGAGAGACAGAAAGAGACCCATACCAAACCACACCCAAACCCAAACCGAACCCAAACCAAACCCAAACCCAAACCAAACCCAAACCAAACCCAGAGGCAGAGAGAACCCAGAGAGACAGAGAGAGACAGAGAGTGAGAGACAGAGACCCAAACCAAACCCAAACCAAACCAAACCCAAACCCAAACCAAACCAAACCAAACCCAAACCCAAACCAAACCAATCCCAAACCAAGCCCAGAGGCAGAGAGAACCCAGAGAGACAGAGAGAGAGAGAGAGAGACAGAGACGCAAACCAAACCCAAACCAAACCAAACCCAAACCAAACCAAACCCAAACCAAACCCAAACCGAACCCAAACCAAACCCAAACCAAACCCAAACCCAAACCCAGAGAGACAGAGAGAGACAGAGAGTGAGAGACAGAGACCCAAACCAAACCCAAACCAAACCAAACCCAAACCAAAACCAAACCCAAACCAAACCAAACCCAAACCAAACCCAAACCAAACCCAAACCAAACCAAACCAATCCCAAACCAAGCCCAGAGGCAGAGAGAACCCAGAGAGACAGAGAGAGAGAGAGAGAGACAGAGACCCAAACCCAAACCCAAACCAAACCCAAACCAAGCCGAGAGGCAGAGAGAACCCAGAGAGATAGAAAGAACCCAGAGAGACAGAGAGAGAGAGAGACAGAGACCCAAACCAAACCCAAACCAAGCCCAGAGGCAGAGAGAACCCAGAGATACAGAGATAACCCAGAGACACAGAGAGAGACAGAGAGACAGAGAGGCAGACAGCCAGAGAGACAGAGAGAGAGAGAGACAGAGACCCAAACCCAAACCAAACCCAAACCCAAACCAAACCCAAACCAAACCCAAACCAAACCAATCCCAAACCAAGCCCAGAGGCAGAGAGAACCCAGAGAGACAGAGAGAGAGAGAGAGACAGAGACCCAAACCCAAACCCAAACCAAACCCAAACCAAGCCCAGAGGCAGAGAGAACCCAGAGAGATAGAGAGAACCCAGAGAGACAGAGAGAGAGAGAGACAGAGAACCAAGCCAAACCCAAACCAAGCCCAGCGGCAGAGAGAACCCAGAGAGACAGAGATAACCCAGAGAGACAGAGAGAGACAGAGAGACAGAGAGGCAGACAGCCAGAGAGACAGAGAGAGAGAGAGAGACAGAGACCCAAACCCAAACCCAAACCAAACCCAAACCAAACCCAGAGAGACAGAGAGAGACAGAGAGAGAGATAGAGAGAGAGACAAAGACCCAAACCAAACCCAAACCAAACCCAAACCCAAACCAAGCCCAGATGCAGAGAGAACCCAGAGAGACAGAGAGAGAGAGAGACAGAGACCCAAACCAAACCCAAACCAAGCCCAGAGGCCGAGAGAACCCAGAGAGACAGAGATAACCCAGAGATAACCCAGAGAGACAGAGAGACAGAAAGGCAGACAGCCAGAGAGACAGAGAGAGAGAGAGACAGAGACCCAAACCCAAACCCAAACCAAACCCAAACCAAACCCAAACCAAACCCAAACCAAACCCAAACCAAACCCAAACCAAACCACACCCAGAGAGACAGAGAGACAGACATCCAGAGAGAGAGAGAGAGAGAGAGAGAGAGAGAGAGAGAGAGAGAGAGAGACAGAGAGACAGAAAGAGACCCATACCAAACCAAACCCAAACCCAAACCGAACCCAAACCAAAACCAAACCCAAACCAAACCCAAACCAAACCCAGAGGCAGAGAGAACCCAGAGAGACAGAGAGAGACAGAGAGTGAGAGACAGAGACCCAAACCAAACCCAAACCAAACCAAACCCAAACCCAAACCAAACCCAAACCCAAAACAAACCAAACCAAACCCAAACCCAAACCAAACCAATCCCAAACCAAGCCCAGAGGCAGAGAGAACCCAGAGAGACAGAGAGAGACAGAGACCCAAACCAAACCCAAACCAAACCAAACCCAAACCAAAACCAAACCCAAACCAAACCCAAACCAAACCAAACCAAACCCAAACCCAAACCAAACCAAGAGAGACAGAGAGACAGACATCCAGAGAGAGAGAGAGAGAGAGAGAGAGACAGAGAGACAGAGAGAGACCCATACCAAACCACACCCAAACCCAAACCGAACCCAAACCAAACCCAAACCCAAACCAAACCCAAACCAAACCCAGAGGCAGAGAGAACCCAGAGAGACAGAGAGAGACAGAGAGTGAGAGACAGAGACCCAAACCAAACCCAAACCAAACCAAACCCAAACCCAAACCAAACCCAAACCAAACCAAACCCAAACCCAAACCAAACCAATCCCAAACCAAGCCCAGAGGCAGAGAGAACCCAGAGAGACAGAGAGAGAGAGAGAGAGGCAGAGACGCAAACGAAACGCAAACCAAACCAAACCAAACCCAAACCAAACCCAAACCAAACCCAAACCAAACCCAAACCAAACCCAAACCAAACCCAAACCCAAACCCAGAGAGACAGAGAGAGACAGAGAGTGAGAGACAGAGACCCAAACCAAACCCAAACCAAACCAAACCCAAACCAAAACCAAACCCAAACCAAACCAAACCCAAACCCAAACCAAACCAAACCAATCCCAAACCAAGCCCAGAGGCAGAGAGAACCCAGAGAGACAGAGAGAGAGAGAGAGACAGAGACCCAAACCCAAACCCAAACCAAACCCAAACCAAGCCCAGAGGCAGAGAGAACCCAGAGAGATAGAGAGAACCCAGAGAGACAGAGAGAGAGAGAGACAGAGAACCAAGCCAAACCCAAACCAAGCCCAGAGGCAGAGAGAACCCAGAGAGACAGAGATAAGCCAGAGAGACAGAGAGAGACAGAGAGACAGAGAGGCAGACAGCCAGAGAGACAGAGAGAGAGAGAGACAGAGACCCAAACCCAAACCAAACCCAAACCCAAACCAAACCCAAACCAAACCCAAACCCAAACCAAACCAAACCCAAACCAAACCGAAACCAAACCCAAACCAAGCCCAGAGGCAGAGAGAACCCAGAGAGACAGAGAGAACCCAGAGAGACAGAGAGAACCCAGAGAGACAGAGAGAGAGACAGAGACCCAAACCAAACCCAAACCAAACCCAAACCCAAACCAAGCCCAGAGGCAGAGAGAACCCAGAGAGACAGAGAGAACCCAGAGAGACAGAGAGAACCCAGAGAGACAGAGAGAGAGACAGAGACCCAAACCACCCCAAACCAAGCCCAGAGGCAGAGAGAACCCAGAGAGACAGAGATAACCCAGAGAGACAGAGAGAGACAGAGAGACAGAGAGGCAGACAGCCAGAGAGACAGAGAGAGAGAGAGAGACCCAGAGCCAGAGAGACAGAGAGAGAGATAGAGAGAGAGACAAAGACCCAAACCAAACCCAAACCAAACCCAAACCCAAACCAAGCCCAGAGGCAGAGAGAACCCAGAGAGACAGAGATAACCCAGAGATAACCCAGAGAGACAGAGAGACAGAAAGGCAGACAGCCAGAGAGACAGAGAGAGAGAGAGAGACAGAGACCCAAACCCAAACCCAAACCAAACCCAAACCAAACCAAATCTAAACCAAACCAAACCCAAACCAAACCCAAACCACACCCAAACCAAACCAAACCAACCCCAAACCAAACCCAAACCAAACCACACCAAGAGAGACAGAGAGACAGACATCCAGAGAGAGAGAGAGAGAGAGAGAGACAGAGAGACAGAGAGAGACCCATACCAAACCACACCCAAACGCAAACCGAACCCAAACCAAACCCAAACCCAAACCAAACCCAAACCAAACCCAGAGGCAGAGAGAACCCAGAGAGACAGAGAGAGACAGAGAGTGAGAGACAGAGACCCAAACCAAACCCAAACCAAACCAAACCCAAACCCAAACCAAACCCAAACCAAACCAAACCCAAACCCAAACCAAACCAATCCCAAACCAAGCCCAGAGGCAGAGAGAACCCAGAGAGACAGAGAGAGAGAGAGAGGCAGAGACGCAAACCAAACCCAAACCAAACCAAACCAAACCCAAACCAAACCCAAACCCAAACCCAGAGAGACAGAGAGAGACAGAGAGTGAGAGACAGAGACCCAAACCAAACCCAAACCAAACCAAACCCAAACCAAAACCAAACCCAAACCAAACCAAACCCAAACCCAAACCAAACCAAACCAATCCCAAACCAAGCCCAGAGGCAGAGAGAACCCAGAGAGACAGAGAGAGAGAGAGAGACAGAGACCCAAACCCAAACCCAAACCAAACCCAAACCAAACCCAAACCAAACCCAAACCAAACCCAAACCAAACCACACCCAGAGAGACAGAGAGACAGACATCCAGAGAGAGAGAGAGAGAGAGAGAGAGAGAGAGAGAGAGAGAGAGAGAGAGAGACAGAGAGACAGAAAGAGACCCATACCAAACCAAACCCAAACCCAAACCGAACCCAAACCAAAACCAAACCCAAACCAAACCCAAACCAAACCCAGAGGCAGAGAGAACCCAGAGAGACAGAGAGAGACAGAGAGTGAGAGACAGAGACCCAAACCAAACCCAAACCAAACCAAACCCAAACCCAAACCAAACCCAAACCCAAAACAAACCAAACCAAACCCAAACCCAAACCAAACCAATCCCAAACCAAGCCCAGAGGCAGAGAGAACCCAGAGAGACAGAGAGAGACAGAGACCCAAACCAAACCCAAACCAAACCAAACCCAAACCAAAACCAAACCCAAACCAAACCCAAACCAAACCAAACCAAACCCAAACCCAAACCAAACCAAGAGAGACAGAGAGACAGACATCCAGAGAGAGAGAGAGAGAGAGAGAGAGACAGAGAGACAGAGAGAGACCCATACCAAACCACACCCAAACCCAAACCGAACCCAAACCAAACCCAAACCCAAACCAAACCCAAACCAAACCCAGAGGCAGAGAGAACCCAGAGAGACAGAGAGAGACAGAGAGTGAGAGACAGAGACCCAAACCAAACCCAAACCAAACCAAACCCAAACCCAAACCAAACCCAAACCAAACCAAACCCAAACCCAAACCAAACCAATCCCAAACCAAGCCCAGAGGCAGAGAGAACCCAGAGAGACAGAGAGAGAGAGAGAGAGGCAGAGACGCAAACGAAACGCAAACCAAACCAAACCAAACCCAAACCAAACCCAAACCAAACCCAAACCAAACCCAAACCAAACCCAAACCAAACCCAAACCCAAACCCAGAGGCAGAGAGAACCCAGAGAGACAGAGAGAGAGAGAGAGACAGAGACCCAAACCCAAACCCAAACCAAACCCAAACCAAACCCAAACCAAACCCAAACCAAACCCAAACCAAACCACACCCAGAGAGACAGAGAGACAGACATCCAGAGAGAGAGAGAGAGAGAGAGAGAGAGAGAGAGAGAGAGAGAGAGAGAGAGACAGAGAGACAGAAAGAGACCCATACCAAACCAAACCCAAACCCAAACCGAACCCAAACCAAAACCAAACCCAAACCAAACCCAAACCAAACCCAGAGGCAGAGAGAACCCAGAGAGACAGAGAGAGACAGAGAGTGAGAGACAGAGACCCAAACCAAACCCAAACCAAACCAAACCCAAACCCAAACCAAACCCAAACCCAAAACAAACCAAACCAAACCCAAACCCAAACCAAACCAATCCCAAACCAAGCCCAGAGGCAGAGAGAACCCAGAGAGACAGAGAGAGACAGAGACCCAAACCAAACCCAAACCAAACCAAACCCAAACCAAAACCAAACCCAAACCAAACCCAAACCAAACCAAACCAAACCCAAACCCAAACCAAACCAAGAGAGACAGAGAGACAGACATCCAGAGAGAGAGAGAGAGAGAGAGAGAGACAGAGAGACAGAGAGAGACCCATACCAAACCACACCCAAACCCAAACCGAACCCAAACCAAACCCAAACCCAAACCAAACCCAAACCAAACCCAGAGGCAGAGAGAACCCAGAGAGACAGAGAGAGACAGAGAGTGAGAGACAGAGACCCAAACCAAACCCAAACCAAACCAAACCCAAACCCAAACCAAACCCAAACCAAACCAAACCCAAACCCAAACCAAACCAATCCCAAACCAAGCCCAGAGGCAGAGAGAACCCAGAGAGACAGAGAGAGAGAGAGAGAGGCAGAGACGCAAACGAAACGCAAACCAAACCAAACCAAACCCAAACCAAACCCAAACCAAACCCAAACCAAACCCAAACCAAACCCAAACCAAACCCAAACCCAAACCCAGAGAGACAGAGAGAGACAGAGAGTGAGAGACAGAGACCCAAACCAAACCCAAACCAAACCAAACCCAAACCAAAACCAAACCCAAACCAAACCAAACCCAAACCCAAACCAAACCAAACCAATCCCAAACCAAGCCCAGAGGCAGAGAGAACCCAGAGAGACAGAGAGAGAGAGAGAGACAGAGACCCAAACCCAAACCCAAACCAAACCCAAACCAAGCCCAGAGGCAGAGAGAACCCAGAGAGATAGAGAGAACCCAGAGAGACAGAGAGAGAGAGAGACAGAGAACCAAGCCAAACCCAAACCAAGCCCAGAGGCAGAGAGAACCCAGAGAGACAGAGATAAGCCAGAGAGACAGAGAGAGACAGAGAGACAGAGAGGCAGACAGCCAGAGAGACAGAGAGAGAGAGAGACAGAGACCCAAACCCAAACCAAACCCAAACCCAAACGAAACCCAAACCAAACCCAAACCCAAACCAAACCAAACCCAAACCAAACCGAAACCAAACCCAAACCAAGCCCAGAGGCAGAGAGAACCCAGAGAGACAGAGAGAACCCAGAGAGACAGAGAGAACCCAGAGAGACAGAGAGAGAGACAGAGACCCAAACCAAACCCAAACCAAACCCAAACCCAAACCAAGCCCAGAGGCAGAGAGAACCCAGAGAGACAGAGAGAACCCAGAGAGACAGAGAGAACCCAGAGAGACAGAGAGAGAGACAGAGACCCAAACCACCCCAAACCAAGCCCAGAGGCAGAGAGAACCCAGAGAGACAGAGATAACCCAGAGAGACAGAGAGAGACAGAGAGACAGAGAGGCAGACAGCCAGAGAGACAGAGAGAGAGAGAGAGACCCAGAGCCAGAGAGACAGAGAGAGAGATAGAGAGAGAGACAAAGACCCAAACCAAACCCAAACCAAACCCAAACCCAAACCAAGCCCAGAGGCAGAGAGAACCCAGAGAGACAGAGATAACCCAGAGATAACCCAGAGAGACAGAGAGACAGAAAGGCAGACAGCCAGAGAGACAGAGAGAGAGAGAGAGACAGAGACCCAAACCCAAACCCAAACCAAACCCAAACCAAACCAAATCTAAACCAAACCAAACCCAAACCAAACCCAAACCACACCCAAACCAAACCAAACCAACCCCAAACCAAACCCAAACCAAACCACACCAAGAGAGACAGAGAGACAGACATCCAGAGAGAGAGAGAGAGAGAGAGAGACAGAGAGACAGAGAGAGACCCATACCAAACCACACCCAAACGCAAACCGAACCCAAACCAAACCCAAACCCAAACCAAACCCAAACCAAACCCAGAGGCAGAGAGAACCCAGAGAGACAGAGAGAGACAGAGAGTGAGAGACAGAGACCCAAACCAAACCCAAACCAAACCAAACCCAAACCCAAACCAAACCCAAACCAAACCAAACCCAAACCCAAACCAAACCAATCCCAAACCAAGCCCAGAGGCAGAGAGAACCCAGAGAGACAGAGAGAGAGAGAGAGGCAGAGACGCAAACCAAACCCAAACCAAACCAAACCAAACCCAAACCAAACCCAAACCCAAACCCAGAGAGACAGAGAGAGACAGAGAGTGAGAGACAGAGACCCAAACCAAACCCAAACCAAACCAAACCCAAACCAAAACCAAACCCAAACCAAACCAAACCCAAACCCAAACCAAACCAAACCAATCCCAAACCAAGCCCAGAGGCAGAGAGAACCCAGAGAGACAGAGAGAGAGAGAGAGACAGAGACCCAAACCCAAACCCAAACCAAACCCAAACCAAGCCCAGAGGCAGAGAGAACCCAGAGAGATAGAGAGAACCCAGAGAGACAGAGAGAGAGAGAGACAGAGAACCAAGCCAAACCCAAACCAAGCCCAGCGGCAGAGAGAACCCAGAGAGACAGAGATAACCCAGAGAGACAGAGAGAGACAGAGAGACAGAGAGGCAGACAGCCAGAGAGACAGAGAGAGAGAGAGAGACAGAGACCCAAACCCAAACCCAAACCAAACCCAAACCAAACCCAGAGAGACAGAGAGAGACAGAGAGAGAGATAGAGAGAGAGACAAAGACCCAAACCAAACCCAAACCAAACCCAAACCCAAACCAAGCCCAGATGCAGAGAGAACCCAGAGAGACAGAGAGAGAGAGAGACAGAGACCCAAACCAAACCCAAACCAAGCCCAGAGGCCGAGAGAACCCAGAGAGACAGAGATAACCCAGAGATAACCCAGAGAGACAGAGAGACAGAAAGGCAGACAGCCAGAGAGACAGAGAGAGAGAGAGACAGAGACCCAAACCCAAACCCAAACCAAACCCAAACCAAACCCAAACCAAACCCAAACCAAACCCAAACCAAACCCAAACCAAACCACACCCAGAGAGACAGAGAGACAGACATCCAGAGAGAGAGAGAGAGAGAGAGAGAGAGAGAGAGAGAGAGAGAGAGAGAGACAGAGAGACAGAAAGAGACCCATACCAAACCAAACCCAAACCCAAACCGAACCCAAACCAAAACCAAACCCAAACCAAACCCAAACCAAACCCAGAGGCAGAGAGAACCCAGAGAGACAGAGAGAGACAGAGAGTGAGAGACAGAGACCCAAACCAAACCCAAACCAAACCAAACCCAAACCCAAACCAAACCCAAACCCAAAACAAACCAAACCAAACCCAAACCCAAACCAAACCAATCCCAAACCAAGCCCAGAGGCAGAGAGAACCCAGAGAGACAGAGAGAGACAGAGACCCAAACCAAACCCAAACCAAACCAAACCCAAACCAAAACCAAACCCAAACCAAACCAAACCCAAACCCAAACCAAACCAAAACCTAAACCAAACCAAACCAATCCCAAACCAAGCCCAGAGGCAGAGAGAACCCAGAGAGACAGAGAGAGAGAGAGACAGAGACCCAAACCCAAACCCAAACGAAACCCAAACCAAGCCCAGAGGCAGAGAGAACCCAGAGAGATAGAGAGAACCCAGAGAGACAGAGAGAGAGAGAGACAGAGACCCAAACCAAACCCAAACCAAGCCCAGAGGCAGAGAGAACCCAGAGAGACAGAGATAACCCAGAGAGACAGAGAGAGACAGAGAGACAGAGAGGCAGACAGCCAGAGAGACAGAGAGAGAGAGAGAGAGACAGAGACCCAAACCCAAACCAAACCCAAACCCAAACCAAACCCAAACCAAACCCAAACCCAAACCAAACCAAACCCAAACCAAACCCAAACCAAACCCAAACCAAGCCCAGAGGCAGAGAGAACCCAGAGAGACAGAGAGAACCCAGAGAGACAGAGAGAACCCGGAGAGACAGAGAGAACCCAAAGAGACAGAGAGAGAGACAGAGACCCAAACCAAACCCAAACCAAGCCCAGAGGCAGAGAGAACCCAGAGAGACAGAGAGAGACAGAGAGACAGAGAGGCAGACAGCCAGAGAGACAGAGAGAGAGAGAGAGACAGAGACCCAAACCCAAACCGAAACCCAAACCAAACCCAAACCAAACCCAGAGAGACAGAGAGAGAGAGAGACCCAGAGCCAGAGAGACAGAGAGAGAGATAGAGAGAGAGACAAAGACCCAAACCAAACCCAAACCAAACCCAAACCCAAACCAAGCCCAGAGGCAGAGAGAACCCAGAGAGACAGAGATAACCCAGAGATAACCCAGAGAGACAGAGAGACAGAAAGGCAGACAGCCAGAGAGACAGAGAGAGAGAGAGACACGGAGACCCAAACCCAAACCCAAACCAAACCCAAACCAAACCAAACCTAAACCAAACCAAACCCAAACCAAACCCAAACCACACCCAAACCAAACCAAACCAACCCCAAACCAAACCCAAACCAAACCACACCAAGAGAGACAGAGAGACAGACATCCAGAGAGAGAGAGAGAGAGAGAGAGAGAGACAGAGAGACAGAAAGAGACCCATACCAAACCACACCCAAACCCAAACCGAACCCAAACCAAACCCAAACCCAAACCAAACCCAAACCAAACCCAGAGGCAGAGAGAACCCAGAGAGACAGAGAGAGACAGAGAGTGAGAGACAGAGACCCAAACCAAACCCAAACCAAACCAAACCCAAACCCAAACCAAACCAAACCAAACCCAAACCCAAACCAAACCAATCCCAAACCAAGCCCAGAGGCAGAGAGAACCCAGAGAGACAGAGAGAGAGAGAGAGAGAGACAGAGACGCAAACCAAACCCAAACCAAACCAAACCCAAACCAAACCAAACCCAAACCAAACCCAAACCGAACCCAAACCAAACCCAAACCAAACCCAAACCCAAACCCAGAGAGACAGAGAGAGACAGAGAGTGAGAGACAGAGACCCAAACCAAACCCAAACCAAACCAAACCCAAACCAAAACCAAACCCAAACCAAACCAAACCCAAACCAAACCCAAACCAAACCCAAACCAAACCAAACCAATCCCAAACCAAGCCCAGAGGCAGAGAGAACCCAGAGAGACAGAGAGAGAGAGAGAGAGACAGAGACCCAAACCCAAACCCAAACCAAACCCAAACCAAGCCGAGAGGCAGAGAGAACCCAGAGAGATAGAAAGAACCCAGAGAGACAGAGAGAGAGAGAGACAGAGACCCAAACCAAACCCAAACCAAGCCCAGAGGCAGAGAGAACCCAGAGATACAGAGATAACCCAGAGACACAGAGAGAGACAGAGAGACAGAGAGGCAGACAGCCAGAGAGACAGAGAGAGAGAGAGACAGAGACCCAAACCCAAACCAAACCCAAACCCAAACCAAACCCAAACCAAACCCAAACCCAAACCAAACCAAACCCAAACCAAACCGAAACCAAACCCAAACCAAGCCCAGAGAGACAGAGAGACAGACATCCAGAGAGAGAGAGAGAGACAGAGAGACAGAAAAAGACCCATACCAAACCAAACCCAAACCGAAACCAAACCCAAACCAAACCCAAACCCAAACAAAACCCAAACCAAACCCAAACCAAACCCAGAGGCAGAGAGAACCCAGAGAGACAGAGAGAGACAGAGAGTGAGAGACAGAGACCCAAACCAAACCCAAACCAAACCCAAACCAAACCAATCCCAAACCAAGCCCAGAGGCAGAGAGAACCCAGAGAGACAGAGATAACCCAGAGCGACAGAGAGAGATAGAGAGACAGAGAGGCAGACAGCCAGAGAGACAGAGAGAGAGAGAGACCCAAACCCAAACCCAAACCAAACCCAAACCAAGCCCAGAGGCAGAGAGAACCCAGAGAGACAGAGAGAACCCAGAGAGACAAAGAGAGAGACAGAGACCCAAACCAAACCCAAACCAAGCCCAGAGGCAGAGAGAACCCAGAGAGACAGAGATAACCCAGAGAGACAGAGAGAGACAGAGAGACAGAGAGGCAGACAGCCAGAGAGACAGAGAGAGAGAGAGACCCAGAGCCAGAGAGACAGAGAGAGAGATAGAGAGAGAGACAAAGACCCAAACCAAACCCAAACCAAACCCAAACCCAAACCAAGCCCAGAGGCAGAGAGAACCCAGAGAGACAGAGATAACCCAGAGATAACCCAGAGAGACAGAGAGACAGAAAGGCAGACAGCCAGAGAGACAGAGAGAGAGAGAGAGAGGGACAGAGACCCAAACCCAAACCCAAACCAAACCCAAACCAAACCAAACCTAAACCAAACCAAACCCAAACCAAACCCAAACCAAACCCAAACCAAACCAAACCAAACCCAAACCAAACCCAAACCAAACCACACCAAGAGAGACAGAGAGACAGACATCCAGAGAGAGAGAGAGAGAGAGAGAGACAGAGAGACAGAGAGAGACCCATACCAAACCACACCCAAACCCAAACCGAACCCAAACCAAACCCAAACCCAAACCAAACCCAAACCAAACCCAGAGGCAGAGAGAACCCAGAGAGACAGAGAGAACCCAGAGAGACAGAGAGAGAGACAGAGACCCAAACCAAACCCAAACCAAGCCCAGAGGCAGAGGGAACCCAGAGAGACAGAGATAACCCAGAGAGACAGAGAGAGACAGAGAGACAGAGAGGCAGACAGCCAGAGAGACAGAGAGAGAGAGAGAGACCCAGAGCCAGAGAGACAGAGAGAGAGATAGAGAGAGAGAGACAAAGACCCAAACCAAACCCAAACCAAACCCAAACCCAAACCAAGCCCAGAGGCAGAGAGAACCCAGAGAGACAGAGATAACCCAGAGATAACCCAGAGAGACAGAGAGACAGAAAGGCAGACAGCCAGAGAGACAGAGAGAGAGAGAGAGACAGAGACCCAAACCCAAACCCAAACCAAACCCAAACCAAACCAAACCTAAACCAAACCAAACCCAAACCAAACCCAAACCACACCCAAACCAAACCAAACCAACCCCAAACCAAACCCAAACCAAACCACACCAAGAGAGACAGAGAGACAGACATCCAGAGAGAGAGAGAGAGAGAGAGAGACAGAGAGACAGAGAGAGACCCATACCAAACCACACCCAAACCCAAACCGAACCCAAACCAAACCCAAACCCAAACCAAACCCAAACCAAACCCAGAGGCAGAGAGAACCCAGAGAGACAGAGAGAGACAGAGAGTGAGAGACAGAGACCCAAACCAAACCCAAACCAAACCAAACCCAAACCCAAACCAAACCCAAACCAAACCAAACCCAAACCCAAACCAAACCAATCCCAAACCAAGCCCAGAGGCAGAGAGAACCCAGAGAGACAGAGAGAACCCAGAGAGACAGAGAGAACCCAGAGAGACAGAGAGAGAGACAGAGACCCAAACCAAACCCAAACCAAGCCCAGAGGCAGAGAGAACCCAGAGAGACAGAGATAACCCAGAGAGACAGAGAGAGACAGGGAGACAGAGAGGCAGACAGCCAGAGAGACAGAGAGAGAGAGAGACCCAGAGCCAGAGAGACAGAGAGAGAGATAGAGAGAGAGACAAAGACCCAAACCAAACCCAAACCAAACCCAAACCCAAACCAAGCCCAGAGGCAGAGAGAACCCAGAGAGACAGAGATAACCCAGAGATAACCCAGAGAGACAGAGAGACAGAAAGGCAGACAGCCAGAGAGACAGAGAGAGAGAGAGACACAGAGACCCAAACCCAAACCCAAACCAAACCCAAACCAAACCAAACCTAAACCAAACCAAATCCAAACCAAACCCAAACCACACCCAAACCAAACCAAACCAACCCCAAACCAAACCCAAACCAAACCACACCAAGAGAGACAGAGAGACAGACATCCAGAGAGAGAGAGAGAGAGAGAGAGAGAGACAGAGAGACAGAAAGAGACCCATACCAAACCACACCCAAACCCAAACCGAACCCAAACCAAACCCAAACCCAAACCAAACCCAAACCAAACCCAGAGGCAGAGAGAACCCAGAGAGACAGAGAGAGACAGAGAGTGAGAGACAGAGACCCAAACCAAACCCAAACCAAACCAAACCCAAACCCAAACCAAACCAAACCAAACCCAAACCCAAACCAAACCAATCCCAAACCAAGCCCAGAGGCAGAGAGAACCCAGAGAGACAGAGAGAACCCAGAGAGACAGAGAGAACCCAGAGAGACAGAGAGAGAGACAGAGACCCAAACCAAACCCAAACCAAGCCCAGAGGCAGAGAGAACCCAGAGAGACAGAGATAACCCAGAGAGACAGAGAGAGACAGGGAGACAGAGAGGCAGACAGCCAGAGAGACAGAGAGAGAGAGAGACCCAGAGCCAGAGAGACAGAGAGAGAGATAGAGAGAGAGACAAAGACCCAAACCAAACCCAAACCAAACCCAAACCCAAACCAAGCCCAGAGGCAGAGAGAACCCAGAGAGACAGAGATAACCCAGAGATAACCCAGAGAGACAGAGAGACAGAAAGGCAGACAGCCAGAGAGACAGAGAGAGAGAGAGACACAGAGACCCAAACCCAAACCCAAACCAAACCCAAACCAAACCAAACCTAAACCAAACCAAATCCAAACCAAACCCAAACCACACCCAAACCAAACCAAACCAACCCCAAACCAAACCCAAACCAAACCACACCAAGAGAGACAGAGAGACAGACATCCAGAGAGAGAGAGAGAGAGAGAGAGAGAGAGAGACAGAGAGACAGAAAGAGACCCATACCAAACCACACCCAAACCCAAACCGAACCCAAACCAAACCCAAACCCAAACCAAACCCAAACCAAACCCAGAGGCAGAGAGAACCCAGAGAGACAGAGAGAGACAGAGAGTGAGAGACAGAGACCCAAACCAAACCCAAACCAAACCAAACCCAAACCCAAACCAAACCAAACCAAACCCAAACCCAAACCAAACCAATCCCAAACCAAGCCCAGAGGCAGAGAGAACCCAGAGAGACAGAGAGAGAGAGAGAGAGACAGAGACGCAAACCAAACCCAAACCAAACCAAACCCAAACCAAACCAAACCCAAACCAAACCCAAACCGAACCCAAACCAAACCCAAACCAAACCCAAACCCAAACCCAGAGAGACAGAGAGATACAGAGAGTGAGAGACAGAGACCCAAACCAAACCCAAACCAAACCAAACCCAAACCAAAACCAAACCCAAACCAAACCAAACCCAAACCAAACCCAAACCAAACCAAACCAATCCCAAACCAAGCCCAGAGGCAGAGAGAACCCAGAGAGACAGAGAGAGAGAGAGAGAGACAGAGACCCAAACCCAAACCCAAACCAAACCCAAACCAAGCCGAGAGGCAGAGAGAACCCAGAGAGATAGAAAGAACCCAGAGAGACAGAGAGAGAGAGAGACAGAGACCCAAACCAAACCCAAACCAAGCCCAGAGGCAGAGAGAACCCAGAGATACAGAGATAACCCAGAGACACAGAGAGAGACAGAGAGACAGAGAGGCAGACAGCCAGAGAGACAGAGAGAGAGAGAGACAGAGACCCAAACCCAAACCAAACCCAAACCCAAACCAAACCCAAACCAAACCCAAACCCAAACCAAACCAAACCCAAACCAAACCGAAACCAAACCCAAACCAAGCCCAGAGAGACAGAGAGACAGACATCCAGAGAGAGAGAGAGAGACAGAGAGACAGAAAGAGACCCATACCCAACCAAACCCAAACCGAAACCAAACCCAAACCAAACCCAAACCCAAACAAAACCCAAACCAAACCCAAACCAAACCCAGAGGCAGAGAGAACCCAGAGAGACAGAGAGAGACAGAGAGTGAGAGACAGAGACCCAAACCAAACCCAAACCAAACCCAAACCCAAACCAAACCCAAACCCAAACCAAACCAAACCCAAACCCAAACCAAACCAATCCCAAACCAAGCCCAGAGGCAGAGAGAACCCAGAGAGACAGAGATAACCCAGAGCGACAGAGAGAGACAGAGAGACAGAGAGGCAGACAGCCAGAGAGACAGAGAGAGAGAGAGACCCAAACCCAAACCCAAACCAAACCCAAACCAAGCCCAGAGGCAGAGAGAACCCAGAGAGACAGAGAGAACCCAGAGAGACAAAGAGAGAGACAGAGACCCAAACCAAACCCAAACCAAGCCCAGAGGCAGAGAGAACCCAGAGAGACAGAGATAACCCAGAGAGACAGAGAGAGACAGAGAGACAGAGAGGCAGACAGCCAGAGAGACAGAGAGAGAGAGAGACCCAGAGCCAGAGAGACAGAGAGAGAGATAGAGAGAGAGACAAAGACCCAAACCAAACCCAAACCAAACCCAAACCCAAACCAAGCCCAGAGGCAGAGAGAACCCAGAGAGACAGAGATAACCCAGAGATAACCCAGAGAGACAGAGAGACAGAAAGGCAGACAGCCAGAGAGACAGAGAGAGAGAGAGAGAGAGACAGAGACCCAAACCCAAACCCAAACCAAACCCAAACCAAACCCAAACCCAAACCAAACCCAAACCAAACCCAAACCAAACCAAACCCAAACCAAACCCAAACCAAACCCAAACCAAACCAAACCCAAACCAAACCAAACCCAACCAAACCAAACCAAACCCAAACCAAACCAAACCCAAACCAAACCCAAACCCAAACCAAGCCCAGAGGCAGAGAGAACCCAGAGAGACAGAGATAACCCAGAGATAACCCAGAGAGACAGAGAGACAGAAAGGCAGACAGCCAGAGAGACAGAGAGAGAGAGAGAGACAGAGACCCAAACCCAAACCCAAACCAAACCCAAACCAAACCAAACCTAAACCAAACCAAACCCAAACCAAACCCAAACCACACCCAAACCAAACCAAACCAACCCCAAACCAAACCCAAACCAAACCACACCAAGAGAGACAGAGAGACAGACATCCAGAGAGAGAGAGAGAGCGAGAGAGAGAGACAGAGAGACAGAAAGAGACCCATACCAAACCACACCCAAACCCAAACCGAACCCAAACCAAACCCAAACCCAAACCAAACCCAAACCAAACCCAGAGGCAGAGAGAACCCAGAGAGACAGAGAGAGACAGAGAGTGAGAGACAGAGACCCAAACCAAACCCAAACCAAACCAAACCCAAACCCAAACCAAACCAAACCAAACCCAAACCCAAACCAAACCAATCCCAAACCAAGCCCAGAGGCAGAGAGAACCCAGAGAGACAGAGAGAGAGAGAGAGAGACAGAGACGCAAACCAAACCCAAACCAAACCAAACCCAAACCAAACCAAACCCAAACCAAACCAAACCCAAACCAAACCCAAACCGAACCCAAACCAAACCCAAACCAAACCCAAACCCAAACCCAGAGAGACAGAGAGAGACAGAGAGTGAGAGACAGAGACCCAAACCAAACCCAAACCAAACCAAACCCAAACGAAAACCAAACCCAAACCAAACCAAACCCAAACCCAAACCAAACCCAAACCAAACCAAACCAATCCCAAACCAAGCCCAGAGGCAGAGAGAACCCAGAGAGACAGAGAGAGAGAGAGAGAGACAGAGACCCAAACCCAAACCCAAACCAAACCCAAACCAAGCCGAGAGGCAGAGAGAACCCAGAGAGATAGAAAGAACCCAGAGAGACAGAGAGAGAGAGAGACAGAGACCCAAACCAAACCCAAACCAAGCCCAGAGGCAGAGAGAACCCAGAGAGACAGAGATAACCCAGAGACATAGAGAGAGACAGAGAGACAGAGAGGCAGACAGCCAGAGAGACAGAGAGAGAGAGAGACAGAGACCCAAACCCAAACCAAACCCAAACCAAACCCAAACCAAACCCAAACCCAAACCAAACCAAACCCAAACCAAACCGAAACCAAACCCAAACCAAGCCCAGAGAGACAGAGAGACAGACATCCAGAGAGAGAGAGAGAGACAGAGAGACAGAAAGAGACCCATACCCAACCAAACCCAAACCCAAACCAAACCCAAACCAAACCCAAACCCAAACAAAACCCAAACCAAACCCAAACCAAACCCAGAGGCAGAGAGAACCCAGAGAGACAGAGAGAGACAGAGAGTGAGAGACAGAGACCCAAACCAAACCCAAACCAAACCCAAACCCAAACCAAACCCAAACCCAAACCCAAACCAAACCAATCCCAAACCAAGCCCAGAGGCAGAGAGAACCCAGAGAGACAGAGATAACCCGGAGCGACAGAGAGAGACAGAGAGACAGAGAGGCAGACAGCCAGAGAGACAGAGAGAGAGAGAGAGACCCAAACCCAAACCCAAACCAAACCCAAACCAAGCCCAGAGGCAGAGAGAACCCAGAGAGACAGAGAGAACCCAGAGAGACAAAGAGAGAGACAGAGACCCAAACCAAACCCAAACCAAGCCCAGAGGCAGAGAGAACCCAGAGAGACAGAGATAACCCAGAGAGACAGAGAGAGACAGAGAGACAGAGAGGCAGACAGCCAGAGAGACAGAGAGAGAGAGAGACCCAGAGCCAGAGAGACAGAGAGAGAGATAGAGAGAGAGACAAAGACCCAAACCAAACCCAAACCAAACCCAAACCCAAACCAAGCCCAGAGGCAGAGAGAACCCAGAGAGACAGAGATAACCCAGAGATAACCCAGAGAGACAGAGAGACAGAAAGGCAGACAGCCAGAGAGACAGAGAGAGAGAGAGAGACAGAGACCCAAACCCAAACCCAAACCAAACCCAAACCAAACCAAACCTAAACCAAACCAAACCCAAACCAAACCCAAACCAAACCCAAACCAAACCAAACCAAACCCAAACCAAACCCAAACCAAACCACACCAAGAGAGACAGAGAGACAGACATCCAGAGAGAGAGAGAGAGAGAGAGAGAGACAGAGAGACAGAGAGAGACCCATACCAAACCACACCCAAACCCAAACCGAACCCAAACCAAACCCAAACCCAAACCAAACCCAAACCAAACCCAGAGGCAGAGAGAACCCAGAGAGACAGAGAGAGACAGAGAGTGAGAGACAGAGACCCAAACCAAACCCAAACCAAACCAAACCCAAACCCAAACCAAACCCAAACCAAACCAAACCCAAACCCAAACCAAACCAATCCCAAACCAAGCCCAGAGGCAGAGAGAACCCAGAGAGACAGAGAGAGAGAGAGAGAGGCAGAGACGCAAACCAAACGCAAACCAAACCAAACCAAACCCAAACCAAACCCAAACCAAACCCAAACCAAACCCAAACCAAACCCAAACCCAAACCCAGAGAGACAGAGAGAGACAGAGAGTGAGAGACAGAGACCCAAACCAAACCCAAACCAAACCAAACCCAAACCAAAACCAAACCCAAACCAAACCAAACCCAAACCCAAACCAAACCAAACCAATCCCAAACCAAGCCCAGAGGCAGAGAGAACCCAGAGAGACAGAGAGAGAGAGAGAGACAGAGACCCAAACCCAAACCCAAACCAAACCCAAACCAAGCCCAGAGGCAGAGAGAACCCAGAGAGATAGAGAGAACCCAGAGAGACAGAGAGAGAGAGAGACAGAGAACCAAGCCAAACCCAAACCAAGCCCAGAGGCAGAGAGAACCCAGAGAGACAGAGATAAGCCAGAGAGACAGAGAGAGACAGAGAGACAGAGAGGCAGACAGCCAGAGAGACAGAGAGAGAGAGAGAGACAGAGACCCAAACCCAAACCAAACCCAAACCCAAACCAAACCCAAACCAAACCCAAACCCAAACCAAACCAATCCCAAACCAAGCCCAGAGGCAGAGAGAACCCAGAGAGACAGAGAGAACCCAGAGAGACAGAGAGAACCCAGAGAGACAGAGAGAGAGACAGAGACCCAAACCAAACCCAAACCAAGCCCAGAGGCAGAGAGAACCCAGAGAGACAGAGATAACCCAGAGAGACAGAGAGAGACAGGGAGACAGAGAGGCAGACAGCCAGAGAGACAGAGAGAGAGAGAGACCCAGAGCCAGAGAGACAGAGAGAGAGATAGAGAGAGAGACAAAGACCCAAACCAAACCCAAACCAAACCCAAACCCAAACCAAGCCCAGAGGCAGAGAGAACCCAGAGAGACAGAGATAACCCAGAGATAACCCAGAGAGACAGAGAGACAGAAAGGCAGACAGCCAGAGAGACAGAGAGAGAGAGAGACACAGAGACCCAAACCCAAACCCAAACCAAACCCAAACCAAACCAAACCTAAACCAAACCAAATCCAAACCAAACCCAAACCACACCCAAACCAAACCAAACCAACCCCAAACCAAACCCAAACCAAACCACACCAAGAGAGACAGAGAGACAGACATCCAGAGAGAGAGAGAGAGAGAGAGAGAGACAGAGAGACAGAAAGAGACCCATACCAAACCACACCCAAACCAAACCCAAACCAAACCCAGAGGCAGAGAGAACCCAGAGAGACAGAGAGAGACAGAGAGTGAGAGACAGAGACCCAAACCAAACCCAAACCAAACCAAACCCAAACCCAAACCAAACCAAACCAAACCCAAACCCAAACCAAACCAATCCCAAACCAAGCCCAGAGGCAGAGAGAACCCAGAGAGACAGAGAGAGAGAGAGAGAGACAGAGACGCAAACCAAACCCAAACCAAACCAAACCCAAACCAAACCAAACCCAAACCAAACCCAAACCGAACCCAAACCAAACCCAAACCAAACCCAAACCCAAACCCAGAGAGACAGAGAGAGACAGAGAGTGAGAGACAGAGACCCAAACCAAACCCAAACCAAACCAAACCCAAACCAAAACCAAACCCAAACCAAACCAAACCCAAACCAAACCCAAACCAAACCAAACCAATCCCAAACCAAGCCCAGAGGCAGAGAGAACCCAGAGAGACAGAGAGAGAGAGAGAGAGACAGAGACCCAAACCCAAACCCAAACCAAACCCAAACCAAGCCGAGAGGCAGAGAGAACCCAGAGAGATAGAAAGAACCCAGAGAGACAGAGAGAGAGAGAGACAGAGACCCAAACCAAACCCAAACCAAGCCCAGAGGCAGAGAGAACCCAGAGATACAGAGATAACCCAGAGACACAGAGAGAGACAGAGAGACAGAGAGGCAGACAGCCAGAGAGACAGAGAGAGAGAGAGACAGAGACCCAAACCCAAACCAAACCCAAACCCAAACCAAACCCAAACCAAACCCAAACCCAAACCAAACCAAACCCAAACCAAACCGAAACCAAACCCAAACCAAGCCCAGAGAGACAGAGAGACAGACATCCAGAGAGAGAGAGAGAGACAGAGAGACAGAAAGAGACCCATACCCAACCAAACCCAAACCGAAACCAAACCCAAACCAAACCCAAACCCAAACAAAACCCAAACCAAACCCAAACCAAACCCAGAGGCAGAGAGAACCCAGAGAGACAGAGAGAGACAGAGAGTGAGAGACAGAGACCCAAACCAAACCCAAACCAAACCCAAACCCAAACCAAACCCAAACCCAAACCAAACCAAACCCAAACCCAAACCAAACCAATCCCAAACCAAGCCCAGAGGCAGAGAGAACCCAGAGAGACAGAGATAACCCAGAGCGACAGAGAGAGACAGAGAGACAGAGAGGCAGACAGCCAGAGAGACAGAGAGAGAGAGAGACCCAAACCCAAACCCAAACCAAACCCAAACCAAGCCCAGAGGCAGAGAGAACCCAGAGAGACAGAGAGAACCCAGAGAGACAAAGAGAGAGACAGAGACCCAAACCAAACCCAAACCAAGCCCAGAGGCAGAGAGAACCCAGAGAGACAGAGATAACCCAGAGAGACAGAGAGAGACAGAGAGACAGAGAGGCAGACAGCCAGAGAGACAGAGAGAGAGAGAGACCCAGAGCCAGAGAGACAGAGAGAGAGATAGAGAGAGAGACAAAGACCCAAACCAAACCCAAACCAAACCCAAACCCAAACCAAGCCCAGAGGCAGAGAGAACCCAGAGAGACAGAGATAACCCAGAGATAACCCAGAGAGACAGAGAGACAGAAAGGCAGACAGCCAGAGAGACAGAGAGAGAGAGAGAGAGAGACAGAGACCCAAACCCAAACCCAAACCAAACCCAAACCAAACCCAAACCCAAACCAAACCCAAACCAAACCCAAACCAAACCAAACCCAAACCAAACCCAAACCAAACCCAAACCAAACCAAACCCAAACCAAACCAAACCCAACCAAACCAAACCAAACCCAAACCAAACCAAACCCAAACCAAACCCAAACCCAAACCAAGCCCAGAGGCAGAGAGAACCCAGAGAGACAGAGATAACCCAGAGATAACCCAGAGAGACAGAGAGACAGAAAGGCAGACAGCCAGAGAGACAGAGAGAGAGAGAGAGACAGAGACCCAAACCCAAACCCAAACCAAACCCAAACCAAACCAAACCTAAACCAAACCAAACCCAAACCAAACCCAAACCACACCCAAACCAAACCAAACCAACCCCAAACCAAACCCAAACCAAACCACACCAAGAGAGACAGAGAGACAGACATCCAGAGAGAGAGAGAGAGCGAGAGAGAGAGACAGAGAGACAGAAAGAGACCCATACCAAACCACACCCAAACCCAAACCGAACCCAAACCAAACCCAAACCCAAACCAAACCCAAACCAAACCCAGAGGCAGAGAGAACCCAGAGAGATAGAGAGAGACAGAGAGTGAGAGACAGAGACCCAAACCAAACCCAAACCAAACCAAACCCAAACCCAAACCAAACCAAACCAAACCCAAACCCAAACCAAACCAATCCCAAACCAAGCCCAGAGGCAGAGAGAACCCAGAGAGACAGAGAGAGAGAGAGAGAGACAGAGACGCAAACCAAACCCAAACCAAACCAAACCCAAACCAAACCAAACCCAAACCAAACCAAACCCAAACCAAACCCAAACCGAATCCAAACCAAACCCAAACCAAACCCAAACCCAAACCCAGAGAGACAGAGAGAGACAGAGAGTGAGAGACAGAGACCCAAACCAAACCCAAACCAAACCAAACCCAAACGAAAACCAAACCCAAACCAAACCAAACCCAAACCCAAACCAAACCCAAACCAAACCAAACCAATCCCAAACCAAGCCCAGAGGCAGAGAGAACCCAGAGAGACAGAGAGAGAGAGAGAGAGACAGAGACCCAAACCCAAACCCAAACCAAACCCAAACCAAGCCGAGAGGCAGAGAGAACCCAGAGAGATAGAAAGAACCCAGAGAGACAGAGAGAGAGAGAGACAGAGACCCAAACCAAACCCAAACCAAGCCCAGAGGCAGAGAGAACCCAGAGAGACAGAGATAACCCAGAGACACAGAGAGAGACAGAGAGACAGAGAGGCAGACAGCCAGAGAGACAGAGAGAGAGAGAGACAGAGACCCAAACCCAAACCAAACCCAAACCAAACCCAAACCAAACCCAAACCCAAACCAAACCAAACCCAAACCAAACCGAAACCAAACCCAAACCAAGCCCAGAGAGACAGAGAGACAGACATCCAGAGAGAGAGAGAGAGACAGAGAGACAGAAAGAGACCCATACCCAACCAAACCCAAACCCAAACCAAACCCAAACCAAACCCAAACCCAAACAAAACCCAAACCAAACCCAAACCAAACCCAGAGGCAGAGAGAACCCAGAGAGACAGAGAGAGACAGAGAGTGAGAGACAGAGACCCAAACCAAACCCAAACCAAACCCAAACCCAAACCAAACCCAAACCCAAACCCAAACCAAACCAATCCCAAACCAAGCCCAGAGGCAGAGAGAACCCAGAGAGACAGAGATAACCCGGAGCGACAGAGAGAGACAGAGAGACAGAGAGGCAGACAGCCAGAGAGACAGAGAGAGAGAGAGAGACCCAAACCCAAACCCAAACCAAACCCAAACCAAGCCCAGAGGCAGAGAGAACCCAGAGAGACAGAGAGAACCCAGAGAGACAAAGAGAGAGACAGAGACCCAAACCAAACCCAAACCAAGCCCAGAGGCAGAGAGAACCCAGAGAGACAGAGATAACCCAGAGAGACAGAGAGAGACAGAGAGACAGAGAGGCAGACAGCCAGAGAGACAGAGAGAGAGAGAGACCCAGAGCCAGAGAGACAGAGAGAGAGATAGAGAGAGAGACAAAGACCCAAACCAAACCCAAACCAAACCCAAACCCAAACCAAGCCCAGAGGCAGAGAGAACCCAGAGAGACAGAGATAACCCAGAGATAACCCAGAGAGACAGACAGACAGAAAGGCAGACAGCCAGAGAGACAGAGAGAGAGAGAGAGACAGAGACCCAAACCCAAACCCAAACCAAACCCAAACCAAACCAAACCTAAACCAAACCAAACCCAAACCAAACCCAAACCAAACCCAAACCAAACCAAACCAAACCCAAACCAAACCCAAACCAAACCACACCAAGAGAGACAGAGAGACAGACATCCAGAGAGAGAGAGAGAGAGAGAGAGAGACAGAGAGACAGAGAGAGACCCATACCAAACCACACCCAAACCCAAACCGAACCCAAACCAAACCCAAACCCAAACCAAACCCAAACCAAACCCAGAGGCAGAGAGAACCCAGAGAGACAGAGAGAGACAGAGAGTGAGAGACAGAGACCCAAACCAAACCCAAACCAAACCAAACCCAAACCCAAACCAAACCCAAACCAAACCAAACCCAAACCCAAACCAAACCAATCCCAAACCAAGCCCAGAGGCAGAGAGAACCCAGAGAGACAGAGAGAGAGAGAGAGAGGCAGAGACGCAAACCAAACGCAAACCAAACCAAACCAAACCCAAACCAAACCCAAACCAAACCCAAACCAAACCCAAACCAAACCCAAACCCAAACCCAGAGAGACAGAGAGAGACAGAGAGTGAGAGACAGAGACCCAAACCAAACCCAAACCAAACCAAACCCAAACCAAAACCAAACCCAAACCAAACCAAACCCAAACCCAAACCAAACCAAACCAATCCCAAACCAAGCCCAGAGGCAGAGAGAACCCAGAGAGATAGAGAGAACCCAGAGAGACAGAGAGAGAGAGAGACAGAGAACCAAGCCAAACCCAAACCAAGCCCAGAGGCAGAGAGAACCCAGAGAGACAGAGATAAGCCAGAGAGACAGAGAGAGACAGAGAGACAGAGAGGCAGACAGCCAGAGAGACAGAGAGAGAGAGAGACAGAGACCCAAACCCAAACCAAACCCAAACCCAAACCAAACCCAAACCAAACCCAAACCCAAACCAAACCAAACCCAAACCAAACCGAAACCAAACCCAAACCAAGCCCAGAGGCAGAGAGAACCCAGAGAGACAGAGAGAACCCAGAGAGACAGAGAGAACCCAGAGAGACAGAGAGAGAGACAGAGACCCAAACCAAACCCAAACCAAACCCAAACCCAAACCAAGCCCAGAGGCAGAGAGAACCCAGAGAGACAGAGAGAACCCAGAGAGACAGAGAGAACCCAGAGAGACAGAGAGAGAGACAGAGACCCAAACCACCCCAAACCAAGCCCAGAGGCAGAGAGAACCCAGAGAGACAGAGATAACCCAGAGAGACAGAGAGAGACAGAGAGACAGAGAGGCAGACAGCCAGAGAGACAGAGAGAGAGAGAGAGACCCAGAGCCAGAGAGACAGAGAGAGAGATAGAGAGAGAGACAAAGACCCAAACCAAACCCAAACCAAACCCAAACCCAAACCAAGCCCAGAGGCAGAGAGAACCCAGAGAGACAGAGATAACCCAGAGATAACCCAGAGAGACAGAGAGACAGAAAGGCAGACAGCCAGAGAGACAGAGAGAGAGAGAGAGACAGAGACCCAAACCCAAACCCAAACCAAACCCAAACCAAACCAAACCTAAACCAAACCAAACCCAAACCAAACCCAAACCACACCCAAACCAAACCAAACCAACCCCAAACCAAACCCAAACCAAACCACACCAAGAGAGACAGAGAGACAGACATCCAGAGAGAGAGAGAGAGAGAGAGAGACAGAGAGACAGAGAGAGACCCATACCAAACCACACCCAAACGCAAACCGAACCCAAACCAAACCCAAACCCAAACCAAACCCAAACCAAACCCAGAGGCAGAGAGAACCCAGAGAGACAGAGAGAGACAGAGAGTGAGAGACAGAGACCCAAACCAAACCCAAACCAAACCAAACCCAAACCCAAACCAAACCCAAACCAAACCAAACCCAAACCCAAACCAAACCAATCCCAAACCAAGCCCAGAGGCAGAGAGAACCCAGAGAGACAGAGAGAGAGAGAGAGGCAGAGACGCAAACCAAACCCAAACCAAACCAAACCAAACCCAAACCAAACCCAAACCCAAACCCAGAGAGACAGAGAGAGACAGAGAGTGAGAGACAGAGACCCAAACCAAACCCAAACCAAACCAAACCCAAACCAAAACCAAACCCAAACCAAACCCAAACCAAACCAAACCAAACCCAAACCAAACCAATCCCAAACCAAGCCCAGAGGCAGAGAGAACCCAGAGAGACAGAGAGAGAGAGAGAGACAGAGACCCAAACCCAAACCCAAACCAAACCCAAACCAAACCAAACCTAAACCAAACCAAACCCAAACCAAACCCAAACCACACCCAAACCAAACCAAACCAACCCCAAACCAAACCCAAACCAAACCACACCAAGAGAGACAGAGAGACAGACATCCAGAGAGAGAGAGAGAGCGAGAGAGAGAGACAGAGAGACAGAAAGAGACCCATACCAAACCACACCCAAACCCAAACCGAACCCAAACCAAACCCAAACCCAAACCAAACCCAAACCAAACCCAGAGGCAGAGAGAACCCAGAGAGATAGAGAGAGACAGAGAGTGAGAGACAGAGACCCAAACCAAACCCAAACCAAACCAAACCCAAACCCAAACCAAACCAAACCAAACCCAAACCCAAACCAAACCAATCCCAAACCAAGCCCAGAGGCAGAGAGAACCCAGAGAGACAGAGAGAGAGAGAGAGAGACAGAGACGCAAACCAAACCCAAACCAAACCAAACCCAAACCAAACCAAACCCAAACCAAACCAAACCCAAACCAAACCCAAACCGAATCCAAACCAAACCCAAACCAAACCCAAACCCAAACCCAGAGAGACAGAGAGAGACAGAGAGTGAGAGACAGAGACCCAAACCAAACCCAAACCAAACCAAACCCAAACGAAAACCAAACCCAAACCAAACCAAACCCAAACCCAAACCAAACCCAAACCAAACCAAACCAATCCCAAACCAAGCCCAGAGGCAGAGAGAACCCAGAGAGACAGAGAGAGAGAGAGAGAGACAGAGACCCAAACCCAAACCCAAACCAAACCCAAACCAAGCCGAGAGGCAGAGAGAACCCAGAGAGATAGAAAGAACCCAGAGAGACAGAGAGAGAGAGAGACAGAGACCCAAACCAAACCCAAACCAAGCCCAGAGGCAGAGAGAACCCAGAGAGACAGAGATAACCCAGAGACACAGAGAGAGACAGAGAGACAGAGAGGCAGACAGCCAGAGAGACAGAGAGAGAGAGAGACAGAGACCCAAACCCAAACCAAACCCAAACCAAACCCAAACCAAACCCAAACCCAAACCAAACCAAACCCAAACCAAACCGAAACCAAACCCAAACCAAGCCCAGAGAGACAGAGAGACAGACATCCAGAGAGAGAGAGAGAGACAGAGAGACAGAAAGAGACCCATACCCAACCAAACCCAAACCCAAACCAAACCCAAACCAAACCCAAACCCAAACCAAACCCAAACCAAACCCAAACCCAAACCAAGCCCAGAGGCAGAGAGAACCCAGAGAGACAGAGATAACCCAGAGATAACCCAGAGAGACAGAGAGACAGAAAGGCAGACAGCCAGAGAGACAGAGAGAGAGAGAGAGACAGAGACCCAAACCCAAACCCAAACCAAACCCAAACCAAACCAAACCTAAACCAAACCAAACCCAAACCAAACCCAAACCACACCCAAACCAAACCAAACCAACCCCAAACCAAACCCAAACCAAACCACACCAAGAGAGACAGAGAGACAGACATCCAGAGAGAGAGAGAGAGCGAGAGAGAGAGACAGAGAGACAGAAAGAGACCCATACCAAACCACACCCAAACCCAAACCGAACCCAAACCAAACCCAAACCCAAACCAAACCCAAACCAAACCCAGAGGCAGAGAGAACCCAGAGAGATAGAGAGAGACAGAGAGTGAGAGACAGAGACCCAAACCAAACCCAAACCAAACCAAACCCAAACCCAAACCAAACCAAACCAAACCCAAACCCAAACCAAACCAATCCCAAACCAAGCCCAGAGGCAGAGAGAACCCAGAGAGACAGAGAGAGAGAGAGAGAGACAGAGACGCAAACCAAACCCAAACCAAACCAAACCCAAACCAAACCAAACCCAAACCAAACCAAACCCAAACCAAACCCAAACCGAATCCAAACCAAACCCAAACCAAACCCAAACCCAAACCCAGAGAGACAGAGAGAGACAGAGAGTGAGAGACAGAGACCCAAACCAAACCCAAACCAAACCAAACCCAAACGAAAACCAAACCCAAACCAAACCAAACCCAAACCCAAACCAAACCCAAACCAAACCAAACCAATCCCAAACCAAGCCCAGAGGCAGAGAGAACCCAGAGAGACAGAGAGAGAGAGAGAGAGACAGAGACCCAAACCCAAACCCAAACCAAACCCAAACCAAGCCGAGAGGCAGAGAGAACCCAGAGAGATAGAAAGAACCCAGAGAGACAGAGAGAGAGAGAGACAGAGACCCAAACCAAACCCAAACCAAGCCCAGAGGCAGAGAGAACCCAGAGAGACAGAGATAACCCAGAGACACAGAGAGAGACAGAGAGACAGAGAGGCAGACAGCCAGAGAGACAGAGAGAGAGAGAGACAGAGACCCAAACCCAAACCAAACCCAAACCAAACCCAAACCAAACCCAAACCCAAACCAAACCAAACCCAAACCAAACCGAAACCAAACCCAAACCAAGCCCAGAGAGACAGAGAGACAGACATCCAGAGAGAGAGAGAGAGACAGAGAGACAGAAAGAGACCCATACCCAACCAAACCCAAACCCAAACCAAACCCAAACCAAACCCAAACCCAAACAAAACCCAAACCAAACCCAAACCAAACCCAGAGGCAGAGAGAACCCAGAGAGACAGAGAGAGACAGAGAGTGAGAGACAGAGACCCAAACCAAACCCAAACCAAACCCAAACCCAAACCAAACCCAAACCCAAACCCAAACCAAACCAATCCCAAACCAAGCCCAGAGGCAGAGAGAACCCAGAGAGACAGAGATAACCCGGAGCGACAGAGAGAGACAGAGAGACAGAGAGGCAGACAGCCAGAGAGACAGAGAGAGAGAGAGAGACCCAAACCCAAACCCAAACCAAACCCAAACCAAGCCCAGAGGCAGAGAGAACCCAGAGAGACAGAGAGAACCCAGAGAGACAAAGAGAGAGACAGAGACCCAAACCAAACCCAAACCAAGCCCAGAGGCAGAGAGAACCCAGAGAGACAGAGATAACCCAGAGAGACAGAGAGAGACAGAGAGACAGAGAGGCAGACAGCCAGAGAGACAGAGAGAGAGAGAGACCCAGAGCCAGAGAGACAGAGAGAGAGATAGAGAGAGAGACAAAGACCCAAACCAAACCCAAACCAAACCCAAACCCAAACCAAGCCCAGAGGCAGAGAGAACCCAGAGAGACAGAGATAACCCAGAGATAACCCAGAGAGACAGACAGACAGAAAGGCAGACAGCCAGAGAGACAGAGAGAGAGAGAGAGACAGAGACCCAAACCCAAACCCAAACCAAACCCAAACCAAACCAAACCTAAACCAAACCAAACCCAAACCAAACCCAAACCAAACCCAAACCAAACCAAACCAAACCCAAACCAAACCCAAACCAAACCACACCAAGAGAGACAGAGAGACAGACATCCAGAGAGAGAGAGAGAGAGAGAGAGAGACAGAGAGACAGAGAGAGACCCATACCAAACCACACCCAAACCCAAACCGAACCCAAACCAAACCCAAACCCAAACCAAACCCAAACCAAACCCAGAGGCAGAGAGAACCCAGAGAGACAGAGAGAGACAGAGAGTGAGAGACAGAGACCCAAACCAAACCCAAACCAAACCAAACCCAAACCCAAACCAAACCCAAACCAAACCAAACCCAAACCCAAACCAAACCAATCCCAAACCAAGCCCAGAGGCAGAGAGAACCCAGAGAGACAGAGAGAGAGAGAGAGAGGCAGAGACGCAAACCAAACGCAAACCAAACCAAACCAAACCCAAACCAAACCCAAACCAAACCCAAACCAAACCCAAACCAAACCCAAACCCAAACCCAGAGAGACAGAGAGAGACAGAGAGTGAGAGACAGAGACCCAAACCAAACCCAAACCAAACCAAACCCAAACCAAAACCAAACCCAAACCAAACCAAACCCAAACCCAAACCAAACCAAACCAATCCCAAACCAAGCCCAGAGGCAGAGAGAACCCAGAGAGATAGAGAGAACCCAGAGAGACAGAGAGAGAGAGAGACAGAGAACCAAGCCAAACCCAAACCAAGCCCAGAGGCAGAGAGAACCCAGAGAGACAGAGATAAGCCAGAGAGACAGAGAGAGACAGAGAGACAGAGAGGCAGACAGCCAGAGAGACAGAGAGAGAGAGAGACAGAGACCCAAACCCAAACCAAACCCAAACCCAAACCAAACCCAAACCAAACCCAAACCCAAACCAAACCAAACCCAAACCAAACCGAAACCAAACCCAAACCAAGCCCAGAGGCAGAGAGAACCCAGAGAGACAGAGAGAACCCAGAGAGACAGAGAGAACCCAGAGAGACAGAGAGAGAGACAGAGACCCAAACCAAACCCAAACCAAACCCAAACCCAAACCAAGCCCAGAGGCAGAGAGAACCCAGAGAGACAGAGAGAACCCAGAGAGACAGAGAGAACCCAGAGAGACAGAGAGAGAGACAGAGACCCAAACCACCCCAAACCAAGCCCAGAGGCAGAGAGAACCCAGAGAGACAGAGATAACCCAGAGAGACAGAGAGAGACAGAGAGACAGAGAGGCAGACAGCCAGAGAGACAGAGAGAGAGAGAGAGACCCAGAGCCAGAGAGACAGAGAGAGAGATAGAGAGAGAGACAAAGACCCAAACCAAACCCAAACCAAACCCAAACCCAAACCAAGCCCAGAGGCAGAGAGAACCCAGAGAGACAGAGATAACCCAGAGATAACCCAGAGAGACAGAGAGACAGAAAGGCAGACAGCCAGAGAGACAGAGAGAGAGAGAGAGACAGAGACCCAAACCCAAACCCAAACCAAACCCAAACCAAACCAAACCTAAACCAAACCAAACCCAAACCAAACCCAAACCACACCCAAACCAAACCAAACCAACCCCAAACCAAACCCAAACCAAACCACACCAAGAGAGACAGAGAGACAGACATCCAGAGAGAGAGAGAGAGAGAGAGAGACAGAGAGACAGAGAGAGACCCATACCAAACCACACCCAAACGCAAACCGAACCCAAACCAAACCCAAACCCAAACCAAACCCAAACCAAACCCAGAGGCAGAGAGAACCCAGAGAGACAGAGAGAGACAGAGAGTGAGAGACAGAGACCCAAACCAAACCCAAACCAAACCAAACCCAAACCCAAACCAAACCCAAACCAAACCAAACCCAAACCCAAACCAAACCAATCCCAAACCAAGCCCAGAGGCAGAGAGAACCCAGAGAGACAGAGAGAGAGAGAGAGGCAGAGACGCAAACCAAACCCAAACCAAACCAAACCAAACCCAAACCAAACCCAAACCCAAACCCAGAGAGACAGAGAGAGACAGAGAGTGAGAGACAGAGACCCAAACCAAACCCAAACCAAACCAAACCCAAACCAAAACCAAACCCAAACCAAACCCAAACCAAACCAAACCAAACCCAAACCAAACCAATCCCAAACCAAGCCCAGAGGCAGAGAGAACCCAGAGAGACAGAGAGAGAGAGAGAGACAGAGACCCAAACCCAAACCCAAACCAAACCCAAACCAAGCCCAGAGGCAGAGAGAACCCAGAGAGATAGAGAGAACCCAGAGAGACAGAGAGAGAGAGAGACAGAGAACCAAGCCAAACCCAAACCAAGCCCAGCGGCAGAGAGAACCCAGAGAGACAGAGATAACCCAGAGAGACAGAGAGAGACAGAGAGACAGAGAGGCAGACAGCCAGAGAGACAGAGAGAGAGAGAGACAGAGACCCAAACCCAAACCAAACCCAAACCCAAACCAAACCCAAACCAAACCCAAACCCAAACCAAACCAAACCCAAACCAAACCGAAACCAAACCCAAACCAAGCCCAGAGGCAGAGAGAACCCAGAGAGACAGAGAGAACCCAGAGAGACAGAGAGAACCCAGAGAGACAGAGAGAGAGACAGAGACCCAAACCAAACCCAAACCAAACCCAAACCCAAACCAAGCCCAGAGGCAGAGAGAACCCAGAGAGACAGAGATAACCCAGAGAGACAGAGAGAGACAGAGAGACAGAGAGGCAGACAGCCAGAGAGACAGAGAGAGAGAGTGAGACCCAGAGCCAGAGAGACAGAGAGAGAGATAGAGAGAGAGACAAAGACCCAAACCAAACCCAAACCAAACCCAAACCCAAACCAAGCCCAGAGGCAGAGAGAACCCAGAGAGACAGAGATAACCCAGAGATAACCCAGAGAGACAGAGAGACAGAAAGGCAGACAGCCAGAGAGACAGAGAGAGAGAGAGAGACAGAGACCCAAACCCAAACCCAAACCAAACCCAAACCAAACCAAACCTAAACCAAACCAAACCCAAACCAAACCCAAACCACACCCAAACCAAACCAAACCAACCCCAAACCAAACCCAAACCAAACCACACCAAGAGAGACAGAGAGACAGACATCCAGAGAGAGAGAGAGAGAGAGAGAGACAGAGAGACAGAGAGAGACCCATACCAAACCACACCCAAACGCAAACCGAACCCAAACCAAACCCAAACCCAAACCAAACCCAAACCAAACCCAGAGGCAGAGAGAACCCAGAGAGACAGAGAGAGACAGAGAGTGAGAGACAGAGACCCAAACCAAACCCAAACCAAACCAAACCCAAACCCAAACCAAACCCAAACCAAACCAAACCCAAACCCAAACCAAACCAATCCCAAACCAAGCCCAGAGGCAGAGAGAACCCAGAAAGACAGAGAGAGAGAGAGAGGCAGAGACGCAAACCAAACCCAAACCAAACCAAACCAAACCCAAACCAAACCCAAACCCAAACCCAGAGAGACAGAGAGAGACAGAGAGTGAGAGACAGAGACCCAAACCAAACCCAAACCAAACCAAACCCAAACCAAAACCAAACCCAAACCAAACCCAAACCAAACCAAACCAAACCCAAACCAAACCAATCCCAAACCAAGCCCAGAGGCAGAGAGAACCCAGAGAGACAGAGAGAGAGAGAGAGACAGAGACCCAAACCCAAACCCAAACCAAACCCAAACCAAGCCCAGAGGCAGAGAGAACCCAGAGAGATAGAGAGAACCCAGAGAGACAGAGAGAGAGAGAGAGACAGAGAACCAAGCCAAACCCAAACCAAGCCCAGCGGCAGAGAGAACCCAGAGAGACAGAGATAACCCAGAGAGACAGAGAGAGACAGAGAGACAGAGAGGCAGACTGCCAGAGAGACAGAGAGAGAGAGAGAGACAGAGACCCAAACCCAAACCCAAACCAAACCCAAACCAAACCCAGAGAGACAGAGAGAGACAGAGAGAGAGATAGAGAGAGAGACAAAGACCCAAACCAAACCCAAACCAAACCCAAACCCAAACCAAGCCCAGATGCAGAGAGAACCCAGAGAGACAGAGAGAGAGAGAGACAGAGACCCAAACCAAACCCAAACCAAGCCCAGAGGCAGAGAGAACCCAGAGAGACAGAGATAACCCAGAGATAACCCAGCGAGACAGAGAGACAGAAAGGCAGACAGCCAGAGAGACAGAGACCCAAACCCAAACCCAAACCAAACCCAAACCAAACCCAAACCAAACCCAAACCAAACCCAAACCAAACCCAAACCAAACCACACCCAGAGAGACAGAGAGACAGACATCCAGAGAGAGAGAGAGAGAGAGAGAGAGAGAGAGAGAGAGAGAGACAGAGAGACAGAAAGAGACCCATACCAAACCAAACCCAAACCCAAACCGAACCCAAACCAAAACCAAACCCAAACCAAACCCAAACCAAACCCAGAGGCAGAGAGAACCCAGAGAGACAGAGAGAGACAGAGAGTGAGAGACAGAGACCCAAACCAAACCCAAACCAAACCAAACCCAAACCCAAACCAAACCCAAACCCAAAACAAACCAAACCAAACCCAAACCCAAACCAAACCAATCCCAAACCAAGCCCAGAGGCAGAGAGAACCCAGAGAGACAGAGAGAGACAGAGAGTGAGAGACAGAGACCCAAACCAAACCCAAACCAAACCAAACCCAAACCAAAACCAAACCCAAACCAAACCAAACCCAAACCCAAACCAAACCCAAACCTAAACCAAACCAAACCAATCCCAAACCAAGCCCAGAGGCAGAGAGAACCCAGAGAGACAGAGAGAGAGAGAGACAGAGACCCAAACCCAAACCCAAACGAAACCCAAACCAAGCCCAGAGGCAGAGAGAACCCAGAGAGATAGAGAGAACCCAGAGAGACAGAGAGAGAGAGAGACAGAGACCCAAACCAAACCCAAACCAAGCCCAGAGGCAGAGAGAACCCAGAGAGACAGAGATAACCCAGAGAGACAGAGAGAGACAGAGAGACAGAGAGGCAGACAGCCAGAGAGACAGAGAGAGAGAGAGAGACAGAGACCCAAACCCAAACCAAACCCAAACCCAAACCAAACCCAAACCAAACCCAAACCCAAACCAAACCAAACCCAAACCAAACCCAAACCAAACCCAAACCAAGCCCAGAGGCAGAGAGAACCCAGAGAGACAGAGAGAACCCAGAGAGACAGAGAGAACCCGGAGAGACAGAGAGAACCCAAAGAGACAGAGAGAGAGACAGAGACCCAAACCAAACCCAAACCAAGCCCAGAGGCAGAGAGAACCCAGAGAGACAGAGAGAGACAGAGAGTGAGAGACAGAGACCCAAACCAAACCCAAACCAAACCCAAACCCAAACCAAACCCAAACCCAAACCAAACCAAACCCAAACCCAAACCAAACCAATCCCAAACCAAGCCCAGAGGCAGAGAGAACCCAGAGAGACAGAGATAACCCAGAGCGACAGAGAGAGACAGAGAGACAGAGAGGCAGACAGCCAGAGAGACAGAGAGAGAGAGAGACCCAAACCCAAACCCAAACCAAACCCAAACCAAGCCCAGAGGCAGAGAGAACCCAGAGAGACAGAGAGAACCCAGAGAGACAAAGAGAGAGACAGAGACCCAAACCAAACCCAAACCAAGCCCAGAGGCAGAGAGAACCCAGAGAGACAGAGATAACCCAGAGAGACAGAGAGAGACAGAGAGACAGAGAGGCAGACAGCCAGAGAGACAGAGAGAGAGAGAGACCCAGAGCCAGAGAGACAGAGAGAGAGATAGAGAGAGAGACAAAGACCCAAACCAAACCCAAACCAAACCCAAACCCAAACCAAGCCCAGAGGCAGAGAGAACCCAGAGAGACAGAGATAACCCAGAGATAACCCAGAGAGACAGAGAGACAGAAAGGCAGACAGCCAGAGAGACAGAGAGAGAGAGAGAGAGAGACAGAGACCCAAACCCAAACCCAAACCAAACCCAAACCAAACCAAACCTAAACCAAACCAAACCCAAACCAAACCCAAACCAAACCCAAACCAAACCAAACCAAACCCAAACCAAACCCAAACCAAACCACACCAAGAGAGACAGAGAGACAGACATCCAGAGAGAGAGAGAGAGAGAGAGAGACAGAGAGACAGAGAGAGACCCATACCAAACCACACCCAAACCCAAAACGAACCCAAACCAAACCCAAACCCAAACCAAACCCAAACCAAACCCAGAGGCAGAGAGAACCCAGAGAGACAGAGAGAACCCAGAGAGACAGAGAGAGAGACAGAGACCCAAACCAAACCCAAACCAAGCCCAGAGGCAGAGGGAACCCAGAGAGACAGAGATAACCCAGAGAGACAGAGAGAGACAGAGAGACAGAGAGGCAGACAGCCAGAGAGACAGAGAGAGAGAGAGAGACCCAGAGCCAGAGAGACAGAGAGAGAGATAGAGAGAGAGAGACAAAGACCCAAACCAAACCCAAACCAAACCAACCCCAAACCAAACCCAAACCAAACCACACCAAGAGAGACAGAGAGACAGACATCCAGAGAGAGAGAGAGAGAGAGAGAGACAGAGAGACAGAGAGAGACCCATACCAAACCACACCCAAACCCAAACCGAACCCAAACCAAACCCAAACCCAAACCAAACCCAAACCAAACCCAGAGGCAGAGAGAACCCAGAGAGACAGAGAGAGACAGAGAGTGAGAGACAGAGACCCAAACCAAACCAAACCGAACCCAAACCAAACCCAAACCCAAACCAAACCCAAACCAAACCCAGAGGCAGAGAGAACCCAGAGAGACAGAGAGAGACAGAGAGTGAGAGACAGAGACCCAAACCAAACCCAAACCAAACCCAAACCCAAACCAAACCCAAACCCAAACCAAACCAAACCCAAACCCAAACCAAACCAATCCCAAACCAAGCCCAGAGGCAGAGAGAACCCAGAGAGACAGAGATAACCCAGAGCGACAGAGAGAGACAGAGAGACAGAGAGGCAGACAGCCAGAGAGACAGAGAGAGAGAGAGACCCAAACCCAAACCCAAACCAAACCCAAACCAAGCCCAGAGGCAGAGAGAACCCAGAGAGACAGAGAGAACCCAGAGAGACAAAGAGAGAGACAGAGACCCAAACCAAACCCAAACCAAGCCCAGAGGCAGAGAGAACCCAGAGAGACAGAGATAACCCAGAGAGACAGAGAGAGACAGAGAGACAGAGAGGCAGACAGCCAGAGAGACAGAGAGAGAGAGAGACCCAGAGCCAGAGAGACAGAGAGAGAGATAGAGAGAGAGACAAAGACCCAAACCAAACCCAAACCAAACCCAAACCCAAACCAAGCCCAGAGGCAGAGAGAACCCAGAGAGACAGAGATAACCCAGAGATAACCCAGAGAGACAGAGAGACAGAAAGGCAGACAGCCAGAGAGACAGAGAGAGAGAGAGAGAGAGACAGAGACCCAAACCCAAACCCAAACCAAACCCAAACCAAACCCAAACCCAAACCAAACCCAAACCAAACCCAAACCAAACCAAACCCAAACCAAACCCAAACCAAACCCAAACCAAACCAAACCCAAACCAAACCAAACCCAACCAAACCAAACCAAACCCAAACCAAACCAAACCCAAACCAAACCCAAACCCAAACCAAGCCCAGAGGCAGAGAGAACCCAGAGAGACAGAGATAACCCAGAGATAACCCAGAGAGACAGAGAGACAGAAAGGCAGACAGCCAGAGAGACAGAGAGAGAGAGAGAGACAGAGACCCAAACCCAAACCCAAACCAAACCCAAACCAAACCAAACCTAAACCAAACCAAACCCAAACCAAACCCAAACCACACCCAAACCAAACCAAACCAACCCCAAACCAAACCCAAACCAAACCACACCAAGAGAGACAGAGAGACAGACATCCAGAGAGAGAGAGAGAGCGAGAGAGAGAGACAGAGAGACAGAAAGAGACCCATACCAAACCACACCCAAACCCAAACCGAACCCAAACCAAACCCAAACCCAAACCAAACCCAAACCAAACCCAGAGGCAGAGAGAACCCAGAGAGACAGAGAGAGACAGAGAGTGAGAGACAGAGACCCAAACCAAACCCAAACCAAACCAAACCCAAACCCAAACCAAACCAAACCAAACCCAAACCCAAACCAAACCAATCCCAAACCAAGCCCAGAGGCAGAGAGAACCCAGAGAGACAGAGAGAGAGAGAGAGAGACAGAGACGCAAACCAAACCCAAACCAAACCAAACCCAAACCAAACCAAACCCAAACCAAACCAAACCCAAACCAAACCCAAACCGAACCCAAACCAAACCCAAACCAAACCCAAACCCAAACCCAGAGAGACAGAGAGAGACAGAGAGTGAGAGACAGAGACCCAAACCAAACCCAAACCAAACCAAACCCAAACGAAAACCAAACCCAAACCAAACCAAACCCAAACCCAAACCAAACCCAAACCAAACCAAACCAATCCCAAACCAAGCCCAGAGGCAGAGAGAACCCAGAGAGACAGAGAGAGAGAGAGAGAGACAGAGACCCAAACCCAAACCCAAACCAAACCCAAACCAAGCCGAGAGGCAGAGAGAACCCAGAGAGATAGAAAGAACCCAGAGAGACAGAGAGAGAGAGAGACAGAGACCCAAACCAAACCCAAACCAAGCCCAGAGGCAGAGAGAACCCAGAGAGACAGAGATAACCCAGAGATAACCCAGAGAGACAGAGAGACAGAAAGGCAGACAGCCAGAGAGACAGAGAGAGAGAGAGACACAGAGACCCAAACCCAAACCCAAACCAAACCCAAACCAAACCAAACCTAAACCAAACCAAATCCAAACCAAACCCAAACCACACCCAAACCAAACCAAACCAACCCCAAACCAAACCCAAACCAAACCACACCAAGAGAGACAGAGAGACAGACATCCAGAGAGAGAGAGAGAGAGAGAGAGAGAGAGAGACAGAGAGACAGAAAGAGACCCATACCAAACCACACCCAAACCCAAACCGAACCCAAACCAAACCCAAACCCAAACCAAACCCAAACCAAACCCAGAGGCAGAGAGAACCCAGAGAGACAGAGAGAGACAGAGAGTGAGAGACAGAGACCCAAACCAAACCCAAACCAAACCAAACCCAAACCCAAACCAAACCAAACCAAACCCAAACCCAAACCAAACCAATCCCAAACCAAGCCCAGAGGCAGAGAGAACCCAGAGAGACAGAGAGAGAGAGAGAGAGACAGAGACGCAAACCAAACCCAAACCAAACCAAACCCAAACCAAACCAAACCCAAACCAAACCCAAACCGAACCCAAACCAAACCCAAACCAAACCCAAACCCAAACCCAGAGAGACAGAGAGATACAGAGAGTGAGAGACAGAGACCCAAACCAAACCCAAACCAAACCAAACCCAAACCAAAACCAAACCCAAACCAAACCAAACCCAAACCAAACCCAAACCAAACCAAACCAATCCCAAACCAAGCCCAGAGGCAGAGAGAACCCAGAGAGACAGAGAGAGAGAGAGAGAGACAGAGACCCAAACCCAAACCCAAACCAAACCCAAACCAAGCCGAGAGGCAGAGAGAACCCAGAGAGATAGAAAGAACCCAGAGAGACAGAGAGAGAGAGAGACAGAGACCCAAACCAAACCCAAACCAAGCCCAGAGGCAGAGAGAACCCAGAGATACAGAGATAACCCAGAGACACAGAGAGAGACAGAGAGACAGAGAGGCAGACAGCCAGAGAGACAGAGAGAGAGAGAGACAGAGACCCAAACCCAAACCAAACCCAAACCCAAACCAAACCCAAACCAAACCCAAACCCAAACCAAACCAAACCCAAACCAAACCGAAACCAAACCCAAACCAAGCCCAGAGAGACAGAGAGACAGACATCCAGAGAGAGAGAGAGAGACAGAGAGACAGAAAGAGACCCATACCCAACCAAACCCAAACCGAAACCAAACCCAAACCAAACCCAAACCCAAACAAAACCCAAACCAAACCCAAACCAAACCCAGAGGCAGAGAGAACCCAGAGAGACAGAGAGAGACAGAGAGTGAGAGACAGAGACCCAAACCAAACCCAAACCAAACCCAAACCCAAACCAAACCCAAACCCAAACCAAACCAAACCCAAACCCAAACCAAACCAATCCCAAACCAAGCCCAGAGGCAGAGAGAACCCAGAGAGACAGAGATAACCCAGAGCGACAGAGAGAGACAGAGAGACAGAGAGGCAGACAGCCAGAGAGACAGAGAGAGAGAGAGACCCAAACCCAAACCCAAACCAAACCCAAACCAAGCCCAGAGGCAGAGAGAACCCAGAGAGACAGAGAGAACCCAGAGAGACAAAGAGAGAGACAGAGACCCAAACCAAACCCAAACCAAGCCCAGAGGCAGAGAGAACCCAGAGAGACAGAGATAACCCAGAGAGACAGAGAGAGACAGAGAGACAGAGAGGCAGACAGCCAGAGAGACAGAGAGAGAGAGAGACCCAGAGCCAGAGAGACAGAGAGAGAGATAGAGAGAGAGACAAAGACCCAAACCAAACCCAAACCAAACCCAAACCCAAACCAAGCCCAGAGGCAGAGAGAACCCAGAGAGACAGAGATAACCCAGAGATAACCCAGAGAGACAGAGAGACAGAAAGGCAGACAGCCAGAGAGACAGAGAGAGAGAGAGAGAGAGACAGAGACCCAAACCCAAACCCAAACCAAACCCAAACCAAACCCAAACCCAAACCAAACCCAAACCAAACCCAAACCAAACCAAACCCAAACCAAACCCAAACCAAACCCAAACCAAACCAAACCCAAACCAAACCAAACCCAACCAAACCAAACCAAACCCAAACCAAACCAAACCCAAACCAAACCCAAACCCAAACCAAGCCCAGAGGCAGAGAGAACCCAGAGAGACAGAGATAACCCAGAGATAACCCAGAGAGACAGAGAGACAGAAAGGCAGACAGCCAGAGAGACAGAGAGAGAGAGAGAGACAGAGACCCAAACCCAAACCCAAACCAAACCCAAACCAAACCAAACCTAAACCAAACCAAACCCAAACCAAACCCAAACCACACCCAAACCAAACCAAACCAACCCCAAACCAAACCCAAACCAAACCACACCAAGAGAGACAGAGAGACAGACATCCAGAGAGAGAGAGAGAGCGAGAGAGAGAGACAGAGAGACAGAAAGAGACCCATACCAAACCACACCCAAACCCAAACCGAACCCAAACCAAACCCAAACCCAAACCAAACCCAAACCAAACCCAGAGGCAGAGAGAACCCAGAGAGACAGAGAGAGACAGAGAGTGAGAGACAGAGACCCAAACCAAACCCAAACCAAACCAAACCCAAACCCAAACCAAACCAAACCAAACCCAAACCCAAACCAAACCAATCCCAAACCAAGCCCAGAGGCAGAGAGAACCCAGAGAGACAGAGAGAGAGAGAGAGAGACAGAGACGCAAACCAAACCCAAACCAAACCAAACCCAAACCAAACCAAACCCAAACCAAACCAAACCCAAACCAAACCCAAACCGAACCCAAACCAAACCCAAACCAAACCCAAACCCAAACCCAGAGAGACAGAGAGAGACAGAGAGTGAGAGACAGAGACCCAAACCAAACCCAAACCAAACCAAACCCAAACGAAAACCAAACCCAAACCAAACCAAACCCAAACCCAAACCAAACCCAAACCAAACCAAACCAATCCCAAACCAAGCCCAGAGGCAGAGAGAACCCAGAGAGACAGAGAGAGAGAGAGAGAGACAGAGACCCAAACCCAAACCCAAACCAAACCCAAACCAAGCCGAGAGGCAGAGAGAACCCAGAGAGATAGAAAGAACCCAGAGAGACAGAGAGAGAGAGAGACAGAGACCCAAACCAAACCCAAACCAAGCCCAGAGGCAGAGAGAACCCAGAGAGACAGAGATAACCCAGAGACATAGAGAGAGACAGAGAGACAGAGAGGCAGACAGCCAGAGAGACAGAGAGAGAGAGAGACAGAGACCCAAACCCAAACCAAACCCAAACCAAACCCAAACCAAACCCAAACCCAAACCAAACCAAACCCAAACCAAACCGAAACCAAACCCAAACCAAGCCCAGAGAGACAGAGAGACAGACATCCAGAGAGAGAGAGAGAGACAGAGAGACAGAAAGAGACCCATACCCAACCAAACCCAAACCCAAACCAAACCCAAACCAAACCCAAACCCAAACAAAACCCAAACCAAACCCAAACCAAACCCAGAGGCAGAGAGAACCCAGAGAGACAGAGAGAGACAGAGAGTGAGAGACAGAGACCCAAACCAAACCCAAACCAAACCCAAACCCAAACCAAACCCAAACCCAAACCCAAACCAAACCAATCCCAAACCAAGCCCAGAGGCAGAGAGAACCCAGAGAGACAGAGATAACCCGGAGCGACAGAGAGAGACAGAGAGACAGAGAGGCAGACAGCCAGAGAGACAGAGAGAGAGAGAGAGACCCAAACCCAAACCCAAACCAAACCCAAACCAAGCCCAGAGGCAGAGAGAACCCAGAGAGACAGAGAGAACCCAGAGAGACAAAGAGAGAGACAGAGACCCAAACCAAACCCAAACCAAGCCCAGAGGCAGAGAGAACCCAGAGAGACAGAGATAACCCAGAGAGACAGAGAGAGACAGAGAGACAGAGAGGCAGACAGCCAGAGAGACAGAGAGAGAGAGAGACCCAGAGCCAGAGAGACAGAGAGAGAGATAGAGAGAGAGACAAAGACCCAAACCAAACCCAAACCAAACCCAAACCCAAACCAAGCCCAGAGGCAGAGAGAACCCAGAGAGACAGAGATAACCCAGAGATAACCCAGAGAGACAGAGAGACAGAAAGGCAGACAGCCAGAGAGACAGAGAGAGAGAGAGAGACAGAGACCCAAACCCAAACCCAAACCAAACCCAAACCAAACCAAACCTAAACCAAACCAAACCCAAACCAAACCCAAACCAAACCCAAACCAAACCAAACCAAACCCAAACCAAACCCAAACCAAACCACACCAAGAGAGACAGAGAGACAGACATCCAGAGAGAGAGAGAGAGAGAGAGAGAGACAGAGAGACAGAGAGAGACCCATACCAAACCACACCCAAACCCAAACCGAACCCAAACCAAACCCAAACCCAAACCAAACCCAAACCAAACCCAGAGGCAGAGAGAACCCAGAGAGACAGAGAGAGACAGAGAGTGAGAGACAGAGACCCAAACCAAACCCAAACCAAACCAAACCCAAACCCAAACCAAACCCAAACCAAACCAAACCCAAACCCAAACCAAACCAATCCCAAACCAAGCCCAGAGGCAGAGAGAACCCAGAGAGACAGAGAGAGAGAGAGAGAGGCAGAGACGCAAACCAAACGCAAACCAAACCAAACCAAACCCAAACCAAACCCAAACCAAACCCAAACCAAACCCAAACCAAACCCAAACCCAAACCCAGAGAGACAGAGAGAGACAGAGAGTGAGAGACAGAGACCCAAACCAAACCCAAACCAAACCAAACCCAAACCAAAACCAAACCCAAACCAAACCAAACCCAAACCCAAACCAAACCAAACCAATCCCAAACCAAGCCCAGAGGCAGAGAGAACCCAGAGAGACAGAGAGAGAGAGAGAGACAGAGACCCAAACCCAAACCCAAACCAAACCCAAACCAAGCCCAGAGGCAGAGAGAACCCAGAGAGATAGAGAGAACCCAGAGAGACAGAGAGAGAGAGAGACAGAGAACCAAGCCAAACCCAAACCAAGCCCAGAGGCAGAGAGAACCCAGAGAGACAGAGATAAGCCAGAGAGACAGAGAGAGACAGAGAGACAGAGAGGCAGACAGCCAGAGAGACAGAGAGAGAGAGAGAGACAGAGACCCAAACCCAAACCAAACCCAAACCCAAACCAAACCCAAACCAAACCCAAACCCAAACCAAACCAATCCCAAACCAAGCCCAGAGGCAGAGAGAACCCAGAGAGACAGAGAGAACCCAGAGAGACAGAGAGAACCCAGAGAGACAGAGAGAGAGACAGAGACCCAAACCAAACCCAAACCAAGCCCAGAGGCAGAGAGAACCCAGAGAGACAGAGATAACCCAGAGAGACAGAGAGAGACAGGGAGACAGAGAGGCAGACAGCCAGAGAGACAGAGAGAGAGAGAGACCCAGAGCCAGAGAGACAGAGAGAGAGATAGAGAGAGAGACAAAGACCCAAACCAAACCCAAACCAAACCCAAACCCAAACCAAGCCCAGAGGCAGAGAGAACCCAGAGAGACAGAGATAACCCAGAGATAACCCAGAGAGACAGAGAGACAGAAAGGCAGACAGCCAGAGAGACAGAGAGAGAGAGAGACACAGAGACCCAAACCCAAACCCAAACCAAACCCAAACCAAACCAAACCTAAACCAAACCAAATCCAAACCAAACCCAAACCACACCCAAACCAAACCAAACCAACCCCAAACCAAACCCAAACCAAACCACACCAAGAGAGACAGAGAGACAGACATCCAGAGAGAGAGAGAGAGAGAGAGAGAGACAGAGAGACAGAAAGAGACCCATACCAAACCACACCCAAACCAAACCCAAACCAAACCCAGAGGCAGAGAGAACCCAGAGAGACAGAGAGAGACAGAGAGTGAGAGACAGAGACCCAAACCAAACCCAAACCAAACCAAACCCAAACCCAAACCAAACCAAACCAAACCCAAACCCAAACCAAACCAATCCCAAACCAAGCCCAGAGGCAGAGAGAACCCAGAGAGACAGAGAGAGAGAGAGAGAGACAGAGACGCAAACCAAACCCAAACCAAACCAAACCCAAACCAAACCAAACCCAAACCAAACCCAAACCGAACCCAAACCAAACCCAAACCAAACCCAAACCCAAACCCAGAGAGACAGAGAGAGACAGAGAGTGAGAGACAGAGACCCAAACCAAACCCAAACCAAACCAAACCCAAACCAAAACCAAACCCAAACCAAACCAAACCCAAACCAAACCCAAACCAAACCAAACCAATCCCAAACCAAGCCCAGAGGCAGAGAGAACCCAGAGAGACAGAGAGAGAGAGAGAGAGACAGAGACCCAAACCCAAACCCAAACCAAACCCAAACCAAGCCGAGAGGCAGAGAGAACCCAGAGAGATAGAAAGAACCCAGAGAGACAGAGAGAGAGAGAGACAGAGACCCAAACCAAACCCAAACCAAGCCCAGAGGCAGAGAGAACCCAGAGATACAGAGATAACCCAGAGACACAGAGAGAGACAGAGAGACAGAGAGGCAGACAGCCAGAGAGACAGAGAGAGAGAGAGACAGAGACCCAAACCCAAACCAAACCCAAACCCAAACCAAACCCAAACCAAACCCAAACCCAAACCAAACCAAACCCAAACCAAACCGAAACCAAACCCAAACCAAGCCCAGAGAGACAGAGAGACAGACATCCAGAGAGAGAGAGAGAGACAGAGAGACAGAAAGAGACCCATACCCAACCAAACCCAAACCGAAACCAAACCCAAACCAAACCCAAACCCAAACAAAACCCAAACCAAACCCAAACCAAACCCAGAGGCAGAGAGAACCCAGAGAGACAGAGAGAGACAGAGAGTGAGAGACAGAGACCCAAACCAAACCCAAACCAAACCCAAACCCAAACCAAACCCAAACCCAAACCAAACCAAACCCAAACCCAAACCAAACCAATCCCAAACCAAGCCCAGAGGCAGAGAGAACCCAGAGAGACAGAGATAACCCAGAGCGACAGAGAGAGACAGAGAGACAGAGAGGCAGACAGCCAGAGAGACAGAGAGAGAGAGAGACCCAAACCCAAACCCAAACCAAACCCAAACCAAGCCCAGAGGCAGAGAGAACCCAGAGAGACAGAGAGAACCCAGAGAGACAAAGAGAGAGACAGAGACCCAAACCAAACCCAAACCAAGCCCAGAGGCAGAGAGAACCCAGAGAGACAGAGATAACCCAGAGAGACAGAGAGAGACAGAGAGACAGAGAGGCAGACAGCCAGAGAGACAGAGAGAGAGAGAGACCCAGAGCCAGAGAGACAGAGAGAGAGATAGAGAGAGAGACAAAGACCCAAACCAAACCCAAACCAAACCCAAACCCAAACCAAGCCCAGAGGCAGAGAGAACCCAGAGAGACAGAGATAACCCAGAGATAACCCAGAGAGACAGAGAGACAGAAAGGCAGACAGCCAGAGAGACAGAGAGAGAGAGAGAGAGAGACAGAGACCCAAACCCAAACCCAAACCAAACCCAAACCAAACCCAAACCCAAACCAAACCCAAACCAAACCCAAACCAAACCAAACCCAAACCAAACCCAAACCAAACCCAAACCAAACCAAACCCAAACCAAACCAAACCCAACCAAACCAAACCAAACCCAAACCAAACCAAACCCAAACCAAACCCAAACCCAAACCAAGCCCAGAGGCAGAGAGAACCCAGAGAGACAGAGATAACCCAGAGATAACCCAGAGAGACAGAGAGACAGAAAGGCAGACAGCCAGAGAGACAGAGAGAGAGAGAGAGACAGAGACCCAAACCCAAACCCAAACCAAACCCAAACCAAACCAAACCTAAACCAAACCAAACCCAAACCAAACCCAAACCACACCCAAACCAAACCAAACCAACCCCAAACCAAACCCAAACCAAACCACACCAAGAGAGACAGAGAGACAGACATCCAGAGAGAGAGAGAGAGCGAGAGAGAGAGACAGAGAGACAGAAAGAGACCCATACCAAACCACACCCAAACCCAAACCGAACCCAAACCAAACCCAAACCCAAACCAAACCCAAACCAAACCCAGAGGCAGAGAGAACCCAGAGAGATAGAGAGAGACAGAGAGTGAGAGACAGAGACCCAAACCAAACCCAAACCAAACCAAACCCAAACCCAAACCAAACCAAACCAAACCCAAACCCAAACCAAACCAATCCCAAACCAAGCCCAGAGGCAGAGAGAACCCAGAGAGACAGAGAGAGAGAGAGAGAGACAGAGACGCAAACCAAACCCAAACCAAACCAAACCCAAACCAAACCAAACCCAAACCAAACCAAACCCAAACCAAACCCAAACCGAATCCAAACCAAACCCAAACCAAACCCAAACCCAAACCCAGAGAGACAGAGAGAGACAGAGAGTGAGAGACAGAGACCCAAACCAAACCCAAACCAAACCAAACCCAAACGAAAACCAAACCCAAACCAAACCAAACCCAAACCCAAACCAAACCCAAACCAAACCAAACCAATCCCAAACCAAGCCCAGAGGCAGAGAGAACCCAGAGAGACAGAGAGAGAGAGAGAGAGACAGAGACCCAAACCCAAACCCAAACCAAACCCAAACCAAGCCGAGAGGCAGAGAGAACCCAGAGAGATAGAAAGAACCCAGAGAGACAGAGAGAGAGAGAGACAGAGACCCAAACCAAACCCAAACCAAGCCCAGAGGCAGAGAGAACCCAGAGAGACAGAGATAACCCAGAGACACAGAGAGAGACAGAGAGACAGAGAGGCAGACAGCCAGAGAGACAGAGAGAGAGAGAGACAGAGACCCAAACCCAAACCAAACCCAAACCAAACCCAAACCAAACCCAAACCCAAACCAAACCAAACCCAAACCAAACCGAAACCAAACCCAAACCAAGCCCAGAGAGACAGAGAGACAGACATCCAGAGAGAGAGAGAGAGACAGAGAGACAGAAAGAGACCCATACCCAACCAAACCCAAACCCAAACCAAACCCAAACCAAACCCAAACCCAAACAAAACCCAAACCAAACCCAAACCAAACCCAGAGGCAGAGAGAACCCAGAGAGACAGAGAGAGACAGAGAGTGAGAGACAGAGACCCAAACCAAACCCAAACCAAACCCAAACCCAAACCAAACCCAAACCCAAACCCAAACCAAACCAATCCCAAACCAAGCCCAGAGGCAGAGAGAACCCAGAGAGACAGAGATAACCCGGAGCGACAGAGAGAGACAGAGAGACAGAGAGGCAGACAGCCAGAGAGACAGAGAGAGAGAGAGAGACCCAAACCCAAACCCAAACCAAACCCAAACCAAGCCCAGAGGCAGAGAGAACCCAGAGAGACAGAGAGAACCCAGAGAGACAAAGAGAGAGACAGAGACCCAAACCAAACCCAAACCAAGCCCAGAGGCAGAGAGAACCCAGAGAGACAGAGATAACCCAGAGAGACAGAGAGAGACAGAGAGACAGAGAGGCAGACAGCCAGAGAGACAGAGAGAGAGAGAGACCCAGAGCCAGAGAGACAGAGAGAGAGATAGAGAGAGAGACAAAGACCCAAACCAAACCCAAACCAAACCCAAACCCAAACCAAGCCCAGAGGCAGAGAGAACCCAGAGAGACAGAGATAACCCAGAGATAACCCAGAGAGACAGACAGACAGAAAGGCAGACAGCCAGAGAGACAGAGAGAGAGAGAGAGACAGAGACCCAAACCCAAACCCAAACCAAACCCAAACCAAACCAAACCTAAACCAAACCAAACCCAAACCAAACCCAAACCAAACCCAAACCAAACCAAACCAAACCCAAACCAAACCCAAACCAAACCACACCAAGAGAGACAGAGAGACAGACATCCAGAGAGAGAGAGAGAGAGAGAGAGAGACAGAGAGACAGAGAGAGACCCATACCAAACCACACCCAAACCCAAACCGAACCCAAACCAAACCCAAACCCAAACCAAACCCAAACCAAACCCAGAGGCAGAGAGAACCCAGAGAGACAGAGAGAGACAGAGAGTGAGAGACAGAGACCCAAACCAAACCCAAACCAAACCAAACCCAAACCCAAACCAAACCCAAACCAAACCAAACCCAAACCCAAACCAAACCAATCCCAAACCAAGCCCAGAGGCAGAGAGAACCCAGAGAGACAGAGAGAGAGAGAGAGAGGCAGAGACGCAAACCAAACGCAAACCAAACCAAACCAAACCCAAACCAAACCCAAACCGAACCCAAACCAAACCCAAACCAAACCCAAACCCAAACCCAGAGAGACAGAGAGAGACAGAGAGTGAGAGACAGAGACCCAAACCAAACCCAAACCAAACCAAACCCAAACGAAAACCAAACCCAAACCAAACCAAACCCAAACCCAAACCAAACCCAAACCAAACCAAACCAATCCCAAACCAAGCCCAGAGGCAGAGAGAACCCAGAGAGACAGAGAGAGAGAGAGAGAGACAGAGACCCAAACCCAAACCCAAACCAAACCCAAACCAAGCCGAGAGGCAGAGAGAACCCAGAGAGATAGAAAGAACCCAGAGAGACAGAGAGAGAGAGAGACAGAGACCCAAACCAAACCCAAACCAAGCCCAGAGGCAGAGAGAACCCAGAGAGACAGAGATAACCCAGAGACATAGAGAGAGACAGAGAGACAGAGAGGCAGACAGCCAGAGAGACAGAGAGAGAGAGAGACAGAGACCCAAACCCAAACCAAACCCAAACCAAACCCAAACCAAACCCAAACCCAAACCAAACCAAACCCAAACCAAACCGAAACCAAACCCAAACCAAGCCCAGAGAGACAGAGAGACAGACATCCAGAGAGAGAGAGAGAGACAGAGAGACAGAAAGAGACCCATACCCAACCAAACCCAAACCCAAACCAAACCCAAACCAAACCCAAACCCAAACAAAACCCAAACCAAACCCAAACCAAACCCAGAGGCAGAGAGAACCCAGAGAGACAGAGAGAGACAGAGAGTGAGAGACAGAGACCCAAACCAAACCCAAACCAAACCCAAACCCAAACCAAACCCAAACCCAAACCCAAACCAAACCAATCCCAAACCAAGCCCAGAGGCAGAGAGAACCCAGAGAGACAGAGATAACCCGGAGCGACAGAGAGAGACAGAGAGACAGAGAGGCAGACAGCCAGAGAGACAGAGAGAGAGAGAGAGACCCAAACCCAAACCCAAACCAAACCCAAACCAAGCCCAGAGGCAGAGAGAACCCAGAGAGACAGAGAGAACCCAGAGAGACAAAGAGAGAGACAGAGACCCAAACCAAACCCAAACCAAGCCCAGAGGCAGAGAGAACCCAGAGAGACAGAGATAACCCAGAGAGACAGAGAGAGACAGAGAGACAGAGAGGCAGACAGCCAGAGAGACAGAGAGAGAGAGAGACCCAGAGCCAGAGAGACAGAGAGAGAGATAGAGAGAGAGACAAAGACCCAAACCAAACCCAAACCAAACCCAAACCCAAACCAAGCCCAGAGGCAGAGAGAACCCAGAGAGACAGAGATAACCCAGAGATAACCCAGAGAGACAGAGAGACAGAAAGGCAGACAGCCAGAGAGACAGAGAGAGAGAGAGAGACAGAGACCCAAACCCAAACCCAAACCAAACCCAAACCAAACCAAACCTAAACCAAACCAAACCCAAACCAAACCCAAACCAAACCCAAACCAAACCAAACCAAACCCAAACCAAACCCAAACCAAACCACACCAAGAGAGACAGAGAGACAGACATCCAGAGAGAGAGAGAGAGAGAGAGAGAGACAGAGAGACAGAGAGAGACCCATACCAAACCACACCCAAACCCAAACCGAACCCAAACCAAACCCAAACCCAAACCAAACCCAAACCAAACCCAGAGGCAGAGAGAACCCAGAGAGACAGAGAGAGACAGAGAGTGAGAGACAGAGACCCAAACCAAACCCAAACCAAACCAAACCCAAACCCAAACCAAACCCAAACCAAACCAAACCCAAACCCAAACCAAACCAATCCCAAACCAAGCCCAGAGGCAGAGAGAACCCAGAGAGACAGAGAGAGAGAGAGAGAGGCAGAGACGCAAACCAAACGCAAACCAAACCAAACCAAACCCAAACCAAACCCAAACCAAACCCAAACCAAACCCAAACCAAACCCAAACCCAAACCCAGAGAGACAGAGAGAGACAGAGAGTGAGAGACAGAGACCCAAACCAAACCCAAACCAAACCAAACCCAAACCAAAACCAAACCCAAACCAAACCAAACCCAAACCCAAACCAAACCAAACCAATCCCAAACCAAGCCCAGAGGCAGAGAGAACCCAGAGAGACAGAGAGAGAGAGAGAGACAGAGACCCAAACCCAAACCCAAACCAAACCCAAACCAAGCCCAGAGGCAGAGAGAACCCAGAGAGATAGAGAGAACCCAGAGAGACAGAGAGAGAGAGAGACAGAGAACCAAGCCAAACCCAAACCAAGCCCAGAGGCAGAGAGAACCCAGAGAGACAGAGATAAGCCAGAGAGACAGAGAGAGACAGAGAGACAGAGAGGCAGACAGCCAGAGAGACAGAGAGAGAGAGAGAGACAGAGACCCAAACCCAAACCAAACCCAAACCCAAACCAAACCCAAACCAAACCCAAACCCAAACCAAACCAATCCCAAACCAAGCCCAGAGGCAGAGAGAACCCAGAGAGACAGAGAGAACCCAGAGAGACAGAGAGAACCCAGAGAGACAGAGAGAGAGACAGAGACCCAAACCAAACCCAAACCAAGCCCAGAGGCAGAGAGAACCCAGAGAGACAGAGATAACCCAGAGAGACAGAGAGAGACAGGGAGACAGAGAGGCAGACAGCCAGAGAGACAGAGAGAGAGAGAGACCCAGAGCCAGAGAGACAGAGAGAGAGATAGAGAGAGAGACAAAGACCCAAACCAAACCCAAACCAAACCCAAACCCAAACCAAGCCCAGAGGCAGAGAGAACCCAGAGAGACAGAGATAACCCAGAGATAACCCAGAGAGACAGAGAGACAGAAAGGCAGACAGCCAGAGAGACAGAGAGAGAGAGAGACACAGAGACCCAAACCCAAACCCAAACCAAACCCAAACCAAACCAAACCTAAACCAAACCAAATCCAAACCAAACCCAAACCACACCCAAACCAAACCAAACCAACCCCAAACCAAACCCAAACCAAACCACACCAAGAGAGACAGAGAGACAGACATCCAGAGAGAGAGAGAGAGAGAGAGAGAGACAGAGAGACAGAAAGAGACCCATACCAAACCACACCCAAACCAAACCCAAACCAAACCCAGAGGCAGAGAGAACCCAGAGAGACAGAGAGAGACAGAGAGTGAGAGACAGAGACCCAAACCAAACCCAAACCAAACCAAACCCAAACCCAAACCAAACCAAACCAAACCCAAACCCAAACCAAACCAATCCCAAACCAAGCCCAGAGGCAGAGAGAACCCAGAGAGACAGAGAGAGAGAGAGAGAGACAGAGACGCAAACCAAACCCAAACCAAACCAAACCCAAACCAAACCAAACCCAAACCAAACCCAAACCGAACCCAAACCAAACCCAAACCAAACCCAAACCCAAACCCAGAGAGACAGAGAGAGACAGAGAGTGAGAGACAGAGACCCAAACCAAACCCAAACCAAACCAAACCCAAACCAAAACCAAACCCAAACCAAACCAAACCCAAACCAAACCCAAACCAAACCAAACCAATCCCAAACCAAGCCCAGAGGCAGAGAGAACCCAGAGAGACAGAGAGAGAGAGAGAGAGACAGAGACCCAAACCCAAACCCAAACCAAACCCAAACCAAGCCGAGAGGCAGAGAGAACCCAGAGAGATAGAAAGAACCCAGAGAGACAGAGAGAGAGAGAGACAGAGACCCAAACCAAACCCAAACCAAGCCCAGAGGCAGAGAGAACCCAGAGATACAGAGATAACCCAGAGACACAGAGAGAGACAGAGAGACAGAGAGGCAGACAGCCAGAGAGACAGAGAGAGAGAGAGACAGAGACCCAAACCCAAACCAAACCCAAACCCAAACCAAACCCAAACCAAACCCAAACCCAAACCAAACCAAACCCAAACCAAACCGAAACCAAACCCAAACCAAGCCCAGAGAGACAGAGAGACAGACATCCAGAGAGAGAGAGAGAGACAGAGAGACAGAAAGAGACCCATACCCAACCAAACCCAAACCGAAACCAAACCCAAACCAAACCCAAACCCAAACAAAACCCAAACCAAACCCAAACCAAACCCAGAGGCAGAGAGAACCCAGAGAGACAGAGAGAGACAGAGAGTGAGAGACAGAGACCCAAACCAAACCCAAACCAAACCCAAACCCAAACCAAACCCAAACCCAAACCAAACCAAACCCAAACCCAAACCAAACCAATCCCAAACCAAGCCCAGAGGCAGAGAGAACCCAGAGAGACAGAGATAACCCAGAGCGACAGAGAGAGACAGAGAGACAGAGAGGCAGACAGCCAGAGAGACAGAGAGAGAGAGAGACCCAAACCCAAACCCAAACCAAACCCAAACCAAGCCCAGAGGCAGAGAGAACCCAGAGAGACAGAGAGAACCCAGAGAGACAAAGAGAGAGACAGAGACCCAAACCAAACCCAAACCAAGCCCAGAGGCAGAGAGAACCCAGAGAGACAGAGATAACCCAGAGAGACAGAGAGAGACAGAGAGACAGAGAGGCAGACAGCCAGAGAGACAGAGAGAGAGAGAGACCCAGAGCCAGAGAGACAGAGAGAGAGATAGAGAGAGAGACAAAGACCCAAACCAAACCCAAACCAAACCCAAACCCAAACCAAGCCCAGAGGCAGAGAGAACCCAGAGAGACAGAGATAACCCAGAGATAACCCAGAGAGACAGAGAGACAGAAAGGCAGACAGCCAGAGAGACAGAGAGAGAGAGAGAGAGAGACAGAGACCCAAACCCAAACCCAAACCAAACCCAAACCAAACCCAAACCCAAACCAAACCCAAACCAAACCCAAACCAAACCAAACCCAAACCAAACCCAAACCAAACCCAAACCAAACCAAACCCAAACCAAACCAAACCCAACCAAACCAAACCAAACCCAAACCAAACCAAACCCAAACCAAACCCAAACCCAAACCAAGCCCAGAGGCAGAGAGAACCCAGAGAGACAGAGATAACCCAGAGATAACCCAGAGAGACAGAGAGACAGAAAGGCAGACAGCCAGAGAGACAGAGAGAGAGAGAGAGACAGAGACCCAAACCCAAACCCAAACCAAACCCAAACCAAACCAAACCTAAACCAAACCAAACCCAAACCAAACCCAAACCACACCCAAACCAAACCAAACCAACCCCAAACCAAACCCAAACCAAACCACACCAAGAGAGACAGAGAGACAGACATCCAGAGAGAGAGAGAGAGCGAGAGAGAGAGACAGAGAGACAGAAAGAGACCCATACCAAACCACACCCAAACCCAAACCGAACCCAAACCAAACCCAAACCCAAACCAAACCCAAACCAAACCCAGAGGCAGAGAGAACCCAGAGAGATAGAGAGAGACAGAGAGTGAGAGACAGAGACCCAAACCAAACCCAAACCAAACCAAACCCAAACCCAAACCAAACCAAACCAAACCCAAACCCAAACCAAACCAATCCCAAACCAAGCCCAGAGGCAGAGAGAACCCAGAGAGACAGAGAGAGAGAGAGAGAGACAGAGACGCAAACCAAACCCAAACCAAACCAAACCCAAACCAAACCAAACCCAAACCAAACCAAACCCAAACCAAACCCAAACCGAATCCAAACCAAACCCAAACCAAACCCAAACCCAAACCCAGAGAGACAGAGAGAGACAGAGAGTGAGAGACAGAGACCCAAACCAAACCCAAACCAAACCAAACCCAAACGAAAACCAAACCCAAACCAAACCAAACCCAAACCCAAACCAAACCCAAACCAAACCAAACCAATCCCAAACCAAGCCCAGAGGCAGAGAGAACCCAGAGAGACAGAGAGAGAGAGAGAGAGACAGAGACCCAAACCCAAACCCAAACCAAACCCAAACCAAGCCGAGAGGCAGAGAGAACCCAGAGAGATAGAAAGAACCCAGAGAGACAGAGAGAGAGAGAGACAGAGACCCAAACCAAACCCAAACCAAGCCCAGAGGCAGAGAGAACCCAGAGAGACAGAGATAACCCAGAGACACAGAGAGAGACAGAGAGACAGAGAGGCAGACAGCCAGAGAGACAGAGAGAGAGAGAGACAGAGACCCAAACCCAAACCAAACCCAAACCAAACCCAAACCAAACCCAAACCCAAACCAAACCAAACCCAAACCAAACCGAAACCAAACCCAAACCAAGCCCAGAGAGACAGAGAGACAGACATCCAGAGAGAGAGAGAGAGACAGAGAGACAGAAAGAGACCCATACCCAACCAAACCCAAACCCAAACCAAACCCAAACCAAACCCAAACCCAAACAAAACCCAAACCAAACCCAAACCAAACCCAGAGGCAGAGAGAACCCAGAGAGACAGAGAGAGACAGAGAGTGAGAGACAGAGACCCAAACCAAACCCAAACCAAACCCAAACCCAAACCAAACCCAAACCCAAACCCAAACCAAACCAATCCCAAACCAAGCCCAGAGGCAGAGAGAACCCAGAGAGACAGAGATAACCCGGAGCGACAGAGAGAGACAGAGAGACAGAGAGGCAGACAGCCAGAGAGACAGAGAGAGAGAGAGAGACCCAAACCCAAACCCAAACCAAACCCAAACCAAGCCCAGAGGCAGAGAGAACCCAGAGAGACAGAGAGAACCCAGAGAGACAAAGAGAGAGACAGAGACCCAAACCAAACCCAAACCAAGCCCAGAGGCAGAGAGAACCCAGAGAGACAGAGATAACCCAGAGAGACAGAGAGAGACAGAGAGACAGAGAGGCAGACAGCCAGAGAGACAGAGAGAGAGAGAGACCCAGAGCCAGAGAGACAGAGAGAGAGATAGAGAGAGAGACAAAGACCCAAACCAAACCCAAACCAAACCCAAACCCAAACCAAGCCCAGAGGCAGAGAGAACCCAGAGAGACAGAGATAACCCAGAGATAACCCAGAGAGACAGACAGACAGAAAGGCAGACAGCCAGAGAGACAGAGAGAGAGAGAGAGACAGAGACCCAAACCCAAACCCAAACCAAACCCAAACCAAACCAAACCTAAACCAAACCAAACCCAAACCAAACCCAAACCAAACCCAAACCAAACCAAACCAAACCCAAACCAAACCCAAACCAAACCACACCAAGAGAGACAGAGAGACAGACATCCAGAGAGAGAGAGAGAGAGAGAGAGAGACAGAGAGACAGAGAGAGACCCATACCAAACCACACCCAAACCCAAACCGAACCCAAACCAAACCCAAACCCAAACCAAACCCAAACCAAACCCAGAGGCAGAGAGAACCCAGAGAGACAGAGAGAGACAGAGAGTGAGAGACAGAGACCCAAACCAAACCCAAACCAAACCAAACCCAAACCCAAACCAAACCCAAACCAAACCAAACCCAAACCCAAACCAAACCAATCCCAAACCAAGCCCAGAGGCAGAGAGAACCCAGAGAGACAGAGAGAGAGAGAGAGAGGCAGAGACGCAAACCAAACGCAAACCAAACCAAACCAAACCCAAACCAAACCCAAACCAAACCCAAACCAAACCCAAACCAAACCCAAACCCAAACCCAGAGAGACAGAGAGAGACAGAGAGTGAGAGACAGAGACCCAAACCAAACCCAAACCAAACCAAACCCAAACCAAAACCAAACCCAAACCAAACCAAACCCAAACCCAAACCAAACCAAACCAATCCCAAACCAAGCCCAGAGGCAGAGAGAACCCAGAGAGATAGAGAGAACCCAGAGAGACAGAGAGAGAGAGAGACAGAGAACCAAGCCAAACCCAAACCAAGCCCAGAGGCAGAGAGAACCCAGAGAGACAGAGATAAGCCAGAGAGACAGAGAGAGACAGAGAGACAGAGAGGCAGACAGCCAGAGAGACAGAGAGAGAGAGAGACAGAGACCCAAACCCAAACCAAACCCAAACCCAAACCAAACCCAAACCAAACCCAAACCCAAACCAAACCAAACCCAAACCAAACCGAAACCAAACCCAAACCAAGCCCAGAGGCAGAGAGAACCCAGAGAGACAGAGAGAACCCAGAGAGACAGAGAGAACCCAGAGAGACAGAGAGAGAGACAGAGACCCAAACCAAACCCAAACCAAACCCAAACCCAAACCAAGCCCAGAGGCAGAGAGAACCCAGAGAGACAGAGAGAACCCAGAGAGACAGAGAGAACCCAGAGAGACAGAGAGAGAGACAGAGACCCAAACCACCCCAAACCAAGCCCAGAGGCAGAGAGAACCCAGAGAGACAGAGATAACCCAGAGAGACAGAGAGAGACAGAGAGACAGAGAGGCAGACAGCCAGAGAGACAGAGAGAGAGAGAGAGACCCAGAGCCAGAGAGACAGAGAGAGAGATAGAGAGAGAGACAAAGACCCAAACCAAACCCAAACCAAACCCAAACCCAAACCAAGCCCAGAGGCAGAGAGAACCCAGAGAGACAGAGATAACCCAGAGATAACCCAGAGAGACAGAGAGACAGAAAGGCAGACAGCCAGAGAGACAGAGAGAGAGAGAGAGACAGAGACCCAAACCCAAACCCAAACCAAACCCAAACCAAACCAAACCTAAACCAAACCAAACCCAAACCAAACCCAAACCACACCCAAACCAAACCAAACCAACCCCAAACCAAACCCAAACCAAACCACACCAAGAGAGACAGAGAGACAGACATCCAGAGAGAGAGAGAGAGAGAGAGAGACAGAGAGACAGAGAGAGACCCATACCAAACCACACCCAAACGCAAACCGAACCCAAACCAAACCCAAACCCAAACCAAACCCAAACCAAACCCAGAGGCAGAGAGAACCCAGAGAGACAGAGAGAGACAGAGAGTGAGAGACAGAGACCCAAACCAAACCCAAACCAAACCAAACCCAAACCCAAACCAAACCCAAACCAAACCAAACCCAAACCCAAACCAAACCAATCCCAAACCAAGCCCAGAGGCAGAGAGAACCCAGAGAGACAGAGAGAGAGAGAGAGGCAGAGACGCAAACCAAACCCAAACCAAACCAAACCAAACCCAAACCAAACCCAAACCCAAACCCAGAGAGACAGAGAGAGACAGAGAGTGAGAGACAGAGACCCAAACCAAACCCAAACCAAACCAAACCCAAACCAAAACCAAACCCAAACCAAACCCAAACCAAACCAAACCAAACCCAAACCAAACCAATCCCAAACCAAGCCCAGAGGCAGAGAGAACCCAGAGAGACAGAGAGAGAGAGAGAGACAGAGACCCAAACCCAAACCCAAACCAAACCCAAACCAAGCCCAGAGGCAGAGAGAACCCAGAGAGATAGAGAGAACCCAGAGAGACAGAGAGAGAGAGAGACAGAGAACCAAGCCAAACCCAAACCAAGCCCAGCGGCAGAGAGAACCCAGAGAGACAGAGATAACCCAGAGAGACAGAGAGAGACAGAGAGACAGAGAGGCAGACAGCCAGAGAGACAGAGAGAGAGAGAGACAGAGACCCAAACCCAAACCAAACCCAAACCCAAACCAAACCCAAACCAAACCCAAACCCAAACCAAACCAAACCCAAACCAAACCGAAACCAAACCCAAACCAAGCCCAGAGGCAGAGAGAACCCAGAGAGACAGAGAGAACCCAGAGAGACAGAGAGAACCCAGAGAGACAGAGAGAGAGACAGAGACCCAAACCAAACCCAAACCAAACCCAAACCCAAACCAAGCCCAGAGGCAGAGAGAACCCAGAGAGACAGAGATAACCCAGAGAGACAGAGAGAGACAGAGAGACAGAGAGGCAGACAGCCAGAGAGACAGAGAGAGAGAGTGAGACCCAGAGCCAGAGAGACAGAGAGAGAGATAGAGAGAGAGACAAAGACCCAAACCAAACCCAAACCAAACCCAAACCCAAACCAAGCCCAGAGGCAGAGAGAACCCAGAGAGACAGAGATAACCCAGAGATAACCCAGAGAGACAGAGAGACAGAAAGGCAGACAGCCAGAGAGACAGAGAGAGAGAGAGAGACAGAGACCCAAACCCAAACCCAAACCAAACCCAAACCAAACCAAACCTAAACCAAACCAAACCCAAACCAAACCCAAACCACACCCAAACCAAACCAAACCAACCCCAAACCAAACCCAAACCAAACCACACCAAGAGAGACAGAGAGACAGACATCCAGAGAGAGAGAGAGAGAGAGAGAGACAGAGAGACAGAGAGAGACCCATACCAAACCACACCCAAACGCAAACCGAACCCAAACCAAACCCAAACCCAAACCAAACCCAAACCAAACCCAGAGGCAGAGAGAACCCAGAGAGACAGAGAGAGACAGAGAGTGAGAGACAGAGACCCAAACCAAACCCAAACCAAACCAAACCCAAACCCAAACCAAACCCAAACCAAACCAAACCCAAACCCAAACCAAACCAATCCCAAACCAAGCCCAGAGGCAGAGAGAACCCAGAAAGACAGAGAGAGAGAGAGAGGCAGAGACGCAAACCAAACCCAAACCAAACCAAACCAAACCCAAACCAAACCCAAACCCAAACCCAGAGAGACAGAGAGAGACAGAGAGTGAGAGACAGAGACCCAAACCAAACCCAAACCAAACCAAACCCAAACCAAAACCAAACCCAAACCAAACCCAAACCAAACCAAACCAAACCCAAACCAAACCAATCCCAAACCAAGCCCAGAGGCAGAGAGAACCCAGAGAGACAGAGAGAGAGAGAGAGACAGAGACCCAAACCCAAACCCAAACCAAACCCAAACCAAGCCCAGAGGCAGAGAGAACCCAGAGAGATAGAGAGAACCCAGAGAGACAGAGAGAGAGAGAGAGACAGAGAACCAAGCCAAACCCAAACCAAGCCCAGCGGCAGAGAGAACCCAGAGAGACAGAGATAACCCAGAGAGACAGAGAGAGACAGAGAGACAGAGAGGCAGACTGCCAGAGAGACAGAGAGAGAGAGAGAGACAGAGACCCAAACCCAAACCCAAACCAAACCCAAACCAAACCCAGAGAGACAGAGAGAGACAGAGAGAGAGATAGAGAGAGAGACAAAGACCCAAACCAAACCCAAACCAAACCCAAACCCAAACCAAGCCCAGATGCAGAGAGAACCCAGAGAGACAGAGAGAGAGAGAGACAGAGACCCAAACCAAACCCAAACCAAGCCCAGAGGCAGAGAGAACCCAGAGAGACAGAGATAACCCAGAGATAACCCAGCGAGACAGAGAGACAGAAAGGCAGACAGCCAGAGAGACAGAGACCCAAACCCAAACCCAAACCAAACCCAAACCAAACCCAAACCAAACCCAAACCAAACCCAAACCAAACCCAAACCAAACCACACCCAGAGAGACAGAGAGACAGACATCCAGAGAGAGAGAGAGAGAGAGAGAGAGAGAGAGAGAGAGAGAGACAGAGAGACAGAAAGAGACCCATACCAAACCAAACCCAAACCCAAACCGAACCCAAACCAAAACCAAACCCAAACCAAACCCAAACCAAACCCAGAGGCAGAGAGAACCCAGAGAGACAGAGAGAGACAGAGAGTGAGAGACAGAGACCCAAACCAAACCCAAACCAAACCAAACCCAAACCCAAACCAAACCCAAACCCAAAACAAACCAAACCAAACCCAAACCCAAACCAAACCAATCCCAAACCAAGCCCAGAGGCAGAGAGAACCCAGAGAGACAGAGAGAGACAGAGAGTGAGAGACAGAGACCCAAACCAAACCCAAACCAAACCAAACCCAAACCAAAACCAAACCCAAACCAAACCAAACCCAAACCCAAACCAAACCCAAACCTAAACCAAACCAAACCAATCCCAAACCAAGCCCAGAGGCAGAGAGAACCCAGAGAGACAGAGAGAGAGAGAGACAGAGACCCAAACCCAAACCCAAACGAAACCCAAACCAAGCCCAGAGGCAGAGAGAACCCAGAGAGATAGAGAGAACCCAGAGAGACAGAGAGAGAGAGAGACAGAGACCCAAACCAAACCCAAACCAAGCCCAGAGGCAGAGAGAACCCAGAGAGACAGAGATAACCCAGAGAGACAGAGAGAGACAGAGAGACAGAGAGGCAGACAGCCAGAGAGACAGAGAGAGAGAGAGAGACAGAGACCCAAACCCAAACCAAACCCAAACCCAAACCAAACCCAAACCAAACCCAAACCCAAACCAAACCAAACCCAAACCAAACCCAAACCAAACCCAAACCAAGCCCAGAGGCAGAGAGAACCCAGAGAGACAGAGAGAACCCAGAGAGACAGAGAGAACCCGGAGAGACAGAGAGAACCCAAAGAGACAGAGAGAGAGACAGAGACCCAAACCAAACCCAAACCAAGCCCAGAGGCAGAGAGAACCCAGAGAGACAGAGAGAGACAGAGAGTGAGAGACAGAGACCCAAACCAAACCCAAACCAAACCCAAACCCAAACCAAACCCAAACCCAAACCAAACCAAACCCAAACCCAAACCAAACCAATCCCAAACCAAGCCCAGAGGCAGAGAGAACCCAGAGAGACAGAGATAACCCAGAGCGACAGAGAGAGACAGAGAGACAGAGAGGCAGACAGCCAGAGAGACAGAGAGAGAGAGAGACCCAAACCCAAACCCAAACCAAACCCAAACCAAGCCCAGAGGCAGAGAGAACCCAGAGAGACAGAGAGAACCCAGAGAGACAAAGAGAGAGACAGAGACCCAAACCAAACCCAAACCAAGCCCAGAGGCAGAGAGAACCCAGAGAGACAGAGATAACCCAGAGAGACAGAGAGAGACAGAGAGACAGAGAGGCAGACAGCCAGAGAGACAGAGAGAGAGAGAGACCCAGAGCCAGAGAGACAGAGAGAGAGATAGAGAGAGAGACAAAGACCCAAACCAAACCCAAACCAAACCCAAACCCAAACCAAGCCCAGAGGCAGAGAGAACCCAGAGAGACAGAGATAACCCAGAGATAACCCAGAGAGACAGAGAGACAGAAAGGCAGACAGCCAGAGAGACAGAGAGAGAGAGAGAGAGAGACAGAGACCCAAACCCAAACCCAAACCAAACCCAAACCAAACCAAACCTAAACCAAACCAAACCCAAACCAAACCCAAACCAAACCCAAACCAAACCAAACCAAACCCAAACCAAACCCAAACCAAACCACACCAAGAGAGACAGAGAGACAGACATCCAGAGAGAGAGAGAGAGAGAGAGAGACAGAGAGACAGAGAGAGACCCATACCAAACCACACCCAAACCCAAAACGAACCCAAACCAAACCCAAACCCAAACCAAACCCAAACCAAACCCAGAGGCAGAGAGAACCCAGAGAGACAGAGAGAACCCAGAGAGACAGAGAGAGAGACAGAGACCCAAACCAAACCCAAACCAAGCCCAGAGGCAGAGGGAACCCAGAGAGACAGAGATAACCCAGAGAGACAGAGAGAGACAGAGAGACAGAGAGGCAGACAGCCAGAGAGACAGAGAGAGAGAGAGAGACCCAGAGCCAGAGAGACAGAGAGAGAGATAGAGAGAGAGAGACAAAGACCCAAACCAAACCCAAACCAAACCAACCCCAAACCAAACCCAAACCAAACCACACCAAGAGAGACAGAGAGACAGACATCCAGAGAGAGAGAGAGAGAGAGAGAGACAGAGAGACAGAGAGAGACCCATACCAAACCACACCCAAACCCAAACCGAACCCAAACCAAACCCAAACCCAAACCAAACCCAAACCAAACCCAGAGGCAGAGAGAACCCAGAGAGACAGAGAGAGACAGAGAGTGAGAGACAGAGACCCAAACCAAACCAAACCGAACCCAAACCAAACCCAAACCCAAACCAAACCCAAACCAAACCCAGAGGCAGAGAGAACCCAGAGAGACAGAGAGAGACAGAGAGTGAGAGACAGAGACCCAAACCAAACCCAAACCAAACCAAACCCAAACCCAAACCAAACCCAAACCAAACCAAACCCAAACCCAAACCAAACCAATCCCAAACCAAGCCCAGAGGCAGAGAGAACCCAGAGAGACAGAGAGAACCCAGAGAGACAGAGAGAACCCAGAGAGACAGAGAGAGAGACAGAGACCCAAACCAAACCCAAACCAAGCCCAGAGGCAGAGAGAACCCAGAGAGACAGAGATAACCCAGAGAGACAGAGAGAGACAAGGAGACAGAGAGGCAGACAGCCAGAGAGACAGAGAGAGAGAGAGACCCAGAGCCAGAGAGACAGAGAGAGAGATAGAGAGAGAGACAAAGACCCAAACCAAACCCAAACCAAACCCAAACCCAAACCAAGCCCAGAGGCAGAGAGAACCCAGAGAGACAGAGATAACCCAGAGATAACCCAGAGAGACAGAGAGACAGAAAGGCAGACAGCCAGAGAGACAGAGAGAGAGAGAGACACAGAGACCCAAACCCAAACCCAAACCAAACCCAAACCAAACCAAACCTAAACCAAACCAAACCCAAACCAAACCCAAACCACACCCAAACCAAACCAAACCAACCCCAAACCAAACCCAAACCAAACCACACCAAGAGAGACAGAGAGACAGACATCCAGAGAGACAGAGAGAGAGAGAGAGAGAGACAGAGACCCAAACCCAAACCCAAACCAAACCCAAACCAAACCACACCAAGAGAGACAGAGAGACAGACATCCAGAGAGAGAGAGAGAGAGAGAGAGACAGAGAGACAGAGAGAGACCCATACCAAACCACACCCAAACCCAAAACGAACCCAAACCAAACCCAAACCCAAACCAAACCCAAACCAAACCCAGAGGCAGAGAGAACCCAGAGAGACAGAGAGAACCCAGAGAGACAGAGAGAGAGACAGAGACCCAAACCAAACCCAAACCAAGCCCAGAGGCAGAGGGAACCCAGAGAGACAGAGATAACCCAGAGAGACAGAGAGAGACAGAGAGACAGAGAGGCAGACAGCCAGAGAGACAGAGAGAGAGAGAGAGACCCAGAGCCAGAGAGACAGAGAGAGAGATAGAGAGAGAGAGACAAAGACCCAAACCAAACCCAAACCAAACCAACCCCAAACCAAACCCAAACCAAACCACACCAAGAGAGACAGAGAGACAGACATCCAGAGAGAGAGAGAGAGAGAGAGAGACAGAGAGACAGAGAGAGACCCATACCAAACCACACCCAAACCCAAACCGAACCCAAACCAAACCCAAACCCAAACCAAACCCAAACCAAACCCAGAGGCAGAGAGAACCCAGAGAGACAGAGAGAGACAGAGAGTGAGAGACAGAGACCCAAACCAAACCAAACCGAACCCAAACCAAACCCAAACCCAAACCAAACCCAAACCAAACCCAGAGGCAGAGAGAACCCAGAGAGACAGAGAGAGACAGAGAGTGAGAGACAGAGACCCAAACCAAACCCAAACCAAACCAAACCCAAACCCAAACCAAACCCAAACCAAACCAAACCCAAACCCAAACCAAACCAATCCCAAACCAAGCCCAGAGGCAGAGAGAACCCAGAGAGACAGAGAGAACCCAGAGAGACAGAGAGAACCCAGAGAGACAGAGAGAGAGACAGAGACCCAAACCAAACCCAAACCAAGCCCAGAGGCAGAGAGAACCCAGAGAGACAGAGATAACCCAGAGAGACAGAGAGAGACAAGGAGACAGAGAGGCAGACAGCCAGAGAGACAGAGAGAGAGAGAGACCCAGAGCCAGAGAGACAGAGAGAGAGATAGAGAGAGAGACAAAGACCCAAACCAAACCCAAACCAAACCCAAACCCAAACCAAGCCCAGAGGCAGAGAGAACCCAGAGAGACAGAGATAACCCAGAGATAACCCAGAGAGACAGAGAGACAGAAAGGCAGACAGCCAGAGAGACAGAGAGAGAGAGAGACACAGAGACCCAAACCCAAACCCAAACCAAACCCAAACCAAACCAAACCTAAACCAAACCAAACCCAAACCAAACCCAAACCACACCCAAACCAAACCAAACCAACCCCAAACCAAACCCAAACCAAACCACACCAAGAGAGACAGAGAGACAGACATCCAGAGAGAGAGAGAGAGAGAGAGAGAGAGAGACAGAGAGACAGAAAGAGACCCATACCAAACCACACCCAAACCCAAACCGAACCCAAACCAAACCCAAACCCAAACCAAACCCAAACCAAACCCAGAGGCAGAGAGAACCCAGAGAGACAGAGAGAGACAGAGAGTGAGAGACAGAGACCCAAACCAAACCCAAACCAAACCAAACCCAAACCCAAACCAAACCAAACCAAACCCAAACCCAAACCAAACCAATCCCAAACCAAGCCCAGAGGCAGAGAGAACCCAGAGAGACAGAGAGAGAGAGAGAGAGACAGAGACGCAAACCAAACCCAAACCAAACCAAACCCAAACCAAACCAAACCCAAACCAAACCCAAACCGAACCCAAACCAAACCCAAACCAAACCCAAACCCAAACCCAGAGAGACAGAGAGAGACAGAGAGTGAGAGACAGAGACCCAAACCAAACCCAAACCAAACCAAACCCAAACCAAAACCAAACCCAAACCAAACCAAACCCAAACCAAACCCAAACCAAACCAAACCAATCCCAAACCAAGCCCAGAGGCAGAGAGAACCCAGAGAGACAGAGAGAGAGAGAGAGAGACAGAGACCCAAACCCAAACCCAAACCAAACCCAAACCAAGCCGAGAGGCAGAGAGAACCCAGAGAGATAGAAAGAACCCAGAGAGACAGAGAGAGAGAGAGACAGAGACCCAAACCAAACCCAAACCAAGCCCAGAGGCAGAGAGAACCCAGAGATACAGAGATAACCCAGAGACACAGAGAGAGACAGAGAGACAGAGAGGCAGACAGCCAGAGAGACAGAGAGAGAGAGAGACAGAGACCCAAACCCAAACCAAACCCAAACCCAAACCAAACCCAAACCAAACCCAAACCCAAACCAAACCAAACCCAAACCAAACCGAAACCAAACCCAAACCAAGCCCAGAGAGACAGAGAGACAGACATCCAGAGAGAGAGAGAGAGACAGAGAGACAGAAAGAGACCCATACCCAACCAAACCCAAACCGAAACCAAACCCAAACCAAACCCAAACCCAAACAAAACCCAAACCAAACCCAAACCAAACCCAGAGGCAGAGAGAACCCAGAGAGACAGAGAGAACCCAGAGAGACAGAGAGAGAGACAGAGACCCAAACCAAACCCAAACCAAGCCCAGAGGCAGAGGGAACCCAGAGAGACAGAGATAACCCAGAGAGACAGAGAGAGACAGAGAGACAGAGAGGCAGACAGCCAGAGAGACAGAGAGAGAGAGAGAGACCCAGAGCCAGAGAGACAGAGAGAGAGATAGAGAGAGAGAGACAAAGACCCAAACCAAACCCAAACCAAACCAACCCCAAACCAAACCCAAACCAAACCACACCAAGAGAGACAGAGAGACAGACATCCAGAGAGAGAGAGAGAGAGAGAGAGACAGAGAGACAGAGAGAGACCCATACCAAACCACACCCAAACCCAAACCGAACCCAAACCAAACCCAAACCCAAACCAAACCCAAACCAAACCCAGAGGCAGAGAGAACCCAGAGAGACAGAGAGAGACAGAGAGTGAGAGACAGAGACCCAAACCAAACCAAACCGAACCCAAACCAAACCCAAACCCAAACCAAACCCAAACCAAACCCAGAGGCAGAGAGAACCCAGAGAGACAGAGAGAGACAGAGAGTGAGAGACAGAGACCCAAACCAAACCCAAACCAAACCAAACCCAAACCCAAACCAAACCCAAACCAAACCAAACCCAAACCCAAACCAAACCAATCCCAAACCAAGCCCAGAGGCAGAGAGAACCCAGAGAGACAGAGAGAACCCAGAGAGACAGAGAGAACCCAGAGAGACAGAGAGAGAGACAGAGACCCAAACCAAACCCAAACCAAGCCCAGAGGCAGAGAGAACCCAGAGAGACAGAGATAACCCAGAGAGACAGAGAGAGACAAGGAGACAGAGAGGCAGACAGCCAGAGAGACAGAGAGAGAGAGAGACCCAGAGCCAGAGAGACAGAGAGAGAGATAGAGAGAGAGACAAAGACCCAAACCAAACCCAAACCAAACCCAAACCCAAACCAAGCCCAGAGGCAGAGAGAACCCAGAGAGACAGAGATAACCCAGAGATAACCCAGAGAGACAGAGAGACAGAAAGGCAGACAGCCAGAGAGACAGAGAGAGAGAGAGACACAGAGACCCAAACCCAAACCCAAACCAAACCCAAACCAAACCAAACCTAAACCAAACCAAACCCAAACCAAACCCAAACCACACCCAAACCAAACCAAACCAACCCCAAACCAAACCCAAACCAAACCACACCAAGAGAGACAGAGAGACAGACATCCAGAGAGACAGAGAGAGAGAGAGAGAGAGACAGAGACCCAAACCCAAACCCAAACCAAACCCAAACCAAACCACACCAAGAGAGACAGAGAGACAGACATCCAGAGAGAGAGAGAGAGAGAGAGAGACAGAGAGACAGAGAGAGACCCATACCAAACCACACCCAAACCCAAAACGAACCCAAACCAAACCCAAACCCAAACCAAACCCAAACCAAACCCAGAGGCAGAGAGAACCCAGAGAGACAGAGAGAACCCAGAGAGACAGAGAGAGAGACAGAGACCCAAACCAAACCCAAACCAAGCCCAGAGGCAGAGGGAACCCAGAGAGACAGAGATAACCCAGAGAGACAGAGAGAGACAGAGAGACAGAGAGGCAGACAGCCAGAGAGACAGAGAGAGAGAGAGAGACCCAGAGCCAGAGAGACAGAGAGAGAGATAGAGAGAGAGAGACAAAGACCCAAACCAAACCCAAACCAAACCAACCCCAAACCAAACCCAAACCAAACCACACCAAGAGAGACAGAGAGACAGACATCCAGAGAGAGAGAGAGAGAGAGAGAGACAGAGAGACAGAGAGAGACCCATACCAAACCACACCCAAACCCAAACCGAACCCAAACCAAACCCAAACCCAAACCAAACCCAAACCAAACCCAGAGGCAGAGAGAACCCAGAGAGACAGAGAGAGACAGAGAGTGAGAGACAGAGACCCAAACCAAACCAAACCGAACCCAAACCAAACCCAAACCCAAACCAAACCCAAACCAAACCCAGAGGCAGAGAGAACCCAGAGAGACAGAGAGAGACAGAGAGTGAGAGACAGAGACCCAAACCAAACCCAAACCAAACCAAACCCAAACCCAAACCAAACCCAAACCAAACCAAACCCAAACCCAAACCAAACCAATCCCAAACCAAGCCCAGAGGCAGAGAGAACCCAGAGAGACAGAGAGAACCCAGAGAGACAGAGAGAACCCAGAGAGACAGAGAGAGAGACAGAGACCCAAACCAAACCCAAACCAAGCCCAGAGGCAGAGAGAACCCAGAGAGACAGAGATAACCCAGAGAGACAGAGAGAGACAAGGAGACAGAGAGGCAGACAGCCAGAGAGACAGAGAGAGAGAGAGACCCAGAGCCAGAGAGACAGAGAGAGAGATAGAGAGAGAGACAAAGACCCAAACCAAACCCAAACCAAACCCAAACCCAAACCAAGCCCAGAGGCAGAGAGAACCCAGAGAGACAGAGATAACCCAGAGATAACCCAGAGAGACAGAGAGACAGAAAGGCAGACAGCCAGAGAGACAGAGAGAGAGAGAGACACAGAGACCCAAACCCAAACCCAAACCAAACCCAAACCAAACCAAACCTAAACCAAACCAAACCCAAACCAAACCCAAACCACACCCAAACCAAACCAAACCAACCCCAAACCAAACCCAAACCAAACCACACCAAGAGAGACAGAGAGACAGACATCCAGAGAGAGAGAGAGAGAGAGAGAGAGAGAGACAGAGAGACAGAAAGAGACCCATACCAAACCACACCCAAACCCAAACCGAACCCAAACCAAACCCAAACCCAAACCAAACCCAAACCAAACCCAGAGGCAGAGAGAACCCAGAGAGACAGAGAGAGACAGAGAGTGAGAGACAGAGACCCAAACCAAACCCAAACCAAACCAAACCCAAACCCAAACCAAACCAAACCAAACCCAAACCCAAACCAAACCAATCCCAAACCAAGCCCAGAGGCAGAGAGAACCCAGAGAGACAGAGAGAGAGAGAGAGAGACAGAGACGCAAACCAAACCCAAACCAAACCAAACCCAAACCAAACCAAACCCAAACCAAACCCAAACCGAACCCAAACCAAACCCAAACCAAACCCAAACCCAAACCCAGAGAGACAGAGAGAGACAGAGAGTGAGAGACAGAGACCCAAACCAAACCCAAACCAAACCAAACCCAAACCAAAACCAAACCCAAACCAAACCAAACCCAAACCAAACCCAAACCAAACCAAACCAATCCCAAACCAAGCCCAGAGGCAGAGAGAACCCAGAGAGACAGAGAGAGAGAGAGAGAGACAGAGACCCAAACCCAAACCCAAACCAAACCCAAACCAAGCCGAGAGGCAGAGAGAACCCAGAGAGATAGAAAGAACCCAGAGAGACAGAGAGAGAGAGAGACAGAGACCCAAACCAAACCCAAACCAAGCCCAGAGGCAGAGAGAACCCAGAGATACAGAGATAACCCAGAGACACAGAGAGAGACAGAGAGACAGAGAGGCAGACAGCCAGAGAGACAGAGAGAGAGAGAGACAGAGACCCAAACCCAAACCAAACCCAAACCCAAACCAAACCCAAACCAAACCCAAACCCAAACCAAACCAAACCCAAACCAAACCGAAACCAAACCCAAACCAAGCCCAGAGAGACAGAGAGACAGACATCCAGAGAGAGAGAGAGAGACAGAGAGACAGAAAGAGACCCATACCCAACCAAACCCAAACCGAAACCAAACCCAAACCAAACCCAAACCCAAACAAAACCCAAACCAAACCCAAACCAAACCCAGAGGCAGAGAGAACCCAGAGAGACAGAGAGAGACAGAGAGTGAGAGACAGAGACCCAAACCAAACCCAAACCAAACCCAAACCCAAACCAAACCCAAACCCAAACCAAACCAAACCCAAACCCAAACCAAACCAATCCCAAACCAAGCCCAGAGGCAGAGAGAACCCAGAGAGACAGAGATAACCCAGAGCGACAGAGAGAGACAGAGAGACAGAGAGGCAGACAGCCAGAGAGACAGAGAGAGAGAGAGACCCAAACCCAAACCCAAACCAAACCCAAACCAAGCCCAGAGGCAGAGAGAACCCAGAGAGACAGAGAGAACCCAGAGAGACAAAGAGAGAGACAGAGACCCAAACCAAACCCAAACCAAGCCCAGAGGCAGAGAGAACCCAGAGAGACAGAGATAACCCAGAGAGACAGAGAGAGACAGAGAGACAGAGAGGCAGACAGCCAGAGAGACAGAGAGAGAGAGAGACCCAGAGCCAGAGAGACAGAGAGAGAGATAGAGAGAGAGACAAAGACCCAAACCAAACCCAAACCAAACCCAAACCCAAACCAAGCCCAGAGGCAGAGAGAACCCAGAGAGACAGAGATAACCCAGAGATAACCCAGAGAGACAGAGAGACAGAAAGGCAGACAGCCAGAGAGACAGAGAGAGAGAGAGAGAGAGACAGAGACCCAAACCCAAACCCAAACCAAACCCAAACCAAACCAAACCTAAACCAAACCAAACCCAAACCAAACCCAAACCAAACCCAAACCAAACCAAACCAAACCCAAACCAAACCCAAACCAAACCACACCAAGAGAGACAGAGAGACAGACATCCAGAGAGAGAGAGAGAGAGAGAGAGACAGAGAGACAGAGAGAGACCCATACCAAACCACACCCAAACCCAAACCGAACCCAAACCAAACCCAAACCCAAACCAAACCCAAACCAAACCCAGAGGCAGAGAGAACCCAGAGAGACAGAGAGAACCCAGAGAGACAGAGAGAGAGACAGAGACCCAAACCAAACCCAAACCAAGCCCAGAGGCAGAGGGAACCCAGAGAGACAGAGATAACCCAGAGAGACAGAGAGAGACAGAGAGACAGAGAGGCAGACAGCCAGAGAGACAGAGAGAGAGAGAGAGACCCAGAGCCAGAGAGACAGAGAGAGAGATAGAGAGAGAGAGACAAAGACCCAAACCAAACCCAAACCAAACCCAAACCCAAACCAAGCCCAGAGGCAGAGAGAACCCAGAGAGACAGAGATAACCCAGAGATAACCCAGAGAGACAGAGAGACAGAAAGGCAGACAGCCAGAGAGACAGAGAGAGAGAGAGAGACAGAGACCCAAACCCAAACCCAAACCAAACCCAAACCAAACCAAACCTAAACCAAACCAAACCCAAACCAAACCCAAACCACACCCAAACCAAACCAAACCAACCCCAAACCAAACCCAAACCAAACCACACCAAGAGAGACAGAGAGACAGACATCCAGAGAGAGAGAGAGAGAGAGAGAGACAGAGAGACAGAGAGAGACCCATACCAAACCACACCCAAACCCAAACCGAACCCAAACCAAACCCAAACCCAAACCAAACCCAAACCAAACCCAGAGGCAGAGAGAACCCAGAGAGACAGAGAGAGACAGAGAGTGAGAGACAGAGACCCAAACCAAACCCAAACCAAACCAAACCCAAACCCAAACCAAACCCAAACCAAACCAAACCCAAACCCAAACCAAACCAATCCCAAACCAAGCCCAGAGGCAGAGAGAACCCAGAGAGACAGAGAGAGAGAGAGAGGCAGAGACGCAAACCAAACCCAAACCAAACCAAACCAAACCCAAACCAAACCCAAACCAAACCCAAACCAAACCCAAACCAAACCCAAACCAAACCCAAACCAAACCCAAACCCAAACCCAGAGAGACAGAGAGAGACAGAGAATGAGAGACAGAGACCCAAACCAAACCCAAACCAAACCAAACCCAAACCAAAACCAAACCCAAACCAAACCAAACCCAAACCCAAACCAAACCAAACCAATCCCAAACCAAGCCCAGAGGCAGAGAGAACCCAGAGAGACAGAGAGAGAGAGAGAGACAGAGACCCAAACCCAAACCCAAACCAAACCCAAACCAAGCCCAGAGGCAGAGAGAACCCAGAGAGATAGAGAGAACCCAGAGAGACAGAGAGAGAGAGAGACAGAGAACCAAGCCAAACCCAAACCAAGCCCAGAGGCAGAGAGAACCCAGAGAGACAGAGATAACCCAGAGAGACAGAGAGGCAGACAGCCAGAGAGACAGAGAGAGAGAGAGACAGAGATCCAAACCCAAACCAAACCCAAACCCAAACCAAACCCAAACCAAACCCAAACCCAAACGAAACCAAACCCAAACCAAACCGAAATCAAACCCAAACCAAGCCCAGAGGCAGAGAGAACCCAGAGAGACAGAGAGAACCCAGAGAGACAGAGAGAGAGAGACAGAGACCCAAACCAAACCCAAACCAAGCCCAGAGGCAGAGAGAACCCAGAGAGACAGAGATAACCCAGAGAGACAGAGAGAGACAGAGAGACAGAGAGGCAGACAGCCAGAGAGACAGAGAGAGAGAGAGACCCAGAGCCAGAGAGACAGAGAGAGAGATAGAGAGAGAGACAAAGACCCAAACCAACCCCAAACCAAACCCAAACCCAAACCAAGCCCAGAGGCAGAGAGAACCCAGAGAGACAGAGATAACCCAGAGATAACCCAGAGAGACAGAGAGACAGAAAGGCAGACAGCCAGAGAGACAGAGAGAGAGAGAGAGACAGAGACCCAAACCCAAACCCAAACCAAACCCAAACCAAACCAAACCTAAACCAAACCAAACCCAAACCAAACCCAAACCACACCCAAACCAAACCAAACCAACCCCAAACCAAACCCAAACCAAACCACACCAAGAGAGACAGAGAGACAGACATCCAGAGAGAGAGAGAGAGAGAGAGAGAGACAGAGAGACAGAAAGAGACCCATACCAAACCACACCCAAACCCAAACCGAACCCAAACCAAACCCAAACCCAAACCAAACCCAAACCAAACCCAGAGGCAGAGAGAACCCAGAGAGACAGAGAGAGACAGAGAGTGAGAGACAGAGACCCAAACCAAACCCAAACCAAACCAAACCCAAACCCAAACCAAACCAAACCAAACCCAAACCCAAACCAAACCAATCCCAAACCAAGCCCAGAGGCAGAGAGAACCCAGAGAGACAGAGAGAGAGAGAGACAGAGACGCAAACCAAACCCAAACCAAACCAAACCCAAACCAAACCAAACCCAAACCAAACCAAACCCAAACCAAACCCAAACCGAACCCAAACCAAACCCAAACCAAACCCAAACCCAAACCCAGAGAGACAGAGAGAGACAGAGAGTGAGAGACAGAGACCCAAACCAAACCCAAACCAAACCAAACCCAAACCAAAACCAAACCCAAACCAAACCAAACCCAAACCCAAACCAAACCCAAACCAAACCAGACCAATCCCAAACCAAGCCCAGAGGCAGAGAGAACCCAGAGAGACAGAGAGAGAGAGAGAGAGACAGAGACCCAAACCCAAACCCAAACCAAACCCAAACCAAGCCGAGAGGCAGAGAGAACCCAGAGAGATCGAAAGAACCCAGAGAGACAGAGAGAGAGAGAGACAAAGACCCAAACCGAACCCAAACCAAGCCCAGAGGCAGAGAGAACCCAGAGAGACAGAGATAACCCAGAGACACAGAGAGGGACAGAGAGACAGAGAGGCAGACAGCCAGAGAGACAGAGAGAGAGAGAGACAGAGACCCAAACCCAAACCAAACCCAAACCCAAACCAAACCCAAACCAAACCCAAACCCAAACCAAACCAAACCCAAACCAAACCGAAACCAAACCCAAACCAAGCCCAGAGAGACAGAGAGACAGACATCCAGAGAGAGAGAGAGAGACAGAGAGACAGAAAGAGACCCATACCCAACCAAACCCAAACCCAAACCAAACCCAAACCAAACCCAAACCCAAACAAAACCCAAACCAAACCCAAACCAAACCCAGAGGCAGAGAGAACCCAGAGAGACAGAGAGAGGCAGAGAGTGAGAGACAGAGACCCAAACCAAACCCAAACCAAACCCAAACCCAAACCAAACCCAAACCCAAACCAAACCAAACCCAAACCCAAACCAAGCCCAGAGGCAGAGAGAACCCAGAGAGACAGAGATAACCCAGAGCGACAGAGAGAGACAGAGAGACAGAGAGGCAGACAGCCAGAGAGACAGAGAGAGAGAGAGACCCAAACCCAAACCCAAACCAAACCCAAACCAAGCCCAGAGGCAGAGAGAACCCAGAGAGACAGAGAGAACCCAGAGAGACAAAGAGAGAGACAGAGACCCAAACAAACCCAAACCAAGCCCAGAGGCAGAGAGAACCCAGAGAGACAGAGAACCCAGAGAGACAGAGAGAGACAGAGAGACAGAGAGGCAGACAGCCAGAGAGACAGAGAGAGAGAGAGACCCAGAGCCAGAGAGACAGAGAGAGAGATAGAGAGAGAGACAAAGACCCAAACCAAACCCAAACCAAACCCAAACCCAAACCAAGCCCAGAGGCAGAGAGAACCCAGAGAGACAGAGATAACCCAGAGATAACCCAGAGAGACAGAGAGACAGAAAGGCAGACAGCCAGAGAGACAGAGAGAGAGAGAGAGACAGAGACCCAAACCCAAACCCAAACCAAACCCAAACCAAACCAAACCTAAACCAAACCAAACCCAAACCAAACCCAAACCAACCCCAAACCAAACCCAAACCAAACCAAACCAAACCCAAACCAAACCCAAACCAAACCACACCAAGAGAGACAGAGAGACAGACATCCAGAGAGAGAGAGAGAGAGAGAGACAGAGAGACAGAGAGAGACCCATACCAAACCACACCCAAACCCAAACCGAACCCAAACCAAACCCAAACCCAAACCAAACCCAAACCAAACCCAGAGGCAGAGAGAACCCAGAGAGACAGAGAGAGACAGAGAGTGAGAGACAGAGACCCAAACCAAACCCAAACCAAACCAAACCCAAACCCAAACCAAACCCAAACCAAACCAAACCCAAACCCAAACCAAACCAATCCCAAACCAAGCCCAGAGGCAGAGAGAACCCAGAGAGACAGAGAGAGAGAGAGAGGCAGAGACGCAAACCAAACCCAAACCAAACCAAACCCAAACCAAACCGAAACCAAACCCAAACCAAGCCCAGAGGCAGAGAGAACCCAGAGAGACAGAGAGAACCCAGAGAGACAGAGAGAGAGACAGAGACCCAAACCAAACCCAAACCAAACCCAAACCCAAACCAAGCCCAGAGGCAGAGAGAACCCAGAGAGACAGAGAGAACCCAGAGAGACAGAGAGAACCCAGAGAGACAGAGAGAACCCAGAGAGACAGAGAGAGAGACAGAGACCCAAACCAAACCCAAACCAAACCCAAACCCAAACCAAGCCCAGAGGCAGAGAGAACCCAGAGAGACAGAGAGAACCCAGAGAGACAGAGAGAACCCAGCGAGACAGAGAGAGAGACAGAGACCCAAACCCAAACCCAAACCAAACCCAAACCAAACCAAACCTAAACCAAACCAAACCCAAACCAAACCCAAACCAAACCCAAACCAAACCAAACCAAACCCAAACCAAACCCAAACCAAACCACACCAAGAGAGACAGAGAGACAGACATCCAGAGAGAGAGAGAGAGAGAGAGACAGAGAGACAGAGAGAGACCCATTCCAAACCACACCCAAACCCAAACCGAACCCAAACCAAACCCAAACCCAAACCAAACCCAAACCAAACCCAGAGGCAGAGAGAACCCAGAGAGACAGAGAGAGACAGAGAGTGAGAGACAGAGACCCAAACCAAACCCAAACCAAACCCAAACCCAAACCAAACCCAAACCAAACCAAACCCAAACCCAAACCAAACCAATCCCAAACCAAGCCCAGAGGCAGAGAGAACCCAGAGAGACAGAGAGAGAGAGAGAGGCAGAGACGCAAACCAAACCCAAACCTAACCAAACCAAACCCAAACCAAACCCAAACCAAACCCAAACCAAACCCAAACCAAACCCAAACCAAACCCAAACCAAACCCAAACCCAAACCCAGAGAGACAGAGAGAGACAGAGAGTGAGAGACAGAGACCCAAACCAAACCCAAACCAAACCAAACCCAAACCAAAACCAAACCCAAACCAAACCAAACCCAAACCCAAACCAAACCAAACCAATCCCAAACCAAGCCCAGAGGCAGAGAGAACCCAGAGAGACAGAGAGAGAGAGAGAGACAGAGACCCAAACCCAAACCCAAACCAAACCCAAACCAAGCCCAGAGGCAGAGAGAACCCAGAGAGATAGAGAGAACCCAGAGAGACAGAGAGAGAGAGAGACAGAGAACCAAGCCAAACCCAAACCAAGCCCAGAGGCAGAGAGAACCCAGAGAGACAGAGATAACCCAGAGAGACAGAGAGAGACAGAGAGACAGAGAGGCAGACAGCCAGAGAGACAGAGAGAGAGAGAGACCCAGAGCCAGAGAGACAGAGAGAGAGATAGAGAGAGAGACAAAGACCCAAACCAAACCCAAACCAAACCCAAACCCAAACCAAGCCCAGAGGCAGAGAGAACCAAGAGAGACAGAGATAACCCAGAGATAACCCAGAGAGACAGAGAGACAGAAAGGCAGACAGCCAGAGAGACAGAGAGAGAGAGAGAGACAGAGACCCAAACCCAAACCCAAACCAAACCCAAACCAAACCAAACCTAAACCAAACCAAACCCAAACCAAACCCAAACCACACCCAAACCAAACCAAACCAACCCCAAACCAAACCCAAACCAAACCACACCAAGAGAGACAGAGAGACAGACATCCAGAGAGAGAGAGAGAGAGAGAGAGACAGAGAGACAGAAAGAGACCCATACCAAACCACATCCAAACCCAAACCGAACCCAAACCAAACCCAAACCCAAACCAAACCCAAACCCAAACCAAACCCAAACCAAACCCAAACCCAAACGAAACCAAACCCAAACCAAACCGAAATCAAACCCAAACCAAGCCCAGAGGCAGAGAGAACCCAGAGAGACAGAGAGAACCCAGAGAGACAGAGAGAGAGAGACAGAGACCCAAACCAAACCCAAACCAAGCCCAGAGGCAGAGAGAACCCAGAGAGACAGAGATAACCCAGAGAGACAGAGAGAGACAGAGAGACAGAGAGGCAGACAGCCAGAGAGACAGAGAGAGAGAGAGACCCAGAGCCAGAGAGACAGAGAGAGAGATAGAGAGAGAGACAAAGACCCAAACCAAACCCAAACCAAACCCAAACCCAAACCAAGCCCAGAGGCAGAGAGAACCCAGAGAGACAGAGATAACCCAGAGATAACCCAGAGAGACAGAGAGACAGAAAGGCAGACAGCCAGAGAGACAGAGAGAGAGAGAGAGACAGAGACCCAAACCCAAACCCAAACCAAACCCAAACCAAACCAAATCTAAACCAAACCAAACCCAAACCAAACCCAAACCACACCCAAACCAAACCAAACCAACCCCAAACCAAACCCAAACCAAACCACACCAAGAGAGACAGAGAGACAGACATCCAGAGAGAGAGAGAGAGAGAGAGAGAGACAGAGAGACAGAAAGAGACCCATACCAAACCACACCCAAACCCAAACCGAACCCAAACCAAACCCAAACCCAAACCAAACCCAAACCAAACCCAGAGGCAGAGAGAACCCAGAGAGACAGAGAGAGACAGAGAGTGAGAGACAGAGACCCAAACCAAACCCAAACCAAACCAAACCCAAACCCAAACCAAACCAAACCAAACCCAAACCCAAACCAAACCAATCCCAAACCAAGCCCAGAGGCAGAGAGAACCCAGAGAGACAGAGAGAGAGAGAGACAGAGACGCAAACCAAACCCAAACCAAACCAAACCCAAACCAAACCAAACCCAAACCAAACCAAACCCAAACCAAACCCAAACCGAACCCAAACCAAACCCAAACCAAACCCAAACCCAAACCCAGAGAGACAGAGAGAGACAGAGAGTGAGAGACAGAGACCCAAACCAAACCCAAACCAAACCAAACCCAAACCAAAACCAAACCCAAACCAAACCAAACCCAAACCCAAACCAAACCCAAACCAAACCAAACCAATCCCAAACCAAGCCCAGAGGCAGAGAGAACCCAGAGAGACAGAGAGAGAGAGAGAGAGACAGAGACCCAAACCCAAACCCAAACCAAACCCAAACCAAGCCGAGAGGCAGAGAGAACCCAGAGAGATCGAAAGAACCCAGAGAGACAGAGAGAGAGAGAGACAAAGACCCAAACCGAACCCAAACCAAGCCCAGAGGCAGAGAGAACCCAGAGAGACAGAGAGAGAGAGAGAGGCAGAGACGCAAACCAAACCCAAACCAAACCAAACCAAACCCAAACCAAACCCAAACCAAACCCAAACCAAACCCAAACCAAACCCAAACCAAACCCAAACCAAACCCAAACCCAAACCCAGAGAGACAGAGAGAGACAGAGAGTGAGAGACAGAGACCCAAACCAAACCCAAACCAAACCAAACCCAAACCAAAACCAAACCCAAACCAAACCAAACCCAAACCCAAACCAAACCAAACCAATCCCAAACCAAGCCCAGAGGCAGAGAGAACCCAGAGAGACAGAGAGAGAGAGAGAGACAGAGACCCAAACCCAAACCCAAACCAAACCCAAACCAAGCCCAGAGGCAGAGAGAACCCAGAGAGATAGAGAGAACCCAGAGAGACAGAGAGAGAGAGAGACAGAGAACCAAGCCAAACCCAAACCAAGCCCAGAGGCAGAGAGAACCCAGAGAGACAGAGATAACCCAGAGAGACAGAGAGAGATAGAGAGACAGAGAGGCAGACAGCCAGAGAGACAGAGAGAGAGAGAGACCCAGAGCCAGAGAGACAGAGAGAGAGATAGAGAGAGAGACAAAGACCCAAACCAAACCCAAACCAAACCCAAACCCAAACCAAGCCCAGAGGCAGAGAGAACCCAGAGAGACAGAGATAACCCAGAGATAACCCAGAGAGACAGAGAGACAGAAAGGCAGACAGCCAGAGAGACAGAGAGAGAGAGAGAGACAGAGACCCAAACCCAAACCCAAACCAAACCCAAACCAAACCAAACCTAAACCAAACCAAACCCAAACCAAACCCAAACCACACCCAAACCAAACCAAACCAACCCCAAACCAAACCCAAACCAAACCACACCAAGAGAGACAGAGAGACAGACATCCAGAGAGAGAGAGAGAGAGAGAGAGACAGAGAGACAGAAAGAGACCCATACCAAACCACATCCAAACCCAAACCGAACCCAAACCAAACCCAAACCCAAACCAAACCCAAACCCAAACCAAACCCAAACCAAACCCAAACCCAAACGAAACCAAACCCAAACCAAACCGAAATCAAACCCAAACCAAGCCCAGAGGCAGAGAGAACCCAGAGAGACAGAGAGAGAGAGACAGAGACCCAAACCAAACCCAAACCAAGCCCAGAGGCAGAGAGAACCCAGAGAGACAGAGATAACCCAGAGAGACAGAGAGAGACAGAGAGACAGAGAGGCAGACAGCCAGAGAGACAGAGAGAGAGAGAGACCCAGAGCCAGAGAGACAGAGAGAGAGATAGAGAGAGAGACAAAGACCCAAACCAAACCCAAACCAAACCCAAACCCAAACCAAGCCCAGAGGCAGAGAGAACCCAGAGAGACAGAGATAACCCAGAGATAACCCAGAGAGACAGAGAGACAGAAAGGCAGACAGCCAGAGAGACAGAGAGAGAGAGAGAGACAGAGACCCAAACCCAAACCCAAACCAAACCCAAACCAAACCAAACCTAAACCAAACCAAACCCAAACCAAACCCAAACCACACCCAAACCAAACCAAACCAACCCCAAACCAAACCCAAACCAAACCACACCAAGAGAGACAGAGAGACAGACATCCAGAGAGAGAGAGAGAGAGAGAGAGAGACAGAGAGACAGAAAGAGACCCATACCAAACCACACCCAAACCCAAACCGAACCCAAACCAAACCCAAACCCAAACCAAACCCAAACCAAACCCAGAGGCAGAGAGAACCCAGAGAGACAGAGAGAGACAGAGAGTGAGAGACAGAGACCCAAACCAAACCCAAACCAAACCAAACCCAAACCCAAACCAAACCAAACCAAACCCAAACCCAAACCAAACCAATCCCAAACCAAGCCCAGAGGCAGAGAGAACCCAGAGAGACAGAGAGAGAGAGAGACAGAGACGCAAACCAAACCCAAACCAAACCAAACCCAAACCAAACCAAACCCAAACCAAACCAAACCCAAACCAAACCCAAACCGAACCCAAACCAAACCCAAACCAAACCCAAACCCAAACCCAGAGAGACAGAGAGAGACAGAGAGTGAGAGACAGAGACCCAAACCAAACCCAAACCAAACCAAACCCAAACCAAAACCAAACCCAAACCAAACCAAACCCAAACCCAAACCAAACCCAAACCAAACCAAACCAATCCCAAACCAAGCCCAGAGGCAGAGAGAACCCAGAGAGACAGAGAGAGAGAGAGAGAGACAGAGACCCAAACCCAAACCCAAACCAAACCCAAACCAAGCCGAGAGGCAGAGAGAACCCAGAGAGATCGAAAGAACCCAGAGAGACAGAGAGAGAGAGAGACAAAGACCCAAACCGAACCCAAACCAAGCCCAGAGGCAGAGAGAACCCAGAGAGACAGAGATAACCCAGAGACACAGAGAGGGACAGAGAGACAGAGAGGCAGACAGCCAGAGAGACAGAGAGAGAGAGAGACAGAGACCCAAACCCAAACCAAACCCAAACCCAAACCAAACCCAAACCAAACCCAAACCCAAACCAAACCAAACCCAAACCAAACCGAAACCAAACCCAAACCAAGCCCAGAGAGACAGAGAGACAGACATCCAGAGAGAGAGAGAGAGACAGAGAGACAGAAAGAGACCCATACCCAACCAAACCCAAACCCAAACCAAACCCAAACCAAACCCAAACCCAAACAAAACCCAAACCAAACCCAAACCAAACCCAGAGGCAGAGAGAACCCAGAGAGACAGAGAGAGGCAGAGAGTGAGAGACAGAGACCCAAACCAAACCCAAACCAAACCCAAACCCAAACCAAACCCAAACCCAAACCAAACCAAACCCAAACCCAAACCAAGCCCAGAGGCAGAGAGAACCCAGAGAGACAGAGATAACCCAGAGCGACAGAGAGAGACAGAGAGACAGAGAGGCAGACAGCCAGAGAGACAGAGAGAGAGAGAGACCCAAACCCAAACCCAAACCAAACCCAAACCAAGCCCAGAGGCAGAGAGAACCCAGAGAGACAGAGAGAACCCAGAGAGACAAAGAGAGAGACAGAGACCCAAACAAACCCAAACCAAGCCCAGAGGCAGAGAGAACCCAGAGAGACAGAGAACCCAGAGAGACAGAGAGAGACAGAGAGACAGAGAGGCAGACAGCCAGAGAGACAGAGAGAGAGAGAGACCCAGAGCCAGAGAGACAGAGAGAGAGATAGAGAGAGAGACAAAGACCCAAACCAAACCCAAACCAAACCCAAACCCAAACCAAGCCCAGAGGCAGAGAGAACCCAGAGAGACAGAGATAACCCAGAGATAACCCAGAGAGACAGAGAGACAGAAAGGCAGACAGCCAGAGAGACAGAGAGAGAGAGAGAGAGACAGAGACCCAAACCCAAACCCAAACCAAACCCAAACCAAACCAAACCTAAACCAAACCAAACCCAAACCAAACCCAAACCAACCCCAAACCAAACCCAAACCAAACCAAACCAAACCCAAACCAAACCCAAACCAAACCACACCAAGAGAGACAGAGAGACAGACATCCAGAGAGAGAGAGAGAGAGAGAGAGACAGAGAGACAGAGAGAGACCCATACCAAACCACACCCAAACCCAAACCGAACCCAAACCAAACCCAAACCCAAACCAAACCCAAACCAAACCCAGAGGCAGAGAGAACCCAGAGAGACAGAGAGAGACAGAGAGTGAGAGACAGAGACCCAAACCAAACCCAAACCAAACCAAACCCAAACCCAAACCAAACCCAAACCAAACCAAACCCAAACCCAAACCAAACCAATCCCAAACCAAGCCCAGAGGCAGAGAGAACCCAGAGAGACAGAGAGAGAGAGAGAGGCAGAGACGCAAACCAAACCCAAACCAAACCAAACCAAACCCAAACCAAACCCAAACCAAACCCAAACCAAACCCAAACCAAACCCAAACCAAACCCAAACCCAAACCCAGAGAGACAGAGAGAGACAGAGAGTGAGAGACAGAGACCCAAACCAAACCCAAACCAAACCAAACCCAAACCAAAACCAAACCCAAACCAAACCAAACCCAAACCCAAACCAAACCAAACCAATCCCAAACCAAGCCCAGAGGCAGAGAGAACCCAGAGAGACAGAGAGAGAGAGAGAGAGACAGAGACCCAAACCCAAACCCAAACCAAACCCAAACCAAGCCCAGAGGCAGAGAGAACCCAGAGAGATAGAGAGAACCCAGAGAGACAGAGAGAGAGGGAGACAGAGAACCAAGCCAAACCCAAACCAAGCCCAGAGGCAGAGAGAACCCAGAGAGACAGAGATAACCCAGAGAGACAGAGAGAGACAGAGAGACAGAGAGGCAGACAGCCAGAGAGACAGAGAGAGAGAGAGACAGAGACCCAAACCCAAACCAAACCCAAACCCAAACCAAACCCAAACCCAAACCCAAACCAAACCAAACCCAAACCAAACCGAAACCAAACCCAAACCAAGCCCAGAGGCAGAGAGAACCCAGAGAGACAGAGAGAACCCAGAGAGACAGAGAGAACCCAGAGAGACAGAGAGAGAGACAGAGACCCAAACCAAACCCAAACCAAACCCAAACCCAAACCAAGCCCAGAGGCAGAGAGAACCCAGAGAGACAGAGAGAACCCAGAGAGACAGAGAGAACCCAGAGAGACAGAGAGAGAGACAGAGACCCAAACCAAACCCAAACCAAACCCAAACCCAAACCAAGCCCAGAGGCAGAGAGAACCCAGAGAGACAGAGAGAACCCAGAGAGACAGAGAGAACCCAGCGAGACAGAGAGAGAGACAGAGACCCAAACCCAAACCCAAACCAAACCCAAACCAAACCAAACCTAAACCAAACCAAACCCAAACCAAACCCAAACCAAACCCAAACCAAACCAAACCAAACCCAAACCAAACCCAAACCAAACCACACCAAGAGAGACAGAGAGACAGACATCCAGAGAGAGAGAGAGAGAGAGAGACAGAGAGACAGAGAGAGACCCATTCCAAACCACACCCAAACCCAAACCGAACCCAAACCAAACCCAAACCCAAACCAAACCCAAACCAAACCCAGAGGCAGAGAGAACCCAGAGAGACAGAGAGAGACAGAGAGTGAGAGACAGAGACCCAAACCAAACCCAAACCAAACCCAAACCCAAACCAAACCCAAACCAAACCAAACCCAAACCCAAACCAAACCAATCCCAAACCAAGCCCAGAGGCAGAGAGAACCCAGAGAGACAGAGAGAGAGAGAGAGGCAGAGACGCAAACCAAACCCAAACCAAACCAAACCAAACCCAAACCAAACCCAAACCAAACCCAAACCAAACCCAAACCAAACCCAAACCAAACCCAAACCAAACCCAAACCCAAACCCAGAGAGACAGAGAGAGACAGAGAGTGAGAGACAGAGACCCAAACCAAACCCAAACCAAACCAAACCCAAACCAAAACCAAACCCAAACCAAACCAAACCCAAACCCAAACCAAACCAAACCAATCCCAAACCAAGCCCAGAGGCAGAGAGAACCCAGAGAGACAGAGAGAGAGAGAGAGACAGAGACCCAAACCCAAACCCAAACCAAACACAAACCAAGCCCAGAGGCAGAGAGAACCCAGAGAGATAGAGAGAACCCAGAGAGACAGAGAGAGAGAGAGACAGAGAACCAAGCCAAACCCAAACCAAGCCCAGAGGCAGAGAGAACCCAGAGAGACAGAGATAACCCAGAGAGACAGAGAGAGACAGAGAGACAGAGAGGCAGACAGCCAGAGAGACAGAGAGAGAGAGAGACCCAGAGCCAGAGAGACAGAGAGAGAGATAGAGAGAGAGACAAAGACCCAAACCAAACCCAAACCAAACCCAAACCCAAACCAAGCCCAGAGGCAGAGAGCACCCAGAGAGACAGAGATAACCCAGAGATAACCCAGAGAGACAGAGAGACAGAAAGGCAGACAGCCAGAGAGCCAGAGAGAGAGAGAGAGACAGAGACCCAAACCCAAACCCAAACCAAACCCAAACCAAACCAAACCTAAACCAAACCAAACCCAAACCAAACCCAAACCACACCCAAACCAAACCAAACCAACCCCAAACCAAACCCAAACCAAACCACACCAAGAGAGACAGAGAGACAGACATCCAGAGAGAGAGAGAGAGAGAGAGAGACAGAGAGACAGAAAGAGACCCATACCAAACCACATCCAAACCCAAACCGAACCCAAACCAAACCCAAACCCAAACCAAACCCAAACCAAACCCAGAGGCAGAGAGAACCCAGAGAGACAGAGAGAGACAGAGAGTGAGAGACAGAGACCCAAACCAAACCCAAACCAAACCAAACCCAAACCCAAACCAAACCAAACCAAACCCAAACCCAAACCAAACCAATCCCAAACCAAGCCCAGAGGCAGAGAGAACCCAGAGAGACAGAGAGAGAGAGAGAGAGAGAGAGACAGAGACGCAAACCAAACCCAAACCAAACCAAACCCAAACCAAACCAAACCCAAACCAAACCCAAACCGAACCCAAACCAAACCCAAACCAAACCCAAACCCAAACCCAGAGAGACAGAGAGAGACAGAGAGTGAGAGACAGAGACCCAAACCAAACCCAAACCAAACCAAACCCAAACCAAAACCAAACCCAAACCAAACCAAACCCAAACCCAAACCAAACCCAAACCAAACCAAACCAATCCCAAACCAAGCCCAGAGGCAGAGAGAACCCAGAGAGACAGAGAGAGAGAGAGAGAGAGACAGAGACCCAAACCCAAACCCAAACCAAACCCAAACCAAGCCGAGAGGCAGAGAGAACCCAGAGAGATAGAAAGAACCCAGAGAGACAGAGAGAGAGAGAGACAGAGACCCAAACCAAACCCAAACCAAGCCCAGAGGCAGAGAGAACCCAGAGAGACAGAGATAACCCAGAGACACAGAGAGAGACAGAGAGACAGAGAGGCAGACAGCCAGAGAGACAGAGAGAGAGAGAGACAGAGACCCAAACCCAAACCAAACCCAAACCCAAACCAAACCCAAACCAAACCCAAACCCAAACCAAACCAAACCCAAACCCAAACCAAACCAATCCCAAACCAAGCCCAGAGGCAGAGAGCACCCAGAGAGACAGAGATAACCCAGAGCGACAGAGAGAGACAGAGAGACAGAGAGGCAGACAGCCAGAGAGACAGAGAGAGAGAGAGAGACCCAAACCCAAACCCAAACCAAACCCAAACCAAGCCCAGAGGCAGAGAGAACCCAGAGAGACAGAGAGAACCCAGAGAGACAAAGAGAGAGACAGAGACCCAAACCAAACCCAAACCAAGCCCAGAGGCAGAGAGAACCCAGAGAGACAGAGATAACCCAGAGAGACAGAGAGAGACAGAGAGACAGAGAGGCAGACAGCCAGAGAGACAGAGAGAGAGAGAGACCCAGAGCCAGAGAGACAGAGAGAGAGATAGAGAGAGAGACAAAGACCCAAACCAAACCCAAACCAAACCCAAACCCAAACCAAGCCCAGAGGCAGAGAGAACCCAGAGAGACAGAGAGAGACAGAGAGTGAGAGTCAGAGACCCAAACCAAACCCAAACCAAACCAAACCCAAACCCAAACCAAACCCAAACCAAACCAAACCCAAACCCAAACCAAACCAATCCCGAACCAAGCCCAGAGGCAGAGAGAACCCAGAGAGACAGAGGGAGAGAGAGAGAGACAGAGACGCAAACCAAACCCAAACCAAACCAAACCAAACCCAAACCAAACCCAAACCAAACCCAAACCAAACCCAAACCAAACCCAAACCCAAACCCAGAGAGACAGAGAGAGACAGAGAGTGAGAGACAGAGACCCAAACCAAACCCAAACCAAACCAAACCCAAACCAAAACCAAACCCAAACCAAACCAAACCCAAACCCAAACCAAACCAAACCAATCCCAAACCAAGCCCAGAGGCAGAGAGAACCCAGAGAGACAGAGAGAGAGAGAGAGACAGAGACCCAAACCCAAACCCAAACCAAACCCAAACCAAGCCCAGAGGCAGAGAGAACCCAGAGAGATAGAGAGAACCCAGAGAGACAGAGAGAGAGAGAGAGACAGAGAACCAAGCCAAACCCAAACCAAGCCCAGAGGCAGAGAGAACCCAGAGAGACAGAGATAACCCAGAGAGACAGAGAGAGACAGAGAGACAGAGAGGCAGACAGCCAGAGAGACAGAGAGAGAGAGAGACAGAGACCCAAACCCAAACCCAAACCCAAACCAAACCCAAACCAAACCCAGAGAGACAGAGAGAGACAGAGAGAGAGATAGAGAGAGAGACAAAGACCCAAACCAAACCCAAACCAAACCCAAACCCAAACCAAGCCCAGAGGCAGAGAGAACCCAGAGAGACAGAGATAACCCAGAGAGACAGAGAGAGACAGAGAGACAGAGAGGCAGACAGCCAGAGAGACAAAAAGAGAGACATAGACCCAAACCCAAACCCAAACCAACCCCAAACCAAGCCCAGAGGCAGAGAGAACCCGGAGAGACAGAGAGAACCCAGAGAGACAGAGAGAGAGATAGAGAGACAGAGACCCAAACCAAACCAAACCCAAACCCAAACCCAAACCCAAACCAAGCCCAAACCAAACCCAAACCAAACCCAAACCCAGAGAGACAGAGAGAGACAGAGAGTGAGAGACAGAGACCCAAACCAAACCCAAACCAAACCAAACCCAAACCAAAACCAAACCAAACCAAACCAAACCCAAACCAAACCCAAACCAAACCACACCAAGAGAGACAGAGAGACAGACATCCAGAGAGAGAGAGAGAGAGAGAGACAGAGAGACAGAGAGAGACCCATACCAAACCACACCCAAACCCAAACCGAACCCAAACCAAACCCAAACCCAAACCAAACCCAAACCAAACCCAGAGGCAGAGAGAACCCAGAGAGACAGAGAGAGACAGAGAGTGAGAGACAGAGACCCAAACCAAACCCAAACCAAACCCAAACCAAACCCAAACCAAACCCAAACCCAAACCCAGAGAGACAGAGAGAGACAGAGAGTGAGAGACAGAGACCCAAACCAAACCCAAACCAAACCAAACCCAAACCAAAACCAAACCCAAACCAAACCAAACCCAAACCCAAACCAAACCAAACCAATCCCAAACCAAGCCCAGAGGCAGAGAGAACCCAGAGAGACAGAGAGAGAGAGAGAGACAGAGACCCAAACCCAAACGCAAACCAAACCCAAACCAAGCCCAGAGGCAGAGAGAACCCAGAGAGATAGAGAGAACCCAGAGAGACAGAGAGAGAGAGAGACAGAGAACCAAGCCAAACCCAAACCAAGCCCAGAGGCAGAGAGAACCCAGAGAGACAGAGATAACCCAGAGAGACAGAGAGAGACAGAGAGACAGAGAGGCAGACAGCCAGAGAGACAGAGAGAGAGAGAGACCCAGAGCCAGAGAGACAGAGAGAGAGATAGAGAGAGAGACAAAGACCCAAACCAAACCCAAACCAAACCCAAACCCAAACCAAGCCCAGAGGCAGAGAGAACCCAGAGAGACAGAGATAACCCAGAGATAACCCAGAGAGACAGAGAGACAGAAAGGCAGACAGCCAGAGAGACAGAGAGAGAGAGAGAGACAGAGACCCAAACCCAAACCCAAACCAAACCCAAACCAAACCAAACCTAAACCAAACCAAACCCAAACCAAACCCAAACCACACCCAAACCAAACCAAACCAACCCCAAACCAAACCCAAACCAAACCACACCAAGAGAGACAGAGAGACAGACATCCAGAGAGAGAGAGAGAGAGAGAGAGACAGAGAGACAGAAAGAGACCCATACCAAACCACATCCAAACCCAAACCGAACCCAAACCAAACCCGAACCCAAACCAAACCCAAACCAAACCCAGAGGCAGAGAGAACCCAGAGAGACAGAGAGAGACAGAGAGTGAGAGACAGAGACCCAAACCAAACCCAAACCAAACCAAACTCAAACCCAAACCAAACCAAACCAAACCCAAACCCAAACCAAACCAATCCCAAACCAAGCCCAGAGGCAGAGAGAACCCAGAGAGACAGAGAGAGAGAGAGAGAGAGAGACAGAGACGCAAACCAAACCCAAACCAAACCAAACCCAAACCAAACCAAACCCAAACCAAACCAAACCCAAACCAAACCCAAACCGAACCCAAACCAAACCCAAACCAAACCCAAACCCAAACCCAGAGAGACAGAGAGAGACAGAGAGTGAGAAACAGAGACCCAAACCAAACCCAAACCAAACCAAACCCAAACCAAAACCAAACCCAAACCAAACCAAACCCAAACCCAAACCAAACCCAAACCAAACCAAACCAATCCCAAACCAAGCCCAGAGGCAGAGAGAACCCAGAGAGACAGAGAGAGAGAGAGAGAGACAGAGACCCAAACCCAAACCCAAACCAAACCCAAACCAAGCCGAGAGGCAGAGAGAACCCAGAGAGATAGAAAGAACCCAGAGAGACAGAGAGAGAGAGAGACAGAGACCCAAACCAAACCCAAACCAAGCCCAGAGGCAGAGAGAACCCAGAGAGACAGAGATAACCCAGAGACACAGAGAGAGACAGAGAGACAGAGAGGCAGACAGCCAGAGAGACAGAGAGGCAGACAGCCAGAGAGACAGAGAGAGAGAGAGACAGAGACCCAAACCCAAACCAAACCCAAACCCAAACCAAACCCAAACCAAACCCAAACCCAAACCAAACCAAACCCAAACCCAAACCAAACCAATCCCAAACCAAGCCCAGAGGCAGAGAGCACCCAGAGAGACAGAGATAACCCAGAGCGACAGAGAGAGACAGAGAGACAGAGAGGCAGACAGCCAGAGAGACAGAGAGAGAGAGAGACCCAAACCCAAACCCAAACCAAACCCAAACCAAGCCCAGAGGCAGAGAGAACCCAGAGAGACAGAGAGAACCCAGAGAGACAAAGAGAGAGACAGAGACCCAAACCAAACCCAAACCAAGCCCAGAGGCAGAGAGAACCCAGAGAGACAGAGATAACCCAGAGAGACAGAGAGAGACAGAGAGACAGAGAGGCAGACAGCCAGAGAGACAGAGAGAGAGAGAGACCCAGAGCCAGAGAGACAGAGAGAGAGATAGAGAGAGAGACAAAGACCCAAACCAAACCCAAACCAAACCCAAACCCAAACCAAGCCCAGAGGCAGAGAGAACCCAGAGAGACAGAGAGAGACAGAGAGTGAGAGACAGAGACCCAAACCAAACCCAAACCAAACCAAACCCAAACCCAAACCAAACCCAAACCAAACCAAACCCAAACCCAAACCAAACCAATCCCGAACCAAGCCCAGAGGCAGAGAGAACCCAGAGAGACAGAGGGAGAGAGAGAGAGACAGAGACGCAAACCAAACCCAAACCAAACCAAACCAAACCCAAACCAAACCCAAACCAAACCCAAACCAAACCCAAACCAAACCCAAACCCAAACCCAGAGAGACAGAGAGAGACAGAGAGTGAGAGACAGAGACCCAAACCAAACCCAAACCAAACCAAACCCAAACCAAAACCAAACCCAAACCAAACCAAACCCAAACCCAAACCAAACCAAACCAATCCCAAACCAAGCCCAGAGGCAGAGAGAACCCAGAGAGACAGAGAGAGAGAGAGAGACAGAGACCCAAACCCAAACCCAAACCAAACCCAAACCAAGCCCAGAGGCAGAGAGAACCCAGAGAGATAGAGAGAACCCAGAGAGACAGAGAGAGAGAGAGACAGAGAACCAAGCCAAACCCAAACCAAGCCCAGAGGCAGAGAGAACCCAGAGAGACAGAGATAACCCAGAGAGACAGAGAGAGACAGAGAGACAGAGAGGCAGACAGCCAGAGAGACAGAGAGAGAGAGAGACAGAGACCCAAACCCAAACCCAAACCCAAACCAAACCCAAACCAAACCCAGAGAGACAGAGAGAGACAGAGAGAGAGATAGAGAGAGAGACAAAGACCCAAACCAAACCCAAACCAAACCCAAACCCAAACCAAGCCCAGAGGCAGAGAGAACCCAGAGAGACAGAGAGAACCCAGAGAGACAGAGAGAACCCAGAGAGACAGAGAGAGAGAGACAGAGACCCAAACCAAACCCAAACCAAGCCCAGAGGCAGAGATAACCCAGAGAGACAGAGATAACCCAGAGAGACAGAGAGAGACAGAGAGACAGAGAGGCAGACAGCCAGAGAGACAAAGAGAGAGACATAGACCCAAACCCAAACCCAAACCAACCCCAAACCAAGCCCAGAGGCAGAGAGAACCCGGAGAGACAGAGAGAACCCAGAGAGACAGAGAGAGAGATAGAGAGACAGAGACCCAAACCAAACCAAACCCAAACCCAAACCCAAACCCAAACCAAGCCAAAACCCAAACCAAACCCGAACCCAAACCCAGAGGCAGAGAGAACCCAGAGAGACAGAGAGTGAGAGACAGAGACCCAAACCAAACCCAAACCAAACCAAACCCAAACCCAAACCAAACCCAAACCAAACCAAACCCAAACCCAAACCAAACCAATCCCAAACCAAGCCCAGAGGCAGAGAGAACCCAGAGAGACAGAGAGAGAGAGAGAGACAGAGACGCAAACCAAACCCAAACCAAACCAAACCAAACCCAAACCAAACCAAACCCAAACCAAACCCAAACCAAACCCAAACCAAACCCAAACCAAACCCAAACCAAACCCAAACCCAAACCCAGAGAGACAGAGAGAGACAGAGAGTGAGAGACAGAGACCCAAACCAAACCCAAACCAAACCAAACCCAAACCAAAACCAAACCCAAACCAAACCAAACCCAAACCCAAACCAAACCAAACCAATCCCAAACCAAGCCCAGAGGCAGAGAGAACCCAGAGAGACAGAGAGAGAGAGAGAGACAGAGACCCAAACCCAAACCCAAACCAACCCCAAACCAAGCCCAGAGGCAGAGAGAACCCAGAGAGATAGAGAGAACCCAGAGAGATAGAGAGAACCCAGAGAGACAGAGAGAGAGAGAGACAGAGACCCAACCCAAACCCAAACCAAGCCCAGAGGCAGAGAAAACCCAGAGAGACAGAGATAACCCAGAGAGACAGAGAGAGACAGAGAGACAGAGAGGCAGACAGCCAGAGAGACAGAGAGAGACAGAGACAGAGACCCAAACCCAAACCAAAGCCAAACCCAAACCAAACCCAAACCAAACCCAAACCCAAACCAAACCAAACCCAAACCAAACCGAAACCAAACCCAAACCAAGCCCAGAGGCAGAGAGAACCCAGAGAGACAGAGAGAACCCAGAGAGACAGAGAGAACCCAGAGAGACAGAGAGAACCCAGAGAGACAGAGAGAACCCAGAGAGACAGAGAGAGAGACAGAGACCCAAACCAAACCCAAACCAAGCCCAGAGGCAGAGAGAATCCAGAGATAGCCCAGAGAGACAGAGAGAGACAGAGAGACAGAGAGGCAGACAGCCAGAGAGACAGAGAGAGAGAGAGAGAGAGACCCAAACCCAAACCCAAACCCAAACCAAACCCAGAGAGACAGAGAGAGACAGACAGAGAGATAGAGAGAGAAACAAAGACCCAAACCAAACCCAAACCAAACCCAAACCCAAACCAAGCCCAGAGGCAGAGAGAACCCAGAGAGACAGAGAGAGAGAGAGACAGAGACCCAAACCAAACCCAAACCAAGCCCAGAGGCAGAGAGAACCCAGAGAGACAGAGATAACCCAGAGAGACAGAGAGAGACAGAGAGACAGAGAGGCAGACAGCCAGAGAGACAGAGAGAGAGACAGAGACCCAAACCCAAACCCAAACCAAACCCAAACCAAGCCCAGAGGCAGAGAGAACCCGGAGAGACAGAGAGAACCCAGAGAGACAGAGAGAGAGATAGAGAGACAGAGACCCAAACCAAACCAAACCCAAACCCAAACCCAAACCCAAACCCAAACCAAGCCCAAACCCAAACCAAACCCGAACCCAAACCCAAACCAAACCCAGAGGCAGAGAGAGACAGAGAGACAGAGAGACAGACAGCCAGAGACAGAGAGAGACAGAGAGACAGAGAGACAGACAGCCAGAGACAGAGAGAGACAGAGAGACAGAGAGACAGACAGCCAGAGACAGAGAGAGACAGAGAGAAACAGAGAGACAGACAGCCAGAGACAGAGAGAGACAGAGAGAGACAGAGAGACAGAGAGAGAACCAAACCAAACCCAAACCCAAACCCAAACCCAAACCAAACCCAAACCAAACCCAAACCAAACCAAACCCAGAGAGACAGAGAGACAGACATCCAGAGAGAGAGAGAGAGAGACAGAGAGACAGAAAGAGACCCATACCCAACCAAACCCAAACCAAACCAAACCCAAACCCAAACCAAACCCAAACCCAAACCAAACCCAAACCCAAACCAAACCAAACCAATCCCAAACCAAGCCCAGAGGCAGAGAGAACCCAGAGAGACAGAGAGAGAGAGAGAGACAGAGACCCAAACCCAAACCCAAACCAAGCCCAGAGGCAGAGAGAACCCAGAGAGATAGAGAGAACCCAGAGAGACAGAGAGAGAGAGAGAGACAGAGACCCAAACCAAACCCAAACCAAGCCCAGAGGCAGAGAGAACCCAGAGAGACAGAGATAACCCAGAGAGACAGAGAGAGACAGAGAGACAGAGAGGTAGACAGCCAGAGAGACAGAGAGAGAGAGAGACAGACACCCAAACCCAAACCAAACCCAAACCAAACCCAAACCCAAACCAAACCAAACCCAAACCAAACCGAAACCAAACCCAAACCAAGCCCAGAGGCAGAGAGAACCCAGAGAGACAGAGAGAACTCAGAGAGACAGAGAGAGAGACAGAGACCCAAACCAAACCCAAACCAAGCCCAGAGGCAGAGAGAACCCAGAGAGACAGAGATAACCCAGAAAGACAGAGAGAGACAGAGAGACAGAGAGGCAGACAGCCAGAGAGACAGAGAGAGAGAGAGACAGAGACCCAAACCCAAACCCAAACCCAAACCAAGCCCAGAGGCAGAGAGAACCCAGAGAGACAGAGAGAACCCAGAGAGACAGAGAGAACCCAGAGAGACAGAGAGAGAGAGACAGAGACCCAAACCAAACCCAAACCAAGCCCAGAGGCAGAGAGAACCCAGAGAGACAGAGATAACCCAGAGAGACAGAGAGAGACAGAGAGACAGAGAGGCAGACAGCCAGAGAGACAGAGAGAGAGACAGAGACCCAAACCCAAACCCAAACCAAAAACAAACCAAGCCCAGAGGCAGAGAGAACCCGGAGAGACAGAGAGAACCCAGAGAGACAGAGAGAGAGATAGAGAGACAGAGACCCAAACCAAACCCAAACCCAAACCCAAACCAAACCCGAACCCAAACCCAAACCAAACCCAGAGACAGAGAGAGACAGAGAGACAGAGAGACAGACAGCCAGAGACAGAGAGAGACAGAGAGACAGAGAGACAGACAGCCAGAGACAGAGAGAGATAGAGAGAAACAGAGAGACAGAGAGACAGACAGCCAGAGACAGAGAGAGACAGAGAGAGACAGAGAGACAGAGAGAGAACCAAACCAAACCCAAACCCAAACCCAAACCCAAACCCAAACCAAACCCAAACCAAACCCGAACCAAACCAAACCCAGAGAGACAGAGAGACAGACATCCAGAGAGAGAGAGAGAGACAGAGAGACAGAAAGAGACCCATAGCCAACCAAACCCAAACCAAACCAAACCCAAACCCAAACCAAACCCAAACCCAAACCAAACCAAACCAATCCCAAACCAAGCCCAGAGGCAGAGAGAACCCAGAGAGACAGAGAGAGAGAGAGAGACAGAGACCCAAACCCAAACCCAAACCCAAACCAAACCCAAACCAAGCCCAGATGCAGAGAGAACCCAAAGAGATAGAGAGAACCCAGAGAGACAGAGAGAGAGAGACAGAGACACAAACCAAACCCAAACCAAGCCCAGAGGCAGAGACAACCCAGAGAGACAGAGATAACCCAGAGAGACAGAGAGAGACAGAGAGACAGAGAGGCAGACAGCCAGAGAGACAGAGAGAGAGACAGAGACCCAAACCAAACCCAAACCAAACCCAAACCAAGCCCAGAGGCAGAGAGAACCCGGAGAGACAGAGAGAACCCAGAGAGACAGAGAGAGAGATAGAGAGACAGAGACCCAAACCAAACCCAAACCAAACCCAAACCAAACCAAACCTAAACCAAACCAAACCCAAACCAAACCCAAACCAAACCCAAACCAAACCAAACCAAACCCAAACCAAACCCAAACCAAACCACACCAAGAGAGACAGAGAGACAGACATCCAGAGAGAGAGAGAGAGAGAGAGACAGAGACCCAAACCAAACCCAAACCAAACCAAACCCAAACCCAAACCAAACCCAAACCAAACCAATCCCAAACCCAAACCAAACCAATCCCAAACCAAGCCCAGAGGCAGAGAGAACCCAGAGAGACAGAGAGAGAGAGAGAGACAGAGACGCAAACCAAACCCAAACCAAACCAAACCAAACCCAAACCAAACCAAACCCAAACCAAACCCAAACCAAACCCAAACCAAACCCAAACCAAACCCAAACCAAACCCAAACCAAACCCAAACCAAACCCAAACCCAAACCCAGAGAGACAGAGAGAGACAGAGAGTGAGAGACAGAGACCCAAACCAAACCCAAACCAAACCAAACCCAAACCAAAACCAAACCCAAACCAAACCAAACCCAAACCCAAACCAAACCAAACCAATCCCAAACCAAGCCCAGAGGCAGAGAGAACCCAGAGAGACAGAGAGAGAGAGAGAGACAGAGACCCAAACCCAAACCCAAACCAACCCCAAACCAAGCCCAGAGGCAGAGAGAACCCAGAGAGATAGAGAGAACCCAGAGAGACAGAGAGAGAGAGAGACAGAGACCCAAGCCAAACCCAAACCAAGCCCAGAGGCAGAGAAAACCCAGAGAGACAGAGATAACCCAGAGAGACAGAGAGAGACAGAGAGACAGAGAGGCAGACAGCCAGAGAGACAGAGAGAGAGAGAGACAGAGACCCAAACCCAAACCAAACCCAAACCCAAACCAAACCCAAACCAAACCCAAACCCAAACCAAACCAAACCCAAACCAAACCGAAACCAAACCCAAACCAAGCCCAGAGGCAGAGAGAACCCAGAGAGACAGAGAGAACCCAGAGAGACAGAGAGAACCCAGAGAGACAGAGAGAACCCAGAGAGACAGAGAGAGAGACAGAGACCCAAACCAAACCCAAACCAAGCCCAGAGGCAAAGAGAACCCAGAGAGACAGAGATAACCCAGAGAGACAGAGAGAGACAGAGAGACAGAGAGGCAGACAGCCAGAGAGACAGAGAGAGAGAGAGACAGAGACCCAAACCCAAACCCAAACCCAAACCAAACCCAAACCAAACCCAGAGAGACAGAGAGAGACAGACAGAGAGATAGAGAGAGAGACAAAGACCCAAACCAAACCCAAACCAAACCCAAACCCAAACCAAGCCCAGAGGCAGAGAGAACCCAGAGAGACAGAGAGAACCCAGAGAGACAGAGAGAGAGAGACAGAGACCCAAACCAAACCCAAACCAAGCCCAGAGGCAGAGAGAACCCAGAGAGACAGAGATAACCCAGAGAGACAGAGATAACCCAGAGAGACAGAGAGAGACAGAGAGACAGAGAGGCAGACAGCCAGAGAGACGGAGAGAGAGACAGAGACCCAAACCCAAACCCAAACCAAACCCAAACCAAGCCCAGAGGCAGAGAGAACCCGGAGAGACAGAGAGAACCCAGAGAGACAGAGAGAGAGATAGAGAGACAGAGACCCAAACCAAACCAAACCCAAACCCAAACCCAAACCCAAACCCAAACCAAGCCCAAACCCAAACCAAACCCGAACCCAAACCCAAACCAAACCCAGAGGCAGAGAGAGACAGAGAGACAGAGAGACAGACAGCCAGAGACAGAGAGAGACAGCCAGAGACAGAGAGAGACAGAGAGACAGAGAGACAGACAGCCAGAGACAGAGAGAGACAGAGAGACAGAGAGACAGACAGCCAGAGACAGAGAGAGACAGAGAGAAACAGAGAGACAGACAGCCAGAGACAGAGAGAGACAGAGAGAGACAGAGAGACAGAGAGAGAACCAAACCAAACCCAAACCCAAACCCAAACCCAAACCAAACCCAAACCAAACCCAAACCAAACCAAACCCAGAGAGACAGAGAGACAGACATCCAGAGAGAGAGAGAGAGACAGAGAGACAGAAAGAGACCCATACCCAACCAAACCCAATCCAAACCAAACCCAAACCCAAACCAAACCCAAACCCAAACCAAACCAAACCAATCCCAAACCAAGCCCAGAGGCAGAGAGAACCCAGAGAGATAGAGAGAGAGAGAGAGACAGAGACCCAAACCCAAACCCAAACCAAGCCCAGAGGCAGAGAGAACCCAGAGAGACAGAGAGAACTCAGAGAGACAGAGAGAGAGACAGAGACCCAAACCAAACCCAAACCAAGTCCAGAGGCAGAGAAAACCCAGAGAGACAGAGATAACCCAGAGAGACAGAGAGAGACAGAGAGACAGAGAGGCAGACAGCCAGAGAGACAGAGAGAGAGAGAGACAGAGACCCAAACCCAAACCCAAACCCAAACCCAAACCCAAACCAAGCCCAGAGGCAGAGAGAACCCAGAGAGACAGAGAGAACCCAGAGAGACAGAGATAACCCAGAGAGACAGAGAGAGACAGAGAGACAGAGAGGCAGACAGCCAGAGAGACAGAGAGAGAGACAGAGACCCAAACCCAAACCCAAACCAAAAACAAACCAAGCCCAGAGGCAGAGAGAACCCGGAGAGACAGAGAGAACCCAGAGAGACAGAGAGAGAGATAGAGAGACAGAGACCCAAACCAAACCAAACCCAAACCCAAACCCAAACCCAAACCCAAACCAAGCCCAAACCCAAACCAAACCCGAACCCAAACCCAAACCAAACCCAGAGGCAGAGAGAGACAGAGAGACAGAGAGACAGACAGCCAGAGACAGAGAGAGACAGCCAGAGACAGAGAGAGACAGAGAGACAGAGAGACAGACAGCCAGAGACAGAGAGAGACAGAGAGACAGAGAGACAGACAGCCAGAGACAGAGAGAGACAGAGAGAAACAGAGAGACAGACAGCCAGAGACAGAGAGAGACAGAGAGAGACAGAGAGACAGAGAGAGAACCAAACCAAACCCAAACCCAAACCCAAACCCAAACCAAACCCAAACCAAACCCAAACCAAACCAAACCCAGAGAGACAGAGAGACAGACATCCAGAGAGAGAGAGAGAGACAGAGAGACAGAAAGAGACCCATACCCAACCAAACCCAATCCAAACCAAACCCAAACCCAAACCAAACCCAAACCCAAACCAAACCAAACCAATCCCAAACCAAGCCCAGAGGCAGAGAGAACCCAGAGAGATAGAGAGAGAGAGAGAGACAGAGACCCAAACCCAAACCCAAACCAAGCCCAGAGGCAGAGAGAACCCAGAGAGACAGAGAGAACTCAGAGAGACAGAGAGAGAGACAGAGACCCAAACCAAACCCAAACCAAGCCCAGAGGCAGAGAAAACCCAGAGAGACAGAGATAACCCAGAGAGACAGAGAGAGACAGAGAGACAGAGAGGCAGACAGCCAGAGAGACAGAGAGAGAGAGAGACAGAGACCCAAACCCAAACCCAAACCCAAACCCAAACCCAAACCAAGCCCAGAGGCAGAGAGAACCCAGAGAGACAGAGAGAACCCAGAGAGACAGAGATAACCCAGAGAGACAGAGAGAGACAGAGAGACAGAGAGGCAGACAGCCAGAGAGACAGAGAGAGAGACAGAGACCCAAACCCAAACCCAAACCAAAAACAAACCAAGCCCAGAGGCAGAGAGAACCCGGAGAGACAGAGAGAACCCAGAGAGACAGAGAGAGAGATAGAGAGACAGAGACCCAAACCAAACCCAAACCCAAACCCAAACCCAAACCCAAACCAAGCCCAAACCCAAACCAAACCCGAACCCAAACCCAAACCAAACCCAGAGACAGAGAGAGACAGAGAGACAGAGAGGCAGACAGCCAGAGAGACAGAGAGAGAGAGAGACCCAAACCCAAACCCAAACCAAACCCAAACCAAGCCCAGAGGCAGAGAGAACCCAGAGAGACAGAGAGAACCCAGAGAGACAAAGAGAGAGACAGAGACCCAAACCAAACCCAAACCAAGCCCAGAGGCAGAGAGAACCCAGAGAGACAGAGATAACCCAGAGAGACAGAGAGAGACAGAGAGACAGAGAGGCAGACAGCCAGAGAGACAGAGAGAGAGAGAGACCCAGAGCCAGAGAGACAGAGAGAGAGATAGAGAGAGAGACAAAGACCCAAACCAAACCCAAACCAAACCCAAACCCAAACCAAGCCCAGAGGCAGAGAGAACCCAGAGAGACAGAGAGAGACAGAGAGTGAGAGACAGAGACCCAAACCAAACCCAAACCAAACCAAACCCAAACCCAAACCAAACCCAAACCAAACCAAACCCAAACCCAAACCAAACCAATCCCGAACCAAGCCCAGAGGCAGAGAGAACCCAGAGAGACAGAGGGAGAGAGAGAGAGACAGAGACGCAAACCAAACCCAAACCAAACCAAACCAAACCCAAACCAAACCCAAACCAAACCCAAACCAAACCCAAACCAAACCCAAACCCAAACCCAGAGAGACAGAGAGAGACAGAGAGTGAGAGACAGAGACCCAAACCAAACCCAAACCAAACCAAACCCAAACCAAAACCAAACCCAAACCAAACCAAACCCAAACCCAAACCAAACCAAACCAATCCCAAACCAAGCCCAGAGGCAGAGAGAACCCAGAGAGACAGAGAGAGAGAGAGAGACAGAGACCCAAACCCAAACCCAAACCAAACCCAAACCAAGCCCAGAGGCAGAGAGAACCCAGAGAGATAGAGAGAACCCAGAGAGACAGAGAGAGAGAGAGACAGAGAACCAAGCCAAACCCAAACCAAGCCCAGAGGCAGAGAGGACCCAGAGAGACAGAGATAACCCAGAGAGACAGAGAGAGACAGAGAGACAGAGAGGCAGACAGCCAGAGAGACAGAGAGAGAGAGAGACAGAGACCCAAACCCAAACCCAAACCCAAACCAAACCCAAACCAAACCCAGAGAGACAGAGAGAGACAGAGAGAGAGATAGAGAGAGAGACAAAGACCCAAACCAAACCCAAACCAAACCCAAACCCAAACCAAGCCCAGAGGCAGAGAGAACCCAGAGAGACAGAGAGAACCCAGAGAGACAGAGAGAACCCAGAGAGACAGAGAGAGAGAGACAGAGACCCAAACCAAACCCAAACCAAGCCCAGAGGCAGAGATAACCCAGAGAGACAGAGATAACCCAGAGAGACAGAGAGAGACAGAGAGACAGAGAGGCAGACAGCCAGAGAGACAAAGAGAGAGACATAGACCCAAACCCAAACCCAAACCAACCCCAAACCAAGCCCAGAGGCAGAGAGAACCCGGAGAGACAGAGAGAACCCAGAGAGACAGAGAGAGAGATAGAGAGACAGAGACCCAAACCAAACCAAACCCAAACCCAAACCCAAACCCAAACCCAAACCAAGCCAAAACCCAAACCAAACCCGAACCCAAACCCAGAGGCAGAGAGAACCCAGAGAGACAGAGAGTGAGAGACAGAGACCCAAACCAAACCCAAACCAAACCAAACCCAAACCCAAACCAAACCCAAACCAAACCAAACCCAAACCCAAACCAAACCAATCCCAAACCAAGCCCAGAGGCAGAGAGAACCCAGAGAGACAGAGAGAGAGAGAGAGACAGAGACGCAAACCAAACCCAAACCAAACCAAACCAAACCCAAACCAAACCAAACCCAAACCAAACCCAAACCAAACCCAAACCAAACCCAAACCAAACCCAAACCCAAACCCAGAGAGACAGAGAGAGACAGAGAGTGAGAGACAGAGACCCAAACCAAACCCAAACCAAACCAAACCCAAACCAAAACCAAACCCAAACCAAACCAAACCCAAACCCAAACCAAACCAAACCAATCCCAAACCAAGCCCAGAGGCAGAGAGAACCCAGAGAGACAGAGAGAGAGAGAGAGACAGAGACCCAAACCCAAACCCAAACCAACCCCAAACCAAGCCCAGAGGCAGAGAGAACCCAGAGAGATAGAGAGAACCCAGAGAGATAGAGAGAACCCAGAGAGACAGAGAGAGAGAGAGACAGAGACCCAACCCAAACCCAAACCAAGCCCAGAGGCAGAGAAAACCCAGAGAGACAGAGATAACCCAGAGAGACAGAGAGAGACAGAGAGACAGAGAGGCAGACAGCCAGAGAGACAGAGAGAGAGAGAGACAGAGACCCAAACCCAAACCAAAGCCAAACCCAAACCAAACCCAAACCAAACCCAAACCCAAACCAAACCAAACCCAAACCAAACCGAAACCAAACCCAAACCAAGCCCAGAGGCAGAGAGAACCCAGAGAGACAGAGAGAACCCAGAGAGACAGAGAGAACCCAGAGAGACAGAGAGAACCCAGAGAGACAGAGAGAACCCAGAGGGACAGAGAGAACCCAGAGAGACAGAGAGAGAGACAGAGACCCAAACCAAACCCAAACCAAGCCCAGAGGCAGAGAGAATCCAGAGAGACAGAGATAGCCCAGAGAGACAGAGAGAGACAGAGAGACAGAGAGGCAGACAGCCAGAGAGACAGAGAGAGAGAGAGAGAGAGACCCAAACCCAAACCCAAACCCAAACCAAACCCAGAGAGACAGAGAGAGACAGACAGAGAGATAGAGAGAGAAACAAAGACCCAAACCAAACCCAAACCAAACCCAAACCCAAACCAAGCCCAGAGGCAGAGAGAACCCAGAGAGACAGAGAGAGAGAGACAGAGACCCAAACCAAACCCAAACCAAGCCCAGAGGCAGAGAGAACCCAGAGAGACAGAGATAACCCAGAGAGACAGAGAGAGACAGAGAGACAGAGAGGCAGACAGCCAGAGAGACAGAGAGAGAGACAGAGACCCAAACCCAAACCCAAACCAAACCCAAACCAAGCCCAGAGGCAGAGAGAACCCGGAGAGACAGAGAGAACCCAGAGAGACAGAGAGAGAGATAGAGAGACAGAGACCCAAACCAAACCAAACCCAAACCCAAACCCAAACCCAAACCCAAACCAAGCCCAAACCCAAACCAAACCCGAACCCAAACCCAAACCAAACCCAGAGGCAGAGAGAGACAGAGAGACAGAGAGACAGACAGCCAGAGACAGAGAGAGACAGAGAGACAGAGAGACAGACAGCCAGAGACAGAGAGAGACAGAGAGACAGAGAGACAGACAGCCAGAGACAGAGAGAGACAGAGAGAAACAGAGAGACAGACAGCCAGAGACAGAGAGAGACAGAGAGAGACAGAGAGACAGAGAGAGAACCAAACCAAACCCAAACCCAAACCCAAACCCAAACCAAACCCAAACCAAACCCAAACCAAACCAAACCCAGAGAGACAGAGAGACAGACATCCAGAGAGAGAGAGAGAGACAGAGAGACAGAAAGAGACCCATACCCAACCAAACCCAAACCAAACCAAACCCAAACCCAAACCAAACCCAAACCCAAACCAAACCAAACCAATCCCAAACCAAGCCCAGAGGCAGAGAGAACCCAGAGAGACAGAGAGAGAGAGAGAGACAGAGACCCAAACCCAAACCCAAACCAAGCCCAGAGGCAGAGAGAACCCAGAGAGATAGAGAGAACCCAGAGAGACAGAGAGAGAGAGAGAGACAGAGACCCAAACCAAACCCAAACCAAGCCCAGAGGCAGAGAGAACCCAGAGAGACAGAGATAACCCAGAGAGACAGAGAGAGACAGAGAGACAGAGAGGTAGACAGCCAGAGAGACAGAGAGAGAGAGAGACAGACACCCAAACCCAAACCAAACCCAAACCAAACCCAAACCCAAACCAAACCAAACCCAAACCAAACCGAAACCAAACCCAAACCAAGCCCAGAGGCAGAGAGAACCCAGAGAGACAGAGAGAACTCAGAGAGACAGAGAGAGAGACAGAGACCCAAACCAAACCCAAACCAAGCCCAGAGGCAGAGAGAACCCAGAGAGACAGAGATAACCCAGAAAGACAGAGAGAGACAGAGAGACAGAGAGGCAGACAGCCAGAGAGACAGAGAGAGAGAGAGACAGAGACCCAAACCCAAACCCAAACCCAAACCAAGCCCAGAGGCAGAGAGAACCCAGAGAGACAGAGAGAACCCAGAGAGACAGAGAGAACCCAGAGAGACAGAGAGAGAGAGACAGAGACCCAAACCAAACCCAAACCAAGCCCAGAGGCAGAGAGAACCCAGAGAGACAGAGATAACCCAGAGAGACAGAGAGAGACAGAGAGACAGAGAGGCAGACAGCCAGAGAGACAGAGAGAGAGACAGAGACCCAAACCCAAACCCAAACCAAAAACAAACCAAGCCCAGAGGCAGAGAGAACCCGGAGAGACAGAGAGAACCCAGAGAGACAGAGAGAGAGATAGAGAGACAGAGACCCAAACCAAACCCAAACCCAAACCCAAACCAAACCCGAACCCAAACCCAAACCAAACCCAGAGACAGAGAGAGACAGAGAGACAGAGAGACAGACAGCCAGAGACAGAGAGAGACAGAGAGACAGAGAGACAGACAGCCAGAGACAGAGAGAGATAGAGAGAAACAGAGAGACAGAGAGACAGACAGCCAGAGACAGAGAGAGACAGAGAGAGACAGAGAGACAGAGAGAGAACCAAACCAAACCCAAACCCAAACCCAAACCCAAACCCAAACCAAACCCAAACCAAACCCGAACCAAACCAAACCCAGAGAGACAGAGAGACAGACATCCAGAGAGAGAGAGAGAGACAGAGAGACAGAAAGAGACCCATACCCAACCAAACCCAAACCAAACCAAACCCAAACCCAAACCAAACCAAACCAATCCCAAACCAAGCCCAGAGGCAGAGAGAACCCAGAGAGACAGAGAGAGAGAGAGAGACAGAGACCCAAACCCAAACCCAAACCAACCCCAAACCAAGCCCAGAGGCAGAGAGAACCCAGAGAGATAGAGAGAACCCAGAGAGATAGAGAGAACCCAGAGAGACAGAGAGAGAGAGAGACAGAGACCCAACCCAAACCCAAACCAAGCCCAGAGGCAGAGAAAACCCAGAGAGACAGAGATAACCCAGAGAGACAGAGAGAGACAGAGAGACAGAGAGGCAGACAGCCAGAGAGACAGAGAGAGAGAGAGACAGAGACCCAAACCCAAACCAAAGCCAAACCCAAACCAAACCCAAACCAAACCCAAACCCAAACCAAACCAAACCCAAACCAAACCGAAACCAAACCCAAACCAAGCCCAGAGGCAGAGAGAACCCAGAGAGACAGAGAGAACCCAGAGAGACAGAGAGAACCCAGAGAGACAGAGAGAACCCAGAGAGACAGAGAGAACCCAGAGGGACAGAGAGAACCCAGAGAGACAGAGAGAGAGACAGAGACCCAAACCAAACCCAAACCAAGCCCAGAGGCAGAGAGAATCCAGAGAGACAGAGATAGCCCAGAGAGACAGAGAGAGACAGAGAGACAGAGAGGCAGACAGCCAGAGAGACAGAGAGAGAGAGAGAGAGAGAGACCCAAACCCAAACCCAAACCCAAACCAAACCCAGAGAGACAGAGAGAGACAGACAGAGAGATAGAGAGAGAAACAAAGACCCAAACCAAACCCAAACCAAACCCAAACCCAAACCAAGCCCAGAGGCAGAGAGAACCCAGAGAGACAGAGAGAGAGAGACAGAGACCCAAACCAAACCCAAACCAAGCCCAGAGGCAGAGAGAACCCAGAGAGACAGAGATAACCGAGAGAGACAGAGAGAGACAGAGAGACAGAGAGGCAGACAGCCAGAGAGACAGAGAGAGAGACAGAGACCCAAACCCAAACCCAAACCAAACCCAAACCAAGCCCAGAGGCAGAGAGAACCCGGAGAGACAGAGAGAACCCAGAGAGACAGAGAGAGAGATAGAGAGACAGAGACCCAAACCAAACCAAACCCAAACCCAAACCCAAACCCAAACCCAAACCAAGCCCAAACCCAAACCAAACCCGAACCCAAACCCAAACCAAACCCAGAGGCAGAGAGAGACAGAGAGACAGAGAGACAGACAGCCAGAGACAGAGAGAGACAGAGAGACAGAGAGACAGACAGCCAGAGACAGAGAGAGACAGAGAGACAGAGAGACAGACAGCCAGAGACAGAGAGAGACAGAGAGAAACAGAGAGACAGACAGCCAGAGACAGAGAGAGACAGAGAGAGACAGAGAGACAGAGAGAGAACCAAACCAAACCCAAACCCAAACCCAAACCCAAACCAAACCCAAACCAAACCCAAACCAAACCAAACCCAGAGAGACAGAGAGACAGACATCCAGAGAGAGAGAGAGAGACAGAGAGACAGAAAGAGACCCATACCCAACCAAACCCAAACCAAACCAAACCCAAACCCAAACCAAACCCAAACCCAAACCAAACCAAACCAATCCCAAACCAAGCCCAGAGGCAGAGAGAACCCAGAGAGACAGAGAGAGAGAGAGAGACAGAGACCCAAACCCAAACCCAAACCAAGCCCAGAGGCAGAGAGAACCCAGAGAGATAGAGAGAACCCAGAGAGACAGAGAGAGAGAGAGAGACAGAGACCCAAACCAAACCCAAACCAAGCCCAGAGGCAGAGAGAACCCAGAGAGACAGAGATAACCCAGAGAGACAGAGAGAGACAGAGAGACAGAGAGGTAGACAGCCAGAGAGACAGAGAGAGAGAGAGACAGACACCCAAACCCAAACCAAACCCAAACCAAACCCAAACCCAAACCAAACCAAACCCAAACCAAACCGAAACCAAACCCAAACCAAGCCCAGAGGCAGAGAGAACCCAGAGAGACAGAGAGAACTCAGAGAGACAGAGAGAGAGACAGAGACCCAAACCAAACCCAAACCAAGCCCAGAGGCAGAGAGAACCCAGAGAGACAGAGATAACCCAGAAAGACAGAGAGAGACAGAGAGACAGAGAGGCAGACAGCCAGAGAGACAGAGAGAGAGAGAGACAGAGACCCAAACCCAAACCCAAACCCAAACCAAGCCCAGAGGCAGAGAGAACCCAGAGAGACAGAGAGAACCCAGAGAGACAGAGAGAACCCAGAGAGACAGAGAGAGAGAGACAGAGACCCAAACCAAACCCAAACCAAGCCCAGAGGCAGAGAGAACCCAGAGAGACAGAGATAACCCAGAGAGACAGAGAGAGACAGAGAGACAGAGAGGCAGACAGCCAGAGAGACAGAGAGAGAGACAGAGACCCAAACCCAAACCCAAACCAAAAACAAACCAAGCCCAGAGGCAGAGAGAACCCGGAGAGACAGAGAGAACCCAGAGAGACAGAGAGAGAGATAGAGAGACAGAGACCCAAACCAAACCCAAACCCAAACCCAAACCAAACCCGAACCCAAACCCAAACCAAACCCAGAGACAGAGAGAGACAGAGAGACAGAGAGACAGACAGCCAGAGACAGAGAGAGACAGAGAGACAGAGAGACAGACAGCCAGAGACAGAGAGAGATAGAGAGAAACAGAGAGACAGAGAGACAGACAGCCAGAGACAGAGAGAGACAGAGAGAGACAGAAAGAGACCCATACCCAACCAAACCCAAACCAAACCAAACCCAAACCCAAACCAAACCCAAACCCAAACCAAACCAAACCAATCCCAAACCAAGCCCAGAGGCAGAGAGAACCCAGAGAGACAGAGAGAGAGAGAGAGACAGAGACCCAAACCCAAACCCAAACCCAAACCAAACCCAAACCAAGCCCAGATGCAGAGAGAACCCAAAGAGATAGAGAGAACCCAGAGAGACAGAGAGAGAGAGACAGAGACACAAACCAAACCCAAACCAAGCCCAGAGGCAGAGACAACCCAGAGAGACAGAGATAACCCAGAGAGACAGAGAGAGACAGAGAGACAGAGAGGCAGACAGCCAGAGAGACAGAGAGAGAGACAGAGACCCAAACCAAACCCAAACCAAACCCAAACCAAGCCCAGAGGCAGAGAGAACCCGGAGAGACAGAGAGAACCCAGAGAGACAGAGAGAGAGATAGAGAGACAGAGACCCAAACCAAACCCAAACCAAACCCAAACCAAACCAAACCTAAACCAAACCAAACCCAAACCAAACCCAAACCAAACCCAAACCAAACCAAACCAAACCCAAACCAAACCCAAACCAAACCACACCAAGAGAGACAGAGAGACAGACATCCAGAGAGAGAGAGAGAGAGAGAGACAGAGACCCAAACCAAACCCAAACCAAACCAAACCCAAACCCAAACCAAACCCAAACCAAACCAATCCCAAACCCAAACCAAACCAATCCCAAACCAAGCCCAGAGGCAGAGAGAACCCAGAGAGACAGAGAGAGAGAGAGAGACAGAGACGCAAACCAAACCCAAACCAAACCAAACCAAACCCAAACCAAACCAAACCCAAACCAAACCCAAACCAAACCCAAACCAAACCCAAACCAAACCCAAACCAAACCCAAACCCAAACCCAGAGAGACAGAGAGAGACAGAGAGTGAGAGACAGAGACCCAAACCAAACCCAAACCAAACCAAACCCAAACCAAAACCAAACCCAAACCAAACCAAACCCAAACCCAAACCAAACCAAACCAATCCCAAACCAAGCCCAGAGGCAGAGAGAACCCAGAGAGACAGAGAGAGAGAGAGAGACAGAGACCCAAACCCAAACCCAAACCAACCCCAAACCAAGCCCAGAGGCAGAGAGAACCCAGAGAGATAGAGAGAACCCAGAGAGACAGAGAGAGAGAGAGACAGAGACCCAAGCCAAACCCAAACCAAGCCCAGAGGCAGAGAAAACCCAGAGAGACAGAGATAACCCAGAGAGACAGAGAGAGACAGAGAGACAGAGAGGCAGACAGCCAGAGAGACAGAGAGAGAGAGAGACAGAGACCCAAACCCAAACCAAACCCAAACCCAAACCAAACCCAAACCAAACCCAAACCCAAACCAAACCAAACCCAAACCAAACCGAAACCAAACCCAAACCAAGCCCAGAGGCAGAGAGAACCCAGAGAGACAGAGAGAACCCAGAGAGACAGAGAGAACCCAGAGAGACAGAGAGAGAGACAGAGACCCAAACCAAACCCAAACCAAGCCCAGAGGCAAAGAGAACCCAGAGAGACAGAGATAACCCAGAGAGACAGAGAGAGACAGAGAGACAGAGAGGCAGACAGCCAGAGAGACAGAGAGAGAGAGAGACAGAGACCCAAACCCAAACCCAAACCCAAACCAAACCCAAACCAAACCCAGAGAGACAGAGAGAGACAGACAGAGAGATAGAGAGAGAGACAAAGACCCAAACCAAACCCAAACCAAACCCAAACCCAAACCAAGCCCAGAGGCAGAGAGAACCCAGAGAGACAGAGAGAACCCAGAGAGACAGAGAGAGAGAGACAGAGACCCAAACCAAACCCAAACCAAGCCCAGAGGCAGAGAGAACCCAGAGAGACAGAGATAACCCAGAGAGACAGAGATAACCCAGAGAGACAGAGAGAGACAGAGAGACAGAGAGGCAGACAGCCAGAGAGACGGAGAGAGAGACAGAGACCCAAACCCAAACCCAAACCAAACCCAAACCAAGCCCAGAGGCAGAGAGAACCCGGAGAGACAGAGAGAACCCAGAGAGACAGAGAGAGAGATAGAGAGACAGAGACCCAAACCAAACCAAACCCAAACCCAAACCCAAACCCAAACCCAAACCAAGCCCAAACCCAAACCAAACCCGAACCCAAACCCAAACCAAACCCAGAGGCAGAGAGAGACAGAGAGACAGAGAGACAGACAGCCAGAGACAGAGAGAGACAGCCAGAGACAGAGAGAGACAGAGAGACAGAGAGACAGACAGCCAGAGACAGAGAGAGACAGAGAGACAGAGAGACAGACAGCCAGAGACAGAGAGAGACAGAGAGAAACAGAGAGACAGACAGCCAGAGACAGAGAGAGACAGAGAGAGACAGAGAGACAGAGAGAGAACCAAACCAAACCCAAACCCAAACCCAAACCCAAACCAAACCCAAACCAAACCCAAACCAAACCAAATCCAGAGAGACAGAGAGACAGACATCCAGAGAGAGAGAGAGAGACAGAGAGACAGAAAGAGACCCATACCCAACCAAACCCAATCCAAACCAAACCCAAACCCAAACCAAACCCAAACCCAAACCAAACCAAACCAATCCCAAACCAAGCCCAGAGGCAGAGAGAACCCAGAGAGACAGAGAGAGAGAGAGAGACAGAGACCCAAACCCAAACCCAAACCAAGCCCAGAGGCAGAGAGAACCCAGAGAGACAGAGAGAACTCAGAGAGACAGAGAGAGAGACAGAGACCCAAACCAAACCCAAACCAAGCCCAGAGGCAGAGAAAACCCAGAGAGACAGAGATAACCCAGAGAGACAGAGAGAGACAGAGAGACAGAGAGGCAGACAGCCAGAGAGACAGAGAGAGAGAGAGACAGAGACCCAAACCCAAACCCAAACCCAAACCCAAACCCAAACCAAGCCCAGAGGCAGAGAGAACCCAGAGAGACAGAGAGAACCCAGAGAGACAGAGATAACCCAGAGAGACAGAGAGAGACAGAGAGACAGAGAGGCAGACAGCCAGAGAGACAGAGAGAGAGACAGAGACCCAAACCCAAACCCAAACCAAAAACAAACCAAGCCCAGAGGCAGAGAGAACCCGGAGAGACAGAGAGAACCCAGAGAGACAGAGAGAGAGATAGAGAGACAGAGACCCAAACCAAACCCAAACCCAAACCCAAACCCAAACCCAAACCAAGCCCAAACCCAAACCAAACCCGAACCCAAACCCAAACCAAACCCAGAGACAGAGAGAGACAGAGAGACAGAGAGACAGACAGCCAGAGACAGAGAGAGACAGAGAGACAGAGAGACAGACAGCCAGAGACAGAGAGAGATAGAGAGAAACAGAGAGACAGAGAGACAGACAGCCAGAGACAGAGAGAGACAGAGAGAGACAGAGAGACAGAGAGAGAACCAAACCAAACCCAAACCCAAACCCAAACCCAAACCAAACCCAAACCAAACCCGAACCAAACCAAACCCGAACCAAACCAAACCCAGAGAGACAGAGAGACAGACATCCAGAGAGAGAGAGAGAGACAGAGAGACAGAAAGAGACCCATACCCAACCAAACCCAAACTAAACCAAACCCAAACCCAAACCAAACCCAAACCCAAACCAAACCAAACCAATCCCAAACCAAGCCCAGAGGCAGAGAGAACCCAGAGAGACAGAGAGAGAGAGAGAGACAGAGACCCAAACCCAAACCCAAACCCAAACCAAACCCAAACCAAGCCCAGAGGCAGAGAGAACCCAAAGAGATAGAGAGAACCCAGAGAGACAGAGAGAGAGAGACAGAGACACAAACCAAACCCAAACCAAGCCCAGAGGCAGAGACAACCCAGAGAGACAGAGATAACCCAGAGAGACAGAGAGAGACAGAGAGACAGAGAGGCAGACAGCCAGAGAGACAGAGAGAGAGAGAGACAGAGACCCAAACCCAAACCAAACCCAAACCCAAACCAAACCCAAACCGAACCCAAACCCAAACCAAACCAAACCCAAACCAAACCGAAACCAAACCCAAACCAAGCCCAGAGGCAGAGAGAACCCAGAGAGACAGAGAGAACCCAGAGAGACAGAGACAACCCAGAGAGACAGAGAGAGACAGAGAGACAGAGAGGCAGACAGCCAGAGAGACAGAGAGAGAGAGAGAGACAGAGACCCAAACCCAAACCCAAACCCAAACCAAACCCAAACCAAACCCAGAGAGACAGAGAGAGACAGAGAGAGAGATAGAGAGAGAGACAAAGACCCAAACCAAACCCAAACCGAACCCAAACCCAAACCAAGCCCAGAGGCAGAGAGAACCCAGAGAGACAGAGAGAGAGAGACAGAGGCCCAAACCAAACCCAAACCAAGCCCAGAGGCAGAGAGAACCCAGAGAGACAGAGATAACCCAGAGAGACAGAGAGAGACAGAGATACAGAGAGGCAGACAGCCAGAGAGACAGAGAGAGAGACAGAGACCCAAACCCAAACCCAAACCAAACCAAACCCAAACCAAACCAATCCCAAACCAAGCCCAGAGGCAGAGAGAACCCAGAGTGACAGAGAGAGAGAGAGAGAGACAGAGACGCAAACCAAACCCAAACCAAACCAAACCCAAACCAAACCAAACCCAAACCAAACCAAACCCAAACCAAACCAAACCCAAACCAAACCAAACCCAAACCAAACCAAACCCAAACCAAACCAAACCCAAACCAAACCAAACCCAAACCAAACCCAAACCGAACCCAAACCAAACCCAAACCAAACCCAAACCCAAACCCAGAGAGACAGAGAGAGACAGAGAGTGAGAGACAGAGACCCAAACCAAACCCAAACCAAACCAAACCCAAACCAAAACCAAACCCAAACCAAACCAAACCCAAACCCAAACCAAACCCAAACCAAACCAAACCAATCCCAAACCAAGCCCAGAGGCAGAGAGAACCCAGAGAGACAGAGAGAGAGAGAGAGAGACAGAGACCCAAACCCAAACCCAAACCAAACCCAAACCAAGCCGAGAGGCAGAGAGAACCCAGAGAGATAGAAAGAACCCAGAGAGACAGAGAGAGAGAGAGACAAAGACCCAAACCGAACCCAAACCAAGCCCAGAGGCAGAGAGAACCCAGAGAGACAGAGATAACCCAGAGACACAGAGAGAGACAGAGAGACAGAGAGGCAGACAGCCAGAGAGACAGAGAGAGAGAGAGACAGAGACCCAAACCCAAACCAAACCCAAACCCAAACCAAACCCAAACCAAACCCAAACCCAAACCAAACCAAACCCAAACCAAACCGAAACCAAACCCAAACCAAGCCCAGAGAGACAGAGAGACAGACATCCAGAGAGAGAGAGAGAGACAGAGAGACAGAAAGAGACCCATACCCAACCAAACCCAAACCCAAACCAAACCCAAACCAAACCCAAACCCAAACAAAACCCAAACCAAACCCAAACCAAACCCAGAGGCAGAGAGAACCCAGAGAGACAGAGAGTGAGAGACAGAGACCCAAACCAAACCCAAACCAAACCCAAACCCAAACCAAACCCAAACCCAAACCAAACCAAACCCAAACCCAAACCAAACCAAACCCAAACCAAACCAAACCCAAACCCAAACCAAACCAATCCCAAACCAAGCCCAGAGGCAGAGAGAACCCAGAGAGACAGAGAGAGAGAGAGAGGCAGAGACGCAAACCAAACCCAAACCAAACCAAACCAAACCCAAACCAAACCCAAACCAAACCCAAACCAAACCCAAACCCAAACCCAGAGAGACAGAGAGAGACAGAGAGTGAGAGACAGAGACCCAAACCAAACCCAAACCAAACCAAACCCAAACCAAAACCAAACCCAAACCAAACCAAACCCAAACCCAAACCAAACCAAACCAATCCCAAACCAAGCCCAGAGGCAGAGAGAACCCAGAGAGATAGAGAGAACCCAGAGAGACAGAGAGAGAGAGAGAGACAGAGAACCAAGCCAAACCCAAACCAAGCCCAGAGGCAGAGAGAACCCAGAGAGACAGAGATAACCCAGAGAGACAGAGAGAGACAGAGAGACAGAGAGGCAGACAGCCAGAGAGACAGAGAGAGAGAGAGACAGAGACCCAAACCCAAACCAAACCCAAACCCAAACCAAACCCAAACCAAACCCAAACCCAAACCAAACCAAACCCAAACCAAACCGAAATCAAACCCAAACCAAGCCCAGAGGCAGAGAGAACCCAGAGAGACAGAGAGAACCCAGAGAGACAGAGAGAACCCAGAGAGACAGAGAGAGAGACAGAGACCCAAACCAAACCCAAACCAAACCCAAACCCAAACCAAGCCCAGAGGCAGAGAGAACCCAGAGAGACAGAGAGAACCCAGATAGACAGAGAGAACCCAGAGAGACAGAGAGAGAGACAGAGACCCAAACCAAACCCAAACCAAGCCCAGAGGCAGAGAGAACCCAGAGAGACAGAGATAACCCAGAGAGACAGAGAGAGACAGAGAGACAGAGAGGCAGACAGCCAGAGAGACAGAGAGAGAGAGAGACCCAGAGCCAGAGAGACAGAGAGAGAGATAGAGAGAGAGACAAAGACCCAAACCAAACCCAAACCAAACCCAAACCCAAACCAAGCCCAGAGGCAGAGAGAACCCAGAGAGACAGAGATAACCCAGAGATAACCCAGAGAGACAGAGAGACAGAAAGGCAGACAGCCAGAGAGACAGAGGGAGAGAGAGAGACAGAGACCCAAACCCAAACCCAAACCAAACCCAAACCAAACCAAACCTAAACCAAACCAAACCCAAACCAAACCCAAACCACACCCAAACCAAACCAAACCAACCCCAAACCAAACCCAAACCAAACCACACCAAGAGAGACAGAGAGACAGACATCCAGAGAGAGAGAGAGAGAGAGAGAGAGAGACAGAGAGACAGAAAGAGACCCATACCAAACCACACCCAAACCCAAACCAAACCCAAACCAAACCCAAACCCAAACCAAGCCCAGAGGCAGAGAGAACCCAGAGAGACAGAGATAACCCAGAGATAACCCAGAGAGACAGAGAGACAGAAAGGCAGACAGCCAGAGAGACAGAGGGAGAGAGAGAGACAGAGACCCAAACCCAAACCCAAACCAAACCCAAACCAAACCAAACCCAAACCAAACCAAACCCAAACCAAACCAAACCCAAACCAAACCCAAACCGAACCCAAACCAAACCCAAACCAAACCCAAACCCAAACCCAGAGAGACAGAGAGAGACAGAGAGTGAGAGACAGAGACCCAAACCAAACCCAAACCAAACCAAACCCAAACCAAAACCAAACCCAAACCAAACCAAACCCAAACCCAAACCAAACCCAAACCAAACCAAACCAATCCCAAACCAAGCCCAGAGGCAGAGAGAACCCAGAGAGACAGAGAGAGAGAGAGAGAGACAGAGACCCAAACCCAAACCCAAACCAAACCCAAACCAAGCCGAGAGGCAGAGAGAACCCAGAGAGATAGAAAGAACCCAGAGAGACAGAGAGAGAGAGAGACAAAGACCCAAACCGAACCCAAACCAAGCCCAGAGGCAGAGAGAACCCAGAGAGACAGAGATAACCCAGAGACACAGAGAGAGACAGAGAGACAGAGAGGCAGACAGCCAGAGAGACAGAGAGAGAGAGAGACAGAGACCCAAACCCAAACCAAACCCAAACCCAAACCAAACCCAAACCAAACCCAAACCCAAACCAAACCAAACCCAAACCAAACCGAAACCAAACCCAAACCAAGCCCAGAGAGACAGAGAGACAGACATCCAGAGAGAGAGAGAGAGACAGAGAGACAGAAAGAGACCCATACCCAACCAAACCCAAACCCAAACCAAACCCAAACCAAACCCAAACCCAAACAAAACCCAAACCAAACCCAAACCAAACCCAGAGGCAGAGAGAACCCAGAGAGACAGAGAGTGAGAGACAGAGACCCAAACCAAACCCAAACCAAACCCAAACCCAAACCAAACCCAAACCCAAACCAAACCAAACCCAAACCCAAACCAAACCAATCCCAAACCAAGCCCAGAGGCAGAGAGAACCCAGAGAGACAGAGATAACCCAGAGCGACAGAGAGAGACAGAGAGACAGAGAGGCAGACAGCCAGAGAGACAGAGAGAGAGAGAGACCCAAACCCAAACCCAAACCAAACCCAAACCAAGCCCAGAGGCAGAGAGAACCCAGAGAGACAGAGAGAACCCAGAGAGACAAAGAGAGAGACAGAGACCCAAACCAAACCCAAACCAAGCCCAGAGGCAGAGAGAACCCAGAGAGACAGAGAACCCAGAGAGACAGAGAGAGACAGAGAGACAGAGAGGCAGACAGCCAGAGAGACAGAGAGAGAGAGAGACCCAGAGCCAGAGAGACAGAGAGAGAGATAGAGAGAGAGACAAAGACCCAAACCAAACCCAAACCAAACCCAAACCCAAACCAAGCCCAGAGGCAGAGAGAACCCAGAGAGACAGAGATAACCCAGAGATAACCCAGAGAGACAGAGAGACAGAAAGGCAGACAGCCAGAGAGACAGAGAGAGAGAGAGAGACAGAGACCCAAACCCAAACCCAAACCAAACCCAAACCAAACCAAACCTAAACCAAACCAAACCCAAACCAAACCCAAACCATCCCAAACCAAACCAAACCAAACCCAAACCAAACCCAAACCAAACCACACCAAGAGAGACAGAGAGACAGACATCCAGAGAGAGAGAGAGAGAGAGAGACAGAGAGACAGAGAGAGACCCATACCAAACCACACCCAAACCCAAACCGAACCCAAACCAAACGCAAACCCAAACCAAACCCAAACCAAACCCAGAGGCAGAGAGAACCCAGAGAGACAGAGAGAGACAGAGAGTGAGAGACAGAGACCCAAACCAAACCCAAACCAAACCAAACCCAAACCCAAACCAAACCCAAACCAAACCAAACCCAAACCCAAACCAAACCCAAACCAAACCAAACCAATCCCAAACCAAGCCCAGAGGCAGAGAGAACCCAGAGAGACAGAGAGAGAGAGAGAGAGACAGAGACCCAAACCCAAACCCAAACCAAACCCAAACCAAGCCGAGAGGCAGAGAGAACCCAGAGAGATAGAAAGAACCCAGAGAGACAGAGAGAGAGAGAGACAGAGACCCTAACCAAACCCAAACCAAGCCCAGAGGCAGAGAGAACCCAGAGAGACAGAGATAACCCAGAGACACAGAGAGAGACAGAGAGACAGAGAGGCAGACAGCCAGAGAGACAGAGAGAGAGAGAGACAGAGACCCAAACCCAAACCAAACCCAAACCCAAACCAAACCCAAACCAAACCCAAACCCAAACCAAACCAAACCCAAACCAAACCGAAACCAAACCCAAACCAAGCCCAGAGAGACAGAGAGACAGACATCCAGAGAGAGAGAGAGAGACAGAGAGACAGAAAGAGACCCATACCCAACCAAACCCAAACCCAAACCAAACCCAAACCAAACCCAAACCCAAACAAAACCCAAACCAAACCCAAACCAAACCCAGAGGCAGAGAGAACCCAGAGAGACAGAGAGAGACAGAGAGTGAGAGACAGAGACCCAAACCAAACCCAAACCAAACCGAAACCCAAACCAAACCCAAACCCAAACCAAACCAAACCCAAACCCAAACCAAACCAATCCCAAACCAAGCCCAGAGGCAGAGAGAACCCAGAGAGACAGAGATAACCCAGAGCGACAGAGAGAGACAGAGAGACAGAGAGGCAGACAGCCAGAGAGACAGAGAGAGAGAGAGACCCAGAGCCAGAGAGACAGAGAGAGAGATAGAGAGAGAGACAAAGACCCAAACCAAACCCAAACCAAACCCAAACCCAAACCAAGCCCAGAGGCAGAGAGAACCCAGAGAGACAGAGATAACCCAGAGATAACCCAGAGAGACAGAGAGACAGAAAGGCAGACAGCCAGAGAGACAGAGAGAGAGAGAGAGACAGAGACCCAAACCCAAACCCAAACCAAACCCAAACCAAACCAAACCTAAACCAAACCAAACCCAAACCAAACCCAAACCAAACCCAAACCAAACCAAACCAAACCCAAACCAAACCCAAACCAAACCACACCAAGAGAGACAGAGAGACAGACATCCAGAGAGAGAGAGAGAGAGAGAGACAGAGAGACAGAGAGAGACCCATACCAAACCACACCCAAACCCAAACCGAACCCAAACCAAACCCAAACCCAAACCAAACCCAAACCAAACCCAGAGGCAGAGAGAACCCAGAGAGACAGAGAGAGACAGAGAGTGAGAGACAGAGACCCAAACCAAACCCAAACCAAACCAAACCCAAACCCAAACCAAACCCAAACCAAACCAAACCCAAACCCAAACCAAACCAATCCCAAACCAAGCCCAGAGGCAGAGAGAACCCAGAGAGACAGAGAGAGAGAGAGAGGCAGAGACGCAAACCAAACCCAAACCAAACCAAACCAAACCCAAACCAAACCCAAACCAAACCCAAACCAAACCCAAACCAAACCCAAACCAAACCCAAACCCAAACCCAGAGAGACAGAGAGAGACAGAGAGTGAGAGACGGAGACCCAAACCAAACCCAAACCAAACCAAACCCAAACCAAAACCAAACCCAAACCAAACCAAACCCAAACCCAAACCAAACCAAACCAATCCCAAACCAAGCCCAGAGGCAGAGAGAACCCAGAGAGACAGAGAGAGAGAGAGAGACAGAGACCCAAACCCAAACCCAAACCAAACCCAAACCAAGCCCAGAGGCAGAGAGAACCCAGAGAGATAGAGAGAACCCAGAGAGACAGAGAGAGAGAGAGAGACAGAGAACCAAGCCAAACCCAAACCAAGCCCAGAGGCAGAGAGAACCCAGAGAGACAGAGATAACCCAGAGAGACAGAGAGAGACAGAGAGACAGAGAGGCAGACAGCCAGAGAGACAGAGAGAGAGAGAGACAGAGACCCAAACCCAAACCCAAACCCAAACCAAACCCAAACCAAACCCAGAGAGACAGAGAGAGACAGAGAGAGAGATAGAGAGAGAGACAAAGACCCAAACCAAACCCAAACCAAACCCAAACCCAAACCAAGCCCAGAGGCAGAGAGAACCCAGAGAGACAGAGAGAACCCAGAGAGACAGAGAGAGAGAGACAGAGACCCAAACCAAACCCAAAGCAAGCCCAGAGGCAGAGAGAACCCAGAGAGACAGAGATAACCCAGAGAGACAGAGAGAGACAGAGAGACAGAGAGGCAGACAGCCAGAGAGACAAAGAGAGAGACATAGACCCAAACCCAAACCCAAACCAACCCCAAACCAAGCCCAGAGGCAGAGAGAACCCGGAGAGACAGAGAGAACCCAGAGAGACAGAGAGAGAGATAGAGAGACAGATACCCAAACCAAACCAAACCCAAACCCAAACCCAAACCCAAACCCAAACCAAGCCCAAACCCAAACCAAACCCGAACCCAAACCCAGAGGCAGAGAGAACCCAGAGAGACAGAGAGAGACAGAGAGTGAGAGACAGAGACCCAAACCAAACCCAAACCAAACCAAACCCAAACCCAAACCAAACCCAAACCAAACCAAACCCAAACCCAAACCAAACCAATCCCAAACCAAACCCAAACCAAACGCAAACCCAAACCCAGAGAGACAGAGAGAGACAGAGAGTGAGAGACAGAGACCCAAACCAAACCCAAACCAAACCAAACCCAAACCAAAACCAAACCCAAACCAAACCAAACCCAAACCCAAACCAAACCAAACCAATCCCAAACCAAGCCCAGAGGCAGAGAGAACCCAGAGAGACAGAGAGAGAGAGAGAGACAGAGACCCAAACCCAAACCCAAACCAACCCCAAACCAAGCCCAGAGGCAGAGAGAACCCAGAGAGATAGAGAGAACCCAGAGAGATAGAGAGAACCCAGAGAGACAGAGAGAGAGAGAGACAGAGACCCAACCCAAACCCAAACCAAGCCCAGAGGCAGAGAAAACCCAGAGAGACAGAGATAACCCAGAGCGACAGAGAGAGACAGAGAGACAGAGAGGCAGACAGCCAGAGAGACAGAGAGAGAGAGAGACAGAGACCCAAACCCAAACCAAACCCAAACCCAAACCAAACCCAAACCAAACCCAAACCCAAACCAAACCAAACCCAAACCAAACCGAAACCAAACCCAAACCAAGCCCAGAGGCAGAGAGAACCCAGAGAGACAGAGAGAACCCAGAGAGACGGAGAGAACCCAGAGAGACAGAGAGAACCCAGAGAGACAGAGAGAGAGACAGAGACCCAAACCAAACCCAAACCAAGCCCAGAGGCAGAGAGAACCCAGAGAGACAGAGATAGCCCAGAGAGACAGAGAGAGACAGAGAGACAGAGAGGCAGACAGCCAGAGAGACAGAGAGAGAGACAGAGACCCAAACCAAACCCAAACCAAGCCCAGAGGCAGAGAGAACCCAGAGAGACAGAGATAACCCAGAGAGACAGAGAGAGACAGAGAGACAGAGAGGCAGACAGCCAGAGAGACAGAGAGAGAGACAGAGACCCAAACCCAACCCCAAACCAAACCCAAACCAAGCCCAGAGGCAGAGAGAACCCGGAGAGACAGAGAGAACCCAGAGAGACAGAGAGAGAGATAGAGAGACAGAGACCCAAACCAAACCCAAACCAAACCAAACCTAAACCAAACCAAACCCAAACCAAACCCAAACCAAACCCAAACCAAACCAAACCAAACCCAAACCAAACCCAAACCAAACCACACCAAGAGAGACAGAGAGACAGACATCCAGACAGAGAGAGAGAGAGAGAGACAGAGACCCAAACCAAACCCAAACCAAACCAAACCCAAACCCAAACCAAACCCAAACCAAACCAAACCCAAACCCAAACCAAACCAATCCCAAACCAAGCCCAGAGGCAGAGAGAACCCAGAGAGACAGAGAGAGAGAGAGAGACAGAGACGCAAACCAAACCCAAACCAAACCAAACCAAACCCAAACCAAACCAAACCCAAACCAAACCCAAACCAAACCCAAACCAAACCCAAACCAAACCCAAACCAAACCCAAACCAAACCCAAACCAAACCCAAACCAAACCCAAACCAAACCCAAACCAAACCCAAACCCAAACCCAGAGAGACAGAGAGAGACAGAGAGTGAGAGACAGAGACCCAAACCAAACCCAAACCAAACCAAACCCAAACCAAAACCAAACCCAAACCAAACCAAACCCAAACCCAAACCAAACCAAACCAATCCCAAACCAAGCCCAGAGGCAGAGAGAACCCAGAGAGACAGAGAGAGAGAGAGAGACAGAGACCCAAACCCAAACCCAAACCAACCCCAAACCAAGCCCAGAGGCAGAGAGAACCCAGAGAGATAGAGAGAACCCAGAGAGACAGAGAGAGAGAGAGACAGAGACCCAAGCCAAACCCAAACCAAGCCCAGAGGCAGAGAAAACCCAGAGAGACAGAGATAACCCAGAGAGACAGAGAGAGACAGAGAGACAGAGAGGCAGACAGCCAGAGAGACAGAGAGAGAGAGAGACAGAGACCCAAACCCAAACCAAACCCAAACCCAAACCAAACCCAAACCAAACCCAAACCCAAACCAAACCAAACCCAAACCAAACCGAAACCAAACCCAAACCAAGCCCAGAGGCAGAGAGAACCCAGAGAGACAGAGAGAACCCAGAGAGACAGAGAGAACCCAGAGAGACAGAGAGAACCCAGAGAGACAGAGAGAGAGACAGAGACCCAAACCAAACCCAAACCAAGCCCAGAGGCAAAGAGAACCCAGAGAGACAGAGATAACCCAGAGAGACAGAGAGAGACAGAGAGACAGAGAGGCAGACAGCCAGAGAGACAGAGGGAGAGAGAGACAGAGACCCAAACCCAAACCCAAACCCAAACCAAACCCAAACCAAACCCAGAGAGACAGAGAGAGACAGACAGAGAGATAGAGAGAGAGACAAAGACCCAAACCAAACCCAAACCAAACCCAAACCCAAACCAAGCCCAGAGGCAGAGAGAACCCAGAGAGACAGAGAGAACCCAGAGAGACAGAGAGAACCCAGAGAGACAGAGAGAGAGAGACAGAGACCCAAACCAAACCCAAACCAAGCCCAGAGGCAGAGAGAACCCAGAGAGACAGAGATAACCCAGAGAGACAGAGATAACCCAGAGAGACAGAGAGAGACAGAGAGACAGAGAGGCAGACAGCCAGAGAGACGGAGAGAGAGACAGAGACCCAAACCCAAACCCAAACCAAACCCAAACCAAGCCCAGAGGCAGAGAGAACCCGGAGAGACAGAGAGAACCCAGAGAGACAGAGAGAGAGATAGAGAGACAGAGACCCAAACCAAACCAAACCCAAACCCAAACCCAAACCCAAACCCAAACCAAGCCCAAACCCAAACCAAACCCGAACCCAAACCCAAACCAAACCCAGAGGCAGAGAGAGACAGAGAGACAGAGAGACAGACAGCCAGAGACAGAGAGAGACAGAGAGACAGAGAGACAGACAGCCAGAGACAGAGAGAGACAGAGAGACAGAGAGACAGACAGCCAGAGACAGAGAGAGACAGAGAGAAACAGAGAGACAGACAGCCAGAGACAGAGAGAGACAGAGAGAGACAGAGAGACAGAGAGAGAACCAAACCAAACCCAAACCCAAACCCAAACCCAAACCAAACCCAAACCAAACCCAAACCAAACCAAACCCAGAGAGACAGAGAGACAGACATCCAGAGAGAGAGAGAGATACAGAGAGACAGAAAGAGACCCATACCCAACCAAACCCAAACCAAACCAAACCCAAACCCAAACCAAACCCAAACCAAACCAAACCAATCCCAAACCAAGCCCAGAGGCAGAGAGAACCCAGAGAGACAGAGAGAGAGAGAGAGACAGAGACCCAAACCCAAACCCAAACCAAGCCCAGAGGCAGAGAGAACCCAGAGAGACAGAGAGAACTCAGAGAGACAGAGAGAGAGACAGAGACCCAAACAAAACCCAAACCAAGCCCAGAGGCAGAGAGAACCCAGAGAGACAGAGATAACCCAGAGAGACAGAGAGAGACAGAGAGACAGAGAGGCAGACAGCCAGAGAGACAGAGAGAGAGAGAGACAGAGACCCAAACCCAAACCCAAACCCAAACCCAAACCCAAACCCAAACCAAGCCCAGAGGCAGAGAGAACCCAGAGAGACAGAGAGAACCCAGAGAGACAGAGAGAGAGAGAGACAGAGACCGAAACCAAACCCAAACCAAGCCCAGAGGCAGAGAGAACCCAGAGAGACAGAGATAACCCAGAGAGACAGAGAGAGACAGAGAGACAGAGAGGCAGACAGCCAGAGAGACAGAGAGAGAGACAGAGACCCAAACCCAAACCCAAACCAAAAACAAACCAAGCCCAGAGGCAGAGAGAACCCGGAGAGACAGAGAGAACCCAGAGAGACAGAGAGAGAGATAGAGAGACAGAGACCCAAACCAAACCCAAACCCAAACCCAAACCCAAACCCAAACCAAGCCCAAACCCAAACCAAACCCGAACCCAAACCCAAACCAAACCCAGAGACAGAGAGAGACAGAGAGACAGAGAGACAGACAGCCAGAGACAGAGAGAGACAGAGAGACAGAGAGACAGACAGCCAGAGACAGAGAGAGATAGAGAGAAACAGAGAGACAGAGAGACAGACAGCCAGAGACAGAGAGAGACAGAGAGAGACAGAGAGACAGAGAGAGAACCAAACCAAACCCAAACCCAAACCCAAACCCAAACCAAACCCAAACCAAACCCGAACCAAACCAAACCCAGAGAGACAGAGAGACAGACATCCAGAGAGAGAGAGAGAGACAGAGAGACAGAAAGAGACCCATACCCAACCAAACCCAAACCAAACCAAACCCAAACCCAAACCAAACCCAAACCCAAACCAAACCAAACCAATCCCAAACCAAGCCCAGAGGCAGAGAGAACCCAGAGAGACAGAGAGAGAGAGAGAGACAGAGACCCAAACCCAAACCCAAACCAACCCCAAACCAAGCCCAGAGGCAGAGAGAACCCAGAGAGATAGAGAGAACCCAGAGAGACAGAGAGAGAGAGAGACAGAGACCCAAGCCAAACCCAAACCAAGCCCAGAGGCAGAGAAAACCCAGAGAGACAGAGATAACCCAGAGAGACAGAGAGAGACAGAGAGACAGAGAGGCAGACAGCCAGAGAGACAGAGAGAGAGAGAGACAGAGACCCAAACCCAAACCAAACCCAAACCCAAACCAAACCCAAACCAAACCCAAACCCAAACCAAACCAAACCCAAACCAAACCGAAACCAAACCCAAACCAAGCCCAGAGGCAGAGAGAACCCAGAGAGACAGAGAGAACCCAGAGAGACAGAGAGAACCCAGAGAGACAGAGAGAACCCAGAGAGACAGAGAGAACCCAGAGAGACAGAGAGAGAGACAGAGACCCAAACCAAACCCAAACCAAGCCCAGAGGCAAAGAGAACCCAGAGAGACAGAGATAACCCAGAGAGACAGAGAGAGACAGAGAGACAGAGAGGCAGACAGCCAGAGAGACAGAGGGAGAGAGAGACAGAGACCCAAACCCAAACCCAAACCCAAACCAAACCCAAACCAAACCCAGAGAGACAGAGAGAGACAGACAGAGAGATAGAGAGAGAGACAAAGACCCAAACCAAACCCAAACCAAACCCAAACCCAAACCAAGCCCAGAGGCAGAGAGAACCCAGAGAGACAGAGAGAACCCAGAGAGACAGAGAGAGAGAGACAGAGACCCAAACCAAACCCAAACCAAGCCCAGAGGCAGAGAGAACCCAGAGAGACAGAGATAACCCAGAGAGACAGAGATAACCCAGAGAGACAGAGAGAGACAGAGAGACAGAGAGGCAGACAGCCAGAGAGACGGAGAGAGAGACAGAGACCCAAACCCAAACCCAAACCAAACCCAAACCAAGCCCAGAGGCAGAGAGAACCCGGAGAGACAGAGAGAACCCAGAGAGACAGAGAGAGAGATAGAGAGACAGAGACCCAAACCAAACCAAACCCAAACCCAAACCCAAACCCAAACCCAAACCAAGCCCAAACCCAAACCAATCCCGAACCCAAACCCAAACCAAACCCAGAGGCAGAGAGAGACAGAGAGACAGAGAGACAGACAGCCAGAGACAGAGAGAGACAGAGAGACAGAGAGACAGACAGCCAGAGACAGAGAGAGACAGAGAGACAGAGAGACAGACAGCCAGAGACAGAGAGAGACAGAGAGAAACAGAGAGACAGACAGCCAGAGACAGAGAGAGACAGAGAGAGACAGAGAGACAGAGAGAGAACCAAACCAAACCCAAACCCAAACCCAAACCCAAACCAAACCCAAACCAAACCCAAACCAAACCAAACCCAGAGAGACAGAGAGACAGACATCCAGAGAGAGAGAGAGATACAGAGAGACAGAAAGAGACCCATACCCAACCAAACCCAAACCAAACCAAACCCAAACCCAAACCAAACCCAAACCAAACCAAACCAATCCCAAACCAAGCCCAGAGGCAGAGAGAACCCAGAGAGACAGAGAGAGAGAGAGAGACAGAGACCCAAACCCAAACCCAAACCAAGCCCAGAGGCAGAGAGAACCCAGAGAGACAGAGAGAACTCAGAGAGACAGAGAGAGAGACAGAGACCCAAACAAAACCCAAACCAAGCCCAGAGGCAGAGAGAACCCAGAGAGACAGAGATAACCCAGAGAGACAGAGAGAGACAGAGAGACAGAGAGGCAGACAGCCAGAGAGACAGAGAGAGAGAGAGACAGAGACCCAAACCCAAACCCAAACCCAAACCCAAACCCAAACCCAAACCAAGCCCAGAGGCAGAGAGAACCCAGAGAGACAGAGAGAACCCAGAGAGACAGAGAGAGAGAGAGACAGAGACCGAAACCAAACCCAAACCAAGCCCAGAGGCAGAGAGAACCCAGAGAGACAGAGATAACCCAGAGAGACAGAGAGAGACAGAGAGACAGAGAGGCAGACAGCCAGAGAGACAGAGAGAGAGACAGAGACCCAAACCCAAACCCAAACCAAAAACAAACCAAGCCCAGAGGCAGAGAGAACCCGGAGAGACAGAGAGAACCCAGAGAGACAGAGAGAGAGATAGAGAGACAGAGACCCAAACCAAACCCAAACCCAAACCCAAACCCAAACCCAAACCAAGCCCAAACCCAAACCAAACCCGAACCCAAACCCAAACCAAACCCAGAGACAGAGAGAGACAGAGAGACAGAGAGACAGACAGCCAGAGACAGAGAGAGACAGAGAGACAGAGAGACAGACAGCCAGAGACAGAGAGAGATAGAGAGAAACAGAGAGACAGAGAGACAGACAGCCAGAGACAGAGAGAGACAGAGAGAGACAGAGAGACAGAGAGAGAACCAAACCAAACCCAAACCCAAACCCAAACCCAAACCAAACCCAAACCAAACCCGAACCAAACCAAACCAAGAGAGACAGAGAGACAGACATCCAGAGAGAGAGAGAGAGACAGAGAGACAGAAAGAGACCCATACCCAACCAAACCCAAACCAAACCAAACCCAAACCCAAACCAAACCCAAACCCAAACCAAACCAAACCAATCCCAAACCAAGCCCAGAGGCAGAGAGAACCCAGAGAGACAGAGAGAGAGAGAGAGACAGAGACCCAAACCCAAACCCAAACCCAAACCAAACCCAAACCAAGCCCAGAGGCAGAGAGAACCCAAAGAGATAGAGAGAACCCAGAGAGACAGAGAGAGAGAGACAGAGACACAAACCAAACCCAAACCAAGCCCAGAGGCAGAGACAACCCAGAGAGACAGAGATAACCCAGAGAGACAGAGAGAGACAGAGAGACAGAGAGGCAGACAGCCAGAGAGACAGAGAGAGAGAGAGACAGAGACCCAAACCCAAACCAAACCCAAACCCAAACCAAACCCAAACCGAACCCAAACCCAAACCAAACCAAACCCAAACCAAACCGAAACCAAACCCAAACCAAGCCCAGAGGCAGAGAGAACCCAGAGAGACAGAGATAACCCAGAGAGACAGAGAGACAGAGAGGCAGACAGCCAGAGAGACAGAGAGAGAGACAGAGACCCAAACCCAAACCCAAACCAAACCCAAACCAAGCCCAGAGGCAGAGAGAACCCGGAGAGACAGAGAGAACCCAGAGAGACAGAGAGAGAGATAGAGAGACAGAGACCCAAACCAAACCCAAACCAAACCCAAACCAAACCAAACCTAAACCAAACCAAACCCAAACCAAACCCAAACCAAACCAAACCAAACCCAAACCAAACCCAAACCAAACCACACCAAGAGAGACAGAGAGACAGACATCCAGAGAGAGAGAGAGAGAGAGAGAGACAGAGAGACAGAAAGAGACCCATACCAAACCACACCCAAACCCAAACCGAACCCAAACTAAACCCAAACCCAAACCAAACCCAAACCAAACCCAGAGGCAGAGAGAACCCAGAGAGACAGAGAGAGACAGAGAGTGAGAGACAGAGACCCAAACCAAACCCAAACCAAACCAAACCCAAACCCAAACCAAACCCAAACCAAACCAAACCCAAACCCAAACCAAACCAATCCCAAACCAAGCCCAGAGGCAGAGAGAACCCAGAGAGACAGAGAGAGAGAGAGAGACAGAGACCCAAACCCAAACCCAAACCAACCCCAAACCAAGCCCAGAGGCAGAGAGAACCCAGAGAGATAGAGAGAACCCAGAGAGATAGAGAGAACCCAGAGAGATAGAGAGAGAGAGAGACAGAGACCCAACCCAAACCCAAACCAAGCCCAGAGGCAGAGAAAACCCAGAGAGACAGAGATAACCCAGAGAGACAGAGAGAGACAGAGAGACAGAGAGGCAGACAGCCAGAGAGACAGAGAGAGAGAGAGACAGAGACCCAAACCCAAACCAAACCCAAACCCAAACCAAACCCAAACCAAACCCAAACCCAAACCAAACCAAACCCAAACCAAACCGAAACCAAACCCACACCAAGCCCAGAGGCAGAGAGAACCCAGAGAGACAGAGAGAACCCAGAGAGACGGAGAGAACCCAGAGAGACAGAGAGAACCCAGAGAGACAGAGAGAGAGACAGAGACCCAAACCAAACCCAAACCAAGCCCAGAGGCAGAGAGAACCCAGAGAGACAGAGATAGCCCAGAGAGACAGAGAGAGACAGAGAGACAGAGAGGCAGACAGCCAGAGAGACAGAGAGAGAGACAGAGACCCAAACCAAACCCAAACCAAGCCCAGAGGCAGAGAGAACCCAGAGAGACAGAGATAACCCAGAGAGACAGAGAGAGACAGAGAGACAGAGAGGCAGACAGCCAGAGAGACAGAGAGAGAGACAGAGACCCAAACCCAAACCCAAACCAAACCCAAACCAAGCCCAGAGGCAGAGAGAACCCGGAGAGACAGAGAGAACCCAGAGAGACAGAGAGAGAGATAGAGAGACAGAGACCCAAACCAAACCCAAACCAAACCCAAACCAAACCAAACCTAAACCAAACCAAACCCAAACCAAACCCAAACCAAACCCAAACCAAACCAAACCAAACCCAAACCAAACCCAAACCAAACCACACCAAGAGAGACAGAGAGACAGACATCCAGAGAGAGAGAGAGAGAGAGAGACAGAGACCCAAACCAAACCCAAACCAAACCAAACCCAAACCCAAACCAAACCCAAACCAAACCAAACCCAAACCCAAACCAAACCAATCCCAAACCAAGCCCAGAGGCAGAGAGAACCCAGAGAGACAGAGAGAGAGAGAGAGACAGAGACGCAAACCAAACCCAAACCAAACCAAACCAAACCCAAACCAAACCAAACCCAAACCAAACCCAAACCAAACCCAAACCAAACCCAAACCAAACCCAAACCAAACCCAAACCAAACCCAAACCAAACCCAAACCAAACCCAAACCAAACCCAAACCCAAACCCAGAGAGACAGAGAGAGACAGAGAGTGAGAGACAGAGACCCAAACCAAACCCAAACCAAACCAAACCCAAACCAAAACCAAACCCAAACCAAACCAAACCCAAACCCAAACCAAACCAAACCAATCCCAAACCAAGCCCAGAGGCAGAGAGAACCCAGAGAGACAGAGAGAGAGAGAGAGACAGAGACCCAAACCCAAACCCAAACCAACCCCAAACCAAGCCCAGAGGCAGAGAGAACCCAGAGAGATAGAGAGAACCCAGAGAGACAGAGAGAGAGAGAGACAGAGACCCAAGCCAAACCCAAACCAAGCCCAGAGGCAGAGAAAACCCAGAGAGACAGAGATAACCCAGAGAGACAGAGAGAGACAGAGAGACAGAGAGGCAGACAGCCAGAGAGACAGAGAGAGAGAGAGACAGAGACCCAAACCCAAACCAAACCCAAACCCAAACCAAACCCAAACCAAACCCAAACCCAAACCAAACCAAACCCAAACCAAACCGAAACCAAACCCAAACCAAGCCCAGAGGCAGAGAGAACCCAGAGAGACAGAGAGAACCCAGAGAGACAGAGAGAACCCAGAGAGACAGAGAGAACCCAGAGAGACAGAGAGAGAGACAGAGACCCAAACCAAACCCAAACCAAGCCCAGAGGCAAAGAGAACCCAGAGAGACAGAGATAACCCAGAGAGACAGAGAGAGACAGAGAGACAGAGAGGCAGACAGCCAGAGAGACAGAGAGAGAGAGAGACAGAGACCCAAACCCAAACCCAAACCCAAACCAAACCCAAACCAAACCCAGAGAGACAGAGAGAGACAGACAGAGAGATAGAGAGAGAGACAAAGACCCAAACCAAACCCAAACCAAACCCAAACCCAAACCAAGCCCAGAGGCAGAGAGAACCCAGAGAGACAGAGAGAACCCAGAGAGACAGAGAGAGAGAGACAGAGACCCAAACCAAACCCAAACCAAGCCCAGAGGCAGAGAGAACCCAGAGAGACAGAGATAACCCAGAGAGACAGAGATAACCCAGAGAGACAGAGAGAGACAGAGAGACAGAGAGGCAGACAGCCAGAGAGACGGAGAGAGAGACAGAGACCCAAACCCAAACCCAAACCAAACCCAAACCAAGCCCAGAGGCAGAGAGAACCCGGAGAGACAGAGAGAACCCAGAGAGACAGAGAGAGAGATAGAGAGACAGAGACCCAAACCAAACCAAACCCAAACCCAAACCCAAACCCAAACCCAAACCAAGCCCAAACCCAAACCAAACCCGAACCCAAACCCAAACCAAACCCAGAGGCAGAGAGAGACAGAGAGACAGAGAGACAGACAGCCAGAGACAGAGAGAGACAGAGAGACAGAGAGACAGACAGCCAGAGACAGAGAGAGACAGAGAGACAGAGAGACAGACAGCCAGAGACAGAGAGAGACAGAGAGAAACAGAGAGACAGACAGCCAGAGACAGAGAGAGACAGAGAGAGACAGAGAGACAGAGAGAGAACCAAACCAAACCCAAACCCAAACCCAAACCCAAACCAAACCCAAACCAAACCCAAACCAAACCAAACCCAGAGAGACAGAGAGACAGACATCCAGAGAGAGAGAGAGATACAGAGAGACAGAAAGAGACCCATACCCAACCAAACCCAAACCAAACCAAACCCAAACCCAAACCAAACCCAAACCAAACCAAACCAATCCCAAACCAAGCCCAGAGGCAGAGAGAACCCAGAGAGACAGAGAGAGAGAGAGAGACAGAGACCCAAACCCAAACCCAAACCAAGCCCAGAGGCAGAGAGAACCCAGAGAGACAGAGAGAACTCAGAGAGACAGAGAGAGAGACAGAGACCCAAACCAAACCCAAACCAAGCCCAGAGGCAGAGAGAACCCAGAGAGACAGAGATAACCCAGAGAGACAGAGAGAGACAGAGAGACAGAGAGGCAGACAGCGTGAGAGACAGAGAGAGAGAGAGACAGAGACCCAAACCCAAACCCAAACCCAAACCCAAACCCAAACCCAAACCAAGCCCAGAGGCAGAGAGAACCCAGAGAGACAGAGATAACCCAGAGAGACAGAGAGAGACAGAGAGACAGAGAGGCAGACAGCCAGAGAGACAGAGAGAGAGACAGAGACCCAAACCCAAACCCAAACCAAAAACAAACCAAGCCCAGAGGCAGAGAGAACCCGGAGAGACAGAGAGAACCCAGAGAGACAGAGAGAGAGATAGAGAGACAGAGACCCAAACCAAACCCAAACCCAAACCCAAACCCAAACCCAAACCAAGCCCAAACCCAAACCAAACCCGAACCCAAACCCAAACCAAACCCAGAGACAGAGAGAGACAGAGAGACAGAGAGACAGACAGCCAGAGACAGAGAGAGACAGAGAGACAGAGAGACAGACAGCCAGAGACAGAGAGAGATAGAGAGAAACAGAGAGACAGAGAGACAGACAGCCAGAGACAGAGAGAGACAGAGAGAGACAGAGAGACAGAGAGAGAACCAAACCAAACCCAAACCCAAACCCAAACCCAAACCAAACCCAAACCAAACCCGAACCAAACCAAACCCGAACCAAACCAAACCCAGAGAGACAGAGAGACAGACATCCAGAGAGAGAGAGAGAGACAGAGAGACAGAAAGAGACCCATACCCAACCAAACCCAAACCAAACCAAACCCAAACCCAAACCAAACCCAAACCCAAACCAAACCAAACCAATCCCAAACCAAGCCCAGAGGCAGAGAGAACCCAGAGAGACAGAGAGAGAGAGAGAGACAGAGACCCAAACCCAAACCCAAACCCAAACCAAACCCAAACCAAGCCCAGAGGCAGAGAGAACCCAAAGAGATAGAGAGAACCCAGAGAGACAGAGAGAGAGAGACAGAGACACAAACCAAACCCAAACCAAGCCCAGAGGCAGAGACAACCCAGAGAGACAGAGATAACCCAGAGAGACAGAGAGAGACAGAGAGACAGAGAGGCAGACAGCCAGAGAGACAGAGAGAGAGAGAGACAGAGACCCAAACCCAAACCAAACCCAAACCCAAACCAAACCCAAACCGAACCCAAACCCAAACCAAACCAAACCCAAACCAAACCGAAACCAAACCCAAACCAAGCCCAGAGGCAGAGAGAACCCAGAGAGACAGAGAGAACCCAGAGAGACAGAGACAACCCAGAGAGACAGAGAGAGACAGAGAGACAGAGAGGCAGACAGCCAGAGAGACAGAGAGAGAGAGAGAGACAGAGACCCAAACCCAAACCCAAACCCAAACCAAACCCAAACCAAACCCAGAGAGACAGAGAGAGACAGAGAGAGAGATAGAGAGAGAGACAAAGACCCAAACCAAACCCAAACCAAACCCAAACCCAAACCAAGCCCAGAGGCAGAGAGAACCCAGAGAGACAGAGAGAACCCAGAGAGACAGAGAGAGAGAGACAGAGGCCCAAACCAAACCCAAACCAAGCCCAGAGGCAGAGAGAACCCAGAGAGACAGAGATAACCCAGAGAGACAGAGAGAGACAGAGAGACAGAGAGGCAGACAGCCGGAGAGACAGAGAGAGAGACAGAGACCCAAACCCAAACCCAAACCAAAAACAAACCAAGCCCAGAGGCAGAGAGAACCCGGAGAGACAGAGAGAGAGATAGAGAGACAGAGACCCAAACCAAACCCAAACCCAAACCCAAACCCAAACCCAAACCCAAACCCAAACCCAAACCAAGCCCAAACCCAAACCAAACCCGAACCCAAACCCAAACCAAACCCAGAGACAGAGAGAGACAGAGAGACAGAGAGACAGACAGCCAGAGACAGAGAGAGACAGAGAGACAGAGAGACAGACAGCCAGAGACAGAGAGAGATAGAGAGAAACAGAGAGACAGAGAGACAGACAGCCAGAGACAGAGAGAGACAGAGAGAGACAGAGAGAGACAGAGAGACAGAGAGAGAACCAAACCAAACCCAAACCCAAACCCAAACCCAAACCAAACCCAAACCAAACCCGAACCAAACCAAACCCAGAGAGACAGAGAGACAGACATCCAGAGAGAGAGAGAGAGACAGAGAGACAGAAAGAGACCCATACCCAACCAAACCCAAACCAAACCAAACCCAAACCCAAACCAAACCAAACCAATCCCAAACCAAGCCCAGAGGCAGAGAGAACCCAGAGAGACAGAGAGAGAGAGAGAGACAGAGACCCAAACCCAATCCCAAGCCCAAACCAAACCCAAACCAAGCCCAGAGGCAGAGAGAACCCAGAGAGACAGAGAGAACCCAGAGAGACAGAGACAACCCAGAGAGACAGAGAGAGAGACAGAGACCCAAACCAAACCCAAACCAAGCCCAGAGGCAGAGAGAACCCAGAGAGACAGAGATAACCCAGAGAGACAGAGAGAACCCAGAGAGACAGAGAGAGAGAGACAGAGGCCCAAACCAAACCCAAACCAAGCCCAGAGGCAGAGAGAACCCAGAGAGACAGAGATAACCCAGAGAGACAGAGAGACAGAGAGGCAGACAGCCAGAGAGACAGAGAGAGAGACAGAGACCCAAACCCAAACCCAAACCAAACCCAAACCAAGCCCAGAGGCAGAGAGAACCCAGAGAGACAGAGATCACCCAGAGAGACAGAGAGAGACAGAGAGACAGAGAGGCAGACAGCCAGAGAGACAGAGAGAGAGACAGAGACCCAAACCCAAACCCAAACCACACCCAAACCAAGCCCAGAGGCAGAGAGAACCCGGAGAGACAGAGAGAACCCAGAGAGACAGAGAGAGAGATAGAGAGACAGAGACCCAAACCAAACCCAAACCAAACCCAAACCAAACCAAACCTAAACCAAACCAAACCCAAACCAAACCCAAACCAAACCAAACCAAACCCAAACCAAACCCAAACCAAACCACACCAAGAGAGACAGAGAGACAGACATCCAGAGAGAGAGAGAGAGAGAGAGAGACAGAGAGACAGAAAGAGACCCATACCAAACCACACCCAAACCCAAACCGAACCCAAACCAAACCCAAACCCAAACCAAACCCAAACCAAACCCAGAGGCAGAGAGAACCCAGAGAGACAGAGAGAGACAGAGAGTGAGAGACAGAGACCCAAACCAAACCCAAACCAAACCAAACCCAAACCCAAACCAAACCCAAACCAAACCAAACCCAAACCCAAACCAAACCAATCCCAAACCAAGCCCAGAGGCAGAGAGAACCCAGAGAGACAGAGAGAGAGAGAGAGACAGAGACGCAAACCAAACCCAAACCAAACCAAACCAAACCCAAACCAAACCAAACCCAAACCAAACCCAAACCAAACCCAAACCAAACCCAAACCAAACCCAAACCAAACCCAAACCAAACCCAAACCAAACCCAAACCAAACCCAAACCAAACCCAAACCAAACCCAAACCAAACCCAAACCCAAACCCAGAGAGACAGAGAGAGACAGAGAGTGAGAGACAGAGACCCAAACCAAACCCAAACCAAACCAAACCCAAACCAAAACCAAACCCAAACCAAACCAAACCCAAACCCAAACCAAACCAAACCAATCCCAAACCAAGCCCAGAGGCAGAGAGAACCCAGAGAGACAGAGAGAGAGAGAGAGACAGAGACCCAAACCCAAACCCAAACCAACCCCAAACCAAGCCCAGAGGCAGAGAGAACCCAGAGAGATAGAGAGAACCCAGAGAGACAGAGAGAGAGAGAGACAGAGACCCAAGCCAAACCCAAACCAAGCCCAGAGGCAGAGAAAACCCAGACAGACAGAGATAACCCAGAGAGACAGAGAGAGACAGAGAGACAGAGAGGCAGACAGCCAGAGAGACAGAGAGAGAGAGAGACAGAGACCCAAACCCAAACCAAACCCAAACCCAAACCAAACCCAAACCAAACCCAAACCCAAACCAAACCAAACCCAAACCAAACCGAAACCAAACCCAAACCAAGCCCAGAGGCAGAGAGAACCCAGAGAGACAGAGAGAACCCAGAGAGACAGAGAGAACCCAGAGAGACAGAGAGAACCCAGAGAGACAGAGAGAGAGACAGAGACCCAAACCAAACCCAAACCAAGCCCAGAGGCAAAGAGAACCCAGAGAGACAGAGATAACCCAGAGAGACAGAGAGAGACAGAGAGACAGAGAGGCAGACAGCCAGAGAGACAGAGAGAGAGAGAGACAGAGACCCAAACCCAAACCCAAACCCAAACCAAACCCAAACCAAACCCAGAGAGACAGAGAGAGACAGACAGAGAGATAGAGAGAGAGACAAAGACCCAAACCAAACCCAAACCAAACCCAAACCCAAACCAAGCCCAGAGGCAGAGAGAACCCAGAGAGACAGAGAGAACCCAGAGAGACAGAGAGAGAGAGACAGAGACCCAAACCAAACCCAAACCAAGCCCAGAGGCAGAGAGAACCCAGAGAGACAGAGATAACCCAGAGAGACAGAGATAACCCAGAGAGACAGAGAGAGACAGAGAGACAGAGAGGCAGACAGCCAGAGAGACGGAGAGAGAGACAGAGACCCAAACCCAAACCCAAACCAAACCCAAACCAAGCCCAGAGGCAGAGAGAACCCGGAGAGACAGAGAGAACCCAGAGAGACAGAGAGAGAGATAGAGAGACAGAGACCCAAACCAAACCAAACCCAAACCCAAACCCAAACCCAAACCCAAACCAAGCCCAAACCCAAACCAAACCCGAACCCAAACCCAAACCAAACCCAGAGGTAGAGAGAGACAGAGAGACAGAGAGACAGACAGCCAGAGACAGAGAGAGACAGAGAGACAGAGAGACAGACAGCCAGAGACAGAGAGAGACAGAGAGACAGAGAGACAGACAGCCAGAGACAGAGAGAGACAGAGAGAAACAGAGAGACAGACAGCCAGAGACAGAGAGAGACAGAGAGAGACAGAGAGACAGAGAGAGAACCAAACCAAACCCAAACCCAAACCCAAACCCAAACCAAACCCAAACCAAACCCAAACCAAACCAAACCCAGAGAGACAGAGAGACAGACATCCAGAGAGAGAGAGAGATACAGAGAGACAGAAAGAGACCCATACCCAACCAAACCCAAACCAAACCAAACCCAAACCCAAACCAAACCCAAACCAAACCAAACCAATCCCAAACCAAGCCCAGAGGCAGAGAGAACCCAGAGAGACAGAGAGAGAGAGAGAGACAGAGACCCAAACCCAAACCCAAACCAAGCCCAGAGGCAGAGAGAACCCAGAGAGACAGAGAGAACTCAGAGAGACAGAGAGAGAGACAGAGACCCAAACCAAACCCAAACCAAGCCCAGAGGCAGAGAGAACCCAGAGAGACAGAGATAACCCAGAGAGACAGAGAGAGACAGAGAGACAGAGAGGCAGACAGCCAGAGAGACAGAGAGAGAGAGAGACAGAGACCCAAACCCAAACCCAAACCCAAACCCAAACCCAAACCCAAACCAAGCCCAGAGGCAGAGAGAACCCAGAGAGACAGAGAGAACCCAGAGAGACAGAGAGAGAGAGACAGAGACCCAAACCAAACCCAAACCAAGCCCAGAGGCAGAGAGAACCCAGAGAGACAGAGATAACCCAGAGAGACAGAGAGAGACAGAGAGACAGAGAGGCAGACAGCCAGAGAGACAGAGAGAGAGACAGAGACCCAAACCCAAACCCAAACCAAAAACAAACCAAGCCCAGAGGCAGAGAGAACCCGGAGAGACAGAGAGAACCCAGAGAGACAGAGAGAGAGATAGAGAGACAGAGACCCAAACCAAACCCAAACCCAAACCCAAACCCAAACCCAAACCAAGCCCAAACCCAAACCAAACCCGAACCCAAACCCAAACCAAACCCAGAGACAGAGAGAGACAGAGAGACAGAGAGACAGACAGCCAGAGACAGAGAGAGACAGAGAGACAGAGAGACAGACAGCCAGAGACAGAGAGAGATAGAGAGAAACAGAGAGACAGAGAGACAGACAGCCAGAGACAGAGAGAGACAGAGAGAGACAGAGAGACAGAGAGAGAACCAAACCAAACCCAAACCCAAACCCAAACCCAAACCAAACCCAAACCAAACCCGAACCAAACCAAACCCGAACCAAACCAAACCCAGAGAGACAGAGAGACAGACATCCAGAGAGAGAGAGAGAGACAGAGAGACAGAAAGAGACCCATACCCAACCAAACCCAAACCAAACCAAACCCAAACCCAAACCAAACCCAAACCCAAACCAAACCAAACCAATCCCAAACCAAGCCCAGAGGCAGAGAGAACCCAGAGAGACAGAGAGAGAGAGAGAGACAGAGACCCAAACCCAAACCCAAACCCAAACCAAACCCAAACCAAGCCCAGAGGCAGAGAGAACCCAAAGAGATAGAGAGAACCCAGAGAGACAGAGAGAGAGAGACAGAGACACAAACCAAACCCAAACCAAGCCCAGAGGCAGAGACAACCCAGAGAGACAGAGATAACCCAGAGAGACAGAGAGAGACAGAGAGACAGAGAGGCAGACAGCCAGAGAGACAGAGAGAGAGAGAGACAGAGACCCAAACCCAAACCAAACCCAAACCCAAACCAAACCCAAACCGAACCCAAACCCAAACCAAACCAAACCCAAACCAAACCGAAACCAAACCCAAACCAAGCCCAGAGGCAGAGAGAACCCAGAGAGACAGAGAGAACCCAGAGAGACAGAGACAACCCAGAGAGACAGAGAGAGACAGAGAGACAGAGAGGCAGACAGCCAGAGAGACAGAGAGAGAGAGAGAGACAGAGACCCAAACCCAAACCCAAACCCAAACCAAACCCAAACCAAACCCAGAGAGACAGAGAGAGACAGAGAGAGAGATAGAGAGAGAGACAAAGACCCAAACCAAACCCAAACCAAACCCAAACCCAAACCAAGCCCAGAGGCAGAGAGAACCCAGAGAGACAGAGAGAACCCAGAGAGACAGAGAGAGAGAGACAGAGGCCCAAACCAAACCCAAACCAAGCCCAGAGGCAGAGAGAACCCAGAGAGACAGAGATAACCCAGAGAGACAGAGAGAGACAGAGAGACAGAGAGGCAGACAGCCGGAGAGACAGAGAGAGAGACAGAGACCCAAACCCAAACCCAAACCAAAAACAAACCAAGCCCAGAGGCAGAGAGAACCCGGAGAGACAGAGAGAACCCAGAGAGACAGAGAGAGAGATAGAGAGACAGAGACCCAAACCAAACCCAAACCCAAACCCAAACCCAAACCCAAACCAAGCCCAAACCCAAACCAAACCCGAACCCAAACCCAAACCAAACCCAGAGACAGAGAGAGACAGAGAGACAGAGAGACAGACAGCCAGAGACAGAGAGAGACAGAGAGACAGAGAGACAGACAGCCAGAGACAGAGAGAGATAGAGAGAAACAGAGAGACAGAGAGACAGACAGCCAGAGACAGAGAGAGACAGAGAGAGACAGAGAGACAGAGAGAGAACCAAACCAAACCCAAACCCAAACCCAAACCCAAACCAAACCCAAACCAAACCCGAACCAAACCAAACCCAGAGAGACAGAGAGACAGACATCCAGAGAGAGAGAGAGAGACAGAGAGACAGAAAGAGACCCATACCCAACCAAACCCAAACCAAACCAAACCCAAACCCAAACCAAACCCAAACCCAAACCAAACCAAACCAATCCCAAACCAAGCCCAGAGGCAGAGAGAACCCAGAGAGACAGAGAGAGAGAGAGAGACAGAGACCCAAACCCAATCCCAAGCCCAAACCAAACCCAAACCAAGCCCAGAGGCAGAGAGAACCCAAAGAGATAGAGAGAACCCAGAGAGACAGAGAGAGAGAGAGACAGAGACACAAACCAAACCCAAACCAAGCCCAGAGGCAGAGACAACCCAGAGAGACAGAGATAACCCAGAGAGACAGAGAGAGACAGAGAGACAGAGAGGCAGACAGCCAGAGAGACAGAGAGAGAGAGAGACAGAGACCCAAACCCAAACCAAACCCAAACCCAAACCAAACCCAAACCGAACCCAAACCCAAACCAAACCAAACCCAAACCAAACCGAAACCAAACCCAAACCAAGCCCAGAGGCAGAGAGAACCCAGAGAGACAGAGAGAACCCAGAGAGACAGAGACAACCCAGAGAGACAGAGAGAGAGACAGAGACCCAAACCAAACCCAAACCAAGCCCAGAGGCAGAGAGAACCCAGAGAGACAGAGATAACCCAGAGAGACAGAGAGAGACAGAGAGACAGAGAGGCAGACAGCCAGAGAGACAGAGAGAGAGAGAGAGACAGAGACCCAAACCCAAACCCAAACCCAAACCAAACCCAAACCAAACCCAGAGAGACAGAGAGAGAGATAGAGAGAGAGACAAAGACCCAAACCAAACCCAAACCAAACCCAAACCCAAACCAAGCCCAGAGGCGGAGAGAACCCAGAGAGACAGAGAGAGAGAGACAGAGGCCCAAACCAAACCCAAACCAAGCCCAGAGGCAGAGAGAACCCAGAGAGACAGAGATAACCCAGAGAGACAGAGAGACAGAGAGGCAGACAGCCAGAGAGACAGAGAGAGAGACAGAGACCCAAACCCAAACCCAAACCAAACCCAAACCAAGCCCAGAGGCAGAGAGAACCCAGAGAGACAGAGATCACCCAGAGAGACAGAGAGAGACAGAGAGACAGAGAGGCAGACAGCCAGAGAGACAGAGAGAGAGACAGAGACCCAAACCCAAACCCAAACCAAACCCAAACCAAGCCCAGAGGCAGAGAGAACCCGGAGAGACAGAGAGAACCCAGAGAGACAGAGAGAGAGATAGAGAGACAGAGACCCAAACCAAACCCAAACCAAACCCAAACCAAACCAAACCTAAACCAAACCAAACCCAAACCAAACCCAAACCAAACCAAACCAAACCCAAACCAAACCCAAACCAAACCACACCAAGAGAGACAGAGAGACAGACATCCAGAGAGAGAGAGAGAGAGAGAGAGACAGAGAGACAGAAAGAGACCCATACCAAACCACACCCAAACCCAAACCGAACCCAAACCAAACCCAAACCCAAACCAAACCCAAACCAAACCCAGAGGCAGAGAGAACCCAGAGAGACAGAGAGAGACAGAGAGTGAGAGACAGAGACCCAAACCAAACCCAAACCAAACCAAACCCAAACCCAAACCAAACCCAAACCAAACCAAACCCAAACCCAAACCAAACCAATCCCAAACCAAGCCCAGAGGCAGAGAGAACCCAGAGAGACAGAGAGAGAGAGAGAGACAGAGACCCAAACCCAAACCCAAGCCCAAACCAAACCCAAACCAAGCCCAGAGGCAGAGAGAACCCAAAGAGATAGAGAGAACCCAGAGAGACAGAGAGAGAGAGACAGAGACACAAACCAAACCCAAACCAAGCCCAGAGGCAGAGACAACCCAGAGAGACAGAGATAACCCAGAGAGACAGAGAGAGACAGAGAGACAGAGAGGCAGACAGCCAGAGAGACAGAGAGAGAGAGAGACAGAGACCCAACCCCAAACCAAACCCAAACCCAAACCAAACCCAAACCGAACCCAAACCCAAACCAAACCAAACCCAAACCAAACCGAAACCAAACCCAAACCAAGCCCAGAGGCAGAGAGAACCCAGAGAGACAGAGAGAACCCAGAGAGACAGAGACAACCCAGAGAGACAGAGAGAGAGACAGAGACCCAAACCAAACCCAAACCAAGCCCAGAGGCAGAGAGAACCCAGAGAGACAGAGATAACCCAGAGAGACAGAGAGAGACAGAGAGACAGAGAGGCAGACAGCCAGAGAGACAGAGAGAGAGAGAGAGACAGAGACCCAAACCCAAACCCAAACCCAAACCAAACCCAAACCAAACCCAGAGAGACAGAGAGAGACAGAGAGAGAGATAGAGAGAGAGACAAGGACCCAAAACAAACCCAAACCAAACCCAAACCCAAACCAAGCCCAGAGGCGGAGAGAACCCAGAGAGACAGAGAGAACCCAGAGAGACAGAGAGAGAGAGACAGAGGCCCAAACCAAACCCAAACCAAGCCCAGAGGCAGAGAGAACCCAGAGAGACAGAGATAACCCAGAGAGACAGAGAGACAGAGAGGCAGACAGCCAGAGAGACAGAGAGAGAGACAGAGACCCAAACCCAAACCCAAACCAAACCCAAACCAAGCCCAGAGGCAGAGAGAACCCAGAGAGACAGAGATAACCCAGAGAGACAGAGAGAGACAGAGAGACAGAGAGGCAGACAGCCAGAGAGACAGAGAGAGAGACAGAGACCCAAACCCAAACCCAAACCAAACCCAAACCAAGCCCAGAGGCAGAGAGAACCCGGAGAGACAGAGAGAACCCAGAGAGACAGAGAGAGAGATAGAGAGACAGAGACCCAAACCAAACCCAAACCAAACCCAAACCAAACCAAACCTAAACCAAACCAAACCCAAACCAAACCCAAACCAAACCAAACCAAACCCAAACCAAACCAAACCCAAACCAAACCAAACCCAAACCCAAACCCAAACCCAAACCCAAACCAAGCCCAAACCCAAACCAAACCCGAACCCAAACCCAAACCAAACCCAGAGGCAGAGAGAGACAGAGAGACAGAGAGCCAGACAGCCAGAGACAGAGAGAGACAGAGAGACAGAGAGACAGACAGCCAGAGACAGAGAGAGACAGAGAGACAGAGAGACAGACAGCCAGAGACAGAGAGAGACAGAGAGAAACAGAGAGACAGACAGCCAGAGACAGAGAGAGACAGAGAGAGACAGAGAGACAGAGAGAGAACCAAACCAAACCCAAACCCAAACCCAAACCCAAACCAAACCCAAACCAAACCCAAACCAAACCAAACCCAGAGAGACAGAGAGACAGACATCCAGAGAGAGAGAGAGAGACAGAGAGACAGAAAGAGACCCATACCCAACCAAACCCAAACCAAACCAAACCCAAACCCAAACCAAACCCAAACCCAAACCAAACCAAACCAATCCCAAACCAAGCCCAGAGGCAGAGAGAACCCAGAGAGACAGAGAGAGAGAGAGAGACAGAGACCCAAACCCAAACCCAAACCAAGCCCAGAGGCAGAGAGAACCCAGAGAGATAGAGAGAACCCAGAGAGACAGAGAGAGAGAGAGAGACAGAGACCCAAACCAAACCCAAACCAAGCCCAGAGGCAGAGAGAACCCAGAGAGACAGAGATAACCCAGAGAGACAGAGAGAGACAGAGAGACAGAGAGGTAGACAGCCAGAGAGACAGAGAGAGAGAGAGACAGACACCCAAACCCAAACCAAACCCAAACCCAAACCAAACCCAAACCAAACCCAAACCCAAACCAAACCCAAACCCAAACCAAACCAAACCCAAACCAAACCGAAACCAAACCCAAACCAAGCCCAGAGGCAGAGAGAACCCAGAGAGACAGAGAGAACCCAGAGAGACAGAGAGAGAGAGACAGAGACCCAACCCAAACCCAAACCAAGCCCAGAGGCAGAGAGAACCCAGAGAGACAGAGATAACCCAGAGAGACAGAGAGAGACAGAGAGACAGAGAGGCAGACAGCCAGAGAGACAGAGAGAGAGACAGAGACCCAAACCCAAACCCAAACCAAAAACAAACCAAGCCCAGAGGCAGAGAGAACCCGGAGAGACAGAGAGAACCCAGAGAGACAGAGAGAGAGATAGAGAGACAGAGACCCAAACCAAACCCAAACCCAAACCCAAACCCAAACCAAGCCCAGAGAGACAGAGAGAGACAGAGAGAGAGATAGAGAGAGAGACAAAGACCCAAACCAAACCCAAACCAAACCCAAACCCAAACCAAGCCCAGAGGCGGAGAGAACCCAGAGAGACAGAGAGAACCCAGAGAGACAGAGAGAGAGAGACAGAGGCCCAAACCAAACCCAAACCAAGCCCAGAGGCAGAGAGAACCCAGAGAGACAGAGATAACCCAGAGAGACAGAGAGACAGAGAGGCAGACAGCCAGAGAGACAGAGAGAGAGACAGAGACCCAAACCCAAACCCAAACCAAACCCAAACCAAGCCCAGAGGCAGAGAGAACCCAGAGAGACAGAGATAACCCAGAGAGACAGAGAGAGACAGAGAGACAGAGAGGCAGACAGCCAGAGAGACAGAGAGAGAGACAGAGACCCAAACCCAAACCCAAACCAAACCCAAACCAAGCCCAGAGGCAGAGAGAACCCGGAGAGACAGAGAGAACCCAGAGAGACAGAGAAAGAGATAGAGAGACAGAGACCCAAACCAAACCCAAACCAAACCCAAACCAAACCAAACCTAAACCAAACCAAACCCAAACCAAACCCAAACCAAACCAAACCAAACCCAAACCAAACCAAACCCAAACCAAACCAAACCCAAACCCAAACCCAAACCCAAACCCAAACCAAGCCCAAACCCAAACCAAACCCGAACCCAAACCCAAACCAAACCCAGAGGCAGAGAGAGACAGAGAGACAGAGAGACAGACAGCCAGAGACAGAGAGAGACAGAGAGACAGAGAGACAGACAGCCAGAGACAGAGAGAGACAGAGAGACAGAGAGACAGACAGCCAGAGACAGAGAGAGACAGAGAGAAACAGAGAGACAGACAGCCAGAGACAGAGAGAGACAGAGAGAGACAGAGAGACAGAGAGAGAACCAAACCAAACCCAAACCCAAACCCAAACCCAAACCAAACCCAAACCAAACCCAAACCAAACCAAACCCAGAGAGACAGAGAGACAGACATCCAGAGAGAGAGAGAGAGACAGAGAGACAGAAAGAGACCCATACCCAACCAAACCCAAACCAAACCAAACCCAAACCCAAACCAAACCCAAACCCAAACCAAACCAAACCAATCCCAAACCAAGCCCAGAGGCAGAGAGAACCCAGAGAGACAGAGAGAGAGAGAGAGACAGAGACCCAAACCCAAACCCAAACCAAGCCCAGAGGCAGAGAGAACCCAGAGAGATATAGAGAACCCAGAGAGACAGAGAGAGAGAGAGAGACAGAGACCCAAACCAAACCCAAACCAAGCCCAGAGGCAGAGAGAACCCAGAGAGACAGAGATAACCCAGAGAGACAGAGAGAGACAGAGAGACAGAGAGGTAGACAGCCAGAGAGACAGAAAGAGAGAGAGACAGACACCCAAACCCAAACCAAACCCAAACCCAAACCAAACCCAAACCAAACCCAAACCCACACCAAACCAAACCCAAACCAAACCGAAACCAAACCCAAACCAAGCCCAGAGGCAGAGAGAACCCAGAGAGACAGAGAGAACCCAGAGAGACAGAGAGAACCCAGAGAGACAGAGAGAGAGAGACAGAGACCCAAACCAAACCCAAACCAAGCCCAGAGGCAGAGAGAACCCAGAGAGACAGAGATAACCCAGAGAGACAGAGAGACAGAGAGGCAGACAGCCAGAGAGACAGAGAGAGAGACAGAGACCCAAACCCAAACCCAAACCAAACCCAAACCAAGCCCAGAGGCAGAGAGAACCCAGAGAGACAGAGATCACCCAGAGAGACAGAGAGAGACAGAGAGACAGAGAGGCAGACAGCCAGAGAGACAGAGAGAGAGACAGAGACCCAAACCCAAACCCAAACCAAACCCAGAGGCAGAGAGAACCCAGAGAGATATAGAGAACCCAGAGAGACAGAGAGAGAGAGAGAGACAGAGACCCAAACCAAACCCAAACCAAGCCCAGAGGCAGAGAGAACCCAGAGAGACAGAGATAACCCAGAGAGACAGAGAGAGACAGAGAGACAGAGAGGTAGACAGCCAGAGAGACAGAAAGAGAGAGAGACAGACACCCAAACCCAAACCAAACCCAAACCCAAACCAAACCCAAACCAAACCCAAACCCACACCAAACCAAACCCAAACCAAACCGAAACCAAACCCAAACCAAGCCCAGAGGCAGAGAGAACCCAGAGAGACAGAGAGAACCCAGAGAGACAGAGAGAACCCAGAGAGACAGAGAGAGAGAGACAGAGACCCAAACCAAACCCAAACCAAGCCCAGAGGCAGAGAGAACCCAGAGAGACAGAGATAACCCAGAGAGACAGAGAGACAGAGAGGCAGACAGCCAGAGAGACAGAGAGAGAGACAGAGACCCAAACCCAAACCCAAACCAAACCCAAACCAAGCCCAGAGGCAGAGAGAACCCAGAGAGACAGAGATCACCCAGAGAGACAGAGAGAGACAGAGAGACAGAGAGGCAGACAGCCAGAGAGACAGAGAGAGAGACAGAGACCCAAACCCAAACCCAAACCAAACCCAAACCAAGCCCAGAGGCAGAGAGAACCCGGAGAGACAGAGAGAACCCAGAGAGACAGAGAGAGAGATAGAGAGACAGAGACCCAAACCAAACCCAAACCAAACCCAAACCAAACCAAACCTAAACCAAACCAAACCCAAACCAAACCCAAACCAAACCAAACCAAACCCAAACCAAACCCAAACCAAACCACACCAAGAGAGACAGAGAGACAGACATCCAGAGAGAGAGAGAGAGAGAGAGAGAGACAGAGAGACAGAAAGAGACCCATACCAAACCACACCCAAACCCAAACCGAACCCAAACCAAACCCAAACCCAAACCAAACCCAAACCAAACCCAGAGGCAGAGAGAACCCAGAGAGACAGAGAGAGACAGAGAGTGAGAGACAGAGACCCAAACCAAACCCAAACCAAACCAAACCCAAACCCAAACCAAACCCAAACCAAACCAAACCCAAACCCAAACCAAACCAATCCCAAACCAAGCCCAGAGGCAGAGAGAACCCAGAGAGACAGAGAGAGAGAGAGAGACAGAGACCCAAACCCAAACCCAAGCCCAAACCAAACCCAAACCAAGCCCAGAGGCAGAGAGAACCCAAAGAGATAGAGAGAACCCAGAGAGACAGAGAGAGAGAGACAGAGACACAAACCAAACCCAAACCAAGCCCAGAGGCAGAGACAACCCAGAGAGACAGAGATAACCCAGAGAGACAGAGAGAGACAGAGAGACAGAGAGGCAGACAGCCAGAGAGACAGAGAGAGAGAGAGACAGAGACCCAACCCCAAACCAAACCCAAACCCAAACCAAACCCAAACCGAACCCAAACCCAAACCAAACCAAACCCAAACCAAACCGAAACCAAACCCAAACCAAGCCCAGAGGCAGAGAGAACCCAGAGAGACAGAGAGAACCCAGAGAGACAGAGACAACCCAGAGAGACAGAGAGAGAGACAGAGACCCAAACCAAACCCAAACCAAGCCCAGAGGCAGAGAGAACCCAGAGAGACAGAGATAACCCAGAGAGACAGAGAGAGACAGAGAGACAGAGAGGCAGACAGCCAGAGAGACAGAGAGAGAGAGAGAGACAGAGACCCAAACCCAAACCCAAACCCAAACCAAACCAAAACCAAACCCAGAGAGACAGAGAGAGACAGAGAGAGAGATAGAGAGAGAGACAAGGACCCAAACCAAACCCAAACCAAACCCAAACCCAAACCAAGCCCAGAGGCGGAGAGAACCCAGAGAGACAGAGAGAACCCAGAGAGACAGAGAGAGAGAGACAGAGGCCCAAACCAAACCCAAACCAAGCCCAGAGGCAGAGAGAACCCAGAGAGACAGAGATAACCCAGAGAGACAGAGAGACAGAGAGGCAGACAGCCAGAGAGACAGAGAGAGAGACAGAGACCCAAACCCAAACCCAAACCAAACCCAAACCAAGCCCAGAGGCAGAGAGAACCCAGAGAGACAGAGATAACCCAGAGAGACAGAGAGAGACAGAGAGACAGAGAGGCAGACAGCCAGAGAGACAGAGAGAGAGACAGAGACCCAAACCCAAACCCAAACCAAACCCAAACCAAGCCCAGAGGCAGAGAGAACCCGGAGAGACAGAGAGAACCCAGAGAGACAGAGAGAGAGATAGAGAGACAGAGACCCAAACCAAACCCAAACCAAACCCAAACCAAACCAAACCTAAACCAAACCAAACCCAAACCAAACCCAAACCAAACCAAACCAAACCCAAACCAAACCAAACCCAAACCAAACCAAACCCAAACCCAAACCCAAACCCAAACCCAAACCAAGCCCAAACCCAAACCAAACCCGAACCCAAACCCAAACCAAACCCAGAGGCAGAGAGAGACAGAGAGACAGAGAGCCAGACAGCCAGAGACAGAGAGAGACAGAGAGACAGAGAGACAGACAGCCAGAGACAGAGAGAGACAGAGAGACAGAGAGACAGACAGCCAGAGACAGAGAGAGACAGAGAGAAACAGAGAGACAGACAGCCAGAGACAGAGAGAGACAGAGAGAGACAGAGAGACAGAGAGAGAACCAAACCAAACCCAAACCCAAACCCAAACCCAAACCAAACCCAAACCAAACCCAAACCAAACCAAACCCAGAGAGACAGAGAGACAGACATCCAGAGAGAGAGAGAGAGACAGAGAGACAGAAAGAGACCCATACCCAACCAAACCCAAACCAAACCAAACCCAAACCCAAACCAAACCCAAACCCAAACCAAACCAAACCAATCCCAAACCAAGCCCAGAGGCAGAGAGAACCCAGAGAGACAGAGAGAGAGAGAGAGACAGAGACCCAAACCCAAACCCAAACCAAGCCCAGAGGCAGAGAGAACCCAGAGAGATAGAGAGAACCCAGAGAGACAGAGAGAGAGAGAGAGACAGAGACCCAAACCAAACCCAAACCAAGCCCAGAGGCAGAGAGAACCCAGAGAGACAGAGATAACCCAGAGAGACAGAGAGAGACAGAGAGACAGAGAGGTAGACAGCCAGAGAGACAGAGAGAGAGAGAGACAGACACCCAAACCCAAACCAAACCCAAACCCAAACCAAACCCAAACCAAACCCAAACCCAAACCAAACCAAACCCAAACCAAACCGAAACCAAACCCAAACCAAGCCCAGAGGCAGAGAGAACCCAGAGAGACAGAGAGAGAGAGACAGAGACCCAACCCAAACCCAAACCAAGCCCAGAGGCAGAGAGAACCCAGAGAGACAGAGATAACCCAGAGAGACAGAGAGAGACAGAGAGACAGAGAGGCAGACAGCCAGAGAGACAGAGAGAGAGACAGAGACCCAAACCCAAACCCAAACCAAAAACAAACCAAGCCCAGAGGCAGAGAGAACCCGGAGAGACAGAGAGAACCCAGAGAGACAGAGAGAGAGATAGAGAGACAGAGACCCAAACCAAACCCAAACCCAAACCCAAACCCAAACCAAGCCCAGAGAGACAGAGAGAGACAGAGAGAGAGATAGAGAGAGAGACAAAGACCCAAACCAAACCCAAACCAAACCCAAACCCAAACCAAGCCCAGAGGCGGAGAGAACCCAGAGAGACAGAGAGAACCCAGAGAGACAGAGAGAGAGAGACAGAGGCCCAAACCAAACCCAAACCAAGCCCAGAGGCAGAGAGAACCCAGAGAGACAGAGATAACCCAGAGAGACAGAGAGACAGAGAGGCAGACAGCCAGAGAGACAGAGAGAGAGACAGAGACCCAAACCCAAACCCAAACCAAACCCAAACCAAGCCCAGAGGCAGAGAGAACCCAGAGAGACAGAGATAACCCAGAGAGACAGAGAGAGACAGAGAGACAGAGAGGCAGACAGCCAGAGAGACAGAGAGAGAGACAGAGACCCAAACCCAAACCCAAACCAAACCCAAACCAAGCCCAGAGGCAGAGAGAACCCGGAGAGACAGAGAGAACCCAGAGAGACAGAGAGAGAGATAGAGAGACAGAGACCCAAACCAAACCCAAACCAAACCCAAACCAAACCAAACCTAAACCAAACCAAACCCAAACCAAACCCAAACCAAACCAAACCAAACCCAAACCAAACCAAACCCAAACCAAACCAAACCCAAACCCAAACCCAAACCCAAACCCAAACCAAGCCCAAACCCAAACCAAACCCGAACCCAAACCCAAACCAAACCCAGAGGCAGAGAGAGACAGAGAGACAGAGAGACAGACAGCCAGAGACAGAGAGAGACAGAGAGACAGAGAGACAGACAGCCAGAGACAGAGAGAGACAGAGAGACAGAGAGACAGACAGCCAGAGACAGAGAGAGACAGAGAGAAACAGAGAGACAGACAGCCAGAGACAGAGAGAGACAGAGAGAGACAGAGAGACAGAGAGAGAACCAAACCAAACCCAAACCCAAACCCAAACCCAAACCAAACCCAAACCAAACCCAAACCAAACCAAACCCAGAGAGACAGAGAGACAGACATCCAGAGAGAGAGAGAGAGACAGAGAGACAGAAAGAGACCCATACCCAACCAAACCCAAACCAAACCAAACCCAAACCCAAACCAAACCCAAACCCAAACCAAACCAAACCAATCCCAAACCAAGCCCAGAGGCAGAGAGAACCCAGACAGACAGAGAGAGAGAGAGAGACAGAGACCCAAACCCAAACCCAAACCAAGCCCAGAGGCAGAGAGAACCCAGAGAGATATAGAGAACCCAGAGAGACAGAGAGAGAGAGAGAGACAGAGACCCAAACCAAACCCAAACCAAGCCCAGAGGCAGAGAGAACCCAGAGAGACAGAGATAACCCAGAGAGACAGAGAGAGACAGAGAGACAGAGAGGTAGACAGCCAGAGAGACAGAGAGAGAGAGAGACAGACACCCAAACCCAAACCAAACCCAAACCCAAACCAAACCCAAACCAAACCCAAACCCACACCAAACCAAACCCAAACCAAACCGAAACCAAACCCAAACCAAGCCCAGAGGCAGAGAGAACCCAGAGAGACAGAGAGAACCCAGAGAGACAGAGAGAGAGAGACAGAGACCCAAACCAAACCCAAACCAAGCCCAGAGGCAGAGAGAACCCAGAGAGACAGAGATAACCCAGAGAGACAGAGAGAGACAGAGAGACAGAGAGGCAGACAGCCAGAGAGACAGAGAGAGAGACAGAGACCCAAACCCAAACCCAAACCAAACCCAAACCAAGCCCAGAGGCAGAGAGAACCCAAAGAGATAGAGAGAACCCAGAGAGACAGAGAGAGAGCGACAGAGACACAAACCAAACCCAAACCAAGCCCAGAGGCAGAGACAACCCAGAGAGACAGAGATAACCCAGAGAGACAGAGAGAGACAGAGAGACAGAGAGGCAGACAGCCAGAGAGACAGAGAGAGAGACAGAGACCCAAACCAAACCCAAACCAAGCCCAGAGGCAGAGAGAACCCAGAGAGACAGAGATAACCCAGAGAGACAGAGAGAGACAGAGAGACAGAGAGGCAGACAGCCAGAGAGACAGAGAGAGAGACAGAGACCCAAACCCAAACCCAAACCAAACCCAAACCAAGCCCAGAGGCAGAGAGAACCCGGAGAGACAGAGAGAACCCAGAGAGACAGAGAGAGAGATAGAGAGACAGAGACCCAAACCAAACCCAAACCAAACCCAAACCAAACCAAACCTAAACCAAACTAAACCCAAACCAAACCCAAACCAAACCCAAACCAAACCAAACCAAACCCGAACCAAACCCAAACCAAACCACACCAAGAGAGACAGAGAGACAGACATCCAGAGAGAGAGAGAGAGAGAGAGAGACAGAGACCCAAACCAAACCCAAACCAAACCAAACCCAAACCCAAACCAAACCCAAACCAAACCAAACCCAAACCCAAACCAAACCAATCCCAAACCAAGCCCAGAGGCAGAGAGAACCCCGAGAGACAGAGAGAGAGAGAGAGACAGAGACGCAAACCAAACCCAAACCAAACCAAACCAAACCCAAACCAAACCAAACCCAAACCAAACCCAAACCAAACCCAAACCAAACCCAAACCAAACCCAAACCAAACCCAAACCAAACCCAAACCCAAACCCAGAGAGACAGAGAGAGACAGAGAGTGAGAGACAGAGACCCAAACCAAACCCAAACCAAACCAAACCCAAACCAAAACCAAACCCAAACCAAACCAAACCCAAACCCAAACCAAACCAAACCAATCCCAAACCAAGCCCAGAGGCAGAGAGAACCCAGAGAGACAGAGAGAGAGAGAGAGACAGAGACCCAAACCCAAACCCAAACCAACCCCAAACCAAGCCCAGAGGCAGAGAGAACCCAGAGAGATAGAGAGAACCCAGAGAGACAGAGAGAGAGAGAGACAGAGACCCAAGCCAAACCCAAACCAAGCCCAGAGGCAGAGAAAACCCAGAGAGACAGAGATAACCCAGAGAGACAGAGAGAGACAGAGAGACAGAGAGGCAGACAGCCAGAGAGACAGAGAGAGAGAGAGACAAAGACCCAAACCCAAACCAAACCCAAACCCAAACCAAACCCAAACCAAACCCAAACCCAAACCAAACCAAACCCAAACCAAACCGAAACCAAACCCAAACCAAACCCAAACCCAAACCAAACCCAAACCAAACCCAAACCCAAACCAAACCAAACCCAAACCAAACCGAAACCAAACCCAAACCAAGCCCAGAGGCAGAGAGAACCCAGAGAGACACAGAGAACCCAGAGAGACAGAGAGAACCCAGAGAGACAGAGAGAACCCAGAGAGACAGAGAGAGAGACAGAGACCCAAACCAAACCCAAACCAAGCCCAGAGGCAAAGAGAACCCAGAGAGACAGAGATAACCCAGAGAGACAGAGATAACCCAGAGAGACAGAGAGAGACAGAGAGACAGAGAGAGAGAGAGACAGAGACCCAAACCCAAACCCAAACCCAAACCAAACCCAAACCAAACCCAGAGAGACAGAGAGAGACAGACAGAGAGATAGAGAGAGAGACAAAGACCCAAACCAAACCCAAACCAAACCCAAACCCAAACCAAGCCCAGAGGCAGAGAGAACCCAGAGAGACAGAGAGAACCCAGAGAGACAGAGAGAGAGAGACAGAGACCCAAACCAAACCCAAACCAAGCCCAGAGGCAGAGAGAACCCAGAGAGACAGAGATAACCCAGAGAGACAGAGAGAGACAGAGAGACAGAGAGGCAGACAGCCAGAGAGACGGAGAGAGAGACAGAGACCCAAACCCAAACCCAAACCAAACCCAAACCAAGCCCAGAGGCAGAGAGAACCCGGAGAGACAGAGAGAACCCAGAGAGACAGAGAGAGAGATAGAGAGACAGAGACCCAAACCAAACCAAACCCAAACCCAAACCCAAACCCAAACCCAAACCAAGCCCAAACCCAAACCAAACCCGAACCCAAACCCAAACCAAACCCAGAGGCAGAGAGAGACAGAGAGACAGAGAGACAGACAGCCAGAGACAGAGAGAGACAGAGAGACAGAGAGACAGACAGCCAGAGACAGAGAGAGACAGAGAGACAGAGAGACAGACAGCCAGAGACAGAGAGAGACAGAGAGACAGAGAGACAGACAGCCAGAGACAGAGAGAGACAGAGAGACAGAGAGACAGATAGCCAGAGACAGAGAGAGACAGAGAGAAACAGAGAGACAGACAGCCAGAGACAGAGAGAGACAGAGAGAGACAGAGAGACAGAGAGAGAACCAAACCAAACCCAAACCCAAACCCAAACCCAAACCAAACCCAAACCAAACCCAAACCCAAACCAAACCCAAACCCAAACCAAACCAAACCAATCCCAAACCAAGCCCAGAGGCAGAGAGAACCCAGAGAGACAGAGATAGAGAGAGAGACAGAGACCCAAACCAAACCCAAACCAAGCCCAGAGGCCGAGAGAACCCAGAGAGACAGAGATAACCCAGAGAGACAGAGAGAGACAGAGAGACAGAGAGGTAGACCGCCAGAGAGACAGAGAGAGAGAGAGACAGACACCCAAACCCAAACCAAACCCAAACCCAAACCAAACCCAAACCAAACCCAAACCAAACCCAAACCCAAACCAAACCAAACCCAAACCAAACCGAAACCAAACCCAAACCAAGCCCAGAGGCAGAGAGAACCCAGAGAGACAGAGAGAACTCAGAGAGACAGAGAGAGAGACAGAGACCCAAACCAAACCCAAACCAAGCCCAGAGGCAGAGAGAACCCAGAGAGACAGAGATAACCCAGAGAGACAGAGAGAGACAGAGAGACAGAGAGGCAGACAGCCAGAGAGACAGAGAGAGAGAGAGACAGAGACCCAAACCCAAACCCAAACCCAAACCCAAACCCAAACCCAAACCAAGCCCAGAGGCAGAGAGAACCCAGAGAGACAGAGAGAGAGAGACAGAGACCCAAACCAAACCCAAACCAAGCCCAGAGGCAGAGAGAACCCAGAGAGACAGAGATAACCCAGAGAGACAGAGAGAGACAGAGAGACAGAGAGGCAGACAGCCAGAGAGACAGAGAGAGAGACAGAGACCCAAACCCAAACCCAAACCAAAAACAAACCAAGCCCAGAGGCAGAGAGAACCCGGAGAGACAGAGAGAACCCAGAGAGACAGAGAGAGAGATAGAGAGACAGAGACCCAAACCAAACCCAAACCCAAACCCAAACCCAAACCCAAACCAAGCCCAAACCCAAACCAAACCCGAACCCAAACCCAAACCAAACCCAGAGACAGAGAGAGACAGAGAGACAGAGAGACAGACAGCCAGAGACAGAGAGAGACAGAGAGACAGAGAGACAGACAGCCAGAGACAGAGAGAGATAGAGAGAAACAGAGAGACAGAGAGACAGACAGCCAGAGACAGAGAGAGACAGAGAGAGACAGAGAGACAGAGAGAGAACCAAACCAAACCCAAACCCAAACCCAAACCCAAACCAAACCCAAACCAAACCCGAACCAAACCAAACCCAGAGAGACAGAGAGACAGACATCCAGAGAGAGAGAGAGAGACAGAGAGACAGAAAGAGACCCATACCCAACCAAACCCAAACCAAACCAAACCCAAACCCAAACCAAACCCAAACCCAAACCAAACCAAACCAATCCCAAACCAAGCCCAGAGGCAGAGAGAACCCAGAGAGACAGAGAGAGAGAGAGAGACAGAGACCCAAACCCAAACCCAAACCCAAACCAAACCCAAACCAAGCCCAGAGGCAGAGAGAACCCAAAGAGATAGAGAGAACCCAGAGAGACAGAGAGAGAGAGACAGAGACACAAACCAAACCCAAACCAAGCCCAGAGGCAGAGACAACCCAGAGAGACAGAGATAACCCAGAGAGACAGAGAGAGACAGAGAGACAGAGAGGCAGACAGCCAGAGAGACAGAGAGAGAGACAGAGACCCAAACCAAACCCAAACCAAGCCCAGAGGCAGAGAGAACCCAGAAAGACAGAGATAACCCAGAGAGACAGAGAGAGACAGAGAGACAGAGAGGCAGACAGCCAGAGAGACAGAGAGAGAGACAGAGACCCAAACCCAAACCCAAACCAAACCCAAACCAAGCCCAGAGGCAGAGAGAACCCGGAGAGACAGAGAGAGAGATAGAGAGACAGAGACCCAAACCAAACCCAAACCAAACCCAAACCAAACCAAACCTAAACCAAACCAAACCCAAACCAAACCCAAACCAAACCCAAACCAAACCAAACCAAACCCAAACCAAACCCAAACCAAACCACACCAAGAGAGACAGAGAGACAGACATCCAGAGAGAGAGAGAGAGAGAGAGACAGAGACCCAAACCAAACCCAAACCAAACCAAACCCAAACCCAAACCAAACCAATCCCAAACCAAGCCCAGAGGCAGAGAGAACCCAGAGAGACAGAGAGAGAGAGAGAGACAGAGACGCAAACCAAACCCAAACCAAACCAAACCAAACCCAAACCAAACCAAACCCAAACCAAACCCAAACCAAACCCAAACCAAACCCAAACCAAACCCAAACCCAAACCCAGAGAGACAGAGAGAGACAGAGAGTGAGAGACAGAGACCCAAACCAAACCCAAACCAAACCAAACCCAAACCAAAACCAAACCCAAACCAAACCAAACCCAAACCCAAACCAAACCAAACCAATCCCAAACCAAGCCCAGAGGCAGAGAGAACCCAGAGAGACAGAGATAGAGAGAGAGACAGAGACCCAAACCCAAACCCAAACCAACCCCAAACCAAGCCCAGAGGCAGAGAGAACCCAGAGAGATAGAGAGAACCCAGAGAGACAGAGAGAGAGAGAGACAGAGACCCAAGCCAAACCCAAACCAAGCCCAGAGGCAGAGAAAACCCAGAGAGACAGAGATAACCCAGAGAGACAGAGAGAGACAGAGAGACAGAGAGGCAGACAGCCAGAGAGACAGAGAGAGAGAGAGACAGAGACCCAAACCCAAACCAAACTCAAACCCAAACCAAACCCAAACCAAACCCAAACCCAAACCAAACCAAACCCAAACCAAACCGAAACCAAACCCAAACCAAGCCCAGAGGCAGAGAGAACCCAGAGAGACAGAGAGAACCCAGAGAGACAGAGAGAACCCAGAGAGACAGAGAGAACCCAGAGAGACAGAGAGAGAGACAGAGACCCAAACCAAACCCAAACCAAGCCCAGAGGCAAAGAGAACCCAGAGAGACAGAGATAACCCAGAGAGACAGAGAGAGACAGAGAGACAGAGAGGCAGACAGCCAGAGAGACAGAGAGAGAGAGAGACAGAGACCCAAACCCAAACCCAAACCCAAACCAAACCCAAACCAAACCCAGAGAGACAGAGAGAGACAGACAGAGAGATAGAGAGAGAGACAAAGGCCCAAACCAAACCCAAACCAAACCCAAACCCAAACCAAGCCCAGAGGCAGAGAGAACCCAGAGAGACAGAGAGAACCCAGAGAGACAGAGAGAGAGAGAGACAGAGACCCAAACCAAACCCAAACCAAGCCCAGAGGCAGAGAGAACCCAGAGAGACAGAGATAACCCAGAGAGACAGAGAGAGACAGAGAGACAGAGAGGCAGACAGCCAGAGAGACGGAGAGAGAGACAGAGACCCAAACCCAAACCCAAACCAAACCCAAACCAAGCCCAGAGGCAGAGAGAACCCGGAGAGACAGAGAGAACCCAGAGAGACAGAGAGAGAGATAGAGAGACAGAGACCCAAACCAAACCAAACCCAAACCCAAACCCAAACCCAAACCCAAACCAAGCCCAAACCCAAACCAAACCCGAACCCAAACCCAAACCAAACCCAGAGGCAGAGAGAGACAGAGAGACAGAGAGACAGACAGCCAGAGACAGAGAGAGACAGAGAGAGACAGAGAGACAGAGAGAGAACCAAACCAAACCCAAACCCAAACCCAAACCCAAACCAAACCCAAACCAAACCCAAACCAAACCAAACCCAGAGAGACAGAGAGACAGACATCCAGAGAGAGAGAGAGAGACAGAGAGACAGAAAGAGACCCATACCCAACCAAACCCAAACCAAACCAAACCCAAACCCAAACCAAACCCAAACCCAAACCAAACCAAACCAATCCCAAACCAAGCCCAGAGGCAGAGAGAACCCAGAGAGACAGAGAGAGAGAGAGAGACAGAGACCCAAACCCAAACCCAAACCAAGCCCAGAGGCAGAGAGAACCCAGAGAGATAGAGAGAACCCAGAGAGACAGAGAGAGAGAGAGAGACAGAGACCCAAACCAAACCCAAACCAAGCCCAGAGGCAGAGAGAACCCAGAGAGGCAGAGAGAACCCAGAGAGACAGAGAGAACTCAGAGAGACAGAGAGAGAGACAGAGACCCAAACCAAACCCAAACCAAGCCCAGAGGCAGAGAGAACCCAGAGAGACAGAGATAACCCAGAGAGACAGAGAGAGACAGAGAGACAGAGAGGCAGACAGCCAGAGAGACAGAGAGAGAGAGAGACAGAGACCCAAACCCAAACCCAAACCCAAACCAAGCCCAGAGGCAGAGAGAACCCAGAGAGACAGAGAGAACCCAGAGAGACAGAGAGAGAGAGACAGAGACCCAAACCAAACCCAAACCAAGCCCAGAGGCAGAGAGAACCCAGAGAGACAGAGATAACCCAGAGAGACAGAGAGAGACAGAGAGACAGAGAGGCAGACAGCCAGAGAGACAGAGAGAGAGACAGAGACCCAAACCAAACCCAAACCAAGCCCAGAGGCAGAGAGAACCCAGAGAGACAGAGAGAGAGAGAGACAGAGACCCAAGCCAAACCCAAACCAAGCCCAGAGGCAGAGAAAACCCAGAGAGACAGAGATAACCCAGAGAGACAGAGAGAGACAGAGAGACAGAGAGGCAGACAGCCAGAGAGACAGAGAGAGAGAGAGACAGAGACCCAAACCCAAACCAAACCCAAACCCAAACCAAACCCAAACCAAACCCAAACCCAAACCAAACCAAACCCAAACCAAACCGAAACCAAACCCAAACCAAGCCCAGAGGCAGAGAGAACCCAGAGAGACAGAGAGAACCCAGAGAGACAGAGAGAACCCAGAGAGACAGAGAGAACCCAGAGAGACAGAGAGAGAGACAGAGACCCAAACCAAACCCAAACCAAGCCCAGAGGCAAAGAGAACCCAGAGAGACAGAGATAACCCAGAGAGACAGAGAGAGACAGAGAGACAGAGAGGCAGACAGCCAGAGAGACAGAGAGAGAGAGAGACAGAGACCCAAACCCAAACCCAAACCCAAACCAAACCCAAACCAAACCCAGAGAGACAGAGAGAGACAGACAGAGAGATAGAGAGAGAGACAAAGACCCAAACCAAACCCAAACCAAACCCAAACCCAAACCAAGCCCAGAGGCAGAGAGAACCCAGAGAGACAGAGAGAGAGAGACAGAGACCCAAACCAAACCCAAACCAAGCCCAGAGGCAGAGAGAACCCAGAGAGACAGAGATAACCCAGAGAGACAGAGAGAGACAGAGAGACAGAGAGGCAGACAGCCAGAGAGACGGAGAGAGAGACAGAGACCCAAACCCAAACCCAAACCAAACCCAAACCAAGCCCAGAGGCAGAGAGAACCCGGAGAGACAGAGAGAACCCAGAGAGACAGAGAGAGAGATAGAGAGACAGAGACCCAAACCAAACCAAACCCAAACCCAAACCCAAACCCAAACCCAAACCAAGCCCAAACCCAAACCAAACCCGAACCCAAACCCAAACCAAACCCAGAGGCAGAGAGAGACAGAGAGACAGAGAGACAGACAGCCAGAGACAGAGAGAGACAGAGAGACAGAGAGACAGACAGCCAGAGACAGAGAGAGACAGAGAGACAGAGAGACAGACAGCCAGAGACAGAGAGAGACAGAGAGAAACAGAGAGACAGACAGCCAGAGACAGAGAGAGACAGAGAGAGACAGAGAGACAGAGAGAGAACCAAACCAAACCCAAACCCAAACCCAAACCCAAACCAAACCCAAACCAAACCCAAACCAGACCAAACCCAGAGAGACAGAGAGACAGACATCCAGAGAGAGAGAGAGAGACAGAGAGACAGAAAGAGACCCATACCCAACCAAACCCAAACCAAACCAAACCCAAACCCAAACCAAACCCAAACCCAAACCAAACCAAACCAATCCCAAACCAAGCCCAGAGGCAGAGAGAACCCAGAGAGACAGAGAGAGAGAGAGAGAGACAGAGACCCAAACCCAAACCCAAACCAAGCCCAGAGGCAGAGAGAACCCAGAGAGATAGAGAGAACCCAGAGAGACAGAGAGAGAGAGAGAGAGACAGAGACCCAAACCAAACCCAAACCAAGCCCAGAGGCAGAGAGAACCCAGAGAGACAGAGATAACCCAGAGAGACAGAGAGAGACAGAGAGACAGAGAGGTAGACAGCCAGAGAGACAGAGAGAGAGAGAGACAGACACCCAAACCCAAACCAAACCCAAACCCAAACCAAACCCAAACCCAAACCCAAACCAAACCAAACCCAAACCAAACCGAAACTAAACCCAAACCAAGCCCAGAGGCAGAGAGAACCCAGAGAGACAGAGAGAACTCAGAGAGACAGAGAGAGAGACAGAGACCCAAACCAAACCCAAACCAAGCCCAGAGGCAGAGAGAACCCAGAGAGACAGAGATAACCCAGAGAGACAGAGAGAGACAGAGAGACAGAGAGGCAGACAGCCAGAGAGACAGAGAGAGAGAGAGACAGAGACCCAAACCCAAACCCAAACCCAAACCAAGCCCAGAGGCAGAGAGAACCCAGAGAGACAGAGAGAACCCAGAGAGACAGAGAGAGAGAGACAGAGACCCAAACCAAACCCAAACCAAGCCCAGAGGCAGAGAGAACCCAGAGAGACAGAGATAACCCAGAGAGACAGAGAGAGACAGAGAGACAGAGAGGCAGACAGCCAGAGAGACAGAGAGAGAGACAGAGACCCAAACCTAAACCCAAACCAAAAACAAACCAAGCCCAGAGGCAGAGAGAACCCGGAGAGACAGAGAGAACCCAGAGAGACAGAGAGAGAGATAGAGAGACAGAGACCCAAACCAAACCCAAACCCAAACCCAAACCCAAACCAAGCCCAAACCCAAACCAAACCCGAACCCAAACCCAAACCAAACCCAGAGACAGAGAGAGACAGAGAGACAGAGAGACAGACAGCCAGAGACAGAGAGAGACAGAGAGACAGACAGCCAGAGACAGAGAGAGATAGAGAGAAACAGAGAGACAGAGAGACAGACAGCCAGAGACAGAGAGAGACAGAGAGAGACAGAGAGACAGAGAGAGAACCAAACCAAACCCAAACCCAAACCCAAACCCAAACCAAACCCAAACCAAACCCGAACCAAACCAAACCCAGAGAGACAGAGAGACAGACATCCAGAGAGAGAGAGAGAGACAGAGAGACAGAAAGAGACCCATACCCAACCAAACCCAAACCAAACCAAACCCAAACCCAAACCAATCCCAAACCCAAACCAAACCAAACCAATCCCAAACCAAGCCCAGAGGCAGAGAGAACCCAGAGAGACAGAGAGAGAGAGAGAGACAGAGACCCAAACCCAAACCCAAACCCAAACCAAACCCAAACCAAGCCCAGAGGCAGAGAGAACCCAAAGAGATAGAGAGAACCCAGAGAGACAGAGAGAGAGAGACAGAGACACAAACCAAACCCAAACCAAGCCCAGAGGCAGAGACAACCCAGAGAGACAGAGATAACCCAGAGAGACAGAGAGAGACAGAGAGACAGAGAGGCAGACAGCCAGAGAGACAGAGAGAGAGACAGAGACCCAAACCAAACCCAAACCAAGCCCAGAGGCAGAGAGAACCCAGAGAGACAGATATAACCCAGAGAGACAGAGAGAGACAGAGAGACAGAGAGGCAGACAGCCAGAGAGACAGAGAGAGAGACAGAGACCCAAACCCAAACCCAAACCAAACCCAAACCAAGCCCAGAGGCAGAGAGAACCCGGAGAGACAGAGAGAACCCAGAGAGACAGAGAGAGAGATAGAGAGACAGAGACCCAAACCAAACCCAAACCAAACCCAAACCAAACCAAACCTAAACCAAACCAAACCCAAACCAAACCCAAACCAAACCCAAACCAAACCAAACCAAACCCAAACCAAACCCAAACCAAACCACACCAAGAGAGACAGAGAGACAGACATCCAGAGAGAGAGAGAGAGAGAGAGACAGAGACCCAAACCAAACCCAAACCAAACCAAACCCAAACCCAAACCAAACCCAAACCAAACCCAGAGAGACAGAGAGAGACAAAGACCCAAACCAAACCCAAACCAAACCCAAACCCAAACCAAGCCCAGAGGCAGAGAGAACCCAGAGAGACAGAGAGAGAGAGACAGAGACCCAAACCAAACCCAAACCAAGCCCAGAGGCAGAGAGAACCCAGAGAGACAGAGATAACCCAGAGAGACAGAGAGAGACAGAGAGACAGAGAGGCAGACAGCCAGAGAGACGGAGAGAGAGACAGAGACCCAAACCCAAACCCAAACCAAACCCAAACCAAGCCCAGAGGCAGAGAGAACCCGGAGAGACAGAGAGAACCCAGAGAGACAGAGAGAGAGATAGAGAGACAGAGACCCAAACCAAACCAAACCCAAACCCAAACCCAAACCCAAACCCAAACCAAGCCCAAACCCAAACCAAACCCGAACCCAAACCCAAACCAAACCCAGAGGCAGAGAGAGACAGAGAGACAGAGAGACAGACAGCCAGAGACAGAGAGAGACAGAGAGACAGAGAGACAGACAGCCAGAGACAGAGAGAGACAGAGAGACAGAGAGACAGACAGCCAGAGACAGAGAGAGACAGAGAGAAACAGAGAGACAGACAGCCAGAGACAGAGAGAGACAGAGAGAGACAGAGAGACAGAGAGAGAACCAAACCAAACCCAAACCCAAACCCAAACCCAAACCAAACCCAAACCAAACCCAAACCAGACCAAACCCAGAGAGACAGAGAGACAGACATCCAGAGAGAGAGAGAGAGACAGAGAGACAGAAAGAGACCCATACCCAACCAAACCCAAACCAAACCAAACCCAAACCCAAACCAAACCCAAACCCAAACCAAACTAAACCAATCCCAAACCAAGCCCAGAGGCAGAGAGAACCCAGAGAGACAGAGAGAGAGAGAGAGAGACAGAGACCCAAACCCAAACCCAAACCAAGCCCAGAGGCAGAGAGAACCCAGAGAGATAGAGAGAACCCAGAGAGACAGAGAGAGAGAGAGAGAGACAGAGACCCAAACCAAACCCAAACCAAGCCCAGAGGCAGAGAGAACCCAGAGAGACAGAGATAACCCAGAGAGACAGAGAGAGACAGAGAGACAGAGAGGTAGACAGCCAGAGAGACAGAGAGAGAGAGAGACAGACACCCAAACCCAAACCAAACCCAAACCCAAACCAAACCCAAACCCAAACCCAAACCAAACCAAACCCAAACCAAACCGAAACTAAACCCAAACCAAGCCCAGAGGCAGAGAGAACCCAGAGAGACAGAGAGAACTCAGAGAGACAGAGAGAGAGACAGAGACCCAAACCAAACCCAAACCAAGCCCAGAGGCAGAGAGAACCCAGAGAGACAGAGATAACCCAGAGAGACAGAGAGAGACAGAGAGACAGAGAGGCAGACAGCCAGAGAGACAGAGAGAGAGAGAGACAGAGACCCAAACCCAAACCCAAACCCAAACCAAGCCCAGAGGCAGAGAGAACCCAGAGAGACAGAGAGAACCCAGAGAGACAGAGAGAGAGAGACAGAGACCCAAACCAAACCCAAACCAAGCCCAGAGGCAGAGAGAACCCAGAGAGACAGAGATAACCCAGAGAGACAGAGAGAGACAGAGAGACAGAGAGGCAGACAGCCAGAGAGACAGAGAGAGAGACAGAGACCCAAACCTAAACCCAAACCAAAAACAAACCAAGCCCAGAGGCAGAGAGAACCCGGAGAGACAGAGAGAACCCAGAGAGACAGAGAGAGAGATAGAGAGACAGAGACCCAAACCAAACCCAAACCCAAACCCAAACCCAAACCAAGCCCAAACCCAAACCAAACCCGAACCCAAACCCAAACCAAACCCAGAGACAGAGAGAGACAGAGAGACAGAGAGACAGACAGCCAGAGACAGAGAGAGACAGAGAGACAGACAGCCAGAGACAGAGAGAGATAGAGAGAAACAGAGAGACAGAGAGACAGACAGCCAGAGACAGAGAGAGACAGAGAGAGACAGAGAGACAGAGAGAGAACCAAACCAAACCCAAACCCAAACCCAAACCCAAACCAAACCCAAACCAAACCCGAACCAAACCAAACCCAGAGAGACAGAGAGACAGACATCCAGAGAGAGAGAGAGAGACAGAGAGACAGAAAGAGACCCATACCCAACCAAACCCAAACCAAACCAAACCCAAACCCAAACCAAACCCAAACCCAAACCAAACCAAACCAATCCCAAACCAAGCCCAGAGGCAGAGAGAACCCAGAGAGACAGAGAGAGAGAGAGAGACAGAGACCCAAACCCAAACCCAAACCCAAACCAAACCCAAACCAAGCCCAGAGGCAGAGAGAACCCAAAGAGATAGAGAGAACCCAGGGAGACAGAGAGAGAGAGACAGAGACACAAACCAAACCCAAACCAAGCCCAGAGGCAGAGACAACCCAGAGAGACAGAGATAACCCAGAGAGACAGAGAGAGACAGAGAGACAGAGAGGCAGACAGCCAGAGAGACAGAGAGAGAGACAGAGACCCAAACCAAACCCAAACCAAGCCCAGAGGCAGAGAGAACCCAGAGAGACAGAGATAACCCAGAGAGACAGAGAGAGACAGAGAGACAGAGAGGCAGACAGCCAGAGAGACAGAGAGAGAGACAGAGACCCAAACCCAAACCCAAACCAAACCCAAACCAAGCCCAGAGGCAGAGAGAACCCGGAGAGACAGAGAGAACCCAGAGAGACAGAGAGAGAGATAGAGAGACAGAGACCCAAACCAAACCCAAACCAAACCCAAACCAAACCAAACCTAAACCAAACCAAACCCAAACCAAACCCAAACCAAACCAAACCAAACCCAAACCCAAACCAAACCCAAACCAAACCAAACCCAAACCCAAACCAAACCAATCCCAAACCAAGCCCAGAGGCAGAGAGAACCCAGAGAGACAGAGAGAGAGAGAGACAGAGACGCAAACCAAACCCAAACCAAACCAAACCAAACCCAAACCAAACCAAACCCAAACCAAACCCAAACCAAACCCAAACCAAACCCAAACCAAACCCAAACCAAACCCAAACCCAAACTCAGAGAGACAGAGAGAGACAGAGAGTGAGAGACAGAGACCCAAACCAAACCCAAACCAAACCAAACCCAAACCAAAACCAAACCCAAACCAAACCAAACCCAAACCCAAACCAAACCAAACCAATCCCAAACCAAGCCCAGAGGCAGAGAGAACCCAGAGAGACAGAGAGAGAGAGAGAGACAGAGACCCAAACCCAAACCCAAACCAACCCCAAACCAAGCCCAGAGGCAGAGAGAACCCAGAGAGATAGAGAGAACCCAGAGAGACAGAGAGAGAGAGAGACAGAGACCCAAGCCAAACCCAAACCAAGCCCAGAGGCAGAGAAAACCCAGAGAGACAGAGATAACCCAGAGAGACAGAGAGAGACAGAGAGACAGAGAGGCAGACAGCCAGAGAGACAGAGAGAGAGAGAGACAGAGACCTAAACCCAAACCAAACCCAAACCCAAACCAAACCCAAACCAAACCCAAACCCAAACCAAACCAAACCCAAACCAAACCCAAACCAAACCCAAACCCAAACCAAACCAAACCAATCCCAAACCAAGCCCAGAGGCAGAGAGAACCCAGAGAGACAGAGAGAGAGAGAGAGACAGAGACCCAAACCCAAACCCAAACCAAGCCCAGAGGCAGAGAGAACCCAGAGAGATAGAGAGAACCCAGAGAGACAGAGAGAGAGAGAGAGACAGAGACCCAAACCAAACCCAAACCAAGCCCAGAGGCAGAGAGAACCCAGAGAGACAGAGAGAGACAGAGAGACAGAGAGGTAGACAGCCAGAGAGACAGAGAGAGAGAGAGACAGACACCCAAACCCAAACCAAACCCAAACCCAAACCAAACCCAAACCCAAACCCAAACCAAACCAAACCCAAACCAAACCGAAACTAAACCCAAACCAAGCCCAGAGGCAGAGAGAACCCAGAGAGACAGAGAGAACTCAGAGAGACAGAGAGAGAGACAGAGACCCAAACCAAACCCAAACCAAGCCCAGAGGCAGAGAGAACCCAGAGAGACAGAGATAACCCAGAGAGACAGAGAGAGACAGAGAGACAGAGAGGCAGACAGCCAGAGAGACAGAGAGAGAGAGAGACAGAGACCCAAACCCAAACCCAAACCCAAACCAAGCCCAGAGGCAGAGAGAACCCAGAGAGACAGAGAGAACCCAGAGAGACAGAGAGAGAGAGACAGAGACCCAAACCAAACCCAAACCAAGCCCAGAGGCAGAGAGAACCCAGAGAGACAGAGATAACCCAGAGAGACAGAGAGAGACAGAGAGACAGAGAGGCAGACAGCCAGAGAGACAGAGAGAGAGACAGAGACCCAAACCCAAACCCAAACCAAAAACAAACCAAGCCCAGAGGCAGAGAGAGACAGAGAGACAGAGAGACAGACAGCCAGAGACAGAGAGAGACAGAGAGACAGAGAGACAGACAGCCAGAGACAGAGAGAGATAGAGAGAAACAGAGAGACAGAGAGACAGACAGCCAGAGACAGAGAGAGACAGAGAGAGACAGAGAGACAGAGAGAGAACCAAACCAATCCCAAACCCAAACCCAAACCCAAACCAAACCCAAACCAAACCCGAACCAAACCAAACCCAGAGAGACAGAGAGACAGACATCCAGAGAGAGAGAGAGAGACAGAGAGACAGAAAGAGACCCATACCCAACCAAACCCAAACCAAACCAAACCCAAACCCAAACCAAACCCAAACCCAAACCAAACCAAACCAATCCCAAACCAAGCCCAGAGGCAGAGAGAACCCAGAGAGACAGAGAGAGAGAGAGAGACAGAGACCCAAACCCAAACCCAAACCCAAACCAAACCCAAACCAAGCCCAGAGGCAGAGACAACCCAGAGAGACAGAGATAACCCAGAGAGACAGAGAGAGACAGAGAGACAGAGAGGCAGACAGCCAGAGAGACAGAGAGAGAGACAGAGACCCAAACCAAACCCAAACCAAGCCCAGAGGCAGAGAGAACCCAGAGAGACAGAGATAACCCAGAGAGACAGAGAGAGACAGAGAGACAGAGAGGCAGACAGCCAGAGAGACAGAGAGAGAGACAGAGACCCAAACCCAAACCCAAACCAAACCCAAACCAAGCCCAGAGGCAGAGAGAACCCGGAGAGACAGAGAGAACCCAGAGAGACAGAGAGAGAGATAGAGAGACAGAGACCCAAACCAAACCCAAACCAAACCCAAACCAAACCAAACCTAAACCAAACCAAACCCAAACCAAACCCAAACCAAACCCAAACCAAACCAAACCAAACCCAAACCAAACCCAAACCAAACCACACCAAGAGAGACAGAGAGACAGACATCCAGAGAGAGAGAGAGAGAGAGAGACAGAGACCCAAACCAAACCCAAACCAAACCAAACCCAAACCCAAACCAAACCCAAACCAAACCAAACCCAAACCCAAACCAAACCAATCCCAAACCAAGCCCAGAGGCAGAGAGAACCCAGAGAGACAGAGAGAGAGAGAGACAGAGACGCAAACCAAACCCAAACCAAACCAAACCAAACCCAAACCAAACCAAACCCAAACCAAACCCAAACCAAACCCAAACCAAACCCAAACCCAAACTCAGAGAGACAGAGAGAGACAGAGAGTGAGAGACAGAGACCCAAACCAAACCCAAACCAAACCAAACCCAAACCAAAACCAAACCCAAACCAAACCAAACCCAAACCCAAACCAAACCAAACCAATCCCAAACCAAGCCCAGAGGCAGAGAGAACCCAGAGAGACAGAGAGAGAGAGAGAGACAGAGACCCAAACCCAAACCCAAACCAACCCCAAACCAAGCCCAGAGGCAGAGAGAACCCAGAGAGATAGAGAGAACCCAGAGAGACAGAGAGAGAGAGAGACAGAGACCCAAGCCAAACCCAAACCAAGCCCAGAGGCAGAGAAAACCCAGAGAGACAGAGATAACCCAGAGAGACAGAGAGAGACAGAGAGACAGAGAGGCAGACAGCCAGAGAGACAGAGAGAGAGAGAGACAGAGACCTAAACCCAAACCAAACCCAAACCCAAACCAAACCCAAACCAAACCCAAACCCAAACCAAACCAAACCCAAACCAAACCCAAACCAAACCCAAACCCAAACCAAACCAAACCAATCCCAAACCAAGCCCAGAGGCAGAGAGAACCCAGAGAGACAGAGAGAGAGAGAGAGACAGAGACCCAAACCCAAACCCAAACCAAGCCCAGAGGCAGAGAGAACCCAGAGAGATAGAGAGAACCCAGAGAGACAGAGAGAGAGAGAGAGACAGAGACCCAAACCAAACCCAAACCAAGCCCAGAGGCAGAGAGAACCCAGAGAGACAGAGAGAGACAGAGAGACAGAGAGGTAGACAGCCAGAGAGACAGAGAGAGAGAGAGACAGACACCCAAACCCAAACCAAACCCAAACCCAAACCAAACCCAAACCCAAACCCAAACCAAACCAAACCCAAACCAAACCGAAACTAAACCCAAACCAAGCCCAGAGGCAGAGAGAACCCAGAGAGACAGAGAGAACTCAGAGAGACAGAGAGAGAGACAGAGACCCAAACCAAACCCAAACCAAGCCCAGAGGCAGAGAGAACCCAGAGAGACAGAGATAACCCAGAGAGACAGAGAGAGACAGAGAGACAGAGAGGCAGACAGCCAGAGAGACAGAGAGAGAGAGAGACAGAGACCCAAACCCAAACCCAAACCCAAACCAAGCCCAGAGGCAGAGAGAACCCAGAGAGACAGAGAGAACCCAGAGAGACAGAGAGAGAGAGACAGAGACCCAAACCAAACCCAAACCAAGCCCAGAGGCAGAGAGAACCCAGAGAGACAGAGATAACCCAGAGAGACAGAGAGAGACAGAGAGACAGAGAGGCAGACAGCCAGAGAGACAGAGAGAGAGACAGAGACCCAAACCCAAACCCAAACCAAACCCAAACCAAGCCCAGAGGCAGAGAGAACCCGGAGAGACAGAGAGAACCCAGAGAGACAGAGAGAGAGATAGAGAGACAGAGACCCAAACCAAACCCAAACCAAACCCAAACCAAACCAAACCTAAACCAAACCAAACCCAAACCAAACCCAAACCAAACCCAAACCAAACCAAACCAAACCCAAACCAAACCCAAACCAAACCACACCAAGAGAGACAGAGAGACAGACATCCAGAGAGAGAGAGAGAGAGAGAGACAGAGACCCAAACCAAACCCAAACCAAACCAAACCCAAACCCAAACCAAACCCAAACCAAACCAAACCCAAACCCAAACCAAACCAATCCCAAACCAAGCCCAGAGGCAGAGAGAACCCAGAGAGACAGAGAGAGAGAGAGACAGAGACGCAAACCAAACCCAAACCAAACCAAACCCAAACCAAACCAAACCAAACCAAACCCAAACCAAACCAAACCCAAACCAAACCCAAACCAAACCCAAACCAAACCCAAACCAAACCCAAACCAAACCCAAACCCAAACCCAGAGAGACAGAGAGAGACAGAGAGTGAGAGACAGAGATCCAAACCAAACCCAAACCAAACCAAACCCAAACCAAAACCAAACCCAAACCAAACCAAACCCAAACCCAAACCAAACCAAACCAATCCCAAACCAAGCCCAGAGGCAGAGAGAACCCAGAGAGACAGAGAGAGAGAGAGAGACAGAGACCCAAACCCAAACCCAAACCAACCCCAAACCAAGCCCAGAGGCAGAGAGAACCCAGAGAGATAGAGAGAACCCAGAGAGACAGAGAGAGAGAGAGACAGAGACCCAAGCCAAACCCAAACCAAGCCCAGAGGCAGAGAAAACCCAGAGAGACAGAGATAACCCAGAGAGACAGAGAGAGACAGAGAGACAGAGAGGCAGACAGCCAGAGAGACAGAGAGAGAGAGAGACAGAGACCTAAACCCAAACCAAACCCAAACCCAAACCAAACCCAAACCAAACCCAAACCCAAACCAAACCAAACCCAAACCAAACCGAAACCAAACCCAAACCAAGCCCAGAGGCAGAGAGAACCCAGAGAGACAGAGAGAACCCAGAGAGACAGAGAGAACCCAGAGAGACAGAGAGAGAGACAGAGACCCAAACCAAACCCAAACCAAGCCCAGAGGCAAAGAGAACCCAGAGAGACAGAGATAACCCAGAGAGACAGAGAGAGACAGAGAGACAGAGAGGCAGACAGCCAGAGAGACAGAGAGAGAGAGAGACAGAGACCCAAACCCAAACCCAAACCAAACCCAAACCAAACCCAGAGAGACAGAGAGAGACAGACAGAGAGATAGAGAGAGAGACAAAGACCCAAACCAAACCCAAACCAAACCCAAACCCAAACCAAGCCCAGAGGCAGAGAGAACCCAGAGAGACAGAGAGAACCCAGAGAGACAGAGAGAGAGAGACAGAGACCCAAACCAAACCCAAACCAAGCCCAGAGGCAGAGAGAACCCAGAGAGACAGAGATAACCCAGAGAGACAGAGAGAGGCAGAGAGACAGAGAGGCAGACAGCCAGAGAGACGGAGAGAGAGACAGAGACCCAAACCCAAACCCAAACCAAACCCAAACCAAGCCCAGAGGCAGAGAGAACCCGGAGAGACAGAGAGAACCCAGAGAGACAGAGAGAGAGATAGAGAGACAGAGACCCAAACCAAACCAAACCCAAACCCAAACCCAAACCCAAACCCAAACCAAGCCCAAACCCAAACCAAACCCGAACCCAAACCCAAACCAAACCCAGAGGCAGAGAGAGACAGAGAGACAGAGAGACAGACAGCCAGAGACAGAGAGAGACAGAGAGACAGAGAGACAGACAGCCAGAGACAGAGAGAGACAGAGAGACAGAGAGACAGACAGCCAGAGACAGAGAGAGACAGAGAGAAACAGAGAGACAGACAGCCAGAGACAGAGAGAGACAGAGAGAGACAGAGAGACAGAGAGAGAACCAAACCAAACCCAAACCCAAACCCAAACCAAACCCAAACCAACCCCAAACCAAACCCAAACCAAACCAAACCCAGAGAGACAGAGAGACAGACATCCAGAGAGAGAGAGAGACAGAGAGACAGAAAGAGACCCATACCCAACCAAACCCAAACCAAACCAAACCCAAACCAAGCCCAGAGGCAGAGAGAACCCGGAGAGACAGAGAGAACCCAGAGAGACAGAGAGAGAGATAGAGAGACAGAGACCCAAACCAAACCCAAACCAAACCCAAACCAAACCAAACCTAAACCAAACCAAACCCAAACCAAACCCAAACCAAACCAAATCAAACCCAAACCAAACCCAAACCAAACCACACCAAGAGAGACAGAGAGACAGACATCCAGAGAGAGAGAGAGAGAGAGAGAGACAGAGAGACAGAAAGAGACCCATACCAAACCACACCCAAACCCAAACCGAACCCAAACCAAACCCAAACCCAAACCAAACCCAAACCAAACCCAGAGGCAGAGAGAACCCAGAGAGACAGAGAGAGACAGAGAGTGAGAGACAGAGACCCAAACCAAACCCAAACCCAAACCAAACCAAACCCAAACCCAAACCAAACCAATCCCAAACCAAGCCCAGAGGCAGAGAGAACCCAGAGAGACAGAGAGAGAGAGAGAGACAGAGACGCAAACCAAACCCAAACCAAACCAAACCAAACCCAAACCAAACCCAAACCAAACCAAACCCAAACCAAACCCAAACCAAACCCAAACCAAACCCAAACCAAACCCAAACCAAACCCAAACCCAAACCCAGAGAGACAGAGAGAGACAGAGAGTGAGAGACAGAGACCCAAACCAAACCCAAACCAAACCAAACCCAAACCAAAACCAAACCCAAACCAAACCAAACCCAAACCCAAACCAAACCAAACCAATCCCAAACCAAGCCCAGAGGCAGAGAGAACCCAGAGAGACAGAGAGAGAGAGAGAGACAGAGACCCAAACCCAAACCCAAACCAACCCCAAACCAAGCCCAGAGGCAGAGAGAACCCAGAGAGATAGAGAGAACCCAGAGAGACAGAGACCCAAGCCAAACCCAAACCAAGCCCAGAGGCAGAGAAAACCCAGAGAGACAGAGATAACCCAGAGAGACAGAGAGAGACAGAGAGACAGAGAGGCAGACAGCCAGAGAGACAGAGAGAGAGAGAGACAGAGACCCAAACCCAAACCAAACCCAAACCCAAACCAAACCCAAACCAAACCCAAACCCAAACCAAACCAAACCCAAACCAAACCGAAACCAAACCCAAACCAAGCCCAGAGGCAGAGAGAACCCAGAGAGACAGAGAGAACCCAGAGAGACAGAGAGAACCCAGAGAGACAGAGAGAACCCAGAGAGACAGAGAGAGAGAGACAGAGACCCAAACCAAACCCAAACCAAGCCCAGAGGCAGAGAGAACCCAGAGAGACAGAGAGAGACAGAGAGTGAGAGACAGAGACCCAAACCAAACCCAAACCAAACCAAACCCAAACCCAAACCAAACCCAAACCAAACCAAACCCAAACCCAAACCAAACCAATCCCAAACCAAGCCCAGAGGCAGAGAGAACCCAGAGAGACAGAGAGAGAGAGAGAGACAGAGACGCAAACCAAACCCAAACCAAACCAAACCAAACCCAAACCAAACCAAACCCAAACCAAACCCAAACCAAACCCAAACCAAACCCAAACCAAACCCAAACCAAACCCAAACCAAACCCAAACCAAACCCAAACCAAACCCAAACCAAACCCAGAGAGACAGAGAGAGACAGAGAGAGAGATAGAGAGAGAGACAAAGACCCAAACCAAACCCAAACCAAACCCAAACCCAAACCAAGCCCAGAGGCAGAGAGAACCCAGAGAGACAGAGAGAACCCAGAGAGACAGAGAGAGAGAGACAGAGGCCCAAACCAAACCCAAACCAAGCCCAGAGGCAGAGAGAACCCAGAGAGACAGAGATAACCCAGAGAGACAGGGAGACAGAGAGGCAGACAGCCAGAGAGACAGAGAGAGAGACAGAGACCCAAACCCAAACCCAAACCAAACCCAAACCAAGCCCAGAGGCAGAGAGAACCCAGAGAGACAGAGATAACCCAGAGAGACAGAGAGAGACAGAGAGACAGAGAGGCAGACAGCCAGAGAGACAGAGAGAGAGACAGAGACCCAAACCCAAACCCAAACCAAACCCAAACCAAGCCCAGAGGCAGAGAGAACCCGGAGAGACAGAGAGAACCCAGAGAGACAGAGAGAGAGATAGAGAGACAGAGACCCAAACCAAACCCAAACCAAACCCAAACCAAACCAAACCTAAACCAAACCAAACCCAAACCAAACCCAAACCAAACCAAACCAAACCCAAACCAAACCCAAACCAAACCACACCAAGAGAGACAGAGAGACAGACATCCAGAGAGAGAGAGAGAGAGAGAGAGACAGAGAGACAGAAAGAGACCCATACCAAACCACACCCAAACCCAAACCGAACCCAAACCAAACCCAAACCCAAACCAAACCCAAACCAAACCCAGAGGCAGAGAGAACCCAGAGAGACAGAGAGAGACAGAGAGTGAGAGACAGAGACCCAAACCAAACCCAAACCAAACCAAACCCAAACCCAAACCAAACCCAAACCAAACCAAACCCAAACCCAAACCAAACCAATCCCAAACCAAGCCCAGAGGCAGAGAGAACCCAGAGAGACAGAGAGAGAGAGAGAGACAGAGACGCAAACCAAACCCAAACCAAACCAAACCAAACCCAAACCAAACCAAACTCAAACCAAAACCAAACCCAAACCAAACCCAGAGAGACAGAGAGAGACAGAGAGAGAGATAGAGAGAGAGACAAAGACCCAAACCAAACCCAAACCAAACCCAAACCCAAACCAAGCCCAGAGGCAGAGAGAACCCAGAGAGACAGAGAGAACCCAGAGAGACAGAGAGAGAGAGAGACAGAGGCCCAAACCAAACCCAAACCAAACCAAACCCAAACCCAAACCCAAACCAAACCCAAACCAAACCAAACCCAAACCCAAACCAAACCAATCCCAAACCAAGCCCAGAGGCAGAGAGAACCCAGAGAGACAGAGAGAGAGAGAGAGACAGAGACGCAAACCAAACCCAAACCAAACCAAACCAAACCCAAACCAAACCAAACTCAAACCAAAACCAAACCCAAACCAAACCCAGAGAGACAGAGAGAGACAGAGAGAGAGATAGAGAGAGAGACAAAGACCCAAACCAAACCCAAACCAAACCCAAACCCAAACCAAGCCCAGAGGCAGAGAGAACCCAGAGAGACAGAGAGAACCCAGAGAGACAGAGAGAGAGAGAGACAGAGGCCCAAACCAAACCCAAACCAAACCAAACCCAAACCCAAACCCAAACCAAACCCAAACCAAACCAAACCCAAACCCAAACCAAACCAATCCCAAACCAAGCCCAGAGGCAGAGAGAACCCAGAGAGACAGAGAGAGAGAGAGAGACAGAGACGCAAACCAAACCCAAACCAAACCAAACCAAACCCAAACCAAACCAAACTCAAACCAAAACCAAACCCAAACCAAACCCAGAGAGACAGAGAGAGACAGAGAGAGAGATAGAGAGAGAGACAAAGACCCAAACCAAACCCAAACCAAACCCAAACCCAAACCAAGCCCAGAGGCAGAGAGAACCCAGAGAGACAGAGAGAACCCAGAGAGACAGAGAGAGAGAGACAGAGGCCCAAACCAAACCCAAACCAAACCAAACCCAAACCCAAACCAAACCAATCCCAAACCAAGCCCAGAGGCAGAGAGAACCCAGAGAGACAGAGAGAGAGAGAGAGACAGAGACGCAAACCAAACCCAAACCAAACCAAACCAAACCCAAACCAAACCAAACCCAAACCAAACCCAAACCAAACCCAAACCAAACCCAAACCAAACCCAAACCAAACCCAAACCAAACCCAGAGAGACAGAGAGAGACAGAGAGAGAGATAGAGAGAGAGACAAAGACCCAAACCAAACCCAAACCAAACCCAAACCCAAACCAAGCCCAGAGGCAGAGAGAACCCAGAGAGACAGAGAGAACCCAGAGAGACAGAGAGAGAGAGACAGAGGCCCAAACCAAACCCAAACCAAGCCCAGAGGCAGAGAGAACCCAGAGAGACAGAGATAACCCAGAGAGACAGGGAGACAGAGAGGCAGACAGCCAGAGAGACAGAGAGAGAGACAGAGACCCAAACCCAAACCCAAACCAAACCCAAACCAAGCCCAGAGGCAGAGAGAACCCAGAGAGACAGAGATAACCCAGAGAGACAGAGAGAGACAGAGAGACAGAGAGGCAGACAGCCAGAGAGACAGAGAGAGAGACAGAGACCCAAACCCAAACCCAAACCAAACCCAAACCAAGCCCAGAGGCAGAGAGAACCCGGAGAGACAGAGAGAACCCAGAGAGACAGAGAGAGAGATAGAGAGACAGAGACCCAAACCAAACCCAAACCAAACCCAAACCAAACCAAACCTAAACCAAACCAAACCCAAACCAAACCCAAACCAAACCAAACCAAACCCAAACCAAACCCAAACCAAACCACACCAAGAGAGACAGAGAGACAGACATCCAGAGAGAGAGAGAGAGAGAGAGAGACAGAGAGACAGAAAGAGACCCATACCAAACCACACCCAAACCCAAACCGAACCCAAACCAAACCCAAACCCAAACCAAACCCAAACCAAACCCAGAGGCAGAGAGAACCCAGAGAGACAGAGAGAGACAGAGAGTGAGAGACAGAGACCCAAACCAAACCCAAACCAAACCAAACCCAAACCCAAACCAAACCCAAACCAAACCAAACCCAAACCCAAACCAAACCAATCCCAAACCAAGCCCAGAGGCAGAGAGAACCCAGAGAGACAGAGAGAGAGAGAGAGACAGAGACGCAAACCAAACCCAAACCAAACCAAACCAAACCCAAACCAAACCAAACTCAAACCAAAACCAAACCCAAACCAAACCAAACCCAAACCCAAACCAAACCAAACCAATCCCAAACCAAGCCCAGAGGCAGAGAGAACCCAGAGAGACAGAGAGAGAGAGAGAGACAGAGACCCAAACCCAAACCCAAACCAACCCCAAACCAAGCCCAGAGGCAGAGAGAACCCAGAGAGATAGAGAGAACCCAGAGAGACAGAGACCCAAGCCAAACCCAAACCAAGCCCAGAGGCAGAGAAAACCCAGAGAGACAGAGATAACCCAGAGAGACAGAGAGAGACAGAGAGACAGAGAGGCAGACAGCCAGAGAGACAGAGAGAGAGAGAGACAGAGACCCAAACCCAAACCAAACCCAAACCCAAACCAAACCCAAACCAAACCCAAACCCAAACCAAACCAAACCCAAACCAAACCGAAACCAAACCCAAACCAAGCCCAGAGGCAGAGAGAACCCAGAGAGACAGAGAGAACCCAGAGAGACAGAGAGAACCCAGAGAGACAGAGATAACCCAGAGAGACAGAGAGAGACAGAGAGACAGAGAGGCAGACAGCCAGAGAGACATAGACCCAAACCCAAACCCAAACCAACCCCAAACCAAGCCCAGAGGCAGAGAGAACCCGGAGAGACAGAGAGAACCCAGAGAGACAGAGAGAGAGATAGAGAGACAGAGACCCAAACCAAACCAAACCCAAACCCAAACCCAAACCCAAACCCAAACCAAGCCCAAACCCAAACCAAACCCGAACCCAAACCCAGAGGCAGAGAGAACCCAGAGAGACAGAGAGAGACAGAGAGTGAGAGACAGAGACCCAAACCAAACCCAAACCAAACCAAACCCAAACCCAAACCAAACCCAAACCAAACCAAACCCAAACCCAAACCAAACCAATCCCAAACCAAGCCCAGAGGCAGAGAGAACCCAGAGAGACAGAGAGAGAGAGAGAGAGACAGAGACGCAAACCAAACCCAAACCAAACCAAACCAAACCCAAACCAAACCAAACCCAAACCAAACCCAAACCAAACCCAAACCAAACCCAAACCAAACCCAAACCAAACCCAAACCAAACCCAAACCCAAACCCAGAGAGACAGAGAGAGACAGAGAGTGAGAGACAGAGACCCAAACCAAACCCAAACCAAACCAAACCCAAACCAAAACCAAACCCAAACCAAACCAAACCCAAACCCAAACCAAACCAAACCAATCCCAAACCAAGCCCAGAGGCAGAGAGAACCCAGAGAGACAGAGAGAGAGAGAGAGACAGAGACCCAAACCCAAACCCAAACCAACCCCAAACCAAGCCCAGAGGCAGAGAGAACCCAGAGAGATAGAGAGAACCCAGAGAGATAGAGAGAACCCAGAGAGACAGAGAGAGAGAGAGACAGAGACCCAAGCCAAACCCAAACCAAGCCCAGAGGCAGAGAAAACCCAGAGAGACAGAGATAACCCAGAGAGACAGAGAGAGACAGAGAGACAGAGAGGCAGACAGCCAGAGAGACAGAGAGAGAGAGAGACAGAGACCCAAACCCAAACCAAACCCAAACCCAAACCAAACCCAAACCAAACCCAAACCCAAACCAAACCAAACCCAAACCAAACCGAAACCAAACCCAAACCAAGCCCAGAGGCAGAGAGAACCCAGAGAGACAGAGAGAACCCAGAGAGACAGAGAGAACCCAGAGAGACAGAGAGAACCCAGAGAGACAGAGAGAGAGACAGAGACCCAAACCAAACCCAAACCAAGCCCAGAGGCAGAGAGAACCCAGAGAGACAGAGATAGCCCAGAGAGACAGAGAGAGACAGAGAGACAGAGAGGCAGACAGCCAGAGAGACAGAGAGAGAGAGAGACAGAGACCCAAACCCAAACCCAAACCCAAACCAAACCCAAACCAAACCCAGAGAGACAGAGAGAGACAGACAGAGAGATAGAGAGAGAGACAAAGACCCAAACCAAACCCAAACCAAACCCAAACCCAAACCAAGCCCAGAGGCAGAGAGAACCCAGAGAGACAGAGAGAACCCAGAGAGACAGAGAGAGAGAGACAGAGACCCAAACCCAAACCCAAACCAAACCCAAACCAAGCCCAGAGGCAGAGAGAACCCGGAGAGACAGAGAGAACCCAGAGAGACAGAGAGAGAGATAGAGAGACAGAGACCCAAACCAAACCAAACCCAAACCCAAACCCAAACCCAAACCCAAACCAAGCCCAAACCCAAACCAAACCCGAACCCAAACCCAAACCAAACCCAGAGGCAGAGAGAACCCAGAGAGACAGAGAGAACCCAGAGAGACAGAGAGAGAGAGACAGAGACCCAAACCAAACCCAAACCAAGCCCAGAGGCAGAGAGAACCCAGAGAGACAGAGATAACCCAGAGAGACAGAGAGAGACAGAGAGACAGAGGGGCAGACAGCCAGAGAGACAGAGAGAGAGACAGAGACCCAAACCCAAACCCAAACCAAAGACAAACCAAGCCCAGAGGCAGAGAGAACCCGGAGAGACAGAGAGAACCCAGAGAGACAGAGAGAGAGATAGACAGACAGAGACCCAAACCAAACCCAAACCCAAACCCAAACCCAAACCAAGCCCAAACCCAAACCAAACCCGAACCCAAACCCAAACCAAACCCAGAGACAGAGAGAGACAGAGAGACAGAGAGACAGACAGCCAGAGACAGAGAGAGACAGAGAGACAGAGAGACAGACAGCCAGAGACAGAGAGAGATAGAGAGAAACAGAGAGACAGAGAGACAGACAGCCAGAGACAGAGAGAGACAGAGAGAGACAGAGAGACAGAGAGAGAACCAAACCAAACCCAAACCCAAACCCAAACCCAAACCAAACCCAAACCAAACCCGAACCAAACCAAACCCAGAGAGACAGAGAGACAGACATCCAGAGAGAGAGAGAGAGACAGAGAGACAGAAAGAGACCCATACCCAACCAAACCCAAACCAAACCAAACCCAAACCCAAACCAAACCCAAACCCAAACCAAACCAAACCAATCCCAAACCAAGCCCAGAGGCAGAGAGAACCCAGAGAGACAGAGAGAGAGAGAGAGACAGAGACCCAAACCCAAACCCAAACCCAAACCAAACCCAAACCAAGCCCAGAGGCAGAGAGAACCCAAAGAGATAGAGAGAACCCAGAGAGACAGACAGAGAGAGACAGAGACACAAACCAAACCCAAACCAAGCCCAGAGGCAGAGACAACCCAGAGAGACAGAGATAACCCAGAGAGACAGAGAGAGACAGAGAGACAGAGAGGCAGACAGCCAGAGAGACAGAGAGAGAGACAGAGACCCAAACCAAACCCAAACCAAGCCCAGAGGCAGAGAGAACCCAGAGGGACAGAGATAACCCAGAGAGACAGAGAGAGACAGAGAGACAGAGAGGCAGACAGCCAGAGAGACAGAGAGAGAGACAGAGACCCAAACCCAAACCCAAACCAAACCCAAACCAAGCCCAGAGGCAGAGAGAACCCGGAGAGACAGAGAGAACCCAGAGAGACAGAGAGAGAGATAGAGAGACAGAGACCCAAACCAAACCCAAACCAAACCCAAACCAAACCAAACCTAAACCAAACCAAACCCAAACCAAACCCAAACCAAACCCAAACCAAACCAAACCAAACCCAAACCAAACCCAAAGCAAACCACACCAAGAGAGACAGAGAGACAGACATCCAGAGAGAGAGAGAGAGAGAGAGACAGAGACCCAAACCAAACCCAAACCAAACCAAACCCAAACCCAAACCAAACCCAAACCAAACCAAACCCAAACCCAAACCAAACCAATCCCAAACCAAGCCCAGAGGCAGAGACAACCCAGAGAGACAGAGAGAGAGAGAGAGACAGAGACGCAAACCAAACCCAAACCAAACCAAACCAAACCCAAACCAAACCAAACCCAAACCAAACCCAAACCAAACCCAAACCAAACCCAAACCAAACCCAAACCAAACCCAAACCAAACCCAAACCAAACCCAAACCAAACCCAAACCCAAACCCAGAGAGACAGAGAGAGACAGAGAGTGAGAGACAGAGACCCAAACCAAACCCAAACCAAACCAAACCCAAACCAAAACCAAACCCAAACCAAACCAAACCCAAACCCAAACCAAACCAAACCAATCCCAAACCAAGCCCAGAGGCAGAGAGAACCCAGAGAGACAGAGAGAGAGAGAGAGACGGAGACCCAAACCCAAACCAAACCCAAACCCAAACCAAACCCAAACCAAACCCAAACCCAAACCAAACCAAACCCAAACCAAACCGAAACCAAACCCAAACCAAGCCCAGAGGCAGAGAGAACCCAGAGAGACAGAGAGAACCCAGAGAGACAGAGAGAACCCAGAGAGACAGAGAGAACCCAGAGAGACAGAGAGTGAGACAGAGACCCAAACCAAACCCAAACCAAGCCCAGAGGCAGAGAGAACCCAGAGAGACAGAGATAGCCCAGAGAGACAGAGAGAGGCAGAGAGACAGAGAGGCAGACAGCCAGAGAGACAGAGAGAGAGAGAGACAGAGACCCAAACCCAAACCCAAACCCAAACCAAACCCAAACCAAACCCAGAGAGACAGAGAGAGACAGACAGAGAGATAGAGAGAGAGACAAAGACCCAAACCAAACCCAAACCAAACCCAAACCCAAACCAAGCCCAGAGGCAGAGAGAACCCAGAGAGACAGAGAGAACCCAGAGAGACAGAGAGAGAGAGACAGAGACCCAAACCCAAACCCAAACCAAACCCAAACCAAGCCCAGAGGCAGAGAGAACCCGGAGAGACAGAGAGAACCCAGAGAGACAGAGAGAGAGATAGAGAGACAGAGACCCAAACCAAACCAAACCCAAACCCAAACCCAAACCCAAACCCAAACCAAGCCCAAACCCAAACCAAACCCGAACCCAAACCCAAACCAAACCCAGAGGCAGAGAGAGACAGAGAGACAGAGAGACAGACAGCCAGAGACAGAGAGAGACAGAGAGACAGAGAGACAGACAGCCAGAGACAGAGAGAGACAGAGAGACAGAGAGACAGACAGCCAGAGACAGAGAGAGACAGAGAGAAACAGAGAGACAGACAGCCAGAGACAGAGAGAGACAGAGAGAGACAGAGAGACAGAGAGAGAACCAAACCAAACCCAAACCCAAACCCAAACCCAAACCAAACCCAAACCAAACCCAAACCAAACCAAACCCCGAGAGACAGAGAGACAGACATCCAGAAAGAGAGAGAGAGACAGAGAGACAGAAAGAGACCCATACCCAACCAAACCCAAACCAAACCAAACCCAAACCCAAACCAAACCCAAACCCAAACCAAACCAAACCAATCCCAAACCAAGCCCAGAGGCAGAGAGAACCCAGAGAGACAGAGAGAGAGAGAGAGACAGAGACCCAAACCCAAACCCAAACCAACCCCAAACCAAGCCCAGAGGCAGAGAGAACCCAGAGAGATAGAGAGAACCCAGAGAGACAGAGAGAGAGAGAGACAGAGACCCAAGCCAAACCCAAACCAAGCCCAGAGGCAGAGAAAACCCAGAGAGACAGAGATAACCCAGAGAGACAGAGAGAGACAGAGAGACAGAGAGGCAGACAGCCAGAGAGACAGAGAGAGAGAGAGACAGAGACCCAAACCCAAACCAAACCCAAACCAAACCAAACCCAAACCAAACCGAAACCAAACCCAAACCAAGCCCAGAGGCAGAGAGAACCCAGAGAGACAGAGAGAACCCAGAGAGACAGAGAGACAGAGAGAACCCAGAGAGACAGAGAGAGAGACAGAGACCCAAACCAAACCCAGAGAGACAGAGAGAACCCAGAGAGACAGAGAGAACCCAGAGAGACAGAGAGAGAGACAGAGACCCAAACCAAACCCAAACCAAGCCCAGAGGCAAAGAGAACCCAGAGAGACAGAGATAACCCAGAGAGACAGAGAGAGACAGAGAGACAGAGAGGCAGACAGCCAGAGAGACAGAGAGAGAGAGAGACAGAGACCCAAACCCAAACCCAAACCCAAACCAAACCCAAACCAAACCCAGAGAGACAGAGAGAGACAGACAGAGAGATAGAGAGAGAGACAAAGACCGAAACCAAACCCAAACCAAACCCAAACCCAAACCAAGCCCAGAGGCAGAGAGAACCCAGAGAGACAGAGAGAACCCAGAGAGACAGAGAGAGAGAGACAGAGACCCAAACCAAACCCAAACCAAGCCCAGAGGCAGAGAGAACCCAGAGAGACAGAGAGAGACAGAGAGACAGAGAGGCAGACAGCCAGAGAGACGGAGAGAGAGACAGAGACCCAAACCCAAACCCAAACCAAACCCGAACCCAAACCCAAACCAAACCAATCCCAAACCAAGCCCAGAGGCAGAGAGAACCCAGAGAGACAGAGAGAGAGAGAGAGAGACAGAGACACAAACCCAAACCCAAACCAAGCCCAGAGGCAGAGAGAACCCAGAGAGATAGAGAGAACCCAGAGAGACAGAGAGAGAGAGAGACAGAGACCCAAACCAAACCCAAACCAAGCCCAGAGGCAGAGAGAACCCAGAGAGACAGAGATAACCCAGAGAGACAGAGAGAGACAGAGAGACAGAGAGGTAGACAGCCAGAGAGACAGAGAGAGAGAGAGACAGACACCCAAACCCAAACCAAACCCAAACCCAAACCAAACCCAAACCAAACCCAAACCCAAACCAAACCAAACCCAAACCAATCCGAAACCAAACCCAAACCAAGCCCAGAGGCAGAGAGAACCCAGAGAGACAGAGAGAACTCAGAGAGACAGAGAGAGAGACAGAGACCCAAACCAAACCCAAACCAAGCCCAGAGGCAGAGAGAACCCAGAGAGACAGAGATAACCCAGAGAGACAGAGAGAGACAGAGAGACAGAGAGGCAGACAGCCAGAGAGACAGAGAGAGAGAGAGACAGAGACCCAAACCCAAACCCAAACCCAAACCCAAACCCAAACCAAACCCAGAGAGACAGAGAGAGACAGACAGAGAGATAGAGAGAGAGACAAAGACCCAAACCAAACCCAAACCAAACCCAAACCCAAACCAAGCCCAGAGGCAGAGAGAACCCAGAGAGACAGAAAGAACCCAGAGAGACAGAGAGAGAGAGACGGAGACCCAAACCAAACCCAAACCAAGCCCAGAGGCAGAGAGAACCCAGAGAGACAGAGATAACCCAGAGAGACAGAGAGAGACAGAGAGACAGAGAGGCAGACAGCCAGAGAGACAGAGAGAGAGACAGAGACCCAAACCCAAACCCAAACCAAACCCAAACCAAGCCCAGAGGCAGAGAGAACCCGGAGAGACAGAGAGAACCCAGAGAGACAGAGAGAGAGATAGAGAGACAGAGACCCAAACCAAACCAAACCCAAACCCAAACCCAAACCCAAACCAAGCCCAAACCCAAACCAAACCCGAACCCAAACCCAAACCAAACCCAGAGGCAGAGAGAGACAGAGAGACAGAGAGACAGACAGCCAGAGACAGAGAGAGACAGAGAGAAACAGAGAGACAGACAGCCAGAGACAGAGAGAGACAGAGAGAGACAGAGAGACAGAGAGAGAACCAAACCAAACCCAAACCCAAACCCAAACCCAAACCAAACCCAAACCAAACCCAAACCAAACCAAACCCAGAGAGACAGAGAGACAGACATCCAGAGAGAGAGAGAGAGACAGAGAGACAGAAAGAGACCCATACCCAACCAAACCCAAACCAAACCAAACCCAAACCCAAACCAAACCCAAACCCAAACCAAACCAAACCAATCCCAAACCAAGCCCAGAGGCAGAGAGAACCCAGAGAGACAGAGAGAGAGAGAGAGACAGAGACCCAAACCCAAACCCAAACCAAGCCCAGAGGCAGAGAGAACCCAGAGAGATAGAGAGAACCCAGAGAGACAGAGAGAGAGAGAGACAGAGACCCAAACCAAACCCAAACCAAGCCCAGAGGCAGAGAGAACCCAGAGAGACAGAGATAACCCAGAGAGACAGAGAGAGACAGAGAGACAGAGAGGTAGACAGCCAGAGAGACAGAGAGAGAGAGAGACAGACACCCAAACCCAAACCAAACCCAAACCCAAACCAAACCCAAACCAAACCCAAACCCAAACCAAACCAAACCCAAACCAAACCGAAACCAAACCCAAACCAAGCCCAGAGGCAGAGAGAACCCAGAGAGACAGAGAGAACCCAGAGAGACAGAGAGAGAGAGACAGAGAGGCAGACAGCCAGAGAGACAGAGAGAGAGACAGAGACCCAAACCCAAACCCAAACCAAAAACAAACCAAGCCCAGAGGCAGAGAGAACCCGGAGAGACAGAGAGAACCCAGAGAGACAGAGAGAGAGATAGAGAGACAGAGACCCGAACCAAACCCAAACCCAAACCCAAACCCAAACCCAAACCAAGCCCAAACCCAAACCAAACCCGAACCCAAACCCAAACCAAACCCAGAGACAGAGAGAGACAGAGAGACAGAGAGACAGACAGCCAGAGACAGAGAGAGACAGAGAGACAGAGAGACAGACAGCCAGAGACAGAGAGAGATAGAGAGAAACAGAGAGACAGAGAGACAGACAGCCAGAGACAGAGAGAGACAGAGAGAGACAGAGAGACAGAGAGAGAACCAAACCAAACCCAAACCCAAACCCAAACCCAAACCAAACCCAAACCAAACCCGAACCAAACCAAACCCAGAGAGACAGAGAGACAGACATCCAGAGAGAGAGAGAGAGACAGAGAGACAGAAAGAGACCCATACCCAACCAAACCCAAACCAAACCAAACCCAAACACAAACCAAACCCAAACCCAAACCAAACCAAACCAATCCCAAACCAAGCCCAGAGGCAGAGAGAACCCAGAGAGACAGAGAGAGAGAGAGAGACCGAGACCCAAACCCAAACCCAAACCCAAACCAAACCCAAACCAAGCCCAGAGGCAGAGAGAACCCAAAGAGATAGAGAGAACCCAGAGAGACAGAGAGAGAGAGACAGACAGAGAGGCAGACAGCCAGAGAGACAGAGAGAGAGAGAGACAGAGACCCAAACCCAAACCAAACCCAAACCCAAACCAAACCCAAACCGAACCCAAACCCAAACCAAACCAAACCCAAACCAAACCGAAACCAAACCCAAACCAAGCCCAGAGGCAGAGAGAACCCAGAGAGACAGAGAGAACCCAGAGAGACAGAGACAACCCAGAGAGACAGAGAGAGAGACAGAGACCCAAACCAAACCCAAACCAAGCCCAGAGGCAGAGAGAACCCAGAGAGACAGAGATAACCCAGAGAGACAGAGAGAGACAGAGAGACAGAGAGGCAGACAGCCAGAGAGACAGAGAGAGAGAGAGAGACAGAGACCCAAACCCAAACCCAAACCCAAACCAAACCCAAACCAAACCCAGAGAGACAGAGAGAGACAGAGAGAGAGATAGAGAGAGAGACGAAGACCCAAACCAAACCCAAACCAAACCCAAACCCAAACCAAGCCCAGAGGCAGAGAGAACCCAGAGAGACAGAGAGAGAGAGACAGAGGCCCAAACCAAACCCAAACCAAGCCCAGAGGCAGTGAGAACCCAGAGAGACAGAGATAACCCAGAGAGACAGAGAGACAGAGAGGCAGACAGCCAGAGAGACAGAGAGAGAGACAGAGACCCAAACCCAAACCCAAACCAAACCCAAACCAAGCCCAGAGGCAGAGAGAACCCGGAGAGACAGAGAGAACCCAGAGAGGCAGAGAGAACCGAGAGAGACAGAGAGAGAGAGACAGAGACCCAAACCCAAACCCAAACCAAACCCAAACCAAGCCCAGAGGCAGATAGAATCCAGAGAGACAGAGATAACCCAGAGAGACAGAGAGAGACAGAGAGACAGAGAGGCAGACAGCCAGAGAGACAGAGAGAGAGAGACACAGAGACCCAAACCCAAACCCAAACCAAACCCAAACCAAACCCAGAGAGACAGAGAGAGACAGAGAGAGAGATAGAGAGAGAGACAAAGACCCAAACCAAACCCAAACCAAACCCAAACCCAAACCAAGCCCAGAGGCAGAGAGAACCCAGAGAGACAGAGAGAACCCAGAGAGACAGAGAGAGAGAGAGACAGAGACCCAAACCAAACCCAAACCAAGCCCAGAGGCAGAGAGAACCCAGAGAGACAGAGATAACCCAGAGAGACAGAGAGAGACAGAGAGACAGAGAGGCAGACAGCCAGAGAGACAGAGAGAGAGAGACACAGAGACCCAAACCCAAACCCAAACCAAACCCAAACCAAGCCCAGAGGCAGAGAGAACCCAGAGAGACAGAGAGAACCCAGAGAGACAGAGACAACCCAGAGAGACAGAGAGAGAGACAGAGACCCAAACCAAACCCAAACCAAGCCCAGAGGCAGAGAGAACCCAGAGAGACAGAGATAACCCAGAGAGACAGAGAGAGACAGAGAGACAGAGAGGCAGACAGCCAGAGAGACAGAGAGAGAGAGAGAGACAGAGACCCAAACCCAAACCCAAACCCAAACCAAACCCAAACCAAACCCAGAGAGACAGAGAGAGACAGAGAGAGAGATAGAGAGAGAGACGAAGACCCAAACCAAACCCAAACCAAACCCAAACCCAAACCAAGCCCAGAGGCAGAGAGAACCCAGAGAGACAGAGAGAGAGAGACAGAGGCCCAAACCAAACCCAAACCAAGCCCAGAGGCAGAGAGAACCCAGAGAGACAGAGATAACCCAGAGAGACAGAGAGACAGAGAGGCAGACAGCCAGAGAGACAGAGAGAGAGACAGAGACCCAAACCCAAACCCAAACCAAACCCAAACCAAGCCCAGAGGCAGAGAGAACCCGGAGAGACAGAGAGAACCCAGAGAGGCAGAGAGAACCGAGAGAGACAGAGAGAGAGAGACAGAGACCCAAACCCAAACCCAAACCAAACCCAAACCAAGCCCAGAGGCAGATAGAATCCAGAGAGACAGAGATAACCCAGAGAGACAGAGAGAGACAGAGAGACAGAGAGGCAGACAGCCAGAGAGACAGAGAGAGAGAGAGACAGAGACCCAAACCCAAACCAAACCCAAACCCAAACCAAACCCAAACCGAACCCAAACCCAAACCAAACCAAACCCAAACCAAACCGAAACCAAACCCAAACCAAGCCCAGAGGCAGAGAGAACCCAGAGAGACAGAGAGAACCCAGAGAGACAGAGACAACCCAGAGAGACAGAGAGAGAGACAGAGACCCAAACCAAACCCAAACCAAGCCCAGAGGCAGAGAGAACCCAGAGAGACAGAGATAACCCAGAGAGACAGAGAGAGACAGAGAGACAGAGAGGCAGACAGCCAGAGAGACAGAGAGAGAGAGAGAGACAGAGACCCAAACCCAAACCCAAACCCAAACCAAACCCAAACCAAACCCAGAGAGACAGAGAGAGACAGAGAGAGAGATAGAGAGAGAGACGAAGACCCAAACCAAACCCAAACCAAACCCAAACCCAAACCAAGCCCAGAGGCAGAGAGAACCCAGAGAGACAGAGAGAGAGAGACAGAGGCCCAAACCAAACCCAAACCAAGCCCAGAGGCAGAGAGAACCCAGAGAGACAGAGATAACCCAGAGAGACAGAGAGACAGAGAGGCAGACAGCCAGAGAGACAGAGAGAGAGACAGAGACCCAAACCCAAACCCAAACCAAACCCAAACCAAGCCCAGAGGCAGAGAGAACCCGGAGAGACAGAGAGAACCCAGAGAGGCAGAGAGAACCGAGAGAGACAGAGAGAGAGAGACAGAGACCCAAACCCAAACCCAAACCAAACCCAAACCAAGCCCAGAGGCAGATAGAATCCAGAGAGACAGAGATAACCCAGAGAGACAGAGAGAGACAGAGAGACAGAGAGGCAGACAGCCAGAGAGACAGAGAGAGAGAGACACAGAGACCCAAACCCAAACCCAAACCAAACCCAAACCAAACCCAGAGAGACAGAGAGAGACAGAGAGAGAGATAGAGAGAGAGACAAAGACCCAAACCAAACCCAAACCAAACCCAAACCCAAACCAAGCCCAGAGGCAGAGAGAACCCAGAGAGACAGAGAGAACCCAGAGAGACAGAGAGAGAGAGAGACAGAGACCCAAACCAAACCCAAACCAAGCCCAGAGGCAGAGAGAACCCAGAGAGACAGAGATAACCCAGAGAGACAGAGAGAGACAGAGAGACAGAGAGGCAGACAGCCAGAGAGACAGAGAGAGAGAGACACAGAGACCCAAACCCAAACCCAAACCAAACCCAAACCAAACCCAGAGAGACAGAGAGAGACAGAGAGAGAGAGATAGAGAGAGAGACAAAGACCCAAACCAAACCCAAATCAAACCCAAACCCAAACCAAGCCCAGAGGCAGAGAGAACCCAGAGAGACAGAGAGAACCCAGAGAGACAGAGAGAGAGAGACAGAGACCCAAACCAAACCCAAACCAAGCCCAGAGGCAGAGAGAACCCAGAGAGACAGAGATAACCCAGAGAGACAGAGAGAGACAGAGAGACAGAGAGGCAGACAGCCAGAGAGACAGAGAGAGAGAGAGACAGAGACCCAAACCCAAACCCAAACCCAAACCAAACCCAAACCAAACCCAGAGAGACAGAGAGAGACAGACAGAGAGATAGAGAGAGAGACAAAGACCCAAACCAAACCCAAACCAAACCCAAACCCAAACCAAGCCCAGAGGCAGAGAGAACCCAGAGAGACAGAAAGAACCCAGAGAGACAGAGAGAGAGAGACAGAGACCCAAACCAAACCCAAACCAAGCCCAGAGGCAGAGAGAACCCGGAGAGACAGAGAGAACCCAGAGAGACAGAGAGAGAGATAGAGAGACAGAGACCCAAACCAAACCAAACCCAAACCCAAACCCAAACCCAAACCCAAACCAAGCCCAAACCCAAACCAAACCCGAACCCAAACCCAAACCAAACCCAGAGGCAGAGAGAGACAGAGAGACAGAGAGACAGACAGCCAGAGACAGAGAGAGACAGAGAGAAACAGAGAGACAGACAGCCAGAGACAGAGAGAGACAGAGAGAGAACCAAACCAAACCCAAACCCAAACCCAAACCCAAACCAAACCCAAACCAAACCCAAACCAAACCAAACCCAGAGAGACAGAGAGACAGACATCCAGAGAGAGAGAGAGAGACAGAGAGACAGAAAGAGACCCATACCCAACCAAACCCAAACCAAACCAAACCCAAACCCAAACCAAACCCAAACCCAAACCAAACCAAACCAATCCCAAACCAAGCCCAGAGGCAGAGAGAACCCAGAGAGACAGAGAGAGAGAGAGAGACAGAGACCCAAACCCAAACCCAAACCAAGCCCAGAGGCAGAGAGAACCCAGAGAGATAGAGAGAACCCAGAGAGACAGAGAGAGAGAGAGACAGAGACCCAAACCAAACCCAAACCAAGCCCAGAGGCAGAGAGAACCCAGAGAGACAGAGATAACCCAGAGAGACAGAGAGAGACAGAGAGACAGAGAGGTAGACAGCCAGAGAGACAGAGAGAGAGAGAGACAGACACCCAAACCCAAACCAAACCCAAACCCAAACCAAACCCAAACCAAACCCAAACCCAAACCAAACCAAACCCAAACCAAACCGAAACCAAACCCAAACCAAGCCCAGAGGCAGAGAGAACCCAGAGAGACAGAGAGAACCCAGAGAGACAGAGAGAGAGAGACAGAGACCCAAACCAAACCCAAACCAAGCCCAGAGGCAGAGAGAACCCAGAGAGACAGAGATAACCCAGAGAGACAGAGAGAGACAGAGAGACAGAGAGGCAGACAGCCAGAGAGACAGAGAGAGAGAGAGAGACAGAGACCCAAACCCAAACCCAAACCCAAACCAAACCCAAACCAAACCCAGAGAGACAGAGAGAGACAGAGAGAGAGATAGAGAGAGAGACAAAGACCCAAACCAAACCCAAACCAAACCCAAACCCAAACCAAGCCCAGAGGCAGAGAGAACCCAGAGAGACAGAGAGAGAGAGACAGAGGCCCAAACCAAACCCAAACCAAGCCCAGAGGCAGAGAGAACCCAGAGAGACAGAGATAACCCAGAGAGACAGAGAGACAGAGAGGCAGACAGCCAGAGAGACAGAGAGAGAGACAGAGACCCAAACCCAAACCCAAACCAAACCCAAACCAAGCCCAGAGGCAGAGAGAACCCGGAGAGACAGAGAGAACCCAGAGAGGCAGAGAGAACCGAGAGAGACAGAGAGAGAGAGACAGAGACCCAAACCCAAACCCAAACCAAACCCAAACCAAGCCCAGAGGCAGATAGAATCCAGAGAGACAGAGATAACCCAGAGAGACAGAGAGAGACAGAGAGACAGAGAGGCAGACAGCCAGAGAGACAGAGAGAGAGAGACACAGAGACCCAAACCCAAACCCAAACCAAACCCAAACCAAACCCAGAGAGACAGAGAGAGACAGAGAGAGAGATAGAGAGAGAGACAAAGACCCAAACCAAACCCAAACCAAACCCAAACCCAAACCAAGCCCAGAGGCAGAGAGAACCCAGAGAGACAGAGAGAACCCAGAGAGACAGAGAGAGAGAGAGACAGAGACCCAAACCAAACCCAAACCAAGCCCAGAGGCAGAGAGAACCCAGAGAGACAGAGATAACCCAGAGAGACAGAGAGAGACAGAGAGACAGAGAGGCAGACAGCCAGAGAGACAGAGAGAGAGAGACACAGAGACCCAAACCCAAACCCAAACCAAACCCAAACCAAACCCAGAGAGACAGAGAGAGACAGAGAGAGAGAGATAGAGAGAGAGACAAAGACCCAAACCAAACCCAAATCAAACCCAAACCCAAACCAAGCCCAGAGGCAGAGAGAACCCAGAGAGACAGAGAGAACCCAGAGAGACAGAGACCCAAACCAAACCCAAACCAAGCCCAGAGGCAGAGAGAACCCAGAGAGACAGAGATAACCCAGAGAGACAGAGAGAGACAGAGAGACAGAGAGGCAGACAGCCAGAGAGACAGAGAGAGAGAGAGACAGAGACCCAAACCCAAACCCAAACCCAAACCAAACCCAAACCAAACCCAGAGAGACAGAGAGAGACAGACAGAGAGATAGAGAGAGAGACAAAGACCCAAACCAAACCCAAACCAAACCCAAACCCAAACCAAGCCCAGAGGCAGAGAGAACCCAGAGAGACAGAAAGAACCCAGAGAGACAGAGAGAGAGAGACAGAGACCCAAACCAAACCCAAACCAAGCCCAGAGGCAGAGAGAACCCGGAGAGACAGAGAGAACCCAGAGAGACAGAGAGAGAGAGAGAGAGAGATACGTTTATTTCGTGCCCTGGGACTGCGTCCCCTAAGAGCACCGTGCCAGTAAGTGTACACCAAGCCAGAAAAAGCTGAGCCGTACTAGCTAAGATACAGAATACAGAATAAATAATAAGAGTAAATAGTACGTATAGTAGTATGTGGTAAGATAGTACTAATAATAACAATACAAGTACTCTAATACTAGTACTAATTAATAATAATAATAATAATAATAATAATACGAGAAAATGTAATAATAAATAAGGACTTGAAGAGGTCGAGCCCGACCCACTCCGTCACTGCTGCGTGCCTCGCGCCAGTATCAGAGCTCGAAAGGCTCCCTTGAAACCACCTATCGATACTTGACGCCTTAGGGTATCAGGCAGCGCGTTCCAGAGGATGCTCGCCGTCACCGCGAAAGAGCCTCTGTATTTCTCCGTGCGAAAAGCCGGAACAAGGCAATCCGACGTCGAGTGCTGCCGCCGCGTGTCATGGTTCCCCATTGGAACAGGTTGCGTTACGCGCTGGAGCAAGTAGCTGGGCTCGCCACGCATTCGGCAGCCGAACACGAACGACCCCAGCAAATACTCCCTCCGATCCGCGATCTTGAGCCACCCCAACCGCTGGTAATAAGGTGTGATATGCGCATCCCTGCGCACATCGAAGATGAATCGCACTCCACGGTTTAGTGCCCGTTGCATCCTTAGGTCCAGCTCGATCGAGATATCCGTGTAGAGAAGACAGCAGTAGTCTAGCTGCGGCAGCAACAGTGACCTAACCAGCGTGATTCTGACGTCACGTGGCAATCGCCTGCGACACGTCTTCAGCCGGTGAACAGTTTCATTCGCCCTACGCGTGGCTCGCGTGACCTGCTCCCGCCAACTCAGGGTGCTCGTCACCGTGATTCCTAGCCAGGAGACGGATGTGGATAGCGGGACGATGGCTTCCCGAACCCGAATTTGCGGAAGTGTGGCCGCGTGAAGCGTATTTAAGTAGCGCGCAGTTCCAATTGCAATAGCCGTGGTCTTAGAGGAATTAAGGCGCAGCCCACACGCATCCACCCATGCGCATATCGCTTGAATATCGCTATTTATTTTGGCGATGCAGTCGCCGACTTCAGAGGGACGGCCCGACAGATATATTTGCAAGTCGTCCGCGTAGAAACTATAGTTGCAATGAGACAGCACTCCGGAAAAGTCGCTGATGAAGGTGGAGAACAACAGAGGGCCAAGCACGGACCCCTGCGGAACACCTGACCGCAGCGGCCTCCACGAGGACTGTTTCCCCTCCCGGTCGCAGACTGCCTGGGTGCGCCCTACGAGGTATGCGGCAAACCACCTCACTGCACGGTCGGAGAAATTCAACGCCACAAGCCTATTAAGCAGTAGGTCGTGTCGAACGCAGTCGAACGCCTTGGAGAGGTCGAACAGGACAACGATCGTAATCATTCGCTTATCGATCGCTAGCCGGGCATCGTCAATAACGCGGAGCAGTGCCGACTGCGTGCTGTGGTGGGCACGGAAAGCAGACTGGTAGGGGTCTCGTAGGCCAAATGCATCCATGTACATGGAGACTTGTTTTGCAACAACACGCTCAAGCACCTTCGACAGCACACACAGCAGCGAGATGGGCCGAAAGTCGGAAACGGAGCGAGGTGTCTTGACCTTGGGTATCGGGCAGACGTAGGCTTTCTTCCATACCGCTGGATATGACGAGTTGTCCAACGAGAAGTTAAAAAGGTGTAGGATATGTTCCTCGACGGCCGGCAGCGCGAGCCTAAGCATCCTGAGCGATATGCCGTCACAACCTGCCACGTTTGACGATGCCTTACGCAACGCCGAGTGGAGTGCAGTGCGTGTCACAGGTCTAAAAGAGAATGACGCCTCGCTGTCCAGAGTGGGAGTCAGTCCAGGCTCCAGCGGCGTGGATGCACTTCCTGCCGACAGAAACTGGAGATTCAGCTCCTCCAGGGAAAATGCAGGCGCGAGTTGTGACTTCGTCGTTGGTACAAGGCCCAGCTCACGTAGTCTTGTCCAGGTTTTCGATGCGTTGTTCGTTTCAGCTTCAAAGCATGTCCGGTAATAGTTATCACGCGCCGACGATAACGCCTCCTTAACTAGGTTTCGGAGAACAACGAACCTCTCGCGTAGGTGCTGCGGCCAAATTTTCCGCTTACCGCAAGCCTGTCGAAGCCGATCCCTACGCCGAATCAGTTCACGCAGCTCCGCTGTTATCCACGGCGCTGGTAGCCGCTTAATGACGACCCGCTTGACCGGAGCACGTTTGTCGAACTCGCCCAGGATAGCCGCGCCGAGGTAGTCTGTCTTGTCGTCCACGGATTCCGTATCATAAAATCGGTCCCAATTTACGGCCGCCAGGTCGCTGTAAAGCGCCACCTCGTCTACGTTATTTAGGCTTCGACAAGTGAAGGACGCAGGTACTCTCCTGGGCACGAGAACGTCGTGCGTAATATGAATTAAGTCATGCGCGGAGAGGAACGGCACCGGGTACTGGCCAACATCGCAGATTTTCGTCTTGCAATCTACGATGCAGAGATCCAGCCGCGTACTTGAGGTTGCGGTATGGTGCGTCGATCGGTGCGGTGCTAGATGCAGTCCATTTGACAAAATAAAAACTTGCAGATGGACTGTATCGAAGGTGGTAGTGTCCATGTCTGCATTGAAATCCCCGAAGATGACCGCGTGCCGATAATCCGGGAGAATTTCCGTAAAGCGGTCCTCAAATACGGTTAGGTGGCCAACTTTCGGCGGTCGGTAGACTACTGCGACGAGGATCTTCGACGCATTTGCCGCAGTTACCTCGACAATCATATGTTCAGGCATATGGCACCATAATTCTGGAGACGTGGAGATCACCGACGCTCGCAGACTGTGATGCACGTAAAGACCCACGCCGCCACCCTGTTTCCCGATCCTATCCCGTCGTAACAGATAGTAGTCCGGCAGCGCAATCATGCCGTCGAGGATCTCCGGTTTGAGCCACGTCTCCGTGACGCAGATGACGTGATACGACGCAGAAGTGAAGTGCAAGCGGAACTCATCAATGTGCGGCAGCAGCGATTGACAGTTAACATGGCACATAGAGAGACGCTGTTTCGGGCGGGAGTCACGAGAACTAGCCATAGTTGATGAGTTTCGCTTTGGCCTCGATCCTCCGTCGAAGTATAGGACACCGCACCTCATCCAGAGCCGAATGCACCCGGTCCGCGAGCAGTGCCGCAGCGCAGTTGTGGCACGCGGGAGGCGCATCGGCAGCCGGGCAGTCCTTCGTCTCATGTCCCCCCGCACATTTTCCGCAATGCACCTCCTTGGCGCAATCGCCCGCCATATGGCCGAAATTGAGGCATCTGAAGCATTGCAGTACCTTTATGTGGTCCGCAATCCTCGTCGAATTCCACCCCAAGGACACTTCGGGCATGTCCAAAAGCCGTTTACGGATGGCCGCCGTCGTCTCGATGACGCAACGAGTAAAGCGCCGCCCGCGCGCCGGGTACAAGTAAACGGCCTTGACGTCCGCAGCCCGGACGCCCGGCAGGTTTATGTCCGTCAGGTTTGCCAAAATAGCCTCCTTGGTCATGTCGGCCGGTACATCCCTAAGGATGAGTCGCGGGTTCAGCCGGATGTCGTCCTTCACGACCAGTCCCGCCTCCCGAAGCGTGCCAAGCTCCTTCAGCTTCGCCAAGTCCCCCATGCTGGCCTGCAGCCGAACGCCATTGTTCCTTACCGACGATACGCGCGATATCTTGATCCCCAGCGCCGCGGGATCTACCGATCCAGTTAACGCGCGCTTCGTCGCTTCGACACTATTGAGCCTTGCCGCCTCAGACGCTTTGGGCTCAATAATTACCCGGTTCGAAGCTTTCGGGATCGCAAGAGGGGCTCTGCGGGCCAGGTGGACCCTATCGCTCCGGCCAGCAGCAGCAGACGCATACGTTGGGCATCCGGGTTGACTGCGCGCCGCCTCCGCACTCCCTAGCCCCGCGGTATTGGCGTTGGCCTTGAAGAGTGCCTCGCACGTCGAGATCGTCTGCAGTTTGGTGTATACCTGCACGTACGCCGTCGCCATCGCGTGGAAGGCATCGTGGTAGTGGTTCAACGCCTCGTCGACTCGTTTACGTTTGTCAATCGACTCCCTATTTGACAGAAGCACTGCCGTGATTACCGCCTTAGAATCCGATAGCGAATTCAGGATCGCCGGCAGGTCCTCCGGCCGATAGGGCACATCGTGCGTGAAAATCGCGCCAGGCGGCGACGCCATGCGACTTCTTGGCCTTTGCACTTCGTCCTCCGACAGCCCGGATGTTAGTGGCGACACCGGCGAGTCCGACGCTTCTCTATACGCCTCCGAGTCTGAGTCGACGCTGTCCCGCCGCCCAGGTAAAAAGGGATGGCCGGAGCTGCCCGCCTCTCGAGCCGCCATCTCGCCGTGGCACCACTCGAGCCAAAAGTAAAAAATTCGCAAATGCCGACCCTCACAGATACTACCGTTGCCGCGTCTCGGCTAACGCGCGATTACAGTACCCCGCACGCAGCCCTCACATAATTTCCCAATAAGATAAATAAAATAAATAAATAGATAGAACACAATATATAAATAAAAATAGAGAGGAGCGGACAGATAGACAAAATAACGCCGATAGGGTGATCGATAATAAATAGATACGAATAAATAAATAAAGTGAATATGAATAGACAGATAAAATATAAATAGATAAATAGAGTAAGTAGTAAATCACACAATACGCGGGCGGTAGCACATAAAAGCATGAAGAGGTAAAAGGTAAATAAATATATAAAAAGTAATAAATATATAAATATATAAAAAGTAACTAAAATAAATAAATATGCCGGCCACTAGTAAATAAGGCGGTACGTTAAAAGATAAAAGGCGGACGGTAATAGGTAAAATGTGAATAAATAAATAAATACATCAAAATATATAAAAATAGCAAACAAGAAAAAAATAAGTAAAAAATGAGTGGATAATGTTGATAAATAAGGCGGTCGATAGATAAAAAGCGGTCGATAGATAAAAGCCGGTCAATACTAGATAAAAAATGAATACACAAATGAATAGGTTAAGTAGTAAAACAATAGAACGGTCGATGGTAGATAAAATGTGAATAGATAAAATAGGCCGTAAAAGGGTAAAATAGTGCAGATAGCGTAGTCAATACTAGGTAAGAAGCGAGTTAATAAAAAATAAATAAATAAATAAATAAATAAATAAAGCGGTACGGTAGTAGATAAAATAAGATAAATATCGTAAGCAGTCGCTGTCACAATCACAATAGGCGCCGTACACCGGCACTGTGCCGATGTGGTGGGAGGCAAATCGGACAATGTCGATGCCTGCTAATATCGCGTGCGTGCTGGGCGCCGCGATACTGCCATCTGGCAGATCCGCGGGTTAAATAGTAATTATCGACGCCCGGCAGAGATCTAGGCAAACGACTTGGCGACAAAGAGAGTACTGTTCACTTCACACTGTTCCTCGGTGCCACCTTCGGGTAACTAGGTGTCACGCGATACCAGGTATGGCGATGATTTGCACTTTCCTAGCGCAACACACGATGCCGAAAAACGAGAAAAACGAGCCGCAGGGCGTTCGGCTGCACAAAAAGTCTCGGCAGCGCACTCACCGCACGCCAAGGAAGTCTTTCCCTCACTTTTTATCCGGCACCACACCACTAGATTCCGAATAAGAAGCAGTTTAGCGCGGACAGAGAGAGAGATAGAGAGACAGAGACCCAAACCAAACCAAACCCAAACCCAAACCCAAACCCAAACCCAAACCAAGCCCAAACCCAAACCAAACCCGAACCCAAACCCAAACCAAACCCAGAGGCAGAGAGAGACAGAGAGACAGAGAGACAGACAGCCAGAGACAGAGAGAGACAGAGAGAAACAGAGAGACAGACAGCCAGAGACAGAGAGAGACAGAGAGAGACAGAGAGACAGAGAGAGAACCAAACCAAACCCAAACCCAAACCCAAACCCAAACCAAACCCAAACCAAACCCAAACCAAACCAAACCCAGAGAGACAGAGAGACAGACATCCAGAGAGAGAGAGAGAGACAGAGAGACAGAAAGAGACCCATACCCAACCAAACCCAAACCAAACCAAACCCAAACCCAAACCAAACCCAAACCCAAACCAAACCAAACCAATCCCAAACCAAGCCCAGAGGCAGAGAGAACCCAGAGAGACAGAGAGAGAGAGAGAGACAGAGACCCAAACCCAAACCCAAACCAAGCCCAGAGGCAGAGAGAACCCAGAGAGATAGAGAGAACCCAGAGAGACAGAGAGAGAGAGAGACAGAGACCCAAACCAAACCCAAACCAAGCCCAGAGGCAGAGAGAACCCAGAGAGACAGAGATAACCCAGAGAGACAGAGAGAGACAGAGAGACAGAGAGGTAGACAGCCAGAGAGACAGAGAGAGAGAGAGACAGACACCCAAACCCAAACCAAACCCAAACCCAAACCAAACCCAAACCAAACCCAAACCCAAACCAAACCAAACCCAAACCAAACCGAAACCAAACCCAAACCAAGCCCAGAGGCAGAGAGAACCCAGAGAGACAGAGAGAACCCAGAGAGACAGAGAGAGAGAGACAGAGACCCAAACCAAACCCAAACCAAGCCCAGAGGCAGAGAGAACCCAGAGAGACAGAGATAACCCAGAGAGACAGAGAGAGACAGAGAGACAGAGAGGCAGACAGCCAGAGAGACAGAGAGAGAGAGAGAGACAGAGACCCAAACCCAAACCCAAACCCAAACCAAACCCAAACCAAACCCAGAGAGACAGAGAGAGACAGAGAGAGAGATAGAGAGAGAGACAAAGACCCAAACCAAACCCAAACCAAACCCAAACCCAAACCAAGCCCAGAGGCAGAGAGAACCCAGAGAGACAGAGAGAGAGAGACAGAGGCCCAAACCAAACCCAAACCAAGCCCAGAGGCAGAGAGAACCCAGAGAGACAGAGATAACCCAGAGAGACAGAGAGACAGAGAGGCAGACAGCCAGAGAGACAGAGAGAGAGACAGAGACCCAAACCCAAACCCAAACCAAACCCAAACCAAGCCCAGAGGCAGAGAGAACCCGGAGAGACAGAGAGAACCCAGAGAGGCAGAGAGAACCGAGAGAGACAGAGAGAGAGAGACAGAGACCCAAACCCAAACCCAAACCAAACCCAAACCAAGCCCAGAGGCAGAGAGAACCCAGAGAGACAGAGAGAACCCAGAGAGACAGAGAGAGAGACAGAGACCCAAACCAAACCCAAACCAAGCCCAGAGGCAGATAGAATCCAGAGAGACAGAGATAACCCAGAGAGACAGAGAGAGACAGAGAGACAGAGAGGCAGACAGCCAGAGAGACAGAGAGAGAGAGACACAGAGACCCAAACCCAAACCCAACCCAAACCCAAACCAAACCCAGAGAGACAGAGAGAGACAGAGAGAGAGAGATAGAGAGAGAGACAAAGACCCAAACCAAACCCAAACCAAACCCAAACCCAAACCAAGCCCAGAGGCAGAGAGAACCCAGAGAGACAGAGAGAACCCAGAGAGACAGAGAGAGAGAGAGACAGAGACCCAAACCAAACCCAAACCAAGCCCAGAGGCAGAGAGAACCCAGAGAGACAGAGATAACCCAGAGAGACAGAGAGAGACAGAGAGACAGAGAGGCAGACAGCCAGAGAGACAGAGAGAGAGAGACACAGAGACCCAAACCCAAACCCAAACCAAACCCAAACCAAACCCAGAGAGACAGAGAGAGACAGAGAGAGAGATAGAGAGAGAGACAAAGACCCAAACCAAACCCAAATCAAACCCAAACCCAAACCAAGCCCAGAGGCAGAGAGAACCCAGAGAGACAGAGAGAACCCAGAGAGACAGAGAGAGAGAGACAGAGACCCAAACCAAACCCAAACCAAGCCCAGAGGCAGAGAGAACCCAGAGAGACAGAGATAACCCAGAGAGACAGAGAGAGACAGAGAGACAGAGAGGCAGACAGCCAGAGAGACAGAGAGAGAGACAGAGACCCAAACCCAAACCCAAACCAAACCCAAACCAAGCCCAGAGGCAGAGAGAACCCGGAGAGACAGAGAGAACCCAGAGAGACAGAGAGAGAGATAGAGAGACAGAGACCCAAACCAAACCAAACCCAAACCCAAACCCAAACCCAAACCCAAACCCAAACCAAGCCCAAACCCAAACCAAACCCGAACCCAAACCCAAACCAAACCCAGAGGCAGAGAGAGACAGAGAGACAGAGAGACAGACAGCCAGAGACAGAGAGAGACAGAGAGACAGAGAGACAGACAGCCAGAGACAGAGAGAGACAGAGAGACAGAGAGACAGACAGCCAGAGACAGAGAGAGACAGAGAGAAACAGAGAGACAGACAGCCAGAGACAGAGAGAGACAGAGAGAGACAGAGAGACAGAGAGAGAACCAAACCAAACCCAAACCCAAACCCAAACCCAAACCAAACCCAAACCAAACCCAAACCAAACCAAACCCAGAGAGACAGAGAGACAGACATCCAGAGAGAGAGAGAGAGACAGAGAGACAGAAAGAGACCCATACCCAACCGAACCCAAACCAAACCAAACCCAAACCCAAACCAAACCAAACCAATCCCAAACCAAGCCCCGAGGCAGAGAGAACCCAGAGAGACAGAGAGAGAGAGAGACAGAGACCCAAACCCAAACCCAAACCAAGCCCAGAGGCAGAGAGAACCCAGAGAGATAGAGAGAACCCAGAGAGACAGAGAGAGAGAGAGACAGAGACCCAAACCAAACCCAAACCAAGCCCAGAGGCAGAGAGAACCCAGAGAGACAGAGATAACCCAGAGAGACAGAGAGAGACAGAGAGACAGAGAGGCAGACAGCCAGAGAGACAGAGAGAGAGAGAGACAGACACCCAAAACCAAACCAAACCCAAACCCAAACCAAACCCAAACCAAACCCAAACCCAAACCAAACCAAACCCAAACCAAACCGAAACCAAACCCAAACCAAGCCCAGAGGCAGAGAGAACCCAGAGAGACAGAGAGAACTCAGAGAGACAGAGAGAGAGACAGAGACCCAAACCCAAACCCAAACCAAACCCAAACCAAACCCAAACCAAACCCAAACCCAAACCAAACCCAAACCAAACCCAAACCAAACCCAAACCAAACCCAAACCCAAACCAAACCCAAACCAAACCCAAACCAAACCAAACCAAACCCAAACCCAAACCAAACCCATACCCAAACCAAACCAAACCAATCCCAAACCAAGCCCAGAGGCAGAGAGAACCCAGAGAGACAGAGAGAGAGAGAGAGTGAGAGACAGAGACCCAAACCAAACCAAACCCAAACCCAAACCACACCAAGAGAGACAGAGAGACAGACATCCAGAGAGAGAGAGAGAGAGAGAGAGACAGAGAGACAGAAAGAGACCCATACCAAACCACACCCAAACCCAAACCGAACCCAAACCAAACCCAAACCAAACCAAACCCAAACCAAACCCAAACCAAACCCAAACCAAACCCAAACCAAACCACACCAAGAGAGACAGAGAGACAGACATCCAGAGAGAGAGAGAGAGAGAGAGAGACAGAGAGACAGAAAGAGACCCATACCAAACCACACCCAAACCCAAACCGAACCCAAACCAAACCCAAACCCAAACCAAACCCAAGCCAAACCCAGAGGCAGAGAGAACCCAGAGAGACAGAGAGAGACAGAGAGTGAGAGACAGAGACCCAAACCAAACCCAAACCAAACCAAACCCAAACCCAAACCAAACCCAACCAAACCCAAACCCAAACCAAACCAATCCCAAACCAAGCCCAGAGGCAGAGAGCACCCAGAGAGACAGAGAGAGAGAGAGAGACAGAGACGCAAACCAAACCCAAACCAAACCAAATCAAACCCAAACCAAACCAAACCCAAACCAAACCCAAACCAAACCCAAACCAAACCCAAACCCAAACCCAGAGAGACAGAGAGAGACAGAGAGTGAGAGACAGAGACCCAAACCAAACCCAAACCAAACCAAACCCAAACCAAAACCAAACCCAAACCAAACCAAACCCAAACCCAAACCAAACCAAACCAATCCCAAACCAAGCCCAGAGGCAGAGAGAACCCAGAGAGACAGAGAGAGAGAGAGAGACAGAGACCCAAACCCAAACCCAAACCAACCCCAAACCAAGCCCAGAGGCAGAGAGAACCCAGAGAGATAGAGAGAACCCAGAGAGACAGAGAGAGAGAGAGACAGAGACCCAAGCCAAACCCAAACCAAGCCCAGAGGCAGAGAAAACCCAGAGAGACAGAGATAACCCAGAGAGACAGAGAGAGACAGAGAGACAGAGAGGCAGACAGCCAGAGAGACAGAGAGAGAGAGACACAGAGACCCAAACCCAAACCAAACCCAAACCCAAACCAAACCCAAACCAAACCCAAACCCAAACCCAAACCAAACCAAACCCAAACCAAACCGAAACCAAACCCAAACCAAGCCCAGAGGCAGAGAGAACCCAGAGAGACAGAGAGAACCCAGAGAGACAGAGAGAACCCAGAGAGACAGAGAGAGAGACAGAGACCCAAACCAAACCCAAATCAAGCCCAGAGGCAGAGAGAACCCAGAGAGACAGAGATAACCCAGAGAGACAGAGAGAGACAGAGAGACAGAGAAGCAGACAGCCAGAGAGACAGAGAGAGAGAGAGACAGAGACCCAAACCCAAACCCAAACCCAAACCAAACCCAAACCAAACCCAGAGAGACAGAGAGAGACAGACAGAGAGATAGAGAGAGAGATAAAGACCCAAACCAAACCCAAACCAAACCCAAACCCAAACCAAGCCCAGAGGCAGAGAGAACCCAGAGAGACAGAAAGAACCCAGAGAGACAGAGAGAGAGAGACAGAGACCCAAACCAAACCCAAACCAAGCCCAGAGGCAGAGAGAACCCAGAGAGACAGAGATAACCCAGAGAGACAGAGAGAGACAGAGAGACAGAGAGGCAGACAGCCAGAGAGACAGAGAGAGAGACAGAGACCCAAACCCAAACCCAAACCAAACCCAAACCAAGCCCAGAGGCAGAGAGAACCCGGAGAGACAGAGAGAACCCAGAGAGACAGAGAGAGAGATAGAGAGACAGAGACCCAAACCAAACCAAACCCAAACCCAAACCCAAACCCAAACCCAAACCAAGCCCAAACCCAAACCAAACCCGAACCCAAACCCAAACCAAACCCAGAGGCAGAGAGAGACAGAGAGACAGAGAGACAGACAGCCAGAGACAGAGAGAGACAGAGAGAAACAGAGAGACAGACAGCCAGAGACAGAGAGAGACAGAGAGAGACAGAGAGACAGAGAGAGAACCAAACCAAACCCAAACCCAAACCCAAACCCAAACCAAACCCAGAGAGACAGAGAGACAGACATCCAGAGAGAGAGAGAGAGACAGAGAGACAGAAAGAGACCCATACCCAACCAAACCCAAACCAAACCAAACCCAAACCCAAACCAAACCCAAACCCAAACCAAACCAAACCAATCCCAAACCAAGCCCAGAGGCAGAGAGAACCCAGAGAGACAGGGAGAGAGAGAGACAGAGACCCAAACCCAAACCCAAACCAAGCCCAGAGGCAGAGAGAACCCAGAGAGATAGAGAGAACCCAGAGAGACAGAGAGAGAGAGAGACAGAGACCCAAACCAAACCCAAACCAAGCCCAGAGGCAGAGAGAACCCAGAGAGACAGAGATAACCCAGAGAGACAGAGAGAGACAGAGAGACAGAGAGGCAGACAGCCAGAGAGACAGAGAGAGAGAGAGACAGACACCCAAACCCAAACCAAACCCAAACCCAAACCAAACCCAAACCAAACCCAAACCCAAACCAAACCAAACCCAAACCAAACCGAAACCAAACCCAAACCAAGCCCAGAGGCAGAGAGAACCCAGAGAGACAGAGAGAACTCAGAGAGACAGAGAGAGAGACAGAGACCCAAACCAAACCCAAACCAAGCCCAGAGGCAGAGAGAACCCAGAGAGATAGAGATAACCCAGAGAGACAGAGAGAGACAGAGAGACAGAGAGGCAGACAGCCAGGGAGACAGAGAGAGAGAGAGACAGAGACCCAAACCCAAACCCAAACCCAAACCAAACCAAACCCAAACCAAACCCAGAGAGACAGAGAGAACCCAGAGAGACAGAGAGAGAGAGACAGAGACCCAAACCAAACCCAAACCAAGCCCAGAGGCAGAGAGAACCCAGGGAGACAGAGATAACCCAGAGAGACAGAGAGAGACAGAGAGACAGAGAGGCAGACAGCCAGAGAGACAGAGAGAGAGACAGAGACCCAAACCCAAACCCAAACCAAACCCAAACCAAGCCCAGAGGCAGAGAGAACCCGGAGAGACAGAGAGAACCCAGAGAGACAGAGAGAGAGATAGAGAGACAGAGACCCAAAGCAAACCCAAACCCAAACCCAAACCCAAACCCAAACCCAAACCAAGCCCAAACCCAAACCAAACCCGAACCAAAACCCAAACCAAACCCAGAGACAGAGAGAGACAGAGAGACAGACAGACAGACAGCCAGAGACAGAGAGAGACAGAGAGACAGAGAGACAGACAGCCAGAGACAGAGAGAGACAGCGAGAAACAGAGAGACAGAGAGACAGACAGCCAGAGACAGAGACAGACAGAGAGAGACAGAGAGACAGAGAGAGAACCAAACGAAACCCAAACCCAAACCCAAACCCAAACCAAACCCAAACCAAACCCGAACCAAACCAAACCCAGAGAGACAGAGAGACAGACATCCAGAGAGAGAGAGAGAGACAGAGAGACAGAAAGAGACCCATACCCAACCGAACCCAAACCAAACCAAACCCAAACCCAAACCAAACCAAACCAATCCCAAACCAAGCCCCGAGGCAGAGAGAACCCAGAGAGACAGAGAGAGAGAGAGACAGAGACCCAAACCCAAACCCAAACCAAGCCCAGAGGCAGAGAGAACCCAGAGAGATAGAGAGAACCCAGAGAGACAGAGAGAGAGAGAGACAGAGACCCAAACCAAACCCAAACCAAGCCCAGAGGCAGAGAGAACCCAGAGAGACAGAGATAACCCAGAGAGACAGAGAGAGACAGAGAGACAGAGAGGCAGACAGCCAGAGAGACAGAGAGAGAGAGAGACAGACACCCAAACCCAAACCAAACCCAAACCCAAACCAAACCCAAACCAAACCCAAACCCAAACCAAACCAAACCCAAACCAAACCGAAACCAAACCCAAACCAAGCCCAGAGGCAGAGAGAACCCAGAGAGACAGAGAGAACTCAGAGAGACAGAGAGAGAGACAGAGACCCAAACCAAACCCAAACCAAGCCCAGAGGCAGAGAGAACCCAGAGAGATAGAGATAACCCAGAGAGACAGAGAGAGACAGAGAGACAGAGAGGCAGACAGCCAGGGAGACAGAGAGAGAGAGAGACAGAGACCCAAACCCAAACCCAAACCCAAACCAAACCCAAACCAAACCCAGAGAGACAGAGAGAGACAGAGAGAGAGATAGAGAGAGAGACAAAGACCCAAACCAAACCCAAACCAAACCCAAACCCAAACCAAGCCCAGAGGCAGAGAGAACCCAGAGAGACAGAGAGAACCCAGAGAGACAGAGAGAGAGAGACAGAGACCCAAACCAAACCCAAACCAAGCCCAGAGGCAGAGAGAACCCAGGGAGACAGAGATAACCCAGAGAGACAGAGAGAGACAGAGAGACAGAGAGGCAGACAGCCAGAGAGACAGAGAGAGAGACAGAGACCCAAACCCAAACCCAAACCAAACCCAAACCAAGCCCAGAGGCAGAGAGAACCCGGAGAGACAGAGAGAACCCAGAGAGACAGAGAGAGAGATAGAGAGACAGAGACCCAAACCAAACCCAAACCCAAACCCAAACCCAAACCCAAACCCAAACCAAGCCCAAACCCAAACCAAACCCGAACCAAAACCCAAACCAAACCCAGAGACAGAGAGAGACAGAGAGACAGACAGACAGACAGCCAGGGAGACAGAGAGAGAGAGAGACAGAGACCCAAACCCAAACCCAAACCCAAACCAAACCCAAACCAAACCCAGAGAGACAGAGAGAGACAGAGAGAGAGATAGAGAGAGAGACAAAGACCCAAACCAAACCCAAACCAAACCCAAACCCAAACCAAGCCCAGAGGCAGAGAGAACCCAGAGAGACAGAGAGAACCCAGAGAGACAGAGAGAGAGAGACAGAGACCCAAACCAAACCCAAACCAAGCCCAGAGGCAGAGAGAACCCAGGGAGACAGAGATAACCCAGAGAGACAGAGAGAGACAGAGAGACAGAGAGGCAGACAGCCAGAGAGACAGAGAGAGAGACAGAGACCCAAACCCAAACCCAAACCAAACCCAAACCAAGCCCAGAGGCAGAGAGAACCCGGAGAGACAGAGAGAACCCAGAGAGACAGAGAGAGAGATAGAGAGACAGAGACCCAAACCAAACCCAAACCCAAACCCAAACCCAAACCCAAACCCAAACCAAGCCCAAACCCAAACCAAACCCGAACCAAAACCCAAACCAAACCCAGAGACAGAGAGAGACAGAGAGACAGACAGACAGACAGCCAGAGACAGAGAGAGACAGAGAGACAGAGAGACAGACAGCCAGAGACAGAGAGAGACAGAGAGAAACAGAGAGACAGAGAGACAGACAGCCAGAGACAGAGACAGACAGAGAGAGACAGAGAGACAGAGAGAGAACCAAACGAAACCCAAACCCAAACCCAAACCCAAACCAAACCCAAACCAAACCCGAACCAAACCAAACCCAGAGAGACAGAGAGACAGACATCCAGAGAGAGAGAGAGAGACAGAGAGACAGAAAGAGACCCATACCCAACCAAACCCAAACCAAACCAAACCCAAACCCAAACCAAACCCAAACCCAAACCAAACCAAACCAATCCCAAACCAAGCCCAGAGGCAGAGAGAACCCAGAGAGACAGAGAGAGAGAGAGAGAGACAGAGACCCAAACCCAAACCCAAACCCAAACCAAACCCAAACCAAACCCAAACCAAACCAAACCAAACCCAAACCCAAACCAAACCCAAACCAAACCCAGAGGCAGAGAGAACCCAGAGAGACAGAGAGAGACAGAGAGTGAGAGACAGAGACCCAAACCAAACCCAAACCAAACCAAACCCAAACCCAAACCAAACCCAAACCAAACCAAACCCAAACCCAAACCATACCAATCCCAAACCAAGCCCAGAGGCAGAGAGCACCCAGAGAGACAGAGAGAGAGAGAGAGACAGAGACGCAAACCAAACCCAAACCAAACCAAACCAAACCCAAACCAAACCAAACCCAAACCAAACCCAAACCAAACCCAAACCAAACCCAAACCAAACCCAAACCAAACCCAAACCCAAACCCAGAGAGACAGAGAGAGACAGAGAGTGAGAGACAGAGACCCAAACCAAACCCAAACCAAACCAAACCCAAACCAAAACCAAACCCAAACCAAACCAAACCCAAACCCAAACCAAACCAAACCAATCCCAAACCAAGCCCAGAGGCAGAGAGAACCCAGAGAGACAGAGAGAGAGAGAGAGACAGAGACCCAAACCCAAACCCAATCCAACCCCAAACCAAGCCCAGAGGCAGAGAGAACCCAGAGAGATAGAGAGAACCCAGAGAGACAGAGAGAGAGAGAGACAGAGACCCAAGCCAAACCCAAACCAAGCCCAGAGGCAGAGAAAACCCAGAGAGACAGAGATAACCCAGAGAGACAGAGAGAGACAGGGAGACAGAGAGGCAGACAGCCAGAGAGACAGAGAGAGAGAGAGACAGAGACCCAAACCCAAACCAAACCCAAACCCAAACCAAACCCAAACCAAACCCAAACCCAAACCAAACCAAACCCAAACCAAACCGAAACCAAACCCAAACCAAGCCCAGAGGCAGAGAGAACCCAGAGAGACAGAGAGAACCCAGAGAGACAGAGAGAACCCAGAGAGACAGAGAGAACGCAGAGAGACAGAGAGAGAGACAGAGACCCAAACCAAACCCAAACCAAGCCCAGAGGCAGAGAGAACCCAGAGAGACAGAGATAACCCAGAGAGACAGAGAGAGACAGAGAGACAGAGAGGCAGACAGCCAGAGAGACAGAGAGAGAGAGAGACAGAGACCCAAACCCAAACCCAAACCCAAACCAAACCCAAACCAAACCCAGAGAGACAGAGAGAGACAGACAGAGAGATAGAGAGAGAGACAAAGACCCAAACCAAACCCAAACCAAACCCAAACCCAAACCAAGCCCAGAGGCAGAGAGAACCCAGAGAGACAGAAAGAACCCAGAGAGACAGAGAGAGAGAGACAGAGACCCAAACCAAACCCAAAGCAAGCCCAGAGGCAGAGAGAACCCAGAGAGACAGAGATAACCCAGAGAGACAGAGAGAGACAGAGAGACAGAGAGGCAGACAGCCAGAGAGACAGAGAGAGAGACAGAGACCCAAACCCAAACCCAAACCAAACCCAAACCAAGCCCAGAGGCAGAGAGAACCCGGAGAGACAGAGAGAACCCAGAGAGACAGAGAGAGAGATAGAGAGACAGAGACCCAAACCAAACCAAACCCAAACCCAAACCCAAACCCAAACCCAAACCAAGCCCAAACCCAAACCAAACCCGAACCCAAACCCAAACCAAACCCAGAGGCAGAGAGAACCCGGAGAGACAGAGAGAACCCAGAGAGACAGAGAGAGAGATAGAGAGACAGAGACCCAAACCAAACCAAACCCAAACCCAAACCCAAACCCAAACCCAAACCAAGCCCAAACCCAAACCAAACCCGAACCCAAACCCAAACCAAACCCAGAGGCAGAGAGAGACAGAGAGACAGAGAGACAGACAGCCAGAGACAGAGAGAGACAGAGAGAAACAGAGAGACAGACAGCCAGAGACAGAGAGAGACAGAGAGAGACAGAGAGACAGAGAGAGAACCAAACCAAACCCAAACCCAAACCCAAACCCAAACCAAACCCAAACCAAACCCAAACCAAACCAAACCCAGAGAGACAGAGAGACAGACATCCAGAGAGAGAGAGAGAGACAGAGAGACAGAAAGAGACCCATACCCAACCAAACCCAAACCAAACCAAACCCAAACCCAAACCAAACCCAAACCCAAACCAAACCAAACCAATCCCAAACCAAGCCCAGAGGCAGAGAGAACCCAGAGAGACAGAGAGAGAGAGAGAGACAGAGACCCAAACCCAAACCCAAACCAAGCCCAGAGGCAGAGAGAACCCAGAGAGATAGAGAGAACCCAGAGAGACGGAGAGAGAGAGAGAGAGACAGAGACCCAAACCAAACCCAAACCAAGCCCAGAGGCAGAGAGAACCCAGAGAGACAGAGATAACCCAGAGAGACAGAGAGAGACAGAGAGACAGAGAGGTAGACAGCCAGAGAGACAGAGAGAGAGAGAGACAGACACCCAAACCCCAACCAAACCCAAACCCAAACCAAACCCAAACCAAACCCAAACCCAAACCAAACCAAACCCAAACCAAACCGAAACCAAACCCAAACCAAGCCCAGAGGCAGAGAGAACCCAGAGAGACAGAGAGAACCCAGAGAGACAGAGAGAGAGAGACAGAGACCCAAACCAAACCCAAACCAAGCCCAGAGGCAGAGAGAACCCAGAGAGACAGAGATAACCCAGAGAGACAGAGAGAGACAGAGAGACAGAGAGGCAGACAGCCAGAGAGACAGAGAGAGAGAGAGACAGAGACCCAAACCCAAACCCAAACCCAAACCCAAACCCAAACCCAAACCAAGCCCAGAGGCAGAGAGAACCCAGAGAGACAGAGAGAACCCAGAGAGACAGAGAGAGAGAGACAGAGACCCAAACCAAACCCAAACCAAGCCCAGAGGCAGAGAGAACCCAGAGAGACAGAGATAACCCAGAGAGACAGAGAGAGACAGAGAGACAGAGAGGCAGACAGCCAGAGAGACAGAGAGAGAGACAGAGACCCAAACCCAAACCCAAACCAAAAACAAACCAAGCCCAGAGGCAGAGAGAACCCGGAGAGACAGAGAGAACCCAGAGAGACAGAGAGAGAGATAGAGAGACAGAGACCCAAACCAAACCAAACCCAAACCCAAACCAAACCCAAACCCAAACCAAACCAAACCAATCCCAAACCAAGCCCAGAGGCAGAGAGAACCCAGAGAGACAGAGAGAGAGAGAGAGACAGAGACCCAAACCCAAACCCAAACCAAGCCCAGAGGCAGAGAGAACTCAGAGAGATAGAGAGAACCCAGAGAGACAGAGAGAGAGAGAGACAGAGACCCAAACCAAACCCAAACCAAGCCCAGAGGCAGAGAGAACCCAGAGAGACAGAGATAACCCAGAGAGAAAGAGAGAGACAGAGAGACAGAGAGGTAGACAGCCAGAGAGACAGAGAGAGAGAGAGACAGACACCCAAACCCAAACCAAACCAAACCCAAACCAAGCCCAGAGGCAGAGAGAACCCGGAGAGACAGAGAGAACCCAGAGAGACAGAGAGAGAGATAGAGAGACAGAGACCCAAACCAAACCCAAACCCAAACCCAAACCCAAACCCAAACCCAAACCAAGCCCAAACCCAAACCAAACCCGAACCAAAACCCAAACCAAACCCAGAGACAGAGAGAGACAGAGAGACAGACAGACAGACAGCCAGAGACAGAGAGAGACAGAGAGACAGAGAGACAGACAGCCAGAGACAGAGAGAGACAGCGAGAAACAGAGAGACAGAGAGACAGACAGCCAGAGACAGAGACAGACAGAGAGAGACAGAGAGACAGAGAGAGAACCAAACGAAACCCAAACCCAAACCCAAACCCAAACCAAACCCAAACCAAACCCGAACCAAACCAAACCCAGAGAGACAGAGAGACAGACATCCAGAGAGAGAGAGAGAGACAGAGAGACAGAAAGAGACCCATACCCAACCGAACCCAAACCAAACCAAACCCAAACCCAAACCAAACCAAACCAATCCCAAACCAAGCCCCGAGGCAGAGAGAACCCAGAGAGACAGAGAGAGAGAGAGACAGAGACCCAAACCCAAACCCAAACCAAGCCCAGAGGCAGAGAGAACCCAGAGAGATAGAGAGAACCCAGAGAGACAGAGAGAGAGAGAGACAGAGACCCAAACCAAACCCAAACCAAGCCCAGAGGCAGAGAGAACCCAGAGAGACAGAGATAACCCAGAGAGACAGAGAGAGACAGAGAGACAGAGAGGCAGACAGCCAGAGAGACAGAGAGAGAGAGAGACAGACACCCAAACCCAAACCAAACCCAAACCCAAACCAAACCCAAACCAAACCCAAACCCAAACCAAACCAAACCCAAACCAAACCGAAACCAAACCCAAACCAAGCCCAGAGGCAGAGAGAACCCAGAGAGACAGAGAGAACTCAGAGAGACAGAGAGAGAGACAGAGACCCAAACCAAACCCAAACCAAGCCCAGAGGCAGAGAGAACCCAGAGAGATAGAGATAACCCAGAGAGACAGAGAGAGACAGAGAGACAGAGAGGCAGACAGCCAGGGAGACAGAGAGAGAGAGAGAGACAGAGACCCAAACCCAAACCCAAACCCAAACCAAACCCAAACCAAACCCAGAGAGACAGAGAGAGACAGAGAGAGAGATAGAGAGAGAGACAAAGACCCAAACCAAACCCAAACCAAACCCAAACCCAAACCAAGCCCAGAGGCAGAGAGAACCCAGAGAGACAGAGAGAACCCAGAGAGACAGAGAGAGAGAGACAGAGACCCAAACCAAACCCAAACCAAGCCCAGAGGCAGAGAGAACCCAGGGAGACAGAGATAACCCAGAGAGACAGAGAGAGACAGAGAGACAGAGAGGCAGACAGCCAGAGAGACAGAGAGAGAGACAGAGACCCAAACCCAAACCCAAACCAAACCCAAACCAAGCCCAGAGGCAGAGAGAACCCGGAGAGACAGAGAGAACCCAGAGAGACAGAGAGAGAGATAGAGAGACAGAGACCCAAACCAAACCCAAACCCAAACCCAAACCCAAACCCAAACCCAAACCAAGCCCAAACCCAAACCAAACCCGAACCAAAACCCAAACCAAACCCAGAGACAGAGAGAGACAGAGAGACAGACAGACAGACAGCCAGAGACAGAGAGAGACAGAGAGACAGAGAGACAGACAGCCAGAGACAGAGAGAGACAGAGAGAAACAGAGAGACAGAGAGACAGACAGCCAGAGACAGAGACAGACAGAGAGAGACAGAGAGACAGAGAGAGAACCAAACGAAACCCAAACCCAAACCCAAACCCAAACCAAACCCAAACCAAACCCGAACCAAACCAAACCCAGAGAGACAGAGAGACAGACATCCAGAGAGAGAGAGAGAGACAGAGAGACAGAAAGAGACCCATACCCAACCAAACCCAAACCAAACCAAACCCAAACCCAAACCAAACCCAAACCCAAACCAAACCAAACCAATCCCAAACCAAGCCCAGAGGCAGAGAGAACCCAGAGAGACAGAGAGAGAGAGAGAGAGACAGAGACCCAAACCCAAACCCAAACCCAAACCAAACCCAAACCAAACCCAAACCAAACCAAACCAAACCCAAACCCAAACCAAACCCAAACCAAACCCAGAGGCAGAGAGAACCCAGAGAGACAGAGAGAGACAGAGAGTGAGAGACAGAGACCCAAACCAAACCCAAACCAAACCAAACCCAAACCCAAACCAAACCCAAACCAAACCAAACCCAAACCCAAACCAAACCAATCCCAAACCAAGCCCAGAGGCAGAGAGCACCCAGAGAGACAGAGAGAGAGAGAGAGACAGAGACGCAAACCAAACCCAAACCAAACCAAACCAAACCCAAACCAAACCAAACCCAAACCAAACCCAAACCAAACCCAAACCAAACCCAAACCAAACCCAAACCCAAACCCAGAGAGACAGAGAGAGACAGAGAGTGAGAGACAGAGACCCAAACCAAACCCAAACCAAACCAAACCCAAACCAAAACCAAACCCAAACCAAACCAAACCCAAACCCAAACCAAACCAAACCAATCCCAAACCAAGCCCAGAGACAGAGAGAACCCAGAGAGACAGAGAGAGAGAGAGAGACAGAGACCCAAACCCAAACCCAATCCAACCCCAAACCAAGCCCAGAGGCAGAGAGAACCCAGAGAGATAGAGAGAACCCAGAGAGACAGAGAGAGAGAGAGACAGAGACCCAAGCCAAACCCAAACCAAGCCCAGAGGCAGAGAAAACCCAGAGAGACAGAGATAACCCAGAGAGACAGAGAGAGACAGAGAGACAGAGAGGCAGACAGCCAGAGAGACAGAGAGAGAGAGAGACAGAGACCCAAACCCAAACCAAACCCAAACCCAAACCAAACCCAAACCAAACCCAAACCCAAACCAAACCAAACCCAAACCAAACCGAAACCAAAGCCAAACCAAGCCCAGAGGCAGAGAGAACCCAGAGAGACAGAGAGAACCCAGAGAGACAGAGAGAACCCAGAGAGACAGAGAGAACGCAGAGAGACAGAGAGAGAGACAGAGACCCAAACCAAACCCAAACCAAGCCCAGAGGCAGAGAGAACCCAGAGAGACAGAGATAACCCAGAGAGACAGAGAGAGACAGAGAGACAGAGAGGCAGACAGCCAGAGAGACAGAGAGAGAGAGAGACAGAGACCCAAACCCAAACCCAAACCCAAACCAAACCCAAACCAAACCCAGAGAGACAGAGAGAGACATACAGAGAGATAGAGAGAGAGACAAAGACCCAAACCAAACCCAAACCAAACCCAAACCCAAACCAAGCCCAGAGGCAGAGAGAACCCAGAGAGACAGAAAGAACCCAGAGAGACAGAGAGAGAGAGACAGAGACCCAAACCAAACCCAAACCAAGCCCAGAGGCAGAGAGAACCCAGAGAGACAGAGATAACCCAGAGAGACAGAGAGAGACAGAGAGACAGAGAGGCAGACAGCCAGAGAGACAGAGAGAGAGACAGAGACCCAAACCCAAACCCAAACCAAACCCAAACCAAGCCCAGAGGCAGAGAGAACCCGGAGAGACAGAGAGAACCCAGAGAGACAGAGAGAGAGATAGAGAGACAGAGACCCAAACCAAACCAAACCCAAACCCAAACCCAAACCCAAACCCAAACCAAGCCCAAACCCAAACCAAACCCGAACCCAAACCCAAACCAAACCCAGAGGCAGAGAGAGGCAGAGAGACAGAGAGACAGACAGCCAGAGACAGAGAGAGACAGAGAGAAACAGAGAGACAGACAGCCAGAGACAGAGAGAGACAGAGAGAGACAGAGAGACAGAGAGAGAACCAAACCAAACCCAAACCCAAACCCAAACCCAAACCAAACCCAAACCAAACCCAAACCAAACCAAACCCAGAGAGACAGAGAGACAGACATCCAGAGAGAGAGAGAGAGAGACAGAGAGACAGAAAGAGACCCATACCCAACCAAACCCAAACCAAACCAAACCCAAACCCAAACCAAACCCAAACCCAAACCAAACCAAACCAATCCCAAACCAAGCCCAGAGGCAGAGAGAACCCAGAGAGACAGAGAGAGAGAGAGAGACAGAGACCCAAACCCAAACCCAAACCAAGCCCAGAGGCAGAGAGAACCCAGAGAGATAGAGAGAACCCAGAGAGACGGAGAGAGAGAGAGAGACAGAGACCCAAACCAAACCCAAACCAAGCCCAGAGGCAGAGAGAACCCAGAGAGACAGAGATAACCCAGAGAGACAGAGAGAGACAGAGAGACAGAGAGGTAGACAGCCAGAGAGACAGAGAGAGAGAGAGACAGACACCCAAACCCCAACCAAACCCAAACCCAAACCAAACCCAAACCAAACCCAAACCCAAACCAAACCAAACCCAAACCAAACCGAAACCAAACCCAAACCAAGCCCAGAGGCAGAGAGAACCCAGAGAGACAGAGAGAACCCAGAGAGACAGAGAGAGAGAGAGACAGAGACCCAAACCAAACCCAAACCAAGCCCAGAGGCAGAGAGAACCCAGAGAGACAGAGATAACCCAGAGAGACAGAGAGAGACAGAGAGACAGAGAGGCAGACAGCCAGAGAGACAGAGAGAGAGAGAGACAGACACCCAAACCCAAACCAAACCCAAACCCAAACCAAACCCAAACCAAACCCAAACCCAAACCAAACCAAACCCAAACCAAACCGAAACCAAACCCAAACCAAGCCCAGAGGCAGAGAGAACCCAGAGAGACAGAGAGAACTCAGAGAGACAGAGAGAGAGACAGAGACCCAAACCAAACCCAAACCAAGCCCAGAGGCAGAGAGAACCCAGAGAGATAGAGATAACCCAGAGAGACAGAGAGAGACAGAGAGACAGAGAGGCAGACAGCCAGGGAGACAGAGAGAGAGAGAGACAGAGACCCAAACCCAAACCCAAACCCAAACCAAACCAAACCCAAACCAAACCCAGAGAGACAGAGAGAGACAGAGAGAGAGATAGAGAGAGAGACAAAGACCCAAACCAAACCCAAACCAAACCCAAACCCAAACCAAGCCCAGAGGCAGAGAGAACCCAGAGAGACAGAGAGAACCCAGAGAGACAGAGAGAGAGAGACAGAGATAACCCAGAGAGACAGAGAGAGACAGAGAGACAGAGAGGCAGACAGCCAGAGAGACAGAGAGAGAGAGAGACACAGAGACCCAAACCCAAACCCAAACCAAACCCAAACCAAACCCAGAGAGACAGAGAGAGACAGAGAGAGAGATAGAGAGAGAGACAAAGACCCAAACCAAACCCAAACCAAACCCAAACCCAAACCAAGCCCAGAGGCAGAGAGAACCCAGAGAGACAGAGAGAACCCAGAGAGACAGAGAGAGAGAGACAGAGACCCAAACCAAACCCAAACCAAGCCCAGAGGCAGAGAGAACCCAGAGAGACAGAGATAACCCAGAGAGACAGAGAGAGACAGAGAGACAGAGAGGCAGACAGCCAGAGAGACAGAGAGAGAGAGACACAGAGACCCAAACCCAAACCCAAACCAAACCCAAACCAAACCCAGAGAGACAGAGAGAGACAGAGAGAGAGAGATAGAGAGAGAGACAAAGACCCAAACCAAACCCAAATCAAACCCAAACCCAAACCAAGCCCAGAGGCAGAGAGAACCCAGAGAGACAGAGAGAACCCAGAGAGACAGAGAGAGAGAGACAGAGACCCAAACCAAACCCAAACGAAGCCCAGAGGCAGAGAGAACCCAGAGAGACAGAGATAACCCAGAGAGACAGAGAGAGACAGAGAGACAGAGAGGCAGACAGCCAGAGAGACAGAGAGAGAGACAGAGACCCAAACCCAAACCCAAACCAAACCCAAACCAAGCCCAGAGGCAGAGAGAACCCGGAGAGACAGAGAGAACCCAGAGAGACAGAGAGAGAGATAGAGAGACAGAGACCCGAACCAAACCAAACCCAAACCCAAACCCAAACCCAAACCCAAACCAAGCCCAAACCCAAACCAAACCCGAACCCAAACCCAAACCAAACCCAGAGGCAGAGAGAGACAGAGAGACAGAGAGACAGACAGCCAGAGACAGAGAGAGACAGAGAGACAGAGAGACAGACAGCCAGAGACAGAGAGAGACAGAGAGAAACAGAGAGACAGAGAGACAGACAGCCAGAGACAGAGACAGACAGAGAGAGACAGAGAGACAGAGAGAGAACCAAACGAAACCCAAACCCAAACCCAAACCCAAACCAAACCCAAACCAAACCCGAACCAAACCAAACCCAGAGAGACAGAGAGACAGACATCCAGAGAGAGAGAGAGAGACAGAGAGACAGAAAGAGACCCATACCCAACCGAACCCAAACCAAACCAAACCCAAACCCAAACCAAACCAAACCAATCCCAAACCAAGCCCCGAGGCAGAGAGAACCCAGAGAGACAGAGAGAGAGAGAGACAGAGACCCAAACCCAAACCCAAACCAAGCCCAGAGGCAGAGAGAACCCAGAGAGATAGAGAGAACCCAGAGAGACAGAGAGAGAGAGAGAGACAGAGACCCAAACCAAACCCAAACCAAGCCCAGAGGCAGAGAGAACCCAGAGAGACAGAGATAACCCAGAGAGACAGAGAGAGACAGAGAGACAGAGAGGCAGACAGCCAGAGAGACAGAGAGAGAGAGAGACAGACACCCAAACCCAAACCAAACCCAAACCCAAACCAAACCCAAACCAAACCCAAACCCAAACCAAACCAAACCCAAACCAAACCGAAACCAAACCCAATCCAAGCCCAGAGGCAGAGAGAACCCAGAGAGACAGAGAGAACTCAGAGAGACAGAGAGAGAGACAGAGACCCAAACCAAACCCAAACCAAGCCCAGAGGCAGAGAGAACCCAGAGAGATAGAGATAACCCAGAGAGACAGAGAGAGACAGAGAGACAGAGAGGCAGACAGCCAGGGAGACAGAGAGAGAGAGAGACAGAGACCCAAACCCAAACCCAAACCCAAACCAAACCAAACCCAAACCAAACCCAGAGAGACAGAGAGAGACAGAGAGAGAGATAGAGAGAGAGACAAAGACCCAAACCAAACCCAAACCAAACCCAAACCCAAACCAAGCCCAGAGGCAGAGAGAACCCAGAGAGACAGAGAGAACCCAGAGAGACAGAGAGAGAGAGACAGAGACCCAAACCAAACCCAAACCAAGCCCAGAGGCAGAGAGAACCCAGGGAGACAGAGATAACCCAGAGAGACAGAGAGAGACAGAGAGACAGAGAGGCAGACAGCCAGAGAGACAGAGAGAGAGACAGAGACCCAAACCCAAACCCAAACCAAACCCAAACCAAGCCCAGAGGCAGAGAGAACCCGGAGAGACAGAGAGAACCCAGAGAGACAGAGAGAGAGAGATAGAGAGACAGAGACCCAAACCAAACCCAAACCCAAACCCAAACCCAAACCCAAACCCAAACCAAGCCCAAACCCAAACCAAACCCGAACCAAAACCCAAACCAAACCCAGAGACAGAGAGAGACAGAGAGACAGACAGACAGACAGCCACAGACAGAGAGAGACAGAGAGACAGAGAGACAGACAGCCAGAGACAGAGAGAGACAGCGAGAAACAGAGAGACAGAGAGACAAACAGCCAGAGACAGAGACAGACAGAGAGAGACAGAGAGACAGAGAGAGAACCAAACGAAACCCAAACCCAAACCCAAACCCAAACCAAACCCAAACCAAACCCGAACCAAACCAAACCCAGAGAGACAGAGAGACAGACATCCAGAGAGAGAGAGAGAGACAGAGAGACAGAAAGAGACCCATACCCAACCGAACCCAAACCAAACCAAACCCAAACCCAAACCAAACCAAACCAATCCCAAACCAAGCCCCGAGGCAGAGAGAACCCAGAGAGACAGAGAGAGAGAGAGACAGAGACCCAAACCCAAACCCAAACCAAGCCCAGAGGCAGAGAGAACCCAGAGAGATAGAGAGAACCCAGAGAGACAGAGAGAGAGAGAGACAGAGACCCAAACCAAACCCAAACCAAGCCCAGAGGCAGAGAGAACCCAGAGAGACAGAGATAACCCAGAGAGGCAGAGAGAGACAGAGAGACAGAGAGGCAGACAGCCAGAGAGACAGAGAGAGAGAGAGAGACAGAGACCCAAACCCAAACCCAAACCCAAACCAAACCCAAACCAAACCCAGAGAGACAGAGAGAGACAGAGAGAGAGATAGAGAGAGAGACAAAGACCCAAACCAAACCCAAACCAAACCCAAACCCAAACCAAGCCCAGAGGCAGAGAGAACCCAGAGAGACAGAGAGAGAGAGACAGAGGCCCAAACCAAACCCAAACCAAGCCCAGAGGCAGAGAGAACCCAGAGAGACAGAGATAACCCAGAGAGGCAGACAGCCAGAGAGACAGAGAGAGAGACAGGGACCCAAACCCAAACCCAAACCAAACCCAAACCAAGCCCAGAGGCAGAGAGAACCCGGAGAGACAGAGAGAACCCAGAGAGGCAGAGAGAACCGAGAGAGACAGAGAGAGAGAGACAGAGACCCAAACCCAAACCCAAACCAAACCCAAACCAAGCCCAGAGGCAGAGAGAACCCAGAGAGACAGAGAGAACCCAGAGAGACAGAGAGAGAGACAGAGACCCAAACCAAACCCAAACCAAGCCCAGAGGCAGAGAGAACCCAGAGAGACAGAAAGAACCCACAGAGACAGAGAGAGAGAGAGAGACAGAGAGGCAGACAGCCAGAGAGACAGAGAGAGAGACAGAGACCCAAACCCAAACCCAAACCAAACCCAAACCAAGCCCAGAGGCAGAGAGAACCCGGAGAGACAGAGAGAACCCAGAGAGACAGAGAGAGAGATAGAGAGACAGAGACCCAAACCAAACCAAACCCAAACCCAAACCCAAACCCAAACCCAAACCAAGCCCAAACCCAAACCAAACCCGAACCCAAACCCAAACCAAACCCAGAGGCAGAGAGAGACAGAGAGACAGAGAGACAGACAGCCAGAGACAGAGAGAGACAGAGAGAAACAGAGAGACAGACAGCCAGAGACAGAGAGAGACAGAGAGAGACAGAGAGACAGAGAGAGAACCAAACCAAACCCAAACCCAAACCCAAACCCAAACCAAACCCAAACCAAACCCAAACCAAACCAAACCCAGAGAGACAGAGAGACAGACATCCAGAGAGAGAGAGAGAGACAGAGAGACAGAAAGAGACCCATACCCAACCAAACCCAAACCAAACCAAACCCAAACCCAAACCAAACCCAAACCCAAACCAAACCAAACCAATCCCAAACCAAGCCCAGAGGCAGAGAGAACCCAGAGAGACAGAGAGAGAGAGACAGAGACCCAAACCCAAACCCAAACCAAGCCCAGAGGCAGAGAGAACCCAGAGAGATAGAGAGAACCCAGAGAGACAGAGAGAGAGAGAGACAGAGACCCAAACCAAACCCAAACCAAGCCCAGAGGCAGAGAGAACCCAGAGAGACAGAGATAACCCAGAGAGACAGAGAGAGACAGAGAGACAGAGAGGTAGACAGCCAGAGAGACAGAGAGAGAGAGAGACAGACACCCAAACCCAAACCAAACCCAAACCCAAACCAAACCCAAACCAAACCCAAACCCAAACCAAACCAAACCCAAACCAAACCGAAACCAAACCCAAACCAAGCCCAGAGGCAGAGAGAACCCAGAGAGACAGAGATAACCCAGAGAGACAGAGAGAGACAGAGAGACAGAGAGGCAGACAGCCAGAGAGACAGAGAGAGAGAAAGACAGAGACCCAAACCCAAACCCAAACCCAAACCCAAACCCAAACCCAAACCAAGCCCAGAGGCAGAGAGAACCCAGAGAGACAGAGAGAACCCAGAGAGACAGAGAGAGAGAGACAGAGACCCAAACCAAACCCAAACCAAGCCCAGAGGCAGAGAGAACCCAGAGAGACAGAGATAACCCAGAGAGACAGAGAGAGACAGAGAGACAGAGAGGCAGACAGCCAGAGAGACAGAGAGAGAGACAGAGACCCAAACCCAAACCCAAACCAAAAACAAACCAAGCCCAGAGGCAGAGAGAACCCGGAGAGACAGAGAGAACCCAGAGAGACAGAGAGAGAGATAGAGAGACAGAGACCCAAACCAAACCCAAACCCAAACCCAAACCCAAACCCAAACCCAAACCAAGCCCAAACCCAAACCAAACCCGAACCCAAACCCAAACCAAACCCAGAGACAGAGAGAGACAGAGAGACAGAGAGACAGACAGCCAGAGACAGAGAGAGACAGAGAGACAGAGAGACAGACAGCCAGAGACAGAGAGAGATAGAGAGAAACAGAGAGACAGAGAGACAGACAGCCAGAGACAGAGAGAGACAGAGAGAGACAGAGAGACAGAGAGAGAACCAAACCAAACCCAAACCCAAACCCAAACCCAAACCAAACCCAAACCAAACCCGAACCAAACCAAACCCAGAGAGACAGAGAGACAGACATCCAGAGAGAGAGAGAGAGACAGAGAGACAGAAAGAGACCCATACCCAACCAAACCCAAACCAAACCAAACCCAAACACAAACCAAACCCAAACCCAAACCAAACCAAACCAATCCCAAACCAAGCCCAGAGGCAGAGAGAACCCAGAGAGACAGAGAGAGAGAGAGAGACCGAGACCCAAACCCAAACCCAAACCCAAACCAAACCCAAACCAAGCCCAGAGGCAGAGAGAACCCAAAGAGATAGAGAGAACCCAGAGAGACAGAGAGAGAGAGACAGACAGAGAGGCAGACAGCCAGAGAGACAGAGAGAGAGAGAGACAGAGACCCAAACCCAAACCAAACCCAAACCCAAACCAAACCCAAACCGAACCCAAACCAAACCCAAACCAAACCCAAACCCAAACCAAGCCCAGAGGCAGAGAGAACCCAGAGAGACAGAGAGAGAGAGACAGAGGCCCAAACCAAACCCAAACCAAGCCCAGAGGCAGAGAGAACCCAGAGAGACAGAGATAACCCAGAGAGACAGAGAGACAGAGAGGCAGACAGCCAGAGAGACAGAGAGAGAGCCAGAGACCCAAACCCAAACCCAAACCAAACCCAAACCAAGCCCAGAGGCAGAGAGAACCCGGAGAGACAGAGAGAACCCAGAGAGGCAGAGAGAACCGAGAGAGACAGAGAGAGAGAGACAGAGACCCAAACCCAAACCCAAACCAAACCCAAACCAAGCCCAGAGGCAGAGAGAACCCAGAGAGACAGAGAGAACCCAGAGAGACAGAGAGAGAGACAGAGACCCAAACCAAACCCAAACCAAGCCCAGAGGCAGATAGAATCCAGAGAGACAGAGATAACCCAGAGAGACAGAGAGAGACAGAGAGACAGAGAGGCAGACAGCCAGAGAGACAGAGAGAGAGACACACAGAGACCCAAACCCAAACCCAAACCAAACCCAAACCAAACCCAGAGAGACAGAGAGAGACAGAGAGAGAGATAGAGAGAGAGACAAAGACCCAAACCAAACCCAAACCAAACCCAAACCCAAACCAAGCCCAGAGGCAGAGAGAACCCAGAGAGACAGAGAGAACCCAGAGAGACAGAGAGAGAGAGAGACAGAGACCCAAACCAAACCCAAACCAAGCCCAGAGGCAGAGAGAACCCAGAGAGACAGAGATAACCCAGAGAGACAGAGAGAGACAGAGAGACAGAGAGGCAGACAGCCAGAGAGACAGAGAGAGAGAGACACAGAGACCCAAACCCAAACCCAAACCAAACCCAAACCAAACCCAGAGAGACAGAGAGAGACAGAGAGAGAGATAGAGAGAGAGACAAAGACCCAAACCAAACCCAAATCAAACCCAAACCCAAACCAAGCCCAGAGGCAGAGAGAACCCAGAGAGACAGAGAGAACCCAGAGAGACAGAGAGAGAGAGACAGAGACCCAAACCAAACCCAAACCAAGCCCAGAGGCAGAGAGAACCCAGAGAGACAGAGATAACCCAGAGAGACAGAGAGAGACAGAGAGACAGAGAGGCAGACAGCCAGAGAGACAGAGAGAGAGACAGAGACCCAAACCCAAACCCAAACCAAACCCAAACCAAGCCCAGAGGCAGAGAGAACCCGGAGAGACAGAGAGAACCCAGAGAGACAGAGAGAGAGATAGAGAGACAGAGACCCAAACCAAACCAAACCCAAACCCAAACCCAAACCCAAACCCAAACCCAAACCAAGCCCAAATCCAAACCAAACCCGAACCCAAACCCAAACCAAACCCAGAGGCAGAGAGAGACAGAGAGACAGAGAGACAGACAGCCAGAGACAGAGAGAGACAGAGAGACAGAGAGACAGACAGCCAGAGACAGAGAGAGACAGAGAGACAGAGAGACAGACAGCCAGAGACAGAGAGAGACAGAGAGAAACAGAGAGACAGACAGCCAGAGACAGAGAGAGACAGAGAGAGACAGAGAGACAGAGAGAGAACCAAACCAAACCCAAACCCAAACCCAAACCCAAACCAAACCCAAACCAAACCCAAACCAAACCAAACCCAGAGAGACAGAGAGACAGACATCCAGAGAGAGAGAGAGAGACAGAGAGACAGAAAGAGACCCATACCCAACCGAACCCAAACCAAACCAAACCCAAACCCAAACCAAACCAAACCAATCCCAAACCAAGCCCCGAGGCAGAGAGAACCCAGAGAGACAGAGAGAGAGAGAGACAGAGACCCAAACCCAAACCCAAACCAAGCCCAGAGGCAGAGAGAACCCAGAGAGATAGAGAGAACCCAGAGAGACAGAGAGAGAGAGAGAGACAGAGACCCAAACCAAACCCAAACCAAGCCCAGAGGCAGAGAGAACCCAGAGAGACAGAGATAACCCAGAGAGACAGAGAGAGACAGAGAGACAGAGAGGCAGACAGCCAGAGAGACAGAGAGAGAGAGAGACAGACACCCAAACCCAAACCAAACCCAAACCCAAACCAAACCCAAACCAAACCCAAACCCAAACCAAACCAAACCCAAACCAAACCGAAACCAAACCCAAACCAAGCCCAGAGGCAGAGAGAACCCAGAGAGACAGAGAGAACTCAGAGAGACAGAGAGAGAGACAGAGACCCAAACCAAACCCAAACCAAGCCCAGAGGCAGAGAGAACCCAGAGAGATAGAGATAACCCAGAGAGACAGAGAGAGACAGAGAGACAGAGAGGCAGACAGCCAGGGAGACAGAGAGAGAGAGAGAGACAGAGACCCAAACCCAAACCCAAACCCAAACCAAACCAAACCCAAACCAAACCCAGAGAGACAGAGAGAGACAGAGAGAGAGAGATAGAGAGAGAGACAAAGACCCAAACCAAACCCAAACCAAACCCAAACCCAAACCAAGCCCAGAGGCAGAGAGAACCCAGAGAGACAGAGAGAACCCAGAGAGACAGAGAGAGAGAGACAGAGACCCAAACCAAACCCAAACCAAGCCCAGAGGCAGAGAGAACCCAGGGAGACAGAGATAACCCAGAGAGACAGAGAGAGACAGAGAGACAGAGAGGCAGACAGCCAGAGAGACAGAGAGAGAGCCAGAGACCCAAACCCAAACCCAAACCAAACCCAAACCAAGCCCAGAGGCAGAGAGAACCCGGAGAGACAGAGAGAACCCAGAGAGACAGAGAGAGAGATAGAGAGACAGAGACCCAAACCAAACCCAAACCCAAACCCAAACCCAAACCCAAACCCAAACCAAGCCCAAACCCAAACGAAACCCGAACCAAAACCCAAACCAAACCCAGAGACAGAGAGAGACAGAGAGACAGACAGACAGACAGCCAGAGACAGAGAGAGACAGAGAGACAGAGAGACAGACAGCCAGAGACAGAGAGAGACAGCGAGAAACAGAGAGACAGAGAGACAGACAGATAGAGACAGAGACAGACAGAGAGAGACAGAGAGACAGAGAGAGAACCAAACGAAACCCAAACCCAAACCCAAACCCAAACCAAACCCAAACCAAACCCGAACCAAACCAAACCCAGAGAGACAGAGAGACAGACATCCAGAGAGAGAGAGAGAGACAGAGAGACAGAAAGAGACCCATACCCAACCGAACCCAAACCAAACCAAACCCAAACCCAAACCAAACCAAACCAATCCCAAACCAAGCCCCGAGGCAGAGAGAACCCAGAGAGACAGAGAGAGAGAGAGACAGAGACCCAAACCCAAACCCAAACCAAGCCCAGAGGCAGAGAGAACCCAGAGAGATAGAGAGAACCCAGAGAGACAGAGAGAGAGAGAGACAGAGACCCAAACCAAACCCAAACCAAGCCTAGAGGCAGAGAGAACCCAGAGAGACAGAGATAACCCAGAGAGACAGAGAGAGACAGAGAGACAGAGAGGCAGACAGCCAGAGAGACAGAGAGAGAGAGAGACAGACACCCAAACCCAAACCAAACCCAAACCCAAACCAAACCCAAACCAAACCCAAACCCAAACCAAACCAAACCCAAACCAAACCGAAACCAAACCCAAACCAAGCCCAGAGGCAGAGAGAACCCAGAGAGACAGAGAGAACTCAGAGAGACAGAGAGAGAGACAGAGACCCAAACCAAACCCAAACCAAGCCCAGAGGCAGAGAGAACCCAGAGAGATAGAGATAACCCAGAGAGACAGAGAGAGACAGAGAGACAGAGAGGCAGACAGCCAGGGAGACAGAGAGAGAGAGAGACAGAGACCCAAACCCAAACCCAAACCCAAACCAAACCCAAACCAAACCCAGAGAGACAGAGAGAGACAGAGAGAGAGATAGAGAGAGAGACAAAGACCCAAACCAAACCCAAACCAAACCCAAACCCAAACCAAGCCCAGAGGCAGAGAGAACCCAGAGAGACAGAGAGAACCCAGAGAGACAGAGAGAGAGAGACAGAGACCCAAACCAAACCCAAACCAAGCCCAGAGGCAGAGAGAACCCAGGGAGACAGAGATAACCCAGAGAGACAGAGAGAGACAGAGAGACAGAGAGGCAGACAGCCAGAGAGACAGAGAGAGAGACAGAGACCCAAACCCAAACCCAAACCAAACCCAAACCAAGCCCAGAGGCAGAGAGAACCCGGAGAGACAGAGAGAACCCAGAGAGACAGAGAGAGAGATAGAGAGACAGAGACCCAAACCAAACCCAAACCCAAACCCAAACCCAAACCCAAACCCAAACCAAGCCCAAACCCAAACCAAACCCGAACCAAAACCCAAACCAAACCCAGAGACAGAGAGAGACAGAGAGACAGACAGACAGACAGCCAGAGACAGAGAGAGACAGAGAGACAGAGAGACAGACAGCCAGAGACAGAGAGAGACAGAGAGAAACAGAGAGACAGAGAGACAGACAGCCAGAGACAGAGACAGACAGAGAGAGACAGAGAGACAGAGAGAGAACCAAACGAAACCCAAACCCAAACCCAAACCCAAACCAAACCCAAACCAAACCCGAACCAAACCAAACCCAGAGAGACAGAGAGACAGACATCCAGAGAGAGAGAGAGAGACAGAGAGACAGAAAGAGACCCATACCCAACCAAACCCAAACCAAACCAAACCCAAACCCAAACCAAACCCAAACCCAAACCAAACCAAACCAATCCCAAACCAAGCCCAGAGGCAGAGAGAACCCAGCGAGACAGAGAGAGAGAGAGAGAGACAGAGACCCAAACCCAAACCCAAACCCAAACCAAACCCAAACCAAACCCAAACCAAACCAAACCAAACCCAAACCCAAACCAAACCCAAACCAAACCCAGAGGCAGAGAGAACCCAGAGAGACAGAGAGAGACAGAGAGTGAGAGACAGAGACCCAAACCAAACCCAAACCAAACCAAACCCAAACCCAAACCAAACCCAAACCAAACCAAACCCAAACCCAAACCAAACCAATCCCAAACCAAGCCCAGAGGCAGAGAGCACCCAGAGAGACAGAGAGAGAGAGAGAGACAGAGACGCAAACCAAACCCAAACCAAACCAAACCAAACCCAAACCAAACCAAACCCAAACCAAACCCAAACCAAACCCAAACCAAACCCAAACCAAACCCAAACCCAAACCCAGAGAGACAGAGAGAGACAGAGAGTGAGAGACAGAGACCCAAACCAAACCCAAACCAAACCAAACCCAAACCAAAACCAAACCCAAACCAAACCAAACCCAAACCCAAACCAAACCAAACCAATCCCAAACCAAGCCCAGAGACAGAGAGAACCCAGAGAGACAGAGAGAGAGAGAGAGACAGAGACCCAAACCCAAACCCAATCCAACCCCAAACCAAGCCCAGAGGCAGAGAGAACCCAGAGAGATAGAGAGAACCCAGAGAGACAGAGAGAGAGAGAGACAGAGACCCAAGCCAAACCCAAACCAAGCCCAGAGGCAGAGAAAACCCAGAGAGACAGAGATAACCCAGAGAGACAGAGAGAGACAGAGAGACAGAGAGGCAGACAGCCAGAGAGACAGAGAGAGAGAGAGACAGAGACCCAAACCCAAACCAAACCCAAACCCAAACCAAACCCAAACCAAACCCAAACCCAAACCAAACCAAACCCAAACCAAACCGAAACCAAAGCCAAACCAAGCCCAGAGGCAGAGAGAACCCAGAGAGACAGAGAGAACCCAGAGAGACAGAGAGAACCCAGAGAGACAGAGAGAACGCAGAGAGACAGAGAGAGAGACAGAGACCCAAACCAAACCCAAACCAAGCCCAGAGGCAGAGAGAACCCAGAGAGACAGAGATAACCCAGAGAGACAGAGAGAGACAGAGAGACAGAGAGGCAGACAGCCAGAGAGACAGAGAGAGAGAGAGACAGAGACCCAAACCCAAACCCAAACCCAAACCAAACCCAAACCAAACCCAGAGAGACAGAGAGAGACAGACAGAGAGATAGAGAGAGAGACAAAGACCCAAACCAAACCCAAACCAAACCCAAACCCAAACCAAGCCCAGAGGCAGAGAGAACCCAGAGAGACAGAAAGAACCCAGAGAGACAGAGAGAGAGAGACAGAGACCCAAACCAAACCCAAACCAAGCCCAGAGGCAGAGAGAACCCAGAGAGACAGAGATAACCCAGAGAGACAGAGAGAGACAGAGAGACAGAGAGGCAGACAGCCAGAGAGACAGAGAGAGAGACAGAGACCCAAACCCAAACCCAAACCAAACCCAAACCAAGCCCAGAGGCAGAGAGAACCCGGAGAGACAGAGAGAACCCAGAGAGACAGAGAGAGAGATAGAGAGACAGAGACCCAAACCAAACCAAACCCAAACCCAAACCCAAACCCAAACCCAAACCAAGCCCAAACCCAAACCAAACCCGAACCCAAACCCAAACCAAACCCAGAGGCAGAGAGAGGCAGAGAGACAGAGAGACAGACAGCCAGAGACAGAGAGAGACAGAGAGAAACAGAGAGACAGACAGCCAGAGACAGAGAGAGACAGAGAGAGACAGAGAGACAGAGAGAGAACCAAACCAAACCCAAACCCAAACCCAAACCCAAACCAAACCCAAACCAAACCCAAACCAAACCAAACCCAGAGAGACAGAGAGACAGACATCCAGAGAGAGAGAGAGAGAGACAGAGAGACAGAAAGAGACCCATACCCAACCAAACCCAAACCAAACCAAACCCAAACCCAAACCAAACCCAAACCCAAACCAAACCAAACCAATCCCAAACCAAGCCCAGAGGCAGAGAGAACCCAGAGAGACAGAGAGAGAGAGAGAGACAGAGACCCAAACCCAAACCCAAACCAAGCCCAGAGGCAGAGAGAACCCAGAGAGATAGAGAGAACCCAGAGAGACGGAGAGAGAGAGAGAGACAGAGACCCAAACCAAACCCAAACCAAGCCCAGAGGCAGAGAGAACCCAGAGAGACAGAGATAACCCAGAGAGACAGAGAGAGACAGAGAGACAGAGAGGTAGACAGCCAGAGAGACAGAGAGAGAGAGAGACAGACACCCAAACCCCAACCAAACCCAAACCCAAACCAAACCCAAACCAAACCCAAACCCAAACCAAACCAAACCCAAACCAAACCGAAACCAAACCCAAACCAAGCCCAGAGGCAGAGAGAACCCAGAGAGACAGAGAGAACCCAGAGAGACAGAGAGAGAGAGAGACAGAGACCCAAACCAAACCCAAACCAAGCCCAGAGGCAGAGAGAACCCAGAGAGACAGAGATAACCCAGAGAGACAGAGAGAGACAGAGAGACAGAGAGGCAGACAGCCAGAGAGACAGAGAGAGAGAGAGACAGACACCCAAACCCAAACCAAACCCAAACCCAAACCAAACCCAAACCAAACCCAAACCCAAACCAAACCAAACCCAAACCAAACCGAAACCAAACCCAAACCAAGCCCAGAGGCAGAGAGAACCCAGAGAGACAGAGAGAACTCAGAGAGACAGAGAGAGAGACAGAGACCCAAACCAAACCCAAACCAAGCCCAGAGGCAGAGAGAACCCAGAGAGATAGAGATAACCCAGAGAGACAGAGAGAGACAGAGAGACAGAGAGGCAGACAGCCAGGGAGACAGAGAGAGAGAGAGACAGAGACCCAAACCCAAACCCAAACCCAAACCAAACCAAACCCAAACCAAACCCAGAGAGACAGAGAGAGACAGAGAGAGAGATAGAGAGAGAGACAAAGACCCAAACCAAACCGAAACCAAACCCAAACCCAAACCAAGCCCAGAGGCAGAGAGAACCCAGAGAGACAGAGAGAACCCAGAGAGACAGAGAGAGAGAGACAGAGATAACCCAGAGAGACAGAGAGAGACAGAGAGACAGAGAGGCAGACAGCCAGAGAGACAGAGAGAGAGAGAGACACAGAGACCCAAACCCAAACCCAAACCAAACCCAAACCAAACCCAGAGAGACAGAGAGAGACAGAGAGAGAGATAGAGAGAGAGACAAAGACCCAAACCAAACCCAAACCAAACCCAAACCCAAACCAAGCCCAGAGGCAGAGAGAACCCAGAGAGACAGAGAGAACCCAGAGAGACAGAGAGAGAGAGACAGAGACCCAAACCAAACCCAAACCAAGCCCAGAGGCAGAGAGAACCCAGAGAGATAGAGATAACCCAGAGAGACAGAGAGAGACAGAGAGACAGAGAGGCAGACAGCCAGGGAGACAGAGAGAGAGAGAGACAGAGACCCAAACCCAAACCCAAACCCAAACCAAACCAAACCCAAACCAAACCCAGAGAGACAGAGAGAGACAGAGAGAGAGATAGAGAGAGAGACAAAGACCCAAACCAAACCCAAACCAAACCCAAACCCAAACCAAGCCCAGAGGCAGAGAGAACCCAGAGAGACAGAGAGAACCCAGAGAGACAGAGAGAGAGAGACAGAGACCCAAACCAAACCCAAACCAAGCCCAGAGGCAGAGAGAACCCAGGGAGACAGAGATAACCCAGAGAGACAGAGAGAGACAGAGAGACAGAGAGGCAGACAGCCAGAGAGACAGAGAGAGAGACAGAGACCCAAACCCAAACCCAAACCAAACCCAAACCAAGCCCAGAGGCAGAGAGAACCCGGAGAGACAGAGAGAACCCAGAGAGACAGAGAGAGAGAGATAGAGAGACAGAGACCCAAACCAAACCCAAACCCAAACCCAAACCCAAACCCAAACCCAAACCAAGCCCAAACCCAAACCAAACCCGAACCAAAACCCAAACCAAACCCAGAGACAGAGAGAGACAGAGAGACAGACAGACAGACAGCCACAGACAGAGAGAGACAGAGAGACAGAGAGACAGACAGCCAGAGACAGAGAGAGACAGCGAGAAACAGAGAGACAGAGAGACAAACAGCCAGAGACAGAGATAGACAGAGAGAGACAGAGAGACAGAGAGAGAACCAAACGAAACCCAAACCCAAACCCAAACCCAAACCAAACCCAAACCAAACCCGAACCAAACCAAACCCAGAGAGACAGAGAGACAGACATCCAGAGAGAGAGAGAGAGACAGAGAGACAGAAAGAGACCCATACCCAACCGAACCCAAACCAAACCAAACCCAAACCCAAACCAAACCAAACCAATCCCAAACCAAGCCCCGAGGCAGAGAGAACCCAGAGAGACAGAGAGAGAGAGAGCCAGAGACCCAAACCCAAACCCAAACCAAGCCCAGAGGCAGAGAGAACCCAGAGAGATAGAGAGAACCCAGAGAGACAGAGAGAGAGAGAGACAGAGACCCAAACCAAACCCAAACCAAGCCCAGAGGCAGAGAGAACCCAGAGAGACAGAGATAACCCAGAGAGGCAGAGAGAGACAGAGAGACAGAGAGGCAGACAGCCAGAGAGACAGAGAGAGAGAGAGAGACAGAGACCCAAACCCAAACCCAAACCCAAACCAAACCCAAACCAAACCCAGAGAGACAGAGAGAGACAGAGAGAGAGATAGAGAGAGAGACAAAGACCCAAACCAAACCCAAACCAAACCCAAACCCAAACCAAGCCCAGAGGCAGAGAGAACCCAGAGAGACAGAGAGAGAGAGACAGAGGCCCAAACCAAACCCAAACCAAGCCCAGAGGCAGAGAGAACCCAGAGAGACAGAGATAACCCAGAGAGGCAGACAGCCAGAGAGACAGAGAGAGAGACAGGGACCCAAACCCAAACCCAAACCAAACCCAAACCAAGCCCAGAGGCAGAGAGAACCCGGAGAGACAGAGAGAACCCAGAGAGGCAGAGAGAACCGAGAGAGACAGAGAGAGAGAGACAGAGACCCAAACCCAAACCCAAACCAAACCCAAACCAAGCCCAGAGGCAGAGAGAACCCAGAGAGACAGAGAGAACCCAGAGAGACAGAGAGAGAGACAGAGACCCAAACCAAACCCAAACCAAGCCCAGAGGCAGAGAGAACCCAGAGAGACAGAAAGAACCCACAGAGACAGAGAGAGAGAGAGAGACAGAGAGGCAGACAGCCAGAGAGACAGAGAGAGAGACAGAGACCCAAACCCAAACCCAAACCAAACCCAAACCAAGCCCAGAGGCAGAGAGAACCCGGAGAGACAGAGAGAACCCAGAGAGACAGAGAGAGAGATAGAGAGACAGAGACCCAAACCAAACCAAACCCAAACCCAAACCCAAACCCAAACCCAAACCAAGCCCAAACCCAAACCAAACCCGAACCCAAACCCAAACCAAACCCAGAGGCAGAGAGAGACAGAGAGACAGAGAGACAGACAGCCAGAGACAGAGAGAGACAGAGAGAAACAGAGAGACAGACAGCCAGAGACAGAGAGAGACAGAGAGAGACAGAGAGACAGAGAGAGAACCAAACCAAACCCAAACCCAAACCCAAACCCAAACCAAACCCAAACCAAACCCAAACCAAACCAAACCCAGAGAGACAGAGAGACAGACATCCAGAGAGAGAGAGAGAGACAGAGAGACAGAAAGAGACCCATACCCAACCAAACCCAAACCAAACCAAACCCAAACCCAAACCAAACCCAAACCCAAACCAAACCAAACCAATCCCAAACCAAGCCCAGAGGCAGAGAGAACCCAGAGAGACAGAGAGAGAGAGACAGAGACCCAAACCCAAACCCAAACCAAGCCCAGAGGCAGAGAGAACCCAGAGAGATAGAGAGAACCCAGAGAGACAGAGAGAGAGAGAGACAGAGACCCAAACCAAACCCAAACCAAGCCCAGAGGCAGAGAGAACCCAGAGAGACAGAGATAACCCAGAGAGACAGAGAGAGACAGAGAGACAGAGAGGTAGACAGCCAGAGAGACAGAGAGAGAGAGAGACAGACACCCAAACCCAAACCAAACCCAAACCCAAACCAAACCCAAACCAAACCCAAACCCAAACCAAACCAAACCCAAACCAAACCGAAACCAAACCCAAACCAAGCCCAGAGGCAGAGAGAACCCAGAGAGACAGAGATAACCCAGAGAGACAGAGAGAGACAGAGAGACAGAGAGGCAGACAGCCAGAGAGACAGAGAGAGAGAAAGACAGAGACCCAAACCCAAACCCAAACCCAAACCCAAACCCAAACCCAAACCAAGCCCAGAGGCAGAGAGAACCCAGAGAGACAGAGAGAACCCAGAGAGACAGAGAGAGAGAGACAGAGACCCAAACCAAACCCAAACCAAGCCCAGAGGCAGAGAGAACCCAGAGAGACAGAGATAACCCAGAGAGACAGAGAGAGACAGAGAGACAGAGAGGCAGACAGCCAGAGAGACAGAGAGAGAGACAGAGACCCAAACCCAAACCCAAACCAAAAACAAACCAAGCCCAGAGGCAGAGAGAACCCGGAGAGACAGAGAGAACCCAGAGAGACAGAGAGAGAGATAGAGAGACAGAGACCCAAACCAAACCCAAACCCAAACCCAAACCCAAACCCAAACCCAAACCAAGCCCAAACCCAAACCAAACCCGAACCCAAACCCAAACCAAACCCAGAGACAGAGAGAGACAGAGAGACAGAGAGACAGACAGCCAGAGACAGAGAGAGACAGAGAGACAGAGAGACAGACAGCCAGAGACAGAGAGAGATAGAGAGAAACAGAGAGACAGAGAGACAGACAGCCAGAGACAGAGAGAGACAGAGAGAGACAGAGAGACAGAGAGAGAACCAAACCAAACCCAAACCCAAACCCAAACCCAAACCAAACCCAAACCAAACCCGAACCAAACCAAACCCAGAGAGACAGAGAGACAGACATCCAGAGAGAGAGAGAGAGACAGAGAGACAGAAAGAGACCCATACCCAACCAAACCCAAACCAAACCAAACCCAAACACAAACCAAACCCAAACCCAAACCAAACCAAACCAATCCCAAACCAAGCCCAGAGGCAGAGAGAACCCAGAGAGACAGAGAGAGAGAGAGAGACCGAGACCCAAACCCAAACCCAAACCCAAACCAAACCCAAACCAAGCCCAGAGGCAGAGAGAACCCAAAGAGATAGAGAGAACCCAGAGAGACAGAGAGAGAGAGACAGACAGAGAGGCAGACAGCCAGAGAGACAGAGAGAGAGAGAGACAGAGACCCAAACCCAAACCAAACCCAAACCCAAACCAAACCCAAACCGAACCCAAACCAAACCCAAACCAAACCCAAACCCAAACCAAGCCCAGAGGCAGAGAGAACCCAGAGAGACAGAGAGAGAGAGACAGAGGCCCAAACCAAACCCAAACCAAGCCCAGAGGCAGAGAGAACCCAGAGAGACAGAGATAACCCAGAGAGACAGAGAGACAGAGAGGCAGACAGCCAGAGAGACAGAGAGAGAGCCAGAGACCCAAACCCAAACCCAAACCAAACCCAAACCAAGCCCAGAGGCAGAGAGAACCCGGAGAGACAGAGAGAACCCAGAGAGGCAGAGAGAACCGAGAGAGACAGAGAGAGAGAGACAGAGACCCAAACCCAAACCCAAACCAAACCCAAACCAAGCCCAGAGGCAGAGAGAACCCAGAGAGACAGAGAGAACCCAGAGAGACAGAGAGAGAGACAGAGACCCAAACCAAACCCAAACCAAGCCCAGAGGCAGATAGAATCCAGAGAGACAGAGATAACCCAGAGAGACAGAGAGAGACAGAGAGACAGAGAGGCAGACAGCCAGAGAGACAGAGAGAGAGACACACAGAGACCCAAACCCAAACCCAAACCAAACCCAAACCAAACCCAGAGAGACAGAGAGAGACAGAGAGAGAGATAGAGAGAGAGACAAAGACCCAAACCAAACCCAAACCAAACCCAAACCCAAACCAAGCCCAGAGGCAGAGAGAACCCAGAGAGACAGAGAGAACCCAGAGAGACAGAGAGAGAGAGAGACAGAGACCCAAACCAAACCCAAACCAAGCCCAGAGGCAGAGAGAACCCAGAGAGACAGAGATAACCCAGAGAGACAGAGAGAGACAGAGAGACAGAGAGGCAGACAGCCAGAGAGACAGAGAGAGAGAGACACAGAGACCCAAACCCAAACCCAAACCAAACCCAAACCAAACCCAGAGAGACAGAGAGAGACAGAGAGAGAGATAGAGAGAGAGACAAAGACCCAAACCAAACCCAAATCAAACCCAAACCCAAACCAAGCCCAGAGGCAGAGAGAACCCAGAGAGACAGAGAGAACCCAGAGAGACAGAGAGAGAGAGACAGAGACCCAAACCAAACCCAAACCAAGCCCAGAGGCAGAGAGAACCCAGAGAGACAGAGATAACCCAGAGAGACAGAGAGAGACAGAGAGACAGAGAGGCAGACAGCCAGAGAGACAGAGAGAGAGACAGAGACCCAAACCCAAACCCAAACCAAACCCAAACCAAGCCCAGAGGCAGAGAGAACCCGGAGAGACAGAGAGAACCCAGAGAGACAGAGAGAGAGATAGAGAGACAGAGACCCAAACCAAACCAAACCCAAACCCAAACCCAAACCCAAACCCAAACCCAAACCAAGCCCAAATCCAAACCAAACCCGAACCCAAACCCAAACCAAACCCAGAGGCAGAGAGAGACAGAGAGACAGAGAGACAGACAGCCAGAGACAGAGAGAGACAGAGAGACAGAGAGACAGACAGCCAGAGACAGAGAGAGACAGAGAGACAGAGAGACAGACAGCCAGAGACAGAGAGAGACAGAGAGAAACAGAGAGACAGACAGCCAGAGACAGAGAGAGACAGAGAGAGACAGAGAGACAGAGAGAGAACCAAACCAAACCCAAACCCAAACCCAAACCCAAACCAAACCCAAACCAAACCCAAACCAAACCAAACCCAGAGAGACAGAGAGACAGACATCCAGAGAGAGAGAGAGAGACAGAGAGACAGAAAGAGACCCATACCCAACCGAACCCAAACCAAACCAAACCCAAACCCAAACCAAACCAAACCAATCCCAAACCAAGCCCCGAGGCAGAGAGAACCCAGAGAGACAGAGAGAGAGAGAGACAGAGACCCAAACCCAAACCCAAACCAAGCCCAGAGGCAGAGAGAACCCAGAGAGATAGAGAGAACCCAGAGAGACAGAGAGAGAGAGAGAGACAGAGACCCAAACCAAACCCAAACCAAGCCCAGAGGCAGAGAGAACCCAGAGAGACAGAGATAACCCAGAGAGACAGAGAGAGACAGAGAGACAGAGAGGCAGACAGCCAGAGAGACAGAGAGAGAGAGAGACAGACACCCAAACCCAAACCAAACCCAAACCCAAACCAAACCCAAACCAAACCCAAACCCAAACCAAACCAAACCCAAACCAAACCGAAACCAAACCCAAACCAAGCCCAGAGGCAGAGAGAACCCAGAGAGACAGAGAGAACTCAGAGAGACAGAGAGAGAGACAGAGACCCAAACCAAACCCAAACCAAGCCCAGAGGCAGAGAGAACCCAGAGAGATAGAGATAACCCAGAGAGACAGAGAGAGACAGAGAGACAGAGAGGCAGACAGCCAGGGAGACAGAGAGAGAGAGAGAGACAGAGACCCAAACCCAAACCCAAACCCAAACCAAACCAAACCCAAACCAAACCCAGAGAGACAGAGAGAGACAGAGAGAGAGAGATAGAGAGAGAGACAAAGACCCAAACCAAACCCAAACCAAACCCAAACCCAAACCAAGCCCAGAGGCAGAGAGAACCCAGAGAGACAGAGAGAACCCAGAGAGACAGAGAGAGAGAGACAGAGACCCAAACCAAACCCAAACCAAGCCCAGAGGCAGAGAGAACCCAGGGAGACAGAGATAACCCAGAGAGACAGAGAGAGACAGAGAGACAGAGAGGCAGACAGCCAGAGAGACAGAGAGAGAGACAGAGACCCAAACCCAAACCCAAACCAAACCCAAACCAAGCCCAGAGGCAGAGAGAACCCGGAGAGACAGAGAGAACCCAGAGAGACAGAGAGAGAGATAGAGAGACAGAGACCCAAACCAAACCCAAACCCAAACCCAAACCCAAACCCAAACCCAAACCAAGCCCAAACCCAAACGAAACCCGAACCAAAACCCAAACCAAACCCAGAGACAGAGAGAGACAGAGAGACAGACAGACAGACAGCCAGAGACAGAGAGAGACAGAGAGACAGAGAGACAGACAGCCAGAGACAGAGAGAGACAGCGAGAAACAGAGAGACAGAGAGACAGACAGATAGAGACAGAGACAGACAGAGAGAGACAGAGAGACAGAGAGAGAACCAAACGAAACCCAAACCCAAACCCAAACCCAAACCAAACCCAAACCAAACCCGAACCAAACCAAACCCAGAGAGACAGAGAGACAGACATCCAGAGAGAGAGAGAGAGACAGAGAGACAGAAAGAGACCCATACCCAACCGAACCCAAACCAAACCAAACCCAAACCCAAACCAAACCAAACCAATCCCAAACCAAGCCCCGAGGCAGAGAGAACCCAGAGAGACAGAGAGAGAGAGAGACAGAGACCCAAACCCAAACCCAAACCAAGCCCAGAGGCAGAGAGAACCCAGAGAGATAGAGAGAACCCAGAGAGACAGAGAGAGAGAGAGACAGAGACCCAAACCAAACCCAAACCAAGCCTAGAGGCAGAGAGAACCCAGAGAGACAGAGATAACCCAGAGAGACAGAGAGAGACAGAGAGACAGAGAGGCAGACAGCCAGAGAGACAGAGAGAGAGAGAGACAGACACCCAAACCCAAACCAAACCCAAACCCAAACCAAACCCAAACCAAACCCAAACCCAAACCAAACCAAACCCAAACCAAACCGAAACCAAACCCAAACCAAGCCCAGAGGCAGAGAGAACCCAGAGAGACAGAGAGAACTCAGAGAGACAGAGAGAGAGACAGAGACCCAAACCAAACCCAAACCAAGCCCAGAGGCAGAGAGAACCCAGAGAGACAGAGAGAACCCAGAGAGACAGAGAGAGAGAGACAGAGACCCAAACCAAACCCAAACCAAGCCCAGAGGCAGAGAGAACCCAGGGAGACAGAGATAACCCAGAGAGACAGAGAGAGACAGAGAGACAGAGAGGCAGACAGCCAGGGAGACAGAGAGAGAGAGAGACAGAGACCCAAACCCAAACCCAAACCCAAACCAAACCCAAACCAAACCCAGAGAGACAGAGAGAGACAGAGAGAGAGATAGAGAGAGAGACAAAGACCCAAACCAAACCCAAACCAAACCCAAACCCAAACCAAGCCCAGAGGCAGAGAGAACCCAGAGAGACAGAGAGAACCCAGAGAGACAGAGAGAGAGAGACAGAGACCCAAACCAAACCCAAACCAAGCCCAGAGGCAGAGAGAACCCAGGGAGACAGAGATAACCCAGAGAGACAGAGAGAGACAGAGAGACAGAGAGGCAGACAGCCAGAGAGACAGAGAGAGAGCCAGAGACCCAAACCCAAACCCAAACCAAACCCAAACCAAGCGCAGAGGCAGAGAGAACCCGGAGAGACAGAGAGAACCCAGAGAGACAGAGAGAGAGATAGAGAGACAGAGACCCAAACCAAACCCAAACCCAAACCCAAACCCAAACCCAAACCCAAACCAAGCCCAAACCCAAACCAAACCCGAACCAAAACCCAAACCAAACCCAGAGACAGAGAGAGACAGAGAGACAGACAGACAGACAGCCAGAGACAGAGAGAGACAGAGAGACAGAGAGACAGACAGCCAGAGACAGAGAGAGACAGAGAGAAACAGAGAGACAGAGAGACAGACAGCCAGAGACAGAGACAGACAGAGAGAGACAGAGAGACAGAGAGAGAACCAAACGAAACCCAAACCCAAACCCAAAACCAAACCAAACCCAAACCAAACCCGAACCAAACCAAACCCAGAGAGACAGAGAGACAGACATCCAGAGAGAGAGAGAGAGACAGAGAGACAGAAAGAGACCCATACCCAACCAAACCCAAACCAAACCAAACCCAAACCCAAACCAAACCCAAACCCAAACCAAACCAAACCAATCCCAAACCAAGCCCAGAGGCAGAGAGAACCCAGAGAGACAGAGAGAGAGAGAGAGAGACAGAGACCCAAACCCAAACCCAAACCCAAACCAAACCCAAACCGAACCCAAACCAAACCAAACCAAACCCAAACCAAACCCAAACCAAACCACACCAAGAGAGACAGAGAGACAGACATCCAGAGAGAGAGAGAGAGAGAGACAGAGAGACAGAAAGAGACCCATACCAAACCACACCCAAACCCAAACCGAACCCAAACCAAACCCAAACCCAAACCAAACCCAAACCAAACCCAGAGGCAGAGAGAACCCAGAGAGACAGAGAGAGACAGAGAGTGAGAGACAGAGACCCAAACCAAACCCAAACCAAACCAAACCCAAACCCAAACCAAACCCAAACCAAACCAAACCCAAACCCAAACCAAACCAATCCCAAACCAAGCCCAGAGGCAGAGAGAACCCAGAGAGACAGAGAGAGAGAGAGAGACAGAGACGCAAACCAAACCCAAACCAAACCAAACCAAACCCAAACCAAACCAAACCCAAACCAAACCCAAACCAAACCCAAACCAAACCCAAACCAAACCCAAACCCAAACCCAGAGAGACAGAGAGAGACAGAGAGTGAGAGACAGAGACCCAAACCAAACCCAAACCAAACCAAACCCAAACCAAAACCAAACCCAAACCGAACCAAACCCAAACCCAATCCAAACCAAACCAATCCCAAACCAAGCCCAGAGGCAGAGAGAACCCAGAGAGACAGAGAGAGAGAGAGAGACAGAGACCCAAACCCAAACCCAAACCAACCCCAAACCAAGCCCAGAGGCAGAGAGAACCCAGAGAGATAGAGAGAACCCAGAGAGACAGAGAGAGAGAGAGACAGAGACCCAAGCCAAACCCAAACCAAGCCCAGAGGCAGAGAAAACCCAGAGAGACAGAGATAACCCAGAGAGACAGAGAGAGACAGAGAGACAGAGAGGCAGACAGCCAGAGAGACAGAGAGAGAGAGACACAGAGACCCAAACCCAAACCAAACCCAAACCCAAACCAAACCCAAACCAAACCCAAACCCAAACCAAACCAAACCCAAACCAAACCGAAACCAAACCCAAACCAAGCCCAGAGGCAGAGAGAACCCAGAGAGACAGAGAGAACCCAGAGAGACAGAGAGAACCCAGAGAGACAGAGAGAACCCAGAGAGACAGAGAGAACCCAGAGAGACAGAGAGAGAGACAGAGACCCAAACCAAACCCAAACCAAGCCCAGAGGCAGAGAGAACCCAGAGAGACAGAGATAACCCAGAGAGACAGAGAGAGACAGAGAGACAGAGAGGCAGACAGCCAGAGAGACAGAGAGAGAGAGAGACAGAGACCCAAACCCAAACCCAAACCCAAACCAAACCCAAACCAAACCCAGAGAGACAGAGAGAGACAGACAGAGAGAGAGAGACAGAGACCCAAACCCAAACCCAAACCCAAACCCAAACCCAAACCCAAACCAAGCCCAGAGGCAGAGAGAACCCAGAGAGACAGAGAGAACCCAGAGAGACAGAGAGAGAGAGACAGAGACCCAAACCAAACCCAAACCAAGCCCAGAGGCAGAGAGAACCCAGAGAGACAGAGATAACCCAGAGAGACAGAGAGAGACAGAGAGACAGAGAGGCAGACAGCCAGAGAGACAGAGAGAGAGACAGAGACCCAAACCCAAACCCAAACCAAAAACAAACCAAGCCCAGAGGCAGAGAGAACCCGGAGAGACAGAGAGAACCCAGAGAGACAGAGAGAGAGATAGAGAGACAGAGACCCAAACCAAACCCAAACCCAAACCCAAACCCAAACCCAAACCAAGCCCAATCCCAAAACAAACCCGAACCCAAACCCAAACCAAACCCAGAGACAGAGAGAGACAGAGAGACAGAGAGACAGACAGCCAGAGACAGAGAGAGACAGAAAGACAGAGAGACAGACAGCCAGAGACAGAGAGAGATAGAGAGAAACAGAGAGACAGAGAGACAGACAGCCAGAGACAGAGAGAGACAGAGAGAGACAGAGAGACAGAGAGAGAACCAAACCAAACCCAAACCCAAACCCAAACCCAAACCAAACCCAAACCAAACCCGAACCAAACCAAACCCAGAGAGACAGAGAGACAGACATCCAGAGAGAGAGAGAGAGACAGAGAGACAGAAAGAGACCCATACCCAACCAAACCCAAACCAAACCAAACCCAAACCCAAACCAAACCCAAACCCAAACCAAACCAAACCAATCCCAAACCAAGCCCAGAGGCAGAGAGAACCCAGAGAGACAGAGAGAGAGAGAGAGACCGAGACCCAAACCCAAGCCCAAACCCAAACCAAACCCAAACCAAGCCCAGAGGCAGAGAGGACCCAAAGAGATAGAGAGAACCCAGAGAGACAGAGAGAGAGAGACAGACAGAGAGGCAGACAGCCAGAGAGACAGAGAGAGAGAGAGACAGAGACCCAAACCCAAACCAAACCCAAACCCAAACCAAACCCAAACCGAACCCAAACCCAAACCAAACCAAACCCAAACCAAACCGAAACCAAACCCAAACCAAGCCCAGAGGCAGAGAGAACCCAGAGAGACAGAGAGAACCCAGAGAGACAGAGACAACCCAGAGAGACAGAGAGAGAGACAGAGACCCAAACCAAACCCAAACCAAGCCCAGAGGCAGAGAGAACCCAGAGAGACAGAGATAACCCAGAGAGACAGAGAGAGACAGAGAGACAGAGAGGCAGACAGCCAGAGAGACAGAGAGAGAGAGAGAGACAGAGACCCAAACCCAAACCCAAACCCAAACCAAACCCAAACCAAACCCAGAGAGACAGAGAGAGACAGAGAGAGAGATAGAGAGAGAGACAAAGACCCAAACCAAACCCAAACCAAACCCAAACCCAAACCAAGCCCAGAGGCAGAGAGAACCCAGAGAGACAGAGAGAGAGAGAGACAGAGGCCCAAACCAAACCCAAACCAAGCCCAGAGGCAGAGAGAACCCAGCGAGACAGAGATAACCCAGAGAGACAGAGAGACAGAGAGGCAGACAGCCAGAGAGACAGAGAGAGAGACAGAGACCCAAACCCAAACCCAAACCAAACCCAAACCAAGCCCAGAGGCAGAGAGAACCCGGAGAGACAGAGAGAACCCAGAGAGGCAGAGAGAACCGAGAGAGACAGAGAGAGAGAGACAGAGACCCAAACCCAAACCCAAACCAAACCCAAACCAAGCCCAGAGGCAGAGAGAACCCAGAGAGACAGAGAGAACCCAGAGAGACAGAGAGAGAGACAGAGACCCAAACCAAACCCAAACCAAGCCCAGAGGCAGATAGAATCCAGAGAGACAGAGATAACCCAGAGAGACAGAGAGAGACAGAGAGACAGAGAGGCAGACAGCCAGAGAGACAGAGAGAGAGAGACACAGAGACCCAAACCCAAACCCAAACCAAACCCAAACCAAACCCAGAGAGACAGAGAGAGACAGAGAGAGAGATAGAGAGAGAGACAAAGACCCAAACCAAACCCAAACCAAACCCAAACCCAAACCAAGCCCAGAGGCAGAGAGAACCCAGAGAGACAGAGAGAACCCAGAGAGACAGAGAGAGAGAGAGACAGAGACCCAAACCAAACCCAAACCAAGCCCAGAGGCAGAGAGAACCCAGAGAGACAGAGATAACCCAGAGAGACAGAGAGAGACAGAGAGACAGAGAGGCAGACAGCCAGAGAGACAGAGAGAGAGAGACACAGAGACCCAAACCCAAACCCAAACCAAACCCAAACCAAACCCAGAGAGACAGAGAGAGACAGAGAGAGAGATAGAGAGAGAGACAAAGACCCAAACCAAACCCAAATCAAACCCAAACCCAAACCAAGCCCAGAGGCAGAGAGAACCCAGAGAGACAGAGAGAACCCAGAGAGACAGAGAGAGACAGAGAGACAGAGAGGCAGACAGCCAGAGAGACAGAGAGAGAGAGAGACAGACACCCAAACCCAAACCAAACCCAAACCCAAACCAAACCCAAACCAAACCCAAACCCAAACCAAACCAAACCCAAACCAAACCGAAACCAAACCCAAACCAAGCCCAGAGGCAGAGAGAACCCAGAGAGACCGAGAGAACTCAGAGAGACAGAGAGAGAGACAGAGACCCAAACCAAACCCAAACCAAGCCCAGAGGCAGAGAGAACCCAGAGAGATAGAGATAACCCAGAGAGACAGAGAGAGACAGAGAGACAGAGAGGCAGACAGCCAGGGAGACAGAGAGAGAGAGAGACAGAGACCCAAACCCAAACCCAAACCCAAACCAAACCCAAACCAAACCCAGAGAGACAGAGAGAGACAGAGAGAGAGATAGAGAGAGAGACAAAGACCCAAACCAAACCCAAACCAAACCCAAACCCAAACCAAGCCCAGAGGCAGAGAGAACCCAGAGAGACAGAGAGAACCCAGAGAGACAGAGAGAGAGAGACAGAGACCCAAACCAAACCCAAACCAAGCCCAGAGGTAGAGAGAACCCAGGGAGACAGAGATAACCCAGAGAGACAGAGAGAGACAGAGAGACAGAGAGGCAGACAGCCAGAGAGACAGAGAGAGAGACAGAGACCCAAACCCAAACCCAAACCAAACCCAAACCAAGCCCAGAGGCAGAGAGAACCCGGAGAGACAGAGAGAACCCAGAGAGACAGAGAGAGAGATAGAGAGACAGAGACCCAAACCAAACCCAAACCCAAACCCAAACCCAAACCCAAACCCAAACCAAGCCCAAACCCAAACCAAACCCGAACCAAAACCCAAACCAAACCCAGAGACAGAGAGAGACAGAGAGACAGACAGACAGACAGCCAGAGACAGAGAGAGACAGAGAGACAGAGAGACAGACAGCCAGAGACAGAGAGAGACAGAGAGAAACAGAGAGACAGAGAGACAGACAGCCAGAGACAGAGACAGACAGAGAGAGACAGAGAGACAGAGAGAGAACCAAACGAAACCCAAACCCAAACCCAAACCCAAACCAAACCCAAACCAAACCCGAACCAAACCAAACCCAGAGAGACAGAGAGACAGACATCCAGAGAGAGAGAGAGAGAGACAGAGAGACAGAAAGAGACCCATACCCAACCGAACCCAAACCAAACCAAACCCAAACCCAAACCAAACCAAACCAATCCCAAACCAAGCCCCGAGGCAGAGAGAACCCAGAGAGACAGAGAGAGAGAGAGACAGAGAGAGAGAGAGACAGAGACCCAAACCCAAACCCAAACCAAGCCCAGAGGCAGAGAGAACCCAGAGAGATAGAGAGAACCCAGAGAGACAGAGAGAGAGAGAGACAGAGACCCAAACCAAACCCAAACCAAGCCCAGAGGCAGAGAGAACCCAGAGAGACAGAGATAACCCAGAGAGACAGAGAGAGACAGAGAGACAGAGAGGCAGACAGCCAGAGAGACAGAGAGAGAGAGAGAGACAGAGACCCAAACCCAAACCAAACCCAAACCCAAACCAAACCCAAACCGAACCCAAACCCAAACCAAACCAAACCCAAACCAAACCGAAACCAAACCCAAACCAAGCCCAGAGGCAGAGAGAACCCAGGGAGACAGAGAGAACCCAGAGAGACAGAGACAGCCCAGAGAGACAGAGAGAGAGACAGAGACCCAAACCAAACCCAAACCAAGCCCAGAGGCAGAGAGAACCTAGAGAGACAGAGATAACCCAGAGAGACAGAGAGAGACAGAGAGACAGAGAGGCAGACAGCCAGAGAGACAGAGAGAGAGAGAGAGACAGAGACCCAAACCCAAACCCAAACCCAAACCAAACCCAAACCAAACCCAGAGAGACAGAGAGAGACAGAGAGAGAGATAGAGAGAGAGACAAAGACCCAAACCAAACCCAAACCAAACCCAAACCCAAACCAAGCCCAGAGGCAGAGAGAACCCAGAGAGACAGAGAGAACCCAAAGAGACAGAGAGAGAGAGACAGAGGCCCAAACCAAACCCAAACCAAGCCCAGAGGCAGAGAGAACCCAGAGAGACAGAGATAACCCAGAGAGACAGAGAGAGACAGAGAGACAGAGAGGCAGACAGCCAGAGAGACAGAGAGAGAGACAGAGACCCAAACCCAAACCCAAACCAAACCCAAACCAAGCCCAGAGGCAGAGAGAACCCAGAGAGTCAGAGATAACCCAGAAAGACAGAGAGAGACAGAGAGACAGAGAGGCAGACAGCCAGAGAGACAGAGAGAGAGACAGAGACCCAAACCCAAACCCAAACCAAACCCAAACCAAGCCCAGAGGCAGAGAGAACCCGGAGAGACAGAGAGAACCCAGAGAGACAGAGAGAGAGATAGAGAGACAGAGACCCAAACCAAACCAAACCCAAACCCAAACCCAAACCCAAACCCAAACCAAGCCCAAACCCAAACCAAACCCGAACCCAAACCCAAACCAAACCCAGAGACAGAGAGAGACAGAGAGACAGAGAGACAGACAGCCAGAGACAGAGAGAGACAGAGAGACAGAGAGACAGACAGCCAGAGACAGAGAGAGATAGAGAGAAACAGAGAGACAGAGAGACAGACAGCCAGAGACAGAGAGAGACAGAGAGAGACAGAGAGACAGAGAGAAAACCAAACCAAACCCAAACCCAAACCCAAACCCAAACCAAACCCAAACCAAACCCGAACCAAACCAAACCCAGAGAGACAGAGAGACAGACATCCAGAGAGAGAGAGAGAGACAGAGAGACAGAAAGAGACCCATACCCAACCAAACCCAAACCAAACCAAACCCAAACACAAACCAAACCCAAACCCAAACCAAACCAAACCAATCCCAAACCAAGCCCAGAGGCAGAGAGAACCCAGAGAGACAGAGAGAGAGAGAGAGACCGAGACCCAAACCCAAACCCAAACCCAAACCAAACCCAAACCAAGCCCAGAGGCAGAGAGAAGCCAAAGAGATAGAGAGAACCCAGAGAGACAGAGAGAGAGAGACAGACAGAGAGGCAGACAGCCAGAGAGACAGAGAGAGAGAGAGACAGAGACCCAAACCCAAACCAAACCCAAACCCAAACCAAACCCAAACCGAACCCAAACCCAAACCAAACCAAACCCAAACCAAACCGAAACCAAACCCAAACCAAGCCCAGAGGCAGAGAGAACCCAGAGAGACAGAGAGAACCCAGAGAGACAGAGACAACCCAGAGAGACAGAGAGAGAGACAGAGACCCAAACCAAACCCAAACCAAGCCCAGAGGCAGAGAGAACCCAGAGAGACAGAGATAACCCAGAGAGACAGAGAGAACCCAGAGAGACAGAGAGAGAGACAGAGACCCAAACCAAACCCAAACCAAGCCCAGAGGCAGATAGAATCCAGAGAGACAGAGATAACCCAGAGAGACAGAGAGAGACAGAGAGACAGAGAGGCAGACAGCCAGAGAGACAGAGAGAGAGAGACACAGAGACCCAAACCCAAACCCAAACCAAACCCAAACCAAACCCAGAGAGACAGAGAGAGACAGAGAGAGAGATAGAGAGAGAGACAAAGACCCAAACCAAACCCAAACCAAACCCAAACCCAAACCAAGCCCAGAGGCAGAGAGAACCCAGAGAGACAGAGAGAACCCAGAGAGACAGAGAGAGAGAGACAGAGACCCAAACCAAACCCAAACCAAGCCCAGAGGCAGAGAGAACCCAGAGAGACAGAGATAACCCAGAGAGACAGAGAGAGACAGAGAGACAGAGAGGCAGACAGCCAGAGAGACAGAGAGAGAGAGACACAGAGACCCAAACCCAAACCCAAACCAAACCCAAACCAAACCTAGAGAGACAGAGAGAGACAGAGAGAGAGATAGAGAGAGAGACAAAGACCCAAACCAAACCCAAATCAAACCCAAACCCAAACCAAGCCCAGAGGCAGAGAGAACCCAGAGAGACAGAGAGAACCCAGAGAGACAGAGGGAGAGAGAGACAGAGACCCAAACCAAACCCAAACCAAGCCCAGAGGCAGAGAGAACCCAGAGAGACAGAGATAACCCAGAGAGACAGAGAGAGACAGAGAGACAGAGAGGCAGACAGCCAGAGAGACAGAGAGAGAGACAGAGACCCAAACCCAAACCCCAACCAAACCCAAACCAAGCCCAGAGGCAGAGAGAACCCGGAGAGACAGAGAGAACCCAGAGAGACAGAGAGAGAGATAGAGAGACAGAGACCCAAACCAAACCAAACCCAAACCCAAACCCAAACCCAAACCCAAACCAAGCCCAAACCCAAACCAAACCCGAACCCAAACCCAAACCAAACCCAGAGGCAGAGAGAGACAGAGAGACAGAGAGACAGACAGCCAGAGACAGAGAGAGACAGAGAGACAGAGAGACAGACAGCCAGAGACAGAGAGAGACAGAGAGACAGAGAGACAGACAGCCAGAGACAGAGAGAGACAGAGAGAAACAGAGAGACAGACAGCCAGAGACAGAGAGAGACAGAGAGAGACAGAGAGACAGAGAGAGAACCAAACCAAACCCAAACCCAAACCCAAACCCAAACCAAACCCAAACCAAACCCAAACCAAACCAAACCCAGAGAGACAGAGAGACAGACATCCAGAGAGAGAGAGAGAGAGACAGAGAGACAGAAAGAGACCCATACCCAACCGAACCCAAACCAAACCAAACCCAAACCCAAACCAAACCAAACCAATCCCAAACCAAGCCCCGAGGCAGAGAGAACCCAGAGAGACAGAGAGAGAGAGAGACAGAGACCCAAACCCAAACCCAAACCAAGCCCAGAGGCAGAGAGAACCCAGAGAGATAGAGAGAACCCAGAGAGACAGAGAGAGAGAGAGAGACAGAGACCCAAACCAAACCCAAACCAAGCCCAGAGGCAGAGAGAACCCAGAGAGACAGAGATAACCCAGAGAGACAGAGAGAGACAGAGAGACAGAGAGGCAGACAGCCAGAGAGACAGAGAGAGAGAGAGACAGACACCCAAACCCAAACCAAACCCAAACCCAAACCAAACCCAAACCAAACCCAAATCCAAACCAAACCAAACCCAAACCAAACCGAAACCAAACCCAAACCAAGCCCAGAGACAGAGAGAACCCAGAGAGACAGAGAGAACTCAGAGAGACAGAGAGAGAGACAGAGACCCAAACCAAACCCAAACCAAGCCCAGAGGCAGAGAGAACCCAGAGAGATAGAGATAACCCAGAGAGACAGAGAGAGACAGAGAGACAGAGAGGCAGACAGCCAGGGAGACAGAGAGAGAGAGAGACAGAGACCCAAACCCAAACCCAAACCCAAACCAAACCAAACCCAAACCAAACCCAGAGAGACAGAGAGAGACAGAGAGAGAGATAGAGAGAGAGACAAAGACCCAAACCAAACCCAAACCAAACCCAAACCCAAACCAAGCCCAGAGGCAGAGAGAACCCAGAGAGACAGAGAGAACCCAGAGAGACAGAGAGAGAGAGACAGAGACCCAAACCAAACCCAAACCAAGCCCAGAGGCAGAGAGAACCCAGGGAGACAGAGATAACCCAGAGAGACAGAGAGAGACAGAGAGACAGAGAGGCAGACAGCCAGAGAGACAGAGAGAGAGACAGAGACCCAAACCCAAACCCAAACCAAACCCAAACCAAGCCCAGAGGCAGAGAGAACCCGGAGAGACAGAGAGAACCCAGAGAGACAGAGAGAGAGATAGAGAGACAGAGACCCAAACCAAACCCAAACCCAAACCCAAACCCAAACCCAAACCCAAACCAAGCCCAAACCCAAACCAAACCCGAACCAAAACCCAAACCAAACCCAGAGACAGAGAGAGACAGAGAGACAGACAGACAGACAGCCAGAGACAGAGAGAGACAGAGAGACAGAGAGACAGACAGCCAGAGACAGAGAGAGACAGCGAGAAACAGAGAGACAGAGAGACAGACAGCCAGAGACAGAGACAGACGGAGAGAGACAGAGAGACAGAGAGAGAACCAAACGAAACCCAAACCCAAACCCAAACCCAAACCAAACCCAAACCAAACCCGAACCAAACCAAACCCAGAGAGACAGAGAGACAGACATCCAGAGAGAGAGAGAGAGACAGAGAGACAGAAAGAGACCCATACCCAACCGAACCCAAACCAAACCAAACCCAAACCCAAACCAAACCAAACCAATCCCAAACCAAGCCCCGAGGCAGAGAGAACCCAGAGAGACAGAGAGAGAGAGAGACAGAGACCCAAACCCAAACCCAAACCAAGCCCAGAGGCAGAGAGAACCCAGAGAGATAGAGAGAACCCAGAGAGACAGAGAGAGAGAGAGAGAGACAGAGACCCAAACCAAACCCAAACCAAGCCCAGAGGCAGAGAGAACCCAGAGAGACAGAGATAACCCAGAGAGACAGAGAGAGACAGAGAGACAGAGAGGCAGACAGCCAGAGAGACAGAGAGAGAGAGAGACAGACACCCAAACCCAAACCAAACCCAAACCCAAACCAAACCCAAACCAAACCCAAACCCAAACCAAACCAAACCCAAACCAAACCGAAACCAAACCCAAACCAAGCCCAGAGGCAGAGAGAACCCAGAGAGACAGAGAGAACTCAGAGAGACAGAGAGAGAGACAGAGACCCAAACCAAACCCAAACCAAGCCCAGAGGCAGAGAGAACCCAGAGAGACAGAGATAACCCAGAGAGACAGAGAGAGACAGAGAGACAGAGAGGCAGACAGCCAGAGAGACAGAGAGAGAGAGAGACAGACACCCAAACCCAAACCAAACCCAAACCCAAACCAAACCCAAACCAAACCCAAACCCAAACCAAACCAAACCCAAACCAAACCGAAACCAAACCCAAACCAAGCCCAGAGACAGAGAGAACCCAGAGAGACAGAGAGAACTCAGAGAGACAGAGAGAGAGACAGAGACCCAAACCAAACCCAAACCAAGCCCAGAGGCAGAGAGAACCCAGAGAGATAGAGATAACCCAGAGAGACAGAGAGAGACAGAGAGACAGAGAGGCAGACAGCCAGGGAGACAGAGAGAGAGAGAGACAGAGACCCAAACCCAAACCCAAACCCAAACCAAACCAAACCCAAACCAAACCCAGAGAGACAGAGAGAGACAGAGAGAGAGATAGAGAGAGAGACAAAGACCCAAACCAAACCCAAACCAAACCCAAACCCAAACCAAGCCCAGAGGCAGAGAGAACCCAGAGAGACAGAGAGAACCCAGAGAGACAGAGAGAGAGAGACAGAGACCCAAACCAAACCCAAACCAAGCCCAGAGGCAGAGAGAACCCAGGGAGACAGAGATAACCCAGAGAGACAGAGAGAGACAGAGAGACAGAGAGGCAGACAGCCAGAGAGACAGAGAGAGAGACAGAGACCCAAACCCAAACCCAAACCAAACCCAAACCAAGCCCAGAGGCAGAGAGAACCCGGAGAGACAGAGAGAACCCAGAGAGACAGAGAGAGAGATAGAGAGACAGAGACCCAAACCAAACCCAAACCCAAACCCAAACCCAAACCCAAACCCAAACCAAGCCCAAACCCAAACCAAACCCGAACCAAAACCCAAACCAAACCCAGAGACAGAGAGAGACAGAGAGACAGACAGACAGACAGCCAGAGACAGAGAGAGACAGAGAGACAGAGAGACAGACAGCCAGAGACAGAGAGAGACAGCGAGAAACAGAGAGACAGAGAGACAGACAGCCAGAGACAGAGACAGACGGAGAGAGACAGAGAGACAGAGAGAGAACCAAACGAAACCCAAACCCAAACCCAAACCCAAACCAAACCCAAACCAAACCCGAACCAAACCAAACCCAGAGAGACAGAGAGACAGACATCCAGAGAGAGAGAGAGAGACAGAGAGACAGAAAGAGACCCATACCCAACCGAACCCAAACCAAACCAAACCCAAACCCAAACCAAACCAAACCAATCCCAAACCAAGCCCCGAGGCAGAGAGAACCCAGAGAGACAGAGAGAGAGAGAGACAGAGACCCAAACCCAAACCCAAACCAAGCCCAGAGGCAGAGAGAACCCAGAGAGATAGAGAGAACCCAGAGAGACAGAGAGAGAGAGAGACAGAGACCCAAACCAAACCCAAACCAAGCCCAGAGGCAGAGAGAACCCAGAGAGACAGAGATAACCCAGAGAGACAGAGAGAGACAGAGAGACAGAGAGGCAGACAGCCAGAGAGACAGAGAGAGAGAGAGACAGACACCCAAACCCAAACCAAACCCAAACCCAAACCAAACCCAAACCAAACCCAAACCCAAACCAAACCAAACCCAAACCAAACCGAAACCAAACCCAAACCAAGCCCAGAGGCAGAGAGAACCCAGAGAGACAGAGAGAACTCAGAGAGACAGAGAGAGAGACAGAGACCCAAACCAAACCCAAACCAAGCCCAGAGGCAGAGAGAACCCAGAGAGATAGAGATAACCCAGAGAGACAGAGAGAGACAGAGAGACAGAGAGGCAGACAGCCAGGGAGACAGAGAGAGAGAGAGACAGAGACCCAAACCCAAACCCAAACCCAAACCAAACCCAAACCAAACCCAGAGAGACAGAGAGAGACAGAGAGAGAGATAGAGAGAGAGACAAAGACCCAAACCAAACCCAAACCAAACCCAAACCCAAACCAAGCCCAGAGGCAGAGAGAACCCAGAGAGACAGAGAGAACCCAGAGAGACAGACAGAGAGAGACAGAGACCCAAACCAAACCCAAACCAAGCCCAGAGGCAGAGAGAACCCAGGGAGACAGAGATAACCCAGAGAGACAGAGAGAGACAGAGAGACAGAGAGGCAGACAGCCAGAGAGACAGAGAGAGAGACAGAGACCCAAACCCAAACCCAAACCAAACCCAAACCAAGCCCAGAGGCAGAGAGAACCCGGAGAGACAGAGAGAACCCAGAGAGACAGAGAGAGAGATAGAGAGACAGAGACCCAAACCAAACCCAAACCCAAACCCAAACCCAAACCCAAACCCAAACCAAGCCCAAACCCAAACCAAACCAATCCCAAACCAAGCCCAGAGGCAGAGAGAACCCAGAGAGACAGAGAGAGAGAGAGAGAGACAGAGACCCAAACCCAAACCCAAACCCAAACCAAACCCAAACCAAACCCAAACCAAACCAAACCAAACCCAAACCAAACCCAAACCAAACCACACCAAGAGAGACAGAGAGACAGACAACCAGAGAGAGAGAGAGAGAGAGAGAGACAGAGAGACAGAAAGAGACCCATACCAAACCACACCCAAACCCAAACCGAACCCAAACCAAACCCAAACCCAAACCAAACCCAAACCAAACCCAGAGGCAGAGAGAACCCAGAGAGACAGAGAGAGACAGAGAGTGAGAGACAGAGACCCAAACCAAACCCAAACCAAACCAAACCCAAACCCAAACCAAACCAAACCCAAACCCAAACCAAACCAATCCCAAACCAAGCCCAGAGGCAGAGAGAACCCAGAGAGACAGAGAGAGAGAGAGAGACAGAGACGCAAACCAAACCCAAACCAAACCAAACCAAACCCAAACCAAACCCAAACCAAACCCAAACCAAACCACACCAAGAGAGACAGAGAGACAGACATCCAGAGAGAGAGAGAGAGAGAGAGAGACAGAGAGACAGAAAGAGACCCATACCAAACCACACCCAAACCCAAACCGAACCCAAACCAAACCCAAACCCAAACCAAACCCAAACCAAACCCAGAGGCAGAGAGAACCCAGAGAGACAGAGAGAGACAGAGAGTGAGAGACAGAGACCCAAACCAAACCCAAACCAAACCAAATCCAAACCCAAACCAAACCCAAACCAAACCAAACCCAAACCCAAACCAAACCAATCCCAAACCAAGCCCAGAGGCAGAGAGCACCCAGAGAGACAGAGAGAGAGAGAGAGACAGAGACGCAAACCAAACCCAAACCAAACCAAACCAAACCCAAACCAAACCAAACCCAAACCAAACCAAACCCAAACCAAACCCAAACCAAACCCAAACCAAACCCAAACCAAACCCAAACCAAACCCAAACCCAAACCCAGAGAGACAGAGAGAGACAGAGAGTGAGAGACAGAGACCCAAACCAAACCCAAACCAAACCAAACCCAAACCAAAACCAAACCCAAACCAAACCAAACCCAAACCCAAACCAAACCAAACCAATCCCAAACCAAGCCCAGAGGCAGAGAGAACCCAGAGAGACAGAGAGAGAGAGAGAGACAGAGACCCAAACCCAAACCCAAACCAACCCCAAACCAAGCCCAGAGGCAGAGAGAACCCAGAGAGATAGAGAGAACCCAGAGAGACAGAGAGAGAGAGAGACAGAGACCCAAGCCAAACCCAAACCAAGCCCAGAGGCAGAGAAAACCCAGAGAGACAGAGATAACCCAGAGAGACAGAGAGAGACAGAGAGACAGAGAGGCAGACAGCCAGAGAGACAGAGAGAGAGAGAGACAGAGACCCAAACCCAAACCAAACCCAAACCCAAACCAAACCCAAACCAAACCGAAACCAAACCCAAACCAAGCCCAGAGGCAGAGAGAACCCAGAGAGACAGAGAGAACCCAGAGAGACAGAGAGAACCCAGAGAGACAGAGAGAACCCAGAGAGACAGAGAGAGAGACAGAGACCCAAACCAAACCCAAACCAAGCCCAGAGGCAGAGAGAACCCAGAGAGACAGAGATAACCCAGAGAGACAGAGAGAGACAGAGAGACAGAGAGGCAGACAGCCAGAGAGACAGAGAGAGAGAGAGACAGAGACCCAAACCCAAACCCAAACCCAAACCAAACCCAAACCAAACCCAGAGAGACAGAGAGAGACAGACAGAGAGATAGAGAGAGAGACAAAGACCCAAACCAAACCCAAACCAAACCCAAACCCAAACCAAGCCCAGAGGCAGAGAGAACCCAGAGAGACAGAAAGAACCCAGAGAGACAGAGAGAGAGAGACAGAGACCCAAACCAAACCCAAACCAAGCCCAGAGGCAGAGAGAACCCAGAGAGACAGAGATAACCCAGAGAGACAGAGATAACCCAGAGAGACAGAGAGAGACAGAGAGACAGAGAGGCAGACAGCCAGAGAGACAGAGAGAGAGACAGAGACCCAAACCCAAACCCAAACCAAACCCAAACCAAGCCCAGAGGCAGAGAGAACCCGGAGAGACAGAGAGAACCCAGAGATACAGAGAGAGAGATAGAGAGACAGAGACCCAAACCAAACCAAACCCAAACCCAAACCCAAACCCAAACCCAAACCAAGCCCAAACCCAAACCAAACCCGAACCCAAACCCAAACCAAACCCAGAGGCAGAGAGAGACAGAGAGACAGAGAGACAGACAGCCAGAGACAGAGAGAGACAGAGAGAAACAGAGAGACAGACAGCCAGAGACAGAGAGAGACAGAGAGAGAACCAAACCAAACCCAAACCAAACCAAACCAAACCCAAACCAAACCAAACCCAAACCAAACCCAAACCAAACCAAACCCATACCCAACCAAACCCAAACCAAACCAAACCCAAACCCAAACCAAACCCAAACCCAAACCAAACCAAACCAATCCCAAACCAAGCCCAGAGGCAGAGAGAACCCAGAGAGACAGAGAGAGAGAGAGAGACAGAGACCCAAACCCAAACCCAAACCAAGCCCAGAGGCAGAGAGAACCCAGAGAGATAGAGAGAACCCAGAGAGACAGAGAGAGAGAGAGACAGAGACCCAAACCAAACCCAAACCAAGCCCAGAGGCAGAGAGAACCCAGAGAGACAGAGATAACCCAGAGAGACAGAGAGAGACAGAGAGACAGAGAGGTAGACAGCCAGAGAGACAGAGAGAGAGAGAGACAGACACCCAAACCCAAACCAAACCCAAACCCAAACCAAACCCAAACCAAACCCAAACCCAAACCAAACCAAACCCAAACCAAACCGAAACCAAACCCAAACCAAGCCCAGAGGCAGAGAGAACCCAGAGAGACAGAGAGAACCCAGAGAGACAGAGAGAGAGAGACAGAGACCCAAACCAAACCCAAACCAAGCCCAGAGGCAGAGAGAACCCAGAGAGACAGAGATAACCCAGAGAGACAGAGAGAGACAGAGAGACAGAGAGGCAGACAGCCAGAGAGACAGAGAGAGAGAGAGACAGAGACCCAAACCCAAACCCAAACCCAAACCCAAACCCAAACCCAAACCAAGCCCAGAGGCAGAGAGAACCCAGAGAGACAGAGAGAGAGAGACAGAGACCCAAACCAAACCCAAACCAAGCCCAGAGGCAGAGAGAACCCAGAGAGACAGAGATAACCCAGAGAGACAGAGAGAGACAGAGAGACAGAGAGGCAGACAGCCAGAGAGACAGAGAGAGAGACAGAGACCCAAACCCAAACCCAAACCAAAAACAAACCAAGCCCAGAGGCAGAGAGAACCCGGAGAGACAGAGAAAACCCAGAGAGACAGAGAGAGAGATAGAGAGACAGAGACCCAAACCAAACCCAAACCCAAACCCAAACCCAAACCCAAACCCAAACCAAGCCCAAACCCAAACCAAACCCGAACCCAAACCCAAACCAAACCCAGAGACAGAGAGAGACAGAGAGACAGAGAGACAGACAGCCAGAGACAGAGAGAGACAGAGAGACAGAGAGACAGACAGCCAGAGACAGAGAGAGATAGAGAGAAACAGAGAGACAGAGAGACAGACAGCCAGAGACAGAGAGAGACAGAGAGAGACAGAGAGACAGAGAGAGAACCAAACCAAACCCAAACCCAAACCCAAACCCAAACCAAACCCGAACCAAACCCGAACCAAACCAAACCCAGAGAGACAGAGAGACAGACATCCAGAGAGAGAGAGAGAGACAGAGAGACAGAAAGAGACCCATACCCAACCAAACCCAAACCAAACCAAACCCAAACCCAAACCAAACCCAAACCCAAACCAAACCAAACCAATCCCAAACCAAGCCCAGAGGCAGAGAGAACCCAGAGAGACAGAGAGAGAGAGAGAGACCGAGACCCAAACCCAAACCCAAACCCAAACCAAACCCAAACCAAGCCCAGAGGCAGAGAGAACCCAAAGAGATAGAGAGAACCCAGAGAGACAGAGAGAGAGAGACAGACAGAGAGGCAGACAGCCAGAGAGACAGAGAGAGAGAGAGACAGAGACCCAAACCCAAACCAAACCCAAACCCAAACCAAACCCAAACCGAACCCAAACCCAAACCAAACCAAACCCAAACCAAACCGAAACCAAACCCAAACCAAGCCCAGAGGCAGAGAGAACCCAGAGAGACAGAGAGAACCCAGAGAGACAGAGACAACCCAGAGAGACAGAGAGAGAGACAGAGACCCAAACCAAACCCAAACCAAGCCCAGAGGCAGAGAGAACCCAGAGAGACAGAGATAACCCAGAGAGACAGAGAGAGACAGAGAGACAGAGAGGCAGACAGCCAGAGAGACAGAGAGAGAGAGAGAGAGACAGAGACCCAAACCCAAACCCAAACCCAAACCAAACCCAAACCAAACCCAGAGAGACAGAGAGAGACAGAGAGAGAGATAGAGAGAGAGACAAAGACCCAAATCAAACCCAAACCAAACCCAAACCCAAACCAAGCCCAGAGGCAGAGAGAACCCAGAGAGACAGAGGCCCAAACCAAACCCAAACCAAGCCCAGAGGCAGAGAGAACCCAGCGAGACAGAGATAACCCAGAGAGACACAGAGACAGAGAGGCAGACAGCCAGAGAGACAGAGAGAGAGACAGAGACCCAAACCCAAACCCAAACCAAACCCAAACCAAGCCCAGAGGCAGAGAGAACCCGGAGAGACAGAGAGAACCCAGAGAGGCAGAGAGAACCGAGAGAGACAGAGAGAGAGAGACAGAGACCCAAACCCAAACCCAAACCAAACCCAAACCAAGCCCAGAGGCAGAGAGAACCCAGAGAGACAGAGAGAACCCAGAGAGACAGAGAGAGAGACAGAGACCCAAACCAAACCCAAACCAAGCCCAGAGGCAGATAGAATCCAGAGAGACAGAGATAACCCAGAGAGACAGAGAGAGACAGAGAGACAGAGAGGCAGACAGCCAGAGAGACAGAGAGAGAGAGACACAGAGACCCAAACCAAACCCAAACCAAGCCCAGAGGCAGAGAGAACCCAGGGAGACAGAGATAACCCAGAGAGACAGAGAGAGACAGAGAGACAGAGAGGCAGACAGCCAGAGAGACAGAGAGAGAGACAGAGACCCAAACCCAAACCCAAACCAAACCCAAACCAAGCCCAGAGGCAGAGAGAACCCGGAGAGACAGAGAGAACCCAGAGAGACAGAGAGAGAGATAGAGAGACAGAGACCCAAACCAAACCCAAACCCAAACCCAAACCCAAACCCAAACCAAGCCCAAACCCAAACCAAACCCGAACCAAAACCCAAACCAAACCCAGAGACAGAGAGAGACAGAAAGACAGACAGACAGACAGCCAGAGACAGAGAGAGACAGAGAGACAGAGAGACAGACAGCCAGAGACAGAGAGAGACAGCGAGAAACAGAGAGACAGAGAGACAGACAGCCAGAGACAGAGACAGACAGAGAGAGACAGAGAGACAGAGAGAGAACCAAACGAAACCCAAACCCAAACCCAAACCCAAACCAAACCCAAACCAAACCCGAACCAAACCAAACCCAGAGAGACAGAGAGACAGACATCCAGAGAGAGAGAGAGAGACAGAGAGACAGAAAGAGACCCATACCCAACCGAACCCAAACCAAACCAAACCCAAACCCAAACCAAACCAAACCAATCCCAAACCAAGCCCCGAGGCAGAGAGAACCCAGAGAGACAGAGAGAGAGAGAGACAGAGACCCAAACCCAAACCCAAACCAAGCCCAGAGGCAGAGAGAACCCAGAGAGATAGAGAGAACCCAGAGAGACAGAGAGAGAGAGAGACAGAGACCCAAACCAAACCCAAACCAAGCCCAGAGGCAGAGAGAACCCAGAGAGACAGAGATAACCCAGAGAGACAGAGAGAGACAGAGAGACAGAGAGGCAGACAGCCAGAGAGACAGAGAGAGAGAGAGACAGACACCCAAACCCAAACCAAACCCAAACCCAAACCAAACCCAAACCAAACCCAAACCCAAACCAAACCAAACCCAAACCAAACCGAAACCAAACCCAAACCAAGCCCAGAGGCAGAGAGAACCCAGAGAGACAGAGAGAACTCAGAGAGACAGAGAGAGAGACAGAGACCCAAACCAAACCCAAACCAAGCCCAGAGGCAGAGAGAACCCAGAGAGATAGAGATAACCCAGAGAGACAGAGAGAGACAGAGAGACAGAGAGGCAGACAGCCAGGGAGACAGAGAGAGAGAGAGACAGAGACCCAAACCCAAACCCAAACCCAAACCAAACCCAAACCAAACCCAGAGAGACAGAGAGAGACAGAGAGAGAGATAGAGAGAGAGACAAAGACCCAAACCAAACCCAAACCAAACCCAAACCCAAACCAAGCCCAGAGGCAGAGAGAACCCAGAGAGACAGAGAGAACCCAGAGAGACAGAGAGAGAGAGACAGAGACCCCAACCAAACCCAAACCAAGCCCAGAGGCAGAGAGAACCCAGGGAGACAGAGATAACCCAGAGAGACAGAGAGAGACAGAGAGACAGAGAGGCAGACAGCCAGAGAGACAGAGAGAGAGACAGAGACCCAAACCCAAACCCAAACCAAACCCAAACCAAGCCCAGAGGCAGAGAGAACCCGGAGAGACAGAGAGAACCCAGAGAGACAGAGAGAGAGATAGAGAGACAGAGACCCAAACCAAACCCAAACCCAAACCCAAACCCAAACCCAAACCCAAACCAAGCCCAAACCCAAACCAAACCAATCCCAAACCAAGCCCAGAGGCAGAGAGAACCCAGAGAGACAGAGAGAGAGAGAGAGAGACAGAGACCCAAACCCAACCCCAAACCCAAACCAAACCCAAACCAAACCCAAACCAAACCAAACCAAACCCAAACCAAACCCAAACCAAACCACACCAAGAGAGACAGAGAGACAGACAACCAGAGAGAGAGAGAGAGAGAGAGAGACAGAGAGACAGAAAGAGACCCATACCAAACCACACCCAAACCCAAACCGAACCCAAACCAAACCCAAACCCAAACCAAACCCAAACCAAACCCAGAGGCAGAGAGAACCCAGAGAGACAGAGAGAGACAGAGAGTGAGAGACAGAGACCCAAACCAAACCCAAACCAAACCAAACCCAAACCCAAACCAAACCAAACCCAAACCCAAACCAAACCAATCCCAAACCAAGCCCAGAGGCAGAGAGAACCCAGAGAGACAGAGAGAGAGAGAGAGACAGAGACGCAAACCAAACCCAAACCAAACCAAACCAAACCCAAACCAAACCCAAACCAAACCCAAACCAAACCACACCAAGAGAGACAGAGAGACAGACATCCAGAGAGAGAGAGAGAGAGAGAGAGACAGAGAGACAGAAAGAGACCCATACCAAACCACACCCAAACCCAAACCGAACCCAAACCAAACCCAAACCCAAACCAAACCCAAACCAAACCCAGAGGCAGAGAGAACCCAGAGAGACAGAGAGAGACAGAGAGTGAGAGACAGAGACCCAAACCAAACCCAAACCAAACCAAACCCAAACCCAAACCAAACCCAAACCAAACCAAACCCAAACCCAAACCAAACCAATCCCAAACCAAGCCCAGAGGCAGAGAGCACCCAGAGAGACAGAGAGAGAGAGAGAGACAGAGACGCAAACCAAACCCAAACCAAACCAAACCAAACCCAAACCAAACCAAACCCAAACCAAACCAAACCCAAACCAAACCCAAACCAAACCCAAACCAAACCCAAACCAAACCCAAACCAAACCCAAACCCAAACCCAGAGAGACAGAGAGAGACAGAGAGTGAGAGACAGAGACCCAAACCAAACCCAAACCAAACCAAACCCAAACCAAAACCAAACCCAAACCAAACCAAACCCAAACCCAAACCAAACCAAACCAATCCCAAACCAAGCCCAGAGGCAGAGAGAACCCAGAGAGACAGAGAGAGAGAGAGAGACAGAGACCCAAACCCAAACCCAAACCAACCCCAAACCAAGCCCAGAGGCAGAGAGAACCCAGAGAGATAGAGAGAACCCAGAGAGACAGAGAGAGAGAGAGACAGAGACCCAAGCCAAACCCAAACCAAGCCCAGAGGCAGAGAAAACCCAGAGAGACAGAGATAACCCAGAGAGACAGAGAGAGACAGAGAGACAGAGAGGCAGACAGCCAGAGAGACAGAGAGAGAGAGAGACAGAGACCCAAACCCAAACCAAACCCAAACCCAAACCAAACCCAAACCAAACCGAAACCAAACCCAAACCAAGCCCAGAGGCAGAGAGAACCCAGAGAGACAGAGAGAACCCAGAGAGACAGAGAGAACCCAGAGAGACAGAGAGAACCCAGAGAGACAGAGAGAGAGACAGAGACCCAAACCAAACCCAAACCAAGCCCAGAGGCAGAGAGAACCCAGAGAGACAGAGATAACCCAGAGAGACAGAGAGAGACAGAGAGACAGAGAGGCAGACAGCCAGAGAGACAGAGAGAGAGAGAGACAGAGACCCAAACCCAAACCCAAACCCAAACCAAACCCAAACCAAACCCAGAGAGACAGAGAGAGACAGACAGAGAGATAGAGAGAGAGACAAAGACCCAAACCAAACCCAAACCAAACCCAAACCCAAACCAAGCCCAGAGGCAGAGAGAACCCAGAGAGACAGAAAGAACCCAGAGAGACAGAGAGAGAGAGACAGAGACCCAAACCAAACCCAAACCAAGCCCAGAGGCAGAGAGAACCCAGAGAGACAGAGATAACCCAGAGAGACAGAGATAACCCAGAGAGACAGAGAGAGACAGAGAGACAGAGAGGCAGACAGCCAGAGAGACAGAGAGAGAGACAGAGACCCAAACCCAAACCCAAACCAAACCCAAACCAAGCCCAGAGGCAGAGAGAACCCGGAGAGACAGAGAGAACCCAGAGATACAGAGAGAGAGATAGAGAGACAGAGACCCAAACCAAACCAAACCCAAACCCAAACCCAAACCCAAACCCAAACCAAGCCCAAACCCAAACCAAACCCGAACCCAAACCCAAACCAAACCCAGAGGCAGAGAGAGACAGAGAGACAGAGAGACAGACAGCCAGAGACAGAGAGAGACAGAGAGAAACAGAGAGACAGACAGCCAGAGACAGAGAGAGACAGAGAGAGAACCAAACCAAACCCAAACCAAACCAAACCAAACCCAAACCAAACCAAACCCAAACCAAACCCAAACCAAACCAAACCCATACCCAACCAAACCCAAACCAAACCAAACCCAAACCCAAACCAAACCCAAACCCAAACCAAACCAAACCAATCCCAAACCAAGCCCAGAGGCAGAGAGAACCCAGAGAGACAGAGAGAGAGAGAGAGACAGAGACCCAAACCCAAACCCAAACCAAGCCCAGAGGCAGAGAGAACCCAGAGAGATAGAGAGAACCCAGAGAGACAGAGAGAGAGAGAGACAGAGACCCAAACCAAACCCAAACCAAGCCCAGAGGCAGAGAGAACCCAGAGAGACAGAGATAACCCAGAGAGACAGAGAGAGACAGAGAGACAGAGAGGTAGACAGCCAGAGAGACAGAGAGAGAGAGAGACAGACACCCAAACCCAAACCAAACCCAAACCCAAACCAAACCCAAACCAAACCCAAACCCAAACCAAACCAAACCCAAACCAAACCGAAACCAAACCCAAACCAAGCCCAGAGGCAGAGAGAACCCAGAGAGACAGAGAGAACCCAGAGAGACAGAGAGAGAGAGACAGAGACCCAAACCAAACCCAAACCAAGCCCAGAGGCAGAGAGAACCCAGAGAGACAGAGATAACCCAGAGAGACAGAGAGAGACAGAGAGACAGAGAGGCAGACAGCCAGAGAGACAGAGAGAGAGAGAGACAGAGACCCAAACCCAAACCCAAACCCAAACCCAAACCCAAACCCAAACCAAGCCCAGAGGCAGAGAGAACCCAGAGAGACAGAGAGAGAGAGACAGAGACCCAAACCAAACCCAAACCAAGCCCAGAGGCAGAGAGAACCCAGAGAGACAGAGATAACCCAGAGAGACAGAGAGAGACAGAGAGACAGAGAGGCAGACAGCCAGAGAGACAGAGAGAGAGACAGAGACCCAAACCCAAACCCAAACCAAAAACAAACCAAGCCCAGAGGCAGAGAGAACCCGGAGAGACAGAGAAAACCCAGAGAGACAGAGAGAGAGATAGAGAGACAGAGACCCAAACCAAACCCAAACCCAAACCCAAACCCAAACCCAAACCCAAACCAAGCCCAAACCCAAACCAAACCCGAACCCAAACCCAAACCAAACCCAGAGACAGAGAGAGACAGAGAGACAGAGAGACAGACAGCCAGAGACAGAGAGAGACAGAGAGACAGAGAGACAGACAGCCAGAGACAGAGAGAGATAGAGAGAAACAGAGAGACAGAGAGACAGACAGCCAGAGACAGAGAGAGACAGAGAGAGACAGAGAGACAGAGAGAGAACCAAACCAAACCCAAACCCAAACCCAAACCCAAACCAAACCCAAACCAAACCCGAACCAAACCAAACCCAGAGAGACAGAGAGACAGACATCCAGAGAGAGAGAGAGAGACAGAGAGACAGAAAGAGACCCATACCCAACCAAACCCAAACCAAACCAAACCCAAACCCAAACCAAACCCAAACCCAAACCAAACCAAACCAATCCCAAACCAAGCCCAGAGGCAGAGAGAACCCAGAGAGACAGAGAGAGAGAGAGAGACCGAGACCCAAACCCAAACCCAAACCCAAACCAAACCCAAACCAAGCCCAGAGGCAGAGAGAACCCAAAGAGATAGAGAGAACCCAGAGAGACAGAGAGAGAGAGACAGACAGAGAGGCAGACAGCCAGAGAGACAGAGAGAGAGAGAGACAGAGACCCAAACCCAAACCAAACCCAAACCCAAACCAAACCCAAACCGAACCCAAACCCAAACCAAACCAAACCCAAACCAAACCGAAACCAAACCCAAACCAAGCCCAGAGGCAGAGAGAACCCAGAGAGACAGAGAGAACCCAGAGAGACAGAGACAACCCAGAGAGACAGAGAGAGAGACAGAGACCCAAACCAAACCCAAACCAAGCCCAGAGGCAGAGAGAACCCAGAGAGACAGAGATAACCCAGAGAGACAGAGAGAGACAGAGAGACAGAGAGGCAGACAGCCAGAGAGACAGAGAGAGAGAGAGAGAGACAGAGACCCAAACCCAAACCCAAACCCAAACCAAACCCAAACCAAACCCAGAGAGACAGAGAGAGACAGAGAGAGAGATAGAGAGAGAGACAAAGACCCAAATCAAACCCAAACCAAACCCAAACCCAAACCAAGCCCAGAGGCAGAGAGAACCCAGAGAGACAGAGGCCCAAACCAAACCCAAACCAAGCCCAGAGGCAGAGAGAACCCAGCGAGACAGAGATAACCCAGAGAGACACAGAGACAGAGAGGCAGACAGCCAGAGAGACAGAGAGAGAGACAGAGACCCAAACCCAAACCCAAACCAAACCCAAACCAAGCCCAGAGGCAGAGAGAACCCGGAGAGACAGCGAGAACCCAGAGAGGCAGAGAGAACCGAGAGAGACAGAGAGAGAGAGACAGAGACCCAAACCCAAACCCAAACCAAACCCAAACCAAGCCCAGAGGCAGAGAGAACCCAGAGAGACAGAGAGAACCCAGAGAGACAGAGAGAGAGACAGAGACCCAAACCAAACCCAAACCAAGCCCAGAGGCAGATAGAATCCAGAGAGACAGAGATAACCCAGAGAGACAGAGAGAGACAGAGAGACAGAGAGGCAGACAGCCAGAGAGACAGAGAGAGAGAGACACAGAGACCCAAACCAAACCCAAACCAAGCCCAGAGGCAGAGAGAACCCAGGGAGACAGAGATAACCCAGAGAGACAGAGAGAGACAGAGAGACAGAGAGGCAGACAGCCAGAGAGACAGAGAGAGAGACAGAGACCCAAACCCAAACCCAAACCAAACCCAAACCAAGCCCAGAGGCAGAGAGAACCCGGAGAGACAGAGAGAACCCAGAGAGACAGAGAGAGAGATAGAGAGACAGAGACCCAAACCAAACCCAAACCCAAACCCAAACCCAAACCCAAACCAAGCCCAAACCCAAACCAAACCCGAACCAAAACCCAAACCAAACCCAGAGACAGAGAGAGACAGAAAGACAGACAGACAGACAGCCAGAGACAGAGAGAGACAGAGAGACAGAGAGACAGACAGCCAGAGACAGAGAGAGACAGCGAGAAACAGAGAGACAGAGAGACAGACAGCCAGAGACAGAGACAGACAGAGAGAGACAGAGAGACAGAGAGAGAACCAAACGAAACCCAAACCCAAACCCAAACCCAAACCAAACCCAAACCAAACCCGAACCAAACCAAACCCAGAGAGACAGAGAGACAGACATCCAGAGAGAGAGAGAGAGACAGAGAGACAGAAAGAGACCCATACCCAACCGAACCCAAACCAAACCAAACCCAAACCCAAACCAAACCAAACCAATCCCAAACCAAGCCCCGAGGCAGAGAGAACCCAGAGAGACAGAGAGAGAGAGAGACAGAGACCCAAACCCAAACCCAAACCAAGCCCAGAGGCAGAGAGAACCCAGAGAGATAGAGAGAACCCAGAGAGACAGAGAGAGAGAGAGACAGAGACCCAAACCAAACCCAAACCAAGCCCAGAGGCAGAGAGAACCCAGAGAGACAGAGATAACCCAGAGAGACAGAGAGAGACAGAGAGACAGAGAGGCAGACAGCCAGAGAGACAGAGAGAGAGAGAGACAGACACCCAAACCCAAACCAAACCCAAACCCAAACCAAACCCAAACCAAACCCAAACCCAAACCAAACCAAACCCAAACCAAACCGAAACCAAACCCAAACCAAGCCCAGAGGCAGAGAGAACCCAGAGAGACAGAGAGAACTCAGAGAGACAGAGAGAGAGACAGAGACCCAAACCAAACCCAAACCAAGCCCAGAGGCAGAGAGAACCCAGAGAGATAGAGATAACCCAGAGAGACAGAGAGAGACAGAGAGACAGAGAGGCAGACAGCCAGGGAGACAGAGAGAGAGAGAGACAGAGACCCAAACCCAAACCCAAACCCAAACCAAACCCAAACCAAACCCAGAGAGACAGAGAGAGACAGAGAGAGAGATAGAGAGAGAGACAAAGACCCAAACCAAACCCAAACCAAACCCAAACCCAAACCAAGCCCAGAGGCAGAGAGAACCCAGAGAGACAGAGAGAACCCAGAGAGACAGAGAGAGAGAGACAGAGACCCAAACCAAACCCAAACCAAGCCCAGAGGCAGAGAGAACCCAGGGAGACAGAGATAACCCAGAGAGACAGAGAGAGACAGAGAGACAGAGAGGCAGACAGCCAGAGAGACAGAGAGAGAGACAGAGACCCAAACCCAAACCCAAACCAAACCCAAACCAAGCCCAGAGGCAGAGAGAACCCGGAGAGACAGAGAGAACCCAGAGAGACAGAGAGAGAGATAGAGAGACAGAGACCCAAACCAAACCCAAACCCAAACCCAAACCCAAACCCAAACCCAAACCAAGCCCAAACCCAAACCAAACCAATCCCAAACCAAGCCCAGAGGCAGAGAGAACCCAGAGAGACAGAGAGAGAGAGAGAGAGAGACAGAGACCCAAACCCAAACCCAAACCCAAACCAAACCCAAACCAAACCCAAACCAAACCAAACCAAACCCAAACCAAACCCAAACCAAACCACACCAAGAGAGACAGAGAGACAGACATCCAGAGAGAGAGAGAGAGACAGAGAGACAGAGAGACAGAAAGAGACCCATACCAAACCACACCCAAACCCAAACCGAACCCAAACCAAACCCAAACCCAAACCAAACCCAAACCAAACCCAGAGGCAGAGAGAACCCAGAGAGACAGAGAGAGACAGAGAGTGAGAGACAGAGACCCAAACCAAACCCAAACCAAACCAAACCCAAACCCAAACTAAACCAAACCCAAACCCAAACCAAACCAATCCCAAACCAAGCCCAGAGGCAGAGAGAACCCAGAGAGACAGAGAGAGAGAGCGAGACAGAGACGCAAACCAAACCCAAACCAAACCAAACCAAACCCAAACCAAACCCAAACCAAACCCAAACCAAACCACACCAAGAGAGACAGAGAGACAGACATCCAGAGAGAGAGAGAGAGAGAGAGAGAGACAGAGAGACAGAAAGAGACCCATACCAAACCACACCCAAACCCAAACCGAACCCAAACCAAACCCAAAGCCAAACCAAACCCAAACCAAACCCAGAGGCAGAGAGAACCCAGAGAGACAGAGAGAGACAGAGAGTGAGAGACAGAGACCCAAACCAAACCCAAACCAAACCAAACCCAAACCCAAACCAAACCCAAACCAAACCAAACCCAAACCCAAACCAAACCAATCCCAAACCAAGCCCAGAGGCAGAGAGCACCCAGAGAGACAGAGAGAGAGAGAGAGACAGAGACGCAAACCAAACCCAAACTAAACCAAACCAAACCCAAACCCAAACCAAACCAAACCCAAACCAAACCCAAACCAAACCCAAACCAAACCCAAACCAAACCCAAACCAAACCCAAACCCAAACCCAGAGAGACAGAGAGAGACAGAGAGTGAGAGACAGAGACCCAAACCAAACCCAAACCAAACCAAACCCAAACCAAAACCAAACCCAAACCAAACCAAACCCAAACCCAAACCAAACCAAACCAATCCCAAACCAAGCCCAGAGGCAGAGAGAACCCGGAGAGACAGAGAGAACCCAGAGAGGCAGAGAGAACCGAGAGAGACAGAGAGAGAGAGACAGAGACCCAAACCCAAACCCAAACCAAACCCAAACCAAGCCCAGAGGCAGAGAGAACCCAGAGAGACAGAGAGAACCCAGAGAGACAGAGAGAGAGACAGAGACCCAAACCAAACCCAAACCAAGCCCAGAGGCAGATAGAATCCAGAGAGACAGAGATAACCCAGAGAGACAGAGAGAGACAGAGAGACAGAGAGGCAGACAGCCAGAGAGACAGAGAGAGAGAGACACAGAGACCCAAACCAAACCCAAACCAAGCCCAGAGGCAGAGAGAACCCAGGGAGACAGAGATAACCCAGAGAGACAGAGAGAGACAGAGAGACAGAGAGGCAGACAGCCAGAGAGACAGAGAGAGAGACAGAGACCCAAACCCAAACCCAAACCAAACCCAAACCAAGCCCAGAGGCAGAGAGAACCCGGAGAGACAGAGAGAACCCAGAGAGACAGAGAGAGAGATAGAGAGACAGAGACCCAAACCAAACCCAAACCCAAACCCAAACCCAAACCCAAACCCAAACCAAGCCCAAACCCAAACCAAACCCGAACCAAAACCCAAACCAAACCCAGAGACAGAGAGAGACAGAGAGACAGACAGACAGACAGCCAGAGACAGAGAGAGACAGAGAGACAGAGAGACAGACAGCCAGAGACAGAGAGAGACAGCGAGAAACAGAGAGACAGAGAGACAGACAGCCAGAGACAGAGACAGACAGAGAGAGACAGAGAGACAGAGAGAGAACCAAACGAAACCCAAACCCAAACCCAAACCCAAACCAAACCCAAACCAAACCCGAACCAAACCAAACCCAGAGAGACAGAGAGACAGACATCCAGAGAGAGAGAGAGAGACAGAGAGACAGAAAGAGACCCATACCCAACCGAACCCAAACCAAACCAAACCCAAACCCAAACCAAACCAAACCAATCCCAAACCAAGCCCCGAGGCAGAGAGAACCCAGAGAGACAGAGAGAGAGAGAGACAGAGACCCAAACCCAAACCCAAACCAAGCCCAGAGGCAGAGAGAACCCAGAGAGATAGAGAGACCCCAGAGAGACAGAGAGAGAGAGAGACAGAGACCCAAACCAAACCCAAACCAAGCCCAGAGGCAGAGAGAACCCAGAGAGACAGAGATAACCCAGAGAGACAGAGAGAGACAGAGAGACAGAGAGGCAGACAGCCAGAGAGACAGAGAGAGAGAGAGACAGACACCCAAACCCAAACCAAACCCAAACCCAAACCAAACCCAAACCAAACCCAAACCCAAACCAAACCAAACCCAAACCAAACCGAAACCAAACCCAAACCAAGCCCAGAGGCAGAGAGAACCCAGAGAGATAGAGATAACCCAGAGAGACAGAGAGAGACAGAGAGACAGAGAGGCAGACAGCCAGGGAGACAGAGAGAGAGAGAGACAGAGACCCAAACCCAAACCCAAACCCAAACCAAACCCAAACCAAACCCAGAGAGACAGAGAGAGACAGAGAGAGAGATAGAGAGAGAGACAAAGACCCAAACCAAACCCAAACCAAACCCAAACCCAAACCAAGCCCAGAGGCAGAGAGAACCCAGAGAGACAGAGAGAGAGAGACAGAGACCCAAACCAAACCCAAACCAAGCCCAGAGGCAGAGAGAACCCAGGGAGACAGAGATAACCCAGAGAGACAGAGAGAGACAGAGAGACAGAGAGGCAGACAGCCAGAGAGACAGAGAGAGAGACAGAGACCCAAACCCAAACCCAAACCAAACCCAAACCAAGCCCAGAGGCAGAGAGAACCCGGAGAGACAGAGAGAACCCAGAGAGACAGAGAGAGAGATAGAGAGACAGAGACCCAAACCAAACCCAAACCCAAACCCAAACCCAAACCCAAACCCAAACCAAGCCCAAACCCAAACCAAACCAATCCCAAACCAAGCCCAGAGGCAGAGAGAACCCAGAGAGACAGAGAGAGAGAGAGAGAGAGACAGAGACCCAAACCCAAACCCAAACCCAAACCAAACCCAAACCAAACCCAAACCAAACCAAACCAAACCCAAACCAAACCCAAACCAAACCACACCAAGAGAGACAGAGAGACAGACATCCAGAGAGAGAGAGAGAGAGAGAGAGACAGAGAGACAGAAAGAGACCCATACCAAACCACACCCAAACCCAAACCGAACCCAAACCAAACCCAAACCCAAACCAAACCCAAACCAAACCCAGAGGCAGAGAGAACCCAGAGAGACAGAGAGAGACAGAGAGTGAGAGACAGAGACCCAAACCAAACCCAAACCAAACCAAACCCAAACCCAAACTAAACCAAACCCAAACCCAAACCAAACCAATCCCAAACCAAGCCCAGAGGCAGAGAGAACCCAGAGAGACAGAGAGAGAGAGAGAGACAGAGACGCAAACCAAACCCAAACCAAACCAAACCAAACCCAAACCAAACCCAAACCAAACCCAAACCAAACCACACCAAGAGAGACAGAGAGACAGCCATCCAGAGAGAGAGAGAGAGAGAGAGAGAGACAGAGAGACAGAAAGAGACCCATACCAAACCACACCCAAACCCAAACCGAACCCAAACCAAACCCAAACCCAAACCAAACCCAAACCAAACCCAGAGGCAGAGAGAACCCAGAGAGACAGAGAGAGACAGAGAGTGAGAGACAGAGACCCAAACCAAACCCAAACCAAACCAAACCCAAACCCAAACCAAACCCAAACCAAACCAAACCCAAACCCAAACCAAACCAATCCCAAACCAAGCCCAGAGGCAGAGAGCACCCAGAGAGACAGAGAGAGAGAGAGAGACAGAGACGCAAACCAAACCCAAACCAAACCAAACCAAACCCAAACCCAAACCAAACCAAACCCAAACCAAACCCAAACCAAACCCAAACCAAACCCAAACCAAACCCAAACCAAACCCAAACCCAAACCCAGAGAGACAGAGAGAGACAGAGAGTGAGAGACAGAGACCCAAACCAAACCCAAACCAAACCAAACCCAAACCAAAACCAAACCCAAACCAAACCAAACCCAAACCCAAACCAAACCAAACCAATCCCAAACCAAGCCCAGAGGCAGAGAGAACCCGGAGAGACAGAGAGAACCCAGAGAGGCAGAGAGAACCGAGAGAGACAGAGAGAGAGAGACAGAGACCCAAACCCAAACCCAAACCAAACCCAAACCAAGCCCAGAGGCAGAGAGAACCCAGAGAGACAGAGAGAACCCAGAGAGACAGAGAGAGAGACAGAGACCCAAACCAAACCCAAACCAAGCCCAGAGGCAGATAGAATCCAGAGAGACAGAGATAACCCAGAGAGACAGAGAGAGACAGAGAGACAGAGAGGCAGACAGCCAGAGAGACAGAGAGAGAGAGACACAGAGACCCAAACCAAACCCAAACCAAGCCCAGAGGCAGAGAGAACCCAGGGAGACAGAGATAACCCAGAGAGACAGAGAGAGACAGAGAGACAGAGAGGCAGACAGCCAGAGAGACAGAGAGAGAGACAGAGACCCAAACCCAAACCCAAACCAAACCCAAACCAAGCCCAGAGGCAGAGAGAACCCGGAGAGACAGAGAGAACCCAGAGAGACAGAGAGAGAGATAGAGAGACAGAGACCCAAACCAAACCCAAACCCAAACCCAAACCCAAACCCAAACCCAAACCAAGCCCAAACCCAAACCAAACCCGAACCAAAACCCAAACCAAACCCAGAGACAGAGAGAGACAGAGAGACAGACAGACAGACAGCCAGAGACAGAGAGAGACAGAGAGACAGAGAGACAGACAGCCAGAGACAGAGAGAGACAGCGAGAAACAGAGAGACAGAGAGACAGACAGCCAGAGACAGAGACAGACAGAGAGAGACAGAGAGACAGAGAGAGAACCAAACGAAACCCAAACCCAAACCCAAACCCAAACCAAACCCAAACCAAACCCGAACCAAACCAAACCCAGAGAGACAGAGAGACAGACATCCAGAGAGAGAGAGAGAGACAGAGAGACAGAAAGAGACCCATACCCAACCGAACCCAAACCAAACCAAACCCAAACCCAAACCAAACCAAACCAATCCCAAACCAAGCCCCGAGGCAGAGAGAACCCAGAGAGACAGAGAGAGAGAGAGACAGAGACCCAAACCCAAACCCAAACCAAGCCCAGAGGCAGAGAGAACCCAGAGAGATAGAGAGACCCCAGAGAGACAGAGAGAGAGAGAGACAGAGACCCAAACCAAACCCAAACCAAGCCCAGAGGCAGAGAGAACCCAGAGAGACAGAGATAACCCAGAGAGACAGAGAGAGACAGAGAGACAGAGAGGCAGACAGCCAGAGAGACAGAGAGAGAGAGAGACAGACACCCAAACCCAAACCAAACCCAAACCCAAACCAAACCCAAACCAAACCCAAACCCAAACCAAACCAAACCCAAACCAAACCGAAACCAAACCCAAACCAAGCCCAGAGGCAGAGAGAACCCAGAGAGACAGAGAGAACTCAGAGAGACAGAGAGAGAGACAGAGACCCAAACCAAACCCAAACCAAGCCCAGAGGCAGAGAGAACCCAGAGAGATAGAGATAACCCAGAGAGACAGAGAGAGACAGAGAGACAGAGAGGCAGACAGCCAGGGAGACAGAGAGAGAGAGAGACAGAGACCCAAACCCAAACCCAAACCCAAACCAAACCCAAACCAAACCCAGAGAGACAGAGAGGCAGACAGCCAGGGAGACAGAGAGAGAGAGAGACAGAGACCCAAACCCAAACCCAAACCCAAACCAAACCCAAACCAAACCCAGAGAGACAGAGAGAGACAGAGAGAGAGATAGAGAGAGAGACAAAGACCCAAACCAAACCCAAACCAAACCCAAACCCAAACCAAGCCCAGAGGCAGAGAGAACCCAGAGAGACAGAGAGAACCCAGAGAGACAGAGAGAGAGAGACAGAGACCCAAACCAAACCCAAACCAAGCCCAGAGGCAGAGAGAACCCAGGGAGACAGAGATAACCCAGAGAGACAGAGAGAGACAGAGAGACAGAGAGGCAGACAGCCAGAGAGACAGAGAGAGAGACAGAGACCCAAACCCAAACCCAAACCAAACCCAAACCAAGCCCAGAGGCAGAGAGAACCCGGAGAGACAGAGAGAACCCAGAGAGACAGAGAGAGAGATAGAGAGACAGAGACCCAAACCAAACCAAACCCAAACCCAAACCCAAACCCAAACCCAAACCAAGCCCAAACCCAAACCAAACCCGAACCCAAACCCAAACCAAACCCAGAGGCAGAGAGAGACAGAGAGACAGACAGCCAGAGACAGAGAGAGACAGAGAGAAACAGAGAGACAGACAGCCAGAGACAGAGAGAGACAGAGAGAGAACCAAACCAAACCCAAACCAAACCAAACCAAACCCAAACCAAACCAAACCCAAACCAAACCCAAACCAAACCAAACCCATACCCAACCAAACCCAAACCAAACCAAACCCAAACCAAACCCAAACCAAACCCAAACCCAAACCCAAACCAAGCCCAGAGGCAGAGAGAACCCAGAGAGATAGAGAGATCCCAGAGAGACAGAGAGAGAGAGAGACAGAGACCCAAACCAAACCCAAACCAAGCCCAGAGGCAGAGAGAACCCAGAGAGACAGAGATAACCCAGAGAGACAGAGAGAGACAGAGAGACAGAGAGGTAGACAGCCAGAGAGACAGAGAGAGAGAGAGACAGACACCCAAACCCAAACCAAACCCAAACCCAAACCAAACCCAAACCAAACCCAAACCCAAACCAAACCAAACCCAAACCAAACCAAACCAATCCCAAACCAAGCCCAGAGGCAGAGAGAACCCAGAGAGACAGAGAGAGAGAGAGAGACAGAGACCCAAACCCAAACCCAAACCAAGCCCAGAGGCAGAGAGAACCCAGAGAGATAGAGAGAACCCAGAGAGACAGAGAGAGAGAGAGACAGAGACCCAAACCAAACCCAAACCAAGCCCAGAGGCAGAGAGAACCCAGAGAGACAGAGATAACCCAGAGAGACAGAGAGAGACAGAGAGACAGAGAGGTAGACAGCCAGAGAGACAGAGAGAGAGAGAGACAGACACCCAAACCCAAACCAAACCCAAACCCAAACCAAACCCAAACCAAACCCAAACCCAAACCAAACCAAACCCAAACCAAACCGAAACCAAACCCAAACCAAGCCCAGAGGCAGAGAGAACCCACAGAGACAGAGAGAACCCAGAGAGACAGAGAGAGAGAGACAGAGACCCAAACCAAACCCAAACCAAGCCCAGAGGCAGAGAGAACCCAGAGAGACAGAGATAACCCAGAGAGACAGAGAGAGACAGAGAGACAGAGAGGCAGACAGCCAGAGAGACAGAGAGAGAGAGAGACAGAGACCCAAACCCAAACCCAAACCCAAACCCAAACCCAAACCCAAACCAAGCCCAGAGGCAGAGAGAACCCAGAGAGACAGAGAGAGAGAGACAGAGACCCAAACCAAACCCAAACCAAGCCCAGAGGCAGAGAGAACCCAGAGAGACAGAGATAACCCAGAGAGACAGAGAGAGACAGAGAGACAGAGAGGCAGACAGCCAGAGAGACAGAGAGAGAGACAGAGACCCAAACCCAAACCCAAACCAAAAACAAACCAAGCCCAGAGGCAGAGAGAACCCGGAGAGACAGAGAAAACCCAGAGAGACAGAGAGAGAGATAGAGAGACAGAGACCCAAACCAAACCCAAACCCAAACCCAAACCCAAACCCAAACCAAGCCCAAACCCAAACCAAACCCGAACCCAAACCCAAACCAAACCCAGAGACAGAGAGAGACAGAGAGACAGAGAGACAGACAGCCAGAGACAGAGAGAGATAGAGAGAAACAGAGAGACAGAGAGACAGACAGCCAGAGACAGAGAGAGACAGAGAGAGACAGAGAGACAGAGAGAGAACCAAACCAAACCCAAACCCAAACCCAAACCCAAACCAAACCCAAACCAAACCCGAACCAAACCAAACCCAGAGAGACAGAGAGACAGACATCCAGAGAGAGAGAGAGAGACAGAGAGACAGAAAGAGACCCATACCCAACCAAACCCAAACCAAACCAAACCCAAACCCAAACCAAACCCAAACCCAAACCAAACCAAACCAATCCCAAACCAAGCCCAGAGGCAGAGAGAACCCAGAGAGACAGAGAGAGAGAGAGAGACCGAGACCCAAACCCAAACCCAAACCCAAACCAAACCCAAACCAAGCCCAGAGGCAGAGAGAACCCAAAGAGATAGAGAGAACCCAGAGAGACAGAGAGAGAGAGACAGACAGAGAGGCAGACAGCCAGAGAGACAGAGAGAGAGAGAGACAGAGACCCAAACCCAAACCAAACCCAAACCCAAACCAAACCCAAACCGAACCCAAACCCAAACCAAACCAAACCCAAACCAAACCGAAACCAAACCCAAACCAAGCCCAGAGGCAGAGAGAACCCAGAGAGACAGAGAGAACCCAGAGAGACAGAGACAACCCAGAGAGACAGAGAGAGAGACAGAGACCCAAACCAAACCCAAACCAAGCCCAGAGGCAGAGAGAACCCAGAGAGACAGAGATAACCCAGAGAGACAGAGAGAGACAGAGAGACAGAGAGGCAGACAGCCAGAGAGACAGAGAGAGAGAGAGAGAGACAGAGACCCAAACCCAAACCCAAACCCAAACCAAACCCAAACCAAACCCAGAGAGACAGAGAGAGACAGAGAGAGAGATAGAGAGAGAGACAAAGACCCAAATCAAACCCAAACCAAACCCAAACCCAAACCAAGCCCAGAGGCAGAGAGAACCCAGAGAGACAGAGAGAGAGAGACAGAGGCCCAAACCAAACCCAAACCAAGCCCAGAGGCAGAGAGAACCCAGCGAGACAGAGATAACCCAGAGAGACACAGAGACAGAGAGGCAGACAGCCAGAGAGACAGAGAGAGAGACAGAGACCCAAACCCAAACCCAAACCAAACCCAAACCAAGCCCAGAGGCAGAGAGAACCCGGAGAGACAGAGAGAACCCAGAGAGGCAGAGAGAACCGAGAGAGACAGAGAGAGAGAGACAGAGACCCAAACCCAAACCCAAACCAAACCCAAACCAAGCCCAGAGGCAGAGAGAACCCAGAGAGACAGAGAGAACCCAGAGAGACAGAGAGAGAGACAGAGACCCAAACCAAACCCAAACCAAGCCCAGAGGCAGATAGAATCCAGAGAGACAGAGATAACCCAGAGAGACAGAGAGAGACAGAGAGACAGAGAGGCAGACAGCCAGAGAGACAGAGAGAGAGAGACACAGAGACCCAAACCAAACCCAAACCAAGCCCAGAGGCAGAGAGAACCCAGGGAGACAGAGATAACCCAGAGAGACAGAGAGAGACAGAGAGACAGAGAGGCAGACAGCCAGAGAGACAGAGAGAGAGACAGAGACCCAAACCCAAACCCAAACCAAACCCAAACCAAGCCCAGAGGCAGAGAGAACCCGGAGAGACAGAGAGAACCCAGAGAGACAGAGAGAGAGATAGAGAGACAGAGACCCAAACCAAACCCAAACCCAAACCCAAACCCAAACCCAAACCAAGCCCAAACCCAAACCAAACCCGAACCAAAACCCAAACCAAACCCAGAGACAGAGAGAGACAGAAAGACAGACAGACAGACAGCCAGAGACAGAGAGAGACAGAGAGACAGAGAGACAGACAGCCAGAGACAGAGAGAGACAGCGAGAAACAGAGAGACAGAGAGACAGACAGCCAGAGACAGAGACAGACAGAGAGAGACAGAGAGACAGAGAGAGAACCAAACGAAACCCAAACCCAAACCCAAACCCAAACCAAACCCAAACCAAACCCGAACCAAACCAAACCCAGAGAGACAGAGAGACAGACATCCAGAGAGAGAGAGAGAGACAGAGAGACAGAAAGAGACCCATACCCAACCGAACCCAAACCAAACCAAACCCAAACCCAAACCAAACCAAACCAATCCCAAACCAAGCCCCGAGGCAGAGAGAACCCAGAGAGACAGAGAGAGAGAGAGACAGAGACCCAAACCCAAACCCAAACCAAGCCCAGAGGCAGAGAGAACCCAGAGAGATAGAGAGAACCCAGAGAGACAGAGAGAGAGAGAGACAGACACCCAAACCCAAACCAAACCCAAACCCAAACCAAACCCAAACCAAACCCAAACCCAAACCAAACCAAACCCAAACCAAACCGAAACCAAACCCAAACCAAGCCCAGAGGCAGAGAGAACCCAGAGAGACAGAGAGAACTCAGAGAGACAGAGAGAGAGACAGAGACCCAAACCAAACCCAAACCAAGCCCAGAGGCAGAGAGAACCCAGAGAGATAGAGATAACCCAGAGAGACAGAGAGAGACAGAGAGACAGAGAGGCAGACAGCCAGGGAGACAGAGAGAGAGAGAGACAGAGACCCAAACCCAAACCCAAACCCAAACCAAACCCAAACCAAACCCAGAGAGACAGAGAGAGACAGAGAGAGAGATAGAGAGAGAGACAAAGACCCAAACCAAACCCAAACCAAACCCAAACCCAAACCAAGCCCAGAGGCAGAGAGAACCCAGAGAGACAGAGAGAACCCAGAGAGACAGAGAGAGAGAGACAGAGACCCAAACCAAACCCAAACCAAGCCCAGAGGCAGAGAGAACCCAGGGAGACAGAGATAACCCAGAGAGACAGAGAGAGACAGAGAGACAGAGAGGCAGACAGCCAGAGAGACAGAGAGAGAGACAGAGACCCAAACCCAAACCCAAACCAAACCCAAACCAAGCCCAGAGGCAGAGAGAACCCGGAGAGACAGAGAGAACCCAGAGAGACAGAGAGAGAGATAGAGAGACAGAGACCCAAACCAAACCCAAACCCAAACCCAAACCCAAACCCAAACCCAAACCAAGCCCAAACCCAAACCAAACCAATCCCAAACCAAGCCCAGAGGCAGAGAGAACCCAGAGAGACAGAGAGAGAGAGAGAGAGAGACAGAGACCCAAACCCAAACCCAAACCCAAACCAAACCCAAACCAAACCCAAACCAAACCAAACCAAACCCAAACCAAACCCAAACCAAACCACACCAAGAGAGACAGAGAGACAGACATCCAGAGAGAGAGAGAGAGACAGAGAGACAGAGAGACAGAAAGAGACCCATACCAAACCACACCCAAACCCAAACCGAACCCAAACCAAACCCAAACCCAAACCAAACCCAAACCAAACCCAGAGGCAGAGAGAACCCAGAGAGACAGAGAGAGACAGAGAGTGAGAGACAGAGACCCAAACCAAACCCAAACCAAACCAAACCCAAACCCAAACTAAACCAAACCCAAACCCAAACCAAACCAATCCCAAACCAAGCCCAGAGGCAGAGAGAACCCAGAGAGACAGAGAGAGAGAGCGAGACAGAGACGCAAACCAAACCCAAACCAAACCAAACCAAACCCAAACCAAACCCAAACCAAACCCAAACCAAACCACACCAAGAGAGACAGAGAGACAGACATCCAGAGAGAGAGAGAGAGAGAGAGAGAGACAGAGAGACAGAAAGAGACCCATACCAAACCACACCCAAACCCAAACCGAACCCAAACCAAACCCAAACCCAAACCAAACCCAAACCAAACCCAGAGGCAGAGAGAACCCAGAGAGACAGAGAGAGACAGAGAGTGAGAGACAGAGACCCAAACCAAACCCAAACCAAACCAAACCCAAACCCAAACCAAACCCAAACCAAACCAAACCCAAACCCAAACCAAACCAATCCCAAACCAAGCCCAGAGGCAGAGAGCACCCAGAGAGACAGAGAGAGAGAGAGAGACAGAGACGCAAACCAAACCCAAACCAAACCAAACCAAACCCAAACCCAAACCAAACCAAACCCAAACCAAACCCAAACCAAACCCAAACCAAACCCAAACCAAACCCAAACCAAACCCAAACCCAAACCCAGAGAGACAGAGAGAGACAGAGAGTGAGAGACAGAGACCCAAACCAAACCCAAACCAAACCAAACCCAAACCAAAACCAAACCCAAACCAAACCAAACCCAAACCCAAACCAAACCAAACCAATCCCAAACCAAGCCCAGAGGCAGAGAGAACCCGGAGAGACAGAGAGAACCCAGAGAGGCAGAGAGAACCGAGAGAGACAGAGAGAGAGAGACAGAGACCCAAACCCAAACCCAAACCAAACCCAAACCAAGCCCAGAGGCAGAGAGAACCCAGAGAGACAGAGAGAACCCAGAGAGACAGAGAGAGAGACAGAGACCCAAACCAAACCCAAACCAAGCCCAGAGGCAGATAGAATCCAGAGAGACAGAGATAACCCAGAGAGACAGAGAGAGACAGAGAGACAGAGAGGCAGACAGCCAGAGAGACAGAGAGAGAGAGACACAGAGACCCAAACCAAACCCAAACCAAGCCCAGAGGCAGAGAGAACCCAGGGAGACAGAGATAACCCAGAGAGACAGAGAGAGACAGAGAGACAGAGAGGCAGACAGCCAGAGAGACAGAGAGAGAGACAGAGACCCAAACCCAAACCCAAACCAAACCCAAACCAAGCCCAGAGGCAGAGAGAACCCGGAGAGACAGAGAGAACCCAGAGAGACAGAGAGAGAGATAGAGAGACAGAGACCCAAACCAAACCCAAACCCAAACCCAAACCCAAACCCAAACCCAAACCAAGCCCAAACCCAAACCAAACCCGAACCAAAACCCAAACCAAACCCAGAGACAGAGAGAGACAGAGAGACAGACAGACAGACAGCCAGAGACAGAGAGAGACAGAGAGACAGAGAGACAGACAGCCAGAGACAGAGAGAGACAGCGAGAAACAGAGAGACAGAGAGACAGACAGCCAGAGACAGAGACAGACAGAGAGAGACAGAGAGACAGAGAGAGAACCAAACGAAACCCAAACCCAAACCCAAACCCAAACCAAACCCAAACCAAACCCGAACCAAACCAAACCCAGAGAGACAGAGAGACAGACATCCAGAGAGAGAGAGAGAGACAGAGAGACAGAAAGAGACCCATACCCAACCGAACCCAAACCAAACCAAACCCAAACCCAAACCAAACCAAACCAATCCCAAACCAAGCCCCGAGGCAGAGAGAACCCAGAGAGACAGAGAGAGAGAGAGACAGAGACCCAAACCCAAACCCAAACCAAGCCCAGAGGCAGAGAGAACCCAGAGAGATAGAGAGACCCCAGAGAGACAGAGAGAGAGAGAGACAGAGACCCAAACCAAACCCAAACCAAGCCCAGAGGCAGAGAGAACCCAGAGAGACAGAGATAACCCAGAGAGACAGAGAGAGACAGAGAGACAGAGAGGCAGACAGCCAGAGAGACAGAGAGAGAGAGAGACAGACACCCAAACCCAAACCAAACCCAAACCCAAACCAAACCCAAACCAAACCCAAACCCAAACCAAACCAAACCCAAACCAAACCGAAACCAAACCCAAACCAAGCCCAGAGGCAGAGAGAACCCAGAGAGATAGAGATAACCCAGAGAGACAGAGAGAGACAGAGAGACAGAGAGGCAGACAGCCAGGGAGACAGAGAGAGAGAGAGACAGAGACCCAAACCCAAACCCAAACCCAAACCAAACCCAAACCAAACCCAGAGAGACAGAGAGAGACAGAGAGAGAGATAGAGAGAGAGACAAAGACCCAAACCAAACCCAAACCAAACCCAAACCCAAACCAAGCCCAGAGGCAGAGAGAACCCAGAGAGACAGAGAGAGAGAGACAGAGACCCAAACCAAACCCAAACCAAGCCCAGAGGCAGAGAGAACCCAGGGAGACAGAGATAACCCAGAGAGACAGAGAGAGACAGAGAGACAGAGAGGCAGACAGCCAGAGAGACAGAGAGAGAGACAGAGACCCAAACCCAAACCCAAACCAAACCCAAACCAAGCCCAGAGGCAGAGAGAACCCGGAGAGACAGAGAGAACCCAGAGAGACAGAGAGAGAGATAGAGAGACAGAGACCCAAACCAAACCCAAACCCAAACCCAAACCCAAACCCAAACCCAAACCAAGCCCAAACCCAAACCAAACCAATCCCAAACCAAGCCCAGAGGCAGAGAGAACCCAGAGAGACAGAGAGAGAGAGAGAGAGAGACAGAGACCCAAACCCAAACCCAAACCCAAACCAAACCCAAACCAAACCCAAACCAAACCAAACCAAACCCAAACCAAACCCAAACCAAACCACACCAAGAGAGACAGAGAGACAGACATCCAGAGAGAGAGAGAGAGAGAGAGAGACAGAGAGACAGAAAGAGACCCATACCAAACCACACCCAAACCCAAACCGAACCCAAACCAAACCCAAACCCAAACCAAACCCAAACCAAACCCAGAGGCAGAGAGAACCCAGAGAGACAGAGAGAGACAGAGAGTGAGAGACAGAGACCCAAACCAAACCCAAACCAAACCAAACCCAAACCCAAACTAAACCAAACCCAAACCCAAACCAAACCAATCCCAAACCAAGCCCAGAGGCAGAGAGAACCCAGAGAGACAGAGAGAGAGAGAGAGACAGAGACGCAAACCAAACCCAAACCAAACCAAACCAAACCCAAACCAAACCCAAACCAAACCCAAACCAAACCACACCAAGAGAGACAGAGAGACAGCCATCCAGAGAGAGAGAGAGAGAGAGAGAGAGACAGAGAGACAGAAAGAGACCCATACCAAACCACACCCAAACCCAAACCGAACCCAAACCAAACCCAAACCCAAACCAAACCCAAACCAAACCCAGAGGCAGAGAGAACCCAGAGAGACAGAGAGAGACAGAGAGTGAGAGACAGAGACCCAAACCAAACCCAAACCAAACCAAACCCAAACCCAAACCAAACCCAAACCAAACCAAACCCAAACCCAAACCAAACCAATCCCAAACCAAGCCCAGAGGCAGAGAGCACCCAGAGAGACAGAGAGAGAGAGAGAGACAGAGACGCAAACCAAACCCAAACCAAACCAAACCAAACCCAAACCCAAACCAAACCAAACCCAAACCAAACCCAAACCAAACCCAAACCAAACCCAAACCAAACCCAAACCAAACCCAAACCCAAACCCAGAGAGACAGAGAGAGACAGAGAGTGAGAGACAGAGACCCAAACCAAACCCAAACCAAACCAAACCCAAACCAAAACCAAACCCAAACCAAACCAAACCCAAACCCAAACCAAACCAAACCAATCCCAAACCAAGCCCAGAGGCAGAGAGAACCCGGAGAGACAGAGAGAACCCAGAGAGGCAGAGAGAACCGAGAGAGACAGAGAGAGAGAGACAGAGACCCAAACCCAAACCCAAACCAAACCCAAACCAAGCCCAGAGGCAGAGAGAACCCAGAGAGACAGAGAGAACCCAGAGAGACAGAGAGAGAGACAGAGACCCAAACCAAACCCAAACCAAGCCCAGAGGCAGATAGAATCCAGAGAGACAGAGATAACCCAGAGAGACAGAGAGAGACAGAGAGACAGAGAGGCAGACAGCCAGAGAGACAGAGAGAGAGAGACACAGAGACCCAAACCAAACCCAAACCAAGCCCAGAGGCAGAGAGAACCCAGGGAGACAGAGATAACCCAGAGAGACAGAGAGAGACAGAGAGACAGAGAGGCAGACAGCCAGAGAGACAGAGAGAGAGACAGAGACCCAAACCCAAACCCAAACCAAACCCAAACCAAGCCCAGAGGCAGAGAGAACCCGGAGAGACAGAGAGAACCCAGAGAGACAGAGAGAGAGATAGAGAGACAGAGACCCAAACCAAACCCAAACCCAAACCCAAACCCAAACCCAAACCCAAACCAAGCCCAAACCCAAACCAAACCCGAACCAAAACCCAAACCAAACCCAGAGACAGAGAGAGACAGAGAGACAGACAGACAGACAGCCAGAGACAGAGAGAGACAGAGAGACAGAGAGACAGACAGCCAGAGACAGAGAGAGACAGCGAGAAACAGAGAGACAGAGAGACAGACAGCCAGAGACAGAGACAGACAGAGAGAGACAGAGAGACAGAGAGAGAACCAAACGAAACCCAAACCCAAACCCAAACCCAAACCAAACCCAAACCAAACCCGAACCAAACCAAACCCAGAGAGACAGAGAGACAGACATCCAGAGAGAGAGAGAGAGACAGAGAGACAGAAAGAGACCCATACCCAACCGAACCCAAACCAAACCAAACCCAAACCCAAACCAAACCAAACCAATCCCAAACCAAGCCCCGAGGCAGAGAGAACCCAGAGAGACAGAGAGAGAGAGAGACAGAGACCCAAACCCAAACCCAAACCAAGCCCAGAGGCAGAGAGAACCCAGAGAGATAGAGAGACCCCAGAGAGACAGAGAGAGACAGAGAGACAGAGAGGCAGACAGCCAGAGAGACAGAGAGAGAGAGAGACAGACACCCAAACCCAAACCAAACCCAAACCCAAACCAAACCCAAACCAAACCCAAACCCAAACCAAACCAAACCCAAACCAAACCGAAACCAAACCCAAACCAAGCCCAGAGGCAGAGAGAACCCAGAGAGACAGAGAGAACTCAGAGAGACAGAGAGAGAGACAGAGACCCAAACCAAACCCAAACCAAGCCCAGAGGCAGAGAGAACCCAGAGAGATAGAGATAACCCAGAGAGACAGAGAGAGACAGAGAGACAGAGAGGCAGACAGCCAGGGAGACAGAGAGAGAGAGAGACAGAGACCCAAACCCAAACCCAAACCCAAACCAAACCCAAACCAAACCCAGAGAGACAGAGAGGCAGACAGCCAGGGAGACAGAGAGAGAGAGAGACAGAGACCCAAACCCAAACCCAAACCCAAACCAAACCCAAACCAAACCCAGAGAGACAGAGAGAGACAGAGAGAGAGATAGAGAGAGAGACAAAGACCCAAACCAAACCCAAACCAAACCCAAACCCAAACCAAGCCCAGAGGCAGAGAGAACCCAGAGAGACAGAGAGAACCCAGAGAGACAGAGAGAGAGAGACAGAGACCCAAACCAAACCCAAACCAAGCCCAGAGGCAGAGAGAACCCAGGGAGACAGAGATAACCCAGAGAGACAGAGAGAGACAGAGAGACAGAGAGGCAGACAGCCAGAGAGACAGAGAGAGAGACAGAGACCCAAACCCAAACCCAAACCAAACCCAAACCAAGCCCAGAGGCAGAGAGAACCCGGAGAGACAGAGAGAACCCAGAGAGACAGAGAGAGAGATAGAGAGACAGAGACCCAAACCAAACCCAAACCCAAACCCAAACCCAAACCCAAACCCAAACCAAGCCCAAACCCAAACCAAACCCGAACCAAAACCCAAACCAAACCCAGAGACAGAGAGAGACAGAGAGACAGACAGACAGACAGCCAGAGACAGAGAGAGACAGAGAGACAGAGAGACAGACAGCCAGAGACAGAGAGAGACAGCGAGAAACAGAGAGACAGAGAGACAGACAGCCAGAGACAGAGACAGACAGAGAGAGACAGAGAGACAGAGAGAGAACCAAACGAAACCCAAACCCAAACCCAAACCCAAACCAAACCCAAACCAAACCCGAACCAAACCAAACCCAGAGAGACAGAGAGACAGACATCCAGAGAGAGAGAGAGAGACAGAGAGACAGAAAGAGACCCATACCCAACCGAACCCAAACCAAACCAAACCCAAACCCAAACCAAACCAAACCAATCCCAAACCAAGCCCCGAGGCAGAGAGAACCCAGAGAGACAGAGAGAGAGAGAGACAGAGACCCAAACCCAAACCCAAACCAAGCCCAGAGGCAGAGAGAACCCAGAGAGATAGAGAGACCCCAGAGAGACAGAGAGAGAGAGAGACAGAGACCCAAACCAAACCCAAACCAAGCCCAGAGGCAGAGAGAACCCAGAGAGACAGAGATAACCCAGAGAGACAGAGAGAGACAGAGAGACAGAGAGGCAGACAGCCAGAGAGACAGAGAGAGAGAGAGACAGACACCCAAACCCAAACCAAACCCAAACCCAAACCAAACCCAAACCAAACCCAAACCCAAACCAAACCAAACCCAAACCAAACCGAAACCAAACCCAAACCAAGCCCAGAGGCAGAGAGAACCCAGAGAGACAGAGAGAACTCAGAGAGACAGAGAGAGAGACAGAGACCCAAACCAAACCCAAACCAAGCCCAGAGGCAGAGAGAACCCAGAGAGATAGAGATAACCCAGAGAGACAGAGAGAGACAGAGAGACAGAGAGGCAGACAGCCAGGGAGACAGAGAGAGAGAGAGACAGAGACCCAAACCCAAACCCAAACCCAAACCAAACCCAAACCAAACCCAGAGAGACAGAGAGGCAGACAGCCAGGGAGACAGAGAGAGAGAGAGACAGAGACCCAAACCCAAACCCAAACCCAAACCAAACCCAAACCAAACCCAGAGAGACAGAGAGAGACAGAGAGAGAGATAGAGAGAGAGACAAAGACCCAAACCAAACCCAAACCAAACCCAAACCCAAACCAAGCCCAGAGGCAGAGAGAACCCAGAGAGACAGAGAGAACCCAGAGAGACAGAGAGAGAGAGACAGAGACCCAAACCAAACCCAAACCAAGCCCAGAGGCAGAGAGAACCCAGGGAGACAGAGATAACCCAGAGAGACAGAGAGAGACAGAGAGACAGAGAGGCAGACAGCCAGAGAGACAGAGAGAGAGACAGAGACCCAAACCCAAACCCAAACCAAACCCAAACCAAGCCCAGAGGCAGAGAGAACCCGGAGAGACAGAGAGAACCCAGAGAGACAGAGAGAGAGATAGAGAGACAGAGACCCAAACCAAACCAAACCCAAACCCAAACCCAAACCCAAACCCAAACCAAGCCCAAACCCAAACCAAACCCGAACCCAAACCCAAACCAAACCCAGAGGCAGAGAGAGACAGAGAGACAGAGAGACAGACAGCCAGAGACAGAGAGAGACAGAGAGAAACAGAGAGACAGACAGCCAGAGACAGAGAGAGACAGAGAGAGAACCAAACCAAACCCAAACCAAACCAAACCAAACCCAAACCAAACCAAACCCAAACCAAACCCAAACCAAACCAAACCCATACCCAACCAAACCCAAACCAAACCAAACCCAAACCAAACCCAAACCAAACCCAAACCCAAACCCAAACCAAGCCCAGAGGCAGAGAGAACCCAGAGAGATAGAGAGAACCCAGAGAGACAGAGAGAGAGAGAGACAGAGACCCAAACCAAACCCAAACCAAGCCCAGAGGCAGAGAGAACCCAGAGAGACAGAGATAACCCAGAGAGACAGAGAGAGACAGAGAGACAGAGAGGTAGACAGCCAGAGAGACAGAGAGAGAGAGAGACAGACACCCAAACCCAAACCAAACCCAAACCCAAACCAAACCCAAACCAAACCCAAACCCAAACCAAACCAAACCCAAACCAAACCGAAACCAAACCCAAACCAAGCCCAGAGGCAGAGAGAACCCAGAGAGACAGAGAGAACCCAGAGAGACAGAGAGAGAGAGACAGAGACCCAAACCAAACCCAAACCAAGCCCAGAGGCAGAGAGAACCCAGAGAGACAGAGATAACCCAGAGAGACAGAGAGAGACAGAGAGACAGAGAGGCAGACAGCCAGAGAGACAGAGAGAGAGAGAGACAGAGACCCAAACCCAAACCCAAACCCAAACCCAAACCCAAACCCAAACCAAGCCCAGAGGCAGAGAGAACCCAGAGAGACAGAGAGAACCCAGAGAGACAGAGAGAGAGAGACAGAGACCCAAACCAAACCCAAACCAAGCCCAGAGGCAGAGAGAACCCAGAGAGACAGAGATAACCCAGAGAGACAGAGAGAGACAGAGAGACAGAGAGGCAGACAGCCAGAGAGACAGAGAGAGAGACAGAGACCCAAACCCAAACCCAAACCAAAAACAAACCAAGCCCAGAGGCAGAGAGAACCCGGAGAGACAGAGAAAACCCAGAGAGACAGAGAGAGAGATAGAGAGACAGAGACCCAAACCAAACCCAAACCCAAACCCAAACCCAAACCCAAACCCAAACCCAAACCAAGCCCAAACCCAAACCAAACCCGAACCCAAACCCAAACCAAACCCAGAGACAGAGAGAGACAGAGAGACAGAGAGACAGACAGCCAGAGACAGAGAGAGACAGAGAGACAGAGAGACAGACAGCCAGAGACAGAGAGAGATAGAGAGAAACAGAGAGACAGAGAGACAGACAGCCAGAGACAGAGAGAGACAGAGAGAGACAGAGAGACAGAGAGAGAACCAAACCAAACCCAAACCCAAACCCAAACCCAAACCAAACCCAAACCAAACCCGAACCAAACCAAACCCAGAGAGACAGAGAGACAGACATCCAGAGAGAGAGAGAGAGACAGAGAGACAGAAAGAGACCCATACCCAACCAAACCCAAACCAAACCAAACCCAAACCCAAACCAAACCCAAACCCAAACCAAACCAAACCAATCCCAAACCAAGCCCAGAGGCAGAGAGAACCCAGAGAGACAGAGAGAGAGAGAGAGACCGAGACCCAAACCCAAACCCAAACCCAAACCAAACCCAAACCAAGCCCAGAGGCAGAGAGAACCCAAAGAGATAGAGAGAACCCAGAGAGACAGAGAGAGAGAGACAGACAGAGAGGCAGACAGCCAGAGAGACAGAGAGAGAGAGAGACAGAGACCCAAACCCAAACCAAACCCAAACCCAAACCAAACCCACACCGAACCCAAACCCAAACCAAACCAAACCCAAACCAAACCGAAACCAAACCCAAACCAAGCCCAGAGGCAGAGAGAACCCAGAGAGACAGAGAGAACCCAGAGAGACAGAGACAACCCAGAGAGACAGAGAGAGAGACAGAGACCCAAACCAAACCCAAACCAAGCCCAGAGGCAGAGAGAACCCAGAGAGACAGAGATAACCCAGAGAGACAGAGAGAGACAGAGAGACAGAGAGGCAGACAGCCAGAGAGACAGAGAGAGAGAGAGAGACAGAGACCCAAACCCAAACCCAAACCCAAACCAAACCCAAACCAAACCCAGAGAGACAGAGAGAGACAGAGAGAGAGATAGAGAGAGAGACAAAGACCCAAACCAAACCCAAACCAAACCCAAACCCAAACCAAGCCCAGAGGCAGAGAGAACCCAGAGAGACAGAGAGAGAGAGACAGAGGCCCAAACCAAACCCAAACCAAGCCCAGAGGCAGAGAGAACCCAGCGAGACAGAGATAACCCAGAGAGACACAGAGACAGAGAGGCAGACAGCCAGAGAGACAGAGAGAGAGACAGAGACCCAAACCCAAACCCAAACCAAACCCAAACCAAGCCCAGAGGCAGAGAGAACCCGGAGAGACAGAGAGAACCCAGAGAGGCAGAGAGAACCGAGAGAGACAGAGAGAGAGAGACAGAGACCCAAACCCAAACCCAAACCAAACCCAAACCAAGCCCAGAGGCAGAGAGAACCCAGAGAGACAGAGAGAACCCAGAGAGACAGAGAGAGAGACAGAGACCCAAACCAAACCCAAACCAAGCCCAGAGGCAGATAGAATCCAGAGAGACAGAGATAACCCAGAGAGACAGAGAGAGACAGAGAGACAGAGAGGCAGACAGCCAGAGAGACAGAGAGAGAGAGACACAGAGACCCAAACCAAACCCAAACCAAGCCCAGAGGCAGAGAGAACCCAGGGAGACAGAGATAACCCAGAGAGACAGAGAGAGACAGAGAGACAGAGAGGCAGACAGCCAGAGAGACAGAGAGAGAGACAGAGACCCAAACCCAAACCCAAACCAAACCCAAACCAAGCCCAGAGGCAGAGAGAACCCGGAGAGACAGAGAGAACCCAGAGAGGCAGAGAGAACCGAGAGAGACAGAGAGAGAGAGACAGAGACCCAAACCCAAACCCAAACCAAACCCAAACCAAGCCCAGAGGCAGAGAGAACCCAGAGAGACAGAGAGAACCCAGAGAGACAGAGAGAGAGACAGAGACCCAAACCAAACCCAAACCAAGCCCAGAGGCAGATAGAATCCAGAGAGACAGAGATAACCCAGAGAGACAGAGAGAGACAGAGAGACAGAGAGGCAGACAGCCAGAGAGACAGAGAGAGAGAGACACAGAGACCCAAACCAAACCCAAACCAAGCCCAGAGGCAGAGAGAACCCAGGGAGACAGAGATAACCCAGAGAGACAGAGAGAGACAGAGAGACAGAGAGGCAGACAGCCAGAGAGACAGAGAGAGAGACAGAGACCCAAACCCAAACCCAAACCAAACCCAAACCAAGCCCAGAGGCAGAGAGAACCCGGAGAGACAGAGAGAACCCAGAGAGACAGAGAGAGAGATAGAGAGACAGAGACCCAAACCAAACCCAAACCCAAACCCAAACCCAAACCCAAACCAAGCCCAAACCCAAACCAAACCCGAACCAAAACCCAAACCAAACCCAGAGACAGAGAGAGACAGAGAGACAGACAGACAGACAGCCAGAGACAGAGAGAGACAGAGAGACAGAGAGACAGACAGCCAGAGACAGAGAGAGACAGCGAGAAACAGAGAGACAGAGAGACAGACAGCCAGAGACAGAGACAGACAGAGAGAGACAGAGAGACAGAGAGAGAACCAAACGAAACCCAAACCCAAACCCAAACCCAAACCAAACCCAAACCAAACCCGAACCAAACCAAACCCAGAGAGACAGAGAGACAGACATCCAGAGAGAGAGAGAGAGACAGAGAGACAGAAAGAGACCCATACCCAACCGAACCCAAACCAAACCAAACCCAAACCCAAACCAAACCAAACCAATCCCAAACCAAGCCCCGAGGCAGAGAGAACCCAGAGAGACAGAGAGAGAGAGAGACAGAGACCCAAACCCAAACCCAAACCAAGCCCAGAGGCAGAGAGAACCCAGAGAGATAGAGAGAACCCAGAGAGACAGAGAGAGAGAGAGAGACAGAGACCCAAACCAAACCCAAACCAAGCCCAGAGGCAGAGAGAACCCAGAGAGACAGAGATAACCCAGAGAGACAGAGAGAGACAGAGAGACAGAGAGGCAGACAGCCAGAGAGACAGAGAGAGAGAGAGACAGACACCCAAACCCAAACCAAACCCAAACCCAAACCAAACCCAAACCAAACCCAAACCCAAACCAAACCAAACCCAAACCAAACCGAAACCAAACCCAAACCAAGCCCAGAGGCAGAGAGAACCCAGAGAGACAGAGACAACCCAGAGAGACAGAGAGAGAGACAGAGACCCAAACCAAACCCAAACCAAGCCCAGAGGCAGAGAGAACCCAGAGAGACAGAGATAACCCAGAGAGACAGAGAGAGACAGAGAGACAGAGAGGCAGACAGCCAGAGAGACAGAGAGAGAGAGAGAGACAGAGACCCAAACCCAAACCCAAACCCAAACCAAACCCAAACCAAACCCAGAGAGACAGAGAGAGACAGAGAGAGAGATAGAGAGAGAGACAAAGACCCAAACCAAACCCAAACCAAACCCAAACCCAAACCAAGCCCAGAGGCAGAGAGAACCCAGAGAGACAGAGAGAGAGAGACAGAGGCCCAAACCAAACCCAAACCAAGCCCAGAGGCAGAGAGAACCCAGCGAGACAGAGATAACCCAGAGAGACACAGAGACAGAGAGGCAGACAGCCAGAGAGACAGAGAGAGAGACAGAGACCCAAACCCAAACCCAAACCAAACCCAAACCAAGCCCAGAGGCAGAGAGAACCCGGAGAGACAGAGAGAACCCAGAGAGGCAGAGAGAACCGAGAGAGACAGAGAGAGAGAGACAGAGACCCAAACCCAAACCCAAACCAAACCCAAACCAAGCCCAGAGGCAGAGAGAACCCAGAGAGACAGAGAGAACCCAGAGAGACAGAGAGAGAGACAGAGACCCAAACCAAACCCAAACCAAGCCCAGAGGCAGATAGAATCCAGAGAGACAGAGATAACCCAGAGAGACAGAGAGAGACAGAGAGACAGAGAGGCAGACAGCCAGAGAGACAGAGAGAGAGAGACACAGAGACCCAAACCAAACCCAAACCAAGCCCAGAGGCAGAGAGAACCCAGGGAGACAGAGATAACCCAGAGAGACAGAGAGAGACAGAGAGACAGAGAGGCAGACAGCCAGAGAGACAGAGAGAGAGACAGAGACCCAAACCCAAACCCAAACCAAACCCAAACCAAGCCCAGAGGCAGAGAGAACCCGGAGAGACAGAGAGAACCCAGAGAGGCAGAGAGAACCGAGAGAGACAGAGAGAGAGAGACAGAGACCCAAACCCAAACCCAAACCAAACCCAAACCAAGCCCAGAGGCAGAGAGAACCCAGAGAGACAGAGAGAACCCAGAGAGACAGAGAGAGAGACAGAGACCCAAACCAAACCCAAACCAAGCCCAGAGGCAGATAGAATCCAGAGAGACAGAGATAACCCAGAGAGACAGAGAGAGACAGAGAGACAGAGAGGCAGACAGCCAGAGAGACAGAGAGAGAGAGACACAGAGACCCAAACCAAACCCAAACCAAGCCCAGAGGCAGAGAGAACCCAGGGAGACAGAGATAACCCAGAGAGACAGAGAGAGACAGAGAGACAGAGAGGCAGACAGCCAGAGAGACAGAGAGAGAGACAGAGACCCAAACCCAAACCCAAACCAAACCCAAACCAAGCCCAGAGGCAGAGAGAACCCGGAGAGACAGAGAGAACCCAGAGAGACAGAGAGAGAGATAGAGAGACAGAGACCCAAACCAAACCCAAACCCAAACCCAAACCCAAACCCAAACCAAGCCCAAACCCAAACCAAACCCGAACCAAAACCCAAACCAAACCCAGAGACAGAGAGAGACAGAGAGACAGACAGACAGACAGCCAGAGACAGAGAGAGACAGAGAGACAGAGAGACAGACAGCCAGAGACAGAGAGAGACAGCGAGAAACAGAGAGACAGAGAGACAGACAGCCAGAGACAGAGACAGACAGAGAGAGACAGAGAGACAGAGAGAGAACCAAACGAAACCCAAACCCAAACCCAAACCCAAACCAAACCCAAACCAAACCCGAACCAAACCAAACCCAGAGAGACAGAGAGACAGACATCCAGAGAGAGAGAGAGAGACAGAGAGACAGAAAGAGACCCATACCCAACCGAACCCAAACCAAACCAAACCCAAACCCAAACCAAACCAAACCAATCCCAAACCAAGCCCCGAGGCAGAGAGAACCCAGAGAGACAGAGAGAGAGAGAGACAGAGACCCAAACCCAAACCCAAACCAAGCCCAGAGGCAGAGAGAACCCAGAGAGATAGAGAGAACCCAGAGAGACAGAGAGAGAGAGAGAGACAGAGACCCAAACCAAACCCAAACCAAGCCCAGAGGCAGAGAGAACCCAGAGAGACAGAGATAACCCAGAGAGACAGAGAGAGACAGAGAGACAGAGAGGCAGACAGCCAGAGAGACAGAGAGAGAGAGAGACAGACACCCAAACCCAAACCAAACCCAAACCCAAACCAAACCCAAACCAAACCCAAACCCAAACCAAACCAAACCCAAACCAAACCGAAACCAAACCCAAACCAAGCCCAGAGGCAGAGAGAACCCAGAGAGACAGAGAGAACTCAGAGAGACAGAGAGAGAGACAGAGACCCAAACCAAACCCAAACCAAGCCCAGAGGCAGAGAGAACCCAGAGAGATAGAGATAACCCAGAGAGACAGAGAGAGACAGAGAGACAGAGAGGCAGACAGCCAGGGAGACAGAGAGAGAGAGAGACAGAGACCCAAACCCAAACCCAAACCCAAACCAAACCCAAACCAAACCCAGAGAGACAGAGAGAGACAGAGAGAGAGATAGAGAGAGAGACAAAGACCCAAACTAAACCCAAACCAAACCCAAACCCAAACCAAGCCCAGAGGCAGAGAGAACCCAGAGAGACAGAGAGAACCCAGAGAGACAGAGAGAGAGAGACAGAGACCCAAACCAAACCCAAACCAAGCCCAGAGGCAGAGAGAACCCAGGGAGACAGAGATAACCCAGAGAGACAGAGAGAGACAGAGAGACAGAGAGGCAGACAGCCAGAGAGACAGAGAGAGAGACAGAGACCCAAACCCAAACCCAAACCAAACCCAAACCAAGCCCAGAGGCAGAGAGAACCCGGAGAGACAGAGAGAACCCAGAGAGACAGAGAGAGAGATAGAGAGACAGAGACCCAAACCAAACCCAAACCCAAACCCAAACCCAAACCCAAACCCAAACCAAGCCCAAACCCAAACCAAACCAATCCCAAACCAAGCCCAGAGGCAGAGAGAACCCAGAGAGACAGAGAGAGAGAGAGAGAGACAGAGACCCAAACCCAAACCCAAACCCAAACCAAACCCAAACCAAACCCAAACCAAACCAAACCAAACCCAAACCAAACCCAAACCAAACCACACCAAGAGAGACAGAGAGACAGACATCCAGAGAGAGAGAGAGAGAGAGAGAGAGAGAGACAGAGAGACAGAAAGAGACCCATACCAAACCACACCCAAACCCAAACCGAACCCAAACCAAACCCAAACCCAAACCAAACCCAAACCAAACCCAGAGGCAGAGAGAACCCAGAGAGACAGAGAGAGACAGAGAGTGAGAGACAGAGACCCAAACCAAACCCAAACCAAACCAAACCCAAACCCAAACCAAACCAAACCCAAACCCAAACCAAACCAATCCCAAACCAAGCCCAGAGGCAGAGAGAACCCAGAGAGACAGAGAGAGAGAGAGAGACAGAGACGCAAACCAAACCCAAACCAAACCAAACCAAACCCAAACCAAACCCAAACCAAACCCAAACCAAACCACACCAAGAGAGACAGAGAGACAGACATCCAGAGAGAGAGAGAGAGAGAGAGAGAGACAGAGAGACAGAAAGAGACCCATACCAAACCACACCCAAACCCAAACCGAACCCAAACCAAACCCAAACCCAAACCAAACCCAAACCAAACCCAGAGGCAGAGAGAACCCAGAGAGACAGAGAGAGACAGAGAGTGAGAGACAGAGACCCAAACCAAACCCAAACCAAACCAAACCCAAACCCAAACCAAACCCAAACCAAACCAAACCCAAACCCAAACCAAACCAATCCCAAACCAAGCCCAGAGGCAGAGAGCACCCAGAGAGACAGAGAGAGAGAGAGAGACAGAGACGCAAACCAAACCCAAACCAAACCAAACCAAACCCAAACCCAAACCAAACCAAACCCAAACCAAACCCAAACCAAACCCAAACCAAACCCAAACCAAACCCAAACCAAACCCAAACCCAAACCCAGAGAGACAGAGAGAGACAGAGAGTGAGAGACAGAGACCCAAACCAAACCCAAACCAAACCAAACCCAAACCAAAACCAAACCCAAACCAAACCAAACCCAAACCCAAACCAAACCAAACCAATCCCAAACCAAGCCCAGAGGCAGAGAGAACCCGGAGAGACAGAGAGAACCCAGAGAGGCAGAGAGAACCGAGAGAGACAGAGAGAGAGAGACAGAGACCCAAACCCAAACCCAAACCAAACCCAAACCAAGCCCAGAGGCAGAGAGAACCCAGAGAGACAGAGAGAACCCAGAGAGACAGAGAGAGAGACAGAGACCCAAACCAAACCCAAACCAAGCCCAGAGGCAGATAGAATCCAGAGAGACAGAGATAACCCAGAGAGACAGAGAGAGACAGAGAGACAGAGAGGCAGACAGCCAGAGAGACAGAGAGAGAGAGACACAGAGACCCAAACCAAACCCAAACCAAGCCCAGAGGCAGAGAGAACCCAGGGAGACAGAGATAACCCAGAGAGACAGAGAGAGACAGAGAGACAGAGAGGCAGACAGCCAGAGAGACAGAGAGAGAGACAGAGACCCAAACCCAAACCCAAACCAAACCCAAACCAAGCCCAGAGGCAGAGAGAACCCGGAGAGACAGAGAGAACCCAGAGAGACAGAGAGAGAGATAGAGAGACAGAGACCCAAACCAAACCCAAACCCAAACCCAAACCCAAACCCAAACCCAAACCAAGCCCAAACCCAAACCAAACCCGAACCAAAACCCAAACCAAACCCAGAGACAGAGAGAGACAGAGAGACAGACAGACAGACAGCCAGAGACAGAGAGAGACAGAGAGACAGAGAGACAGACAGCCAGAGACAGAGAGAGACAGCGAGAAACAGAGAGACAGAGAGACAGACAGCCAGAGACAGAGACAGACAGAGAGAGACAGAGAGACAGAGAGAGAACCAAACGAAACCCAAACCCAAACCCAAACCCAAACCAAACCCAAACCAAACCCGAACCAAACCAAACCCAGAGAGACAGAGAGACAGACATCCAGAGAGAGAGAGAGAGACAGAGAGACAGAAAGAGACCCATACCCAACCGAACCCAAACCAAACCAAACCCAAACCCAAACCAAACCAAACCAATCCCAAACCAAGCCCCGAGGCAGAGAGAACCCAGAGAGACAGAGAGAGAGAGAGACAGAGACCCAAACCCAAACCCAAACCAAGCCCAGAGGCAGAGAGAACCCAGAGAGATAGAGAGAACCCAGAGAGACAGAGAGAGAGAGAGACAGAGACCCAAACCAAACCCAAACCAAGCCCAGAGGCAGAGAGAACCCAGAGAGACAGAGATAACCCAGAGAGACAGAGAGAGACAGAGAGACAGAGAGGCAGACAGCCAGAGAGACAGAGAGAGAGAGAGACAGACACCCAAACCCAAACCAAACCCAAACCCAAACCAAACCCAAACCAAACCCAAACCCAAACCAAACCAAACCCAAACCAAACCGAAACCAAACCCAAACCAAGCCCAGAGGCAGAGAGAACCCAGAGAGACAGAGAGAACTCAGAGAGACAGAGAGAGAGACAGAGACCCAAACCAAACCCAAACCAAGCCCAGAGGCAGAGAGAACCCAGAGAGATAGAGATAACCCAGAGAGACAGAGAGAGACAGAGAGACAGAGAGGCAGACAGCCAGGGAGACAGAGAGAGAGAGAGACAGAGACCCAAACCCAAACCCAAACCCAAACCAAACCCAAACCAAACCCAGAGAGACAGAGAGAGACAGAGAGAGAGATAGAGAGAGAGACAAAGACCCAAACCAAACCCAAACCAAACCTAAACCCAAACCAAGCCCAGAGGCAGAGAGAACCCAGAGAGACAGAGAGAACCCAGAGAGACAGAGAGAGAGAGACAGAGACCCAAACCAAACCCAAACCAAGCCCAGAGGCAGAGAGAACCCAGGGAGACAGAGATAACCCAGAGAGACAGAGAGAGACAGAGAGACAGAGAGGCAGACAGCCAGAGAGACAGAGAGAGAGACAGAGACCCAAACCCAAACCCAAACCAAACCCAAACCAAGCCCAGAGGCAGAGAGAACCCGGAGAGACAGAGAGAACCCAGAGAGACAGAGAGAGAGATAGAGAGACAGAGACCCAAACCAAACCCAAACCCAAACCCAAACCCAAACCCAAACCCAAACCAAGCCCAAACCCAAACCAAACCAATCCCAAACCAAGCCCAGAGGCAGAGAGAACCCAGAGAGACAGAGAGAGAGAGAGAGAGACAGAGACCCAAACCCAAACCCAAACCCAAACCAAACCCAAACCAAACCCAAACCAAACCAAACCAAACCCAAACCAAACCCAAACCAAACCACACCAAGAGAGACAGAGAGACAGACATCCAGAGAGAGAGAGAGAGAGAGAGAGACAGAGAGACAGAAAGAGACCCATACCAAACCACACCCAAACCCAAACCGAACCCAAACCAAACCCAAACCCAAACCAAACCCAAACCCAAACCAAACCAAACCCAAACCCAAACCAAACCAATCCCAAACCAAGCCCAGAGGCAGAGAGAACCCAGAGAGACAGAGAGAGAGAGAGAGACAGAGACGCAAACCAAACCCAAACCAAACCAAACCAAACCCAAACCAAACCCAAACCAAACCCAAACCAAACCACACCAAGAGAGACAGAGAGACAGACATCCAGAGAGAGAGAGAGAGAGAGAGAGAGACAGAGAGACAGAAAGAGACCCATACCAAACCACACCCAAACCCAAACCGAACCCAAACCAAACCCAAACCCAAACCAAACCCAAACCAAACCCAGAGGCAGAGAGAACCCAGAGAGACAGAGAGAGACAGAGAGTGAGAGACAGAGACCCAAACCAAACCCAAACCAAACCAAACCCAAACCCAAACCAAACCCAAACCAAACCAAACCCAAACCCAAACCAAACCAATCCCAAACCAAGCCCAGAGGCAGAGAGCACCCAGAGAGACAGAGAGAGAGAGAGAGACAGAGACGCAAACCAAACCCAAACCAAACCAAACCAAACCCAAACCAAACCAAACCCAAACCAAACCCAAACCAAACCCAAACCAAACCCAAACCAAACCCAAACCAAACCCAAACCCAAACCCAGAGAGACAGAGAGAGACAGAGAGTGAGAGACAGAGACCCAAACCAAACCCAAACCAAACCAAACCCAAACCAAAACCAAACCCAAACCAAACCAAACCCAAACCCAAACCAAACCAAACCAATCCCAAACCAAGCCCAGAGGCAGAGAGAACCCAGAGAGATAGAGAGAGAGAGAGAGACAGAGACCCAAACCCAAACCCAAACCAACCCCAAACCAAGCCCAGAGGCAGAGAGAACCCAGAGAGATAGAGAGAACCCAGAGAGACAGAGAGAGAGAGAGACAGAGACCCAAGCCAAACCCAAACCAAGCCCAGAGGCAGAGAAAACCCAGAGAGACAGAGATAACCCAGAGAGACAGAGAGAGACAGAGAGACAGAGAGGCAGACAGCCAGAGAGACAGAGAGAGAGAGAGACAGAGACCCAAACCCAAACCAAACCCAAACCCAAACCAAACCCAAACCAAACCCAAACCCAAACCAAACCAAACCCAAACCAAACCGAAACCAAACCCATACCAAGCCCAGAGGCAGAGAGAACCCAGAGAGACAGAGAGAACCCAGAGAGACAGAGAGAACCCAGAGAGACAGAGAGAACCCAGAGAGACAGAGAGAGAGACAGAGACCCAAACCAAACCCTAACCAAGCCCAGAGGCAGAGAGAACCCAGAGAGACAGAGATAACCCAGAGAGACAGAGAGAGACAGAGAGACAGAGAGGCAGACAGCCAGAGAGACAGAGAGAGAGAGACACAGAGACCCAAACCAAACCCAAACCAAGCCCAGAGGCAGAGAGAACCCAGGGAGACAGAGATAACCCAGAGAGACAGAGAGAGACAGAGAGACAGAGAGGCAGACAGCCAGAGAGACAGAGAGAGAGACAGAGACCCAAACCCAAACCCAAACCAAACCCAAACCAAGCCCAGAGGCAGAGAGAACCCGGAGAGACAGAGAGAACCCAGAGAGGCAGAGAGAACCGAGAGAGACAGAGAGAGAGAGACAGAGACCCAAACCCAAACCCAAACCAAACCCAAACCAAGCCCAGAGGCAGAGAGAACCCAGAGAGACAGAGAGAACCCAGAGAGACAGAGAGAGAGACAGAGACCCAAACCAAACCCAAACCAAGCCCAGAGGCAGATAGAATCCAGAGAGACAGAGATAACCCAGAGAGACAGAGAGAGACAGAGAGACAGAGAGGCAGACAGCCAGAGAGACAGAGAGAGAGAGACACAGAGACCCAAACCAAACCCAAACCAAGCCCAGAGGCAGAGAGAACCCAGGGAGACAGAGATAACCCAGAGAGACAGAGAGAGACAGAGAGACAGAGAGGCAGACAGCCAGAGAGACAGAGAGAGAGACAGAGACCCAAACCCAAACCCAAACCAAACCCAAACCAAGCCCAGAGGCAGAGAGAACCCGGAGAGCCAGAGAGAACCCAGAGAGACAGAGAGAGAGATAGAGAGACAGAGACCCAAACCAAACCCAAACCCAAACCCAAACCCAAACCCAAACCAAGCCCAAACCCAAACCAAACCCGAACCAAAACCCAAACCAAACCCAGAGACAGAGAGAGACAGAGAGACAGACAGACAGACAGCCAGAGACAGAGAGAGACAGAGAGACAGAGAGACAGACAGCCAGAGACAGAGAGAGACAGCGAGAAACAGAGAGACAGAGAGACAGACAGCCAGAGACAGAGACAGACAGAGAGAGACAGAGAGACAGAGAGAGAACCAAACGAAACCCAAACCCAAACCCAAACCCAAACCAAACCCAAACCAAACCCGAACCAAACCAAACCCAGAGAGACAGAGAGACAGACATCCAGAGAGAGAGAGAGAGACAGAGAGACAGAAAGAGACCCATACCCAACCGAACCCAAACCAAACCAAACCCAAACCCAAACCAAACCAAACCAATCCCAAACCAAGCCCCGAGGCAGAGAGAACCCAGAGAGACAGAGAGAGAGAGAGACAGAGACCCAAACCCAAACCCAAACCAAGCCCAGAGGCAGAGAGAACCCAGAGAGATAGAGAGAACCCAGAGAGACAGAGAGAGAGAGAGACAGAGACCCAAACCAAACCCAAACCAAGCCCAGAGGCAGAGAGAACCCAGAGAGACAGAGATAACCCAGAGAGACAGAGAGAGACAGAGAGACAGAGAGGCAGACAGCCAGAGAGACAGAGAGAGAGAGAGACAGACACCCAAACCCAAACCAAACCCAAACCCAAACCAAACCCAAACCAAACCCAAACCCAAACCAAACCAAACCCAAACCAAACCGAAACCAAACCCAAACCAAGCCCAGAGGCAGAGAGAACCCAGAGAGACAGAGAGAACTCAGAGAGACAGAGAGAGAGACAGAGACCCAAACCAAACCCAAACCAAGCCCAGAGGCAGAGAGAACCCAGAGAGATAGAGATAACCCAGAGAGACAGAGAGAGACAGAGAGACAGAGAGGCAGACAGCCAGGGAGACAGAGAGAGAGAGAGACAGAGACCCAAACCAAACCCAAACCCAAACCCAAACCCAAACCCAAACCCAAACCAAGCCCAAACCCAAACCAAACCAATCCCAAACCAAGCCCAGAGGCAGAGAGAACCCAGAGAGACAGAGAGAGAGAGAGAGACAGAGACCCAAACCCAAACCCAAACCCAAACCAAACCCAAACCAAACCCAAACCAAACCAAACCAAACCCAAACCAAACCCAAACCAAACCACACCAAGAGAGACAGAGAGACAGACATCCAGAGAGAGAGAGAGAGAGAGAGAGACAGAGAGACAGAAAGAGACCCATACCAAACCACACCCAAACCCAAACCGAACCCAAACCAAACCCAAACCCAAACCAAACCCAAACCAAACCCAGAGGCAGAGAGAACCCAGAGAGACAGAGAGAGACAGAGAGTGAGAGACAGAGACCCAAACCAAACCCAAACCAAACCAAACCCAAACCCAAACTAAACCAAACCCAAACCCAAACCAAACCAATCCCAAACCAAGCCCAGAGGCAGAGAGAACCCAGAGAGACAGAGAGAGAGAGAGAGACAGAGACGCAAACCAAACCCAAACCAAACCAAACCAAACCCAAACCAAACCCAAACCAAACCCAAACCAAACCACACCAAGAGAGACAGAGAGACAGCCATCCAGAGAGAGAGAGAGAGAGAGAGAGAGACAGAGAGACAGAAAGAGACCCATACCAAACCACACCCAAACACAAACCGAACCCAAACCAAACCCAAACCCAAACCAAACCCAAACCAAACCCAGAGGCAGAGAGAACCCAGAGAGACAGAGAGAGACAGAGAGTGAGAGACAGAGACCCAAACCAAACCCAAACCAAACCAAACCCAAACCCAAACCAAACCCAAACCAAACCAAACCCAAACCCAAACCAAACCAATCCCAAACCAAGCCCAGAGGCAGAGAGCACCCAGAGAGACAGAGAGAGAGAGAGAGACAGAGACGCAAACCAAACCCAAACCAAACCAAACCAAACCCAAACCCAAACCAAACCAAACCCAAACCAAACCCAAACCAAACCCAAACCAAACCCAAACCAAACCCAAACCAAACCCAAACCCAAACCCAGAGAGACAGAGAGAGACAGAGAGTGAGAGACAGAGACCCAAACCAAACCCAAACCAAACCAAACCCAAACCAAAACCAAACCCAAACCAAACCAAACCCAAACCCAAACCAAACCAAACCAATCCCAAACCAAGCCCAGAGGCAGAGAGAACCCGGAGAGACAGAGAGAACCCAGAGAGGCAGAGAGAACCGAGAGAGACAGAGAGAGAGAGACAGAGACCCAAACCCAAACCCAAACCAAACCCAAACCAAGCCCAGAGGCAGAGAGAACCCAGAGAGACAGAGAGAACCCAGAGAGACAGAGAGAGAGACAGAGACCCAAACCAAACCCAAACCAAGCCCAGAGGCAGATAGAATCCAGAGAGACAGAGATAACCCAGAGAGACAGAGAGAGACAGAGAGACAGAGAGGCAGACAGCCAGAGAGACAGAGAGAGAGAGACACAGAGACCCAAACCAAACCCAAACCAAGCCCAGAGGCAGAGAGAACCCAGGGAGACAGAGATAACCCAGAGAGACAGAGAGAGACAGAGAGACAGAGAGGCAGACAGCCAGAGAGACAGAGAGAGAGACAGAGACCCAAACCCAAACCCAAACCAAACCCAAACCAAGCCCAGAGGCAGAGAGAACCCGGAGAGACAGAGAGAACCCAGAGAGACAGAGAGAGAGATAGAGAGACAGAGACCCAAACCAAACCCAAACCCAAACCCAAACCCAAACCCAAACCCAAACCAAGCCCAAACCCAAACCAAACCCGAACCAAAACCCAAACCAAACCCAGAGACAGAGAGAGACAGAGAGACAGACAGACAGACAGCCAGAGACAGAGAGAGACAGAGAGACAGAGAGACAGACAGCCAGAGACAGAGAGAGACAGCGAGAAACAGAGAGACAGAGAGACAGACAGCCAGAGACAGAGACAGACAGAGAGAGACAGAGAGACAGAGAGAGAACCAAACGAAACCCAAACCCAAACCCAAACCCAAACCAAACCCAAACCAAACCCGAACCAAACCAAACCCAGAGAGACAGAGAGACAGACATCCAGAGAGAGAGAGAGAGACAGAGAGACAGAAAGAGACCCATACCCAACCGAACCCAAACCAAACCAAACCCAAACCCAAACCAAACCAAACCAATCCCAAACCAAGCCCCGAGGCAGAGAGAACCCAGAGAGACAGAGAGAGAGAGAGACAGAGACCCAAACCCAAACCCAAACCAAGCCCAGAGGCAGAGAGAACCCAGAGAGATAGAGAGACCCCAGAGAGACAGAGAGAGAGAGAGACAGAGACCCAAACCAAACCCAAACCAAGCCCAGAGGCAGAGAGAACCCAGAGAGACAGAGATAACCCAGAGAGACAGAGAGAGACAGAGAGACAGAGAGGCAGACAGCCAGAGAGACAGAGAGAGAGAGAGACAGACACCCAAACCCAAACCAAACCCAAACCCAAACCAAACCCAAACCAAACCCAAACCCAAACCAAACCAAACCCAAACCAAACCGAAACCAAACCCAAACCAAGCCCAGAGGCAGAGAGAACCCAGAGAGACAGAGAGAACTCAGAGAGACAGAGAGAGAGACAGAGACCCAAACCAAACCCAAACCAAGCCCAGAGGCAGAGAGAACCCAGAGAGATAGAGATAACCCAGAGAGACAGAGAGAGACAGAGAGACAGAGAGGCAGACAGCCAGGGAGACAGAGAGAGAGAGAGACAGAGACCCAAACCCAAACCCAAACCCAAACCAAACCCAAACCAAACCCAGAGAGACAGAGAGGCAGACAGCCAGGGAGACAGAGAGAGAGAGAGACAGAGACCCAAACCCAAACCCAAACCCAAACCAAACCCAAACCAAACCCAGAGAGACAGAGAGAGACAGAGAGAGAGATAGAGAGAGAGACAAAGACCCAAACCAAACCCAAACCAAACCCAAACCCAAACCAAGCCCAGAGGCAGAGAGAACCCAGAGAGACAGAGAGAACCCAGAGAGACAGAGAGAGAGAGACAGAGACCCAAACCAAACCCAAACCAAGCCCAGAGGCAGAGAGAACCCAGGGAGACAGAGATAACCCAGAGAGACAGAGAGAGACAGAGAGACAGAGAGGCAGACAGCCAGAGAGACAGAGAGAGAGACAGAGACCCAAACCCAAACCCAAACCAAACCCAAACCAAGCCCAGAGGCAGAGAGAACCCGGAGAGACAGAGAGAACCCAGAGAGACAGAGAGAGAGATAGAGAGACAGAGACCCAAACCAAACCAAACCCAAACCCAAACCCAAACCCAAACCCAAACCAAGCCCAAACCCAAACCAAACCCGAACCCAAACCCAAACCAAACCCAGAGGCAGAGAGAGACAGAGAGACAGAGAGACAGACAGCCAGAGACAGAGAGAGACAGAGAGAAACAGAGAGACAGACAGCCAGAGACAGAGAGAGACAGAGAGAGAACCAAACCAAACCCAAACCAAACCAAACCAAACCCAAACCAAACCAAACCCAAACCAAACCCAAACCAAACCAAACCCATACCCAACCAAACCCAAACCAAACCAAACCCAAACCAAACCCAAACCAAACCCAAACCCAAACCCAAACCAAGCCCAGAGGCAGAGAGAACCCAGAGAGATAGAGAGAACCCAGAGAGACAGAGAGAGAGAGAGACAGAGACCCAAACCAAACCCAAACCAAGCCCAGAGGCAGAGAGAACCCAGAGAGACAGAGATAACCCAGAGAGACAGAGAGAGACAGAGAGACAGAGAGGTAGACAGCCAGAGAGACAGAGAGAGAGAGAGACAGACACCCAAACCCAAACCAAACCCAAACCCAAACCAAACCCAAACCAAACCCAAACCCAAACCAAACCAAACCCAAACCAAACCGAAACCAAACCCAAACCAAGCCCAGAGGCAGAGAGAACCCAGAGAGACAGAGAGAACCCAGAGAGACAGAGAGAGAGAGACAGAGACCCAAACCAAACCCAAACCAAGCCCAGAGGCAGAGAGAACCCAGAGAGACAGAGATAACCCAGAGAGACAGAGAGAGACAGAGAGACAGAGAGGCAGACAGCCAGAGAGACAGAGAGAGAGAGAGACAGAGACCCAAACCCAAACCCAAACCCAAACCCAAACCCAAACCCAAACCAAGCCCAGAGGCAGAGAGAACCCAGAGAGACAGAGAGAACCCAGAGAGACAGAGAGAGAGAGACAGAGACCCAAACCAAACCCAAACCAAGCCCAGAGGCAGAGAGAACCCAGAGAGACAGAGATAACCCAGAGAGACAGAGAGAGACAGAGAGACAGAGAGGCAGACAGCCAGAGAGACAGAGAGAGAGACAGAGACCCAAACCCAAACCCAAACCAAAAACAAACCAAGCCCAGAGGCAGAGAGAACCCGGAGAGACAGAGAAAACCCAGAGAGACAGAGAGAGAGATAGAGAGACAGAGACCCAAACCAAACCCAAACCCAAACCCAAACCCAAACCCAAACCCAAACCCAAACCAAGCCCAAACCCAAACCAAACCCGAACCCAAACCCAAACCAAACCCAGAGACAGAGAGAGACAGAGAGACAGAGAGACAGACAGCCAGAGACAGAGAGAGACAGAGAGACAGAGAGACAGACAGCCAGAGACAGAGAGAGATAGAGAGAAACAGAGAGACAGAGAGACAGACAGCCAGAGACAGAGAGAGACAGAGAGAGACAGAGAGACAGAGAGAGAACCAAACCAAACCCAAACCCAAACCCAAACCCAAACCAAACCCAAACCAAACCCGAACCAAACCAAACCCAGAGAGACAGAGAGACAGACATCCAGAGAGAGAGAGAGAGACAGAGAGACAGAAAGAGACCCATACCCAACCAAACCCAAACCAAACCAAACCCAAACCCAAACCAAACCCAAACCCAAACCAAACCAAACCAATCCCAAACCAAGCCCAGAGGCAGAGAGAACCCAGAGAGACAGAGAGAGAGAGAGAGAGACCGAGACCCAAACCCAAACCCAAACCCAAACCAAACCCAAACCAAGCCCAGAGGCAGAGAGAACCCAAAGAGATAGAGAGAACCCAGAGAGACAGAGAGAGAGAGACAGACAGAGAGGCAGACAGCCAGAGAGACAGAGAGAGAGAGAGACAGAGACCCAAACCCAAACCAAACCCAAACCCAAACCAAACCCACACCGAACCCAAACCCAAACCAAACCAAACCCAAACCAAACCGAAACCAAACCCAAACCAAGCCCAGAGGCAGAGAGAACCCAGAGAGACAGAGAGAACCCAGAGAGACAGAGACAACCCAGAGAGACAGAGAGAGAGACAGAGACCCAAACCAAACCCAAACCAAGCCCAGAGGCAGAGAGAACCCAGAGAGACAGAGAGAGAGACAGAGACCCAAACCAAACCCAAACCAAGCCCAGAGGCAGAGAGAACCCAGAGAGACAGAGATAACCCAGAGAGACAGAGAGAGACAGAGAGACAGAGAGGCAGACAGCCAGAGAGACAGAGAGAGAGAGAGAGACAGAGACCCAAACCCAAACCCAAACCCAAACCAAACCCAAACCAAACCCAGAGAGACAGAGAGAGACAGAGAGAGAGATAGAGAGAGAGACAAAGACCCAAACCAAACCCAAACCAAACCCAAACCCAAACCAAGCCCAGAGGCAGAGAGAACCCAGAGAGACAGAGAGAGAGAGACAGAGGCCCAAACCAAACCCAAACCAAGCCCAGAGGCAGAGAGAACCCAGCGAGACAGAGATAACCCAGAGAGACACAGAGACAGAGAGGCAGACAGCCAGAGAGACAGAGAGAGAGACAGAGACCCAAACCCAAACCCAAACCAAACCCAAACCAAGCCCAGAGGCAGAGAGAACCCGGAGAGACAGAGAGAACCCAGAGAGGCAGAGAGAACCGAGAGAGACAGAGAGAGAGAGACAGAGACCCAAACCCAAACCCAAACCAAACCCAAACCAAGCCCAGAGGCAGAGAGAACCCAGAGAGACAGAGAGAACCCAGAGAGACAGAGAGAGAGACAGAGACCCAAACCAAACCCAAACCAAGCCCAGAGGCAGATAGAATCCAGAGAGACAGAGATAACCCAGAGAGACAGAGAGAGACAGAGAGACAGAGAGGCAGACAGCCAGAGAGACAGAGAGAGAGAGACACAGAGACCCAAACCAAACCCAAACCAAGCCCAGAGGCAGAGAGAACCCAGGGAGACAGAGATAACCCAGAGAGACAGAGAGAGACAGAGAGACAGAGAGGCAGACAGCCAGAGAGACAGAGAGAGAGACAGAGACCCAAACCCAAACCCAAACCAAACCCAAACCAAGCCCAGAGGCAGAGAGAACCCGGAGAGACAGAGAGAACCCAGAGAGGCAGAGAGAACCGAGAGAGACAGAGAGAGAGAGACAGAGACCCAAACCCAAACCCAAACCAAACCCAAACCAAGCCCAGAGGCAGAGAGAACCCAGAGAGACAGAGAGAACCCAGAGAGACAGAGAGAGAGACAGAGACCCAAACCAAACCCAAACCAAGCCCAGAGGCAGATAGAATCCAGAGAGACAGAGATAACCCAGAGAGACAGAGAGAGACAGAGAGACAGAGAGGCAGACAGCCAGAGAGACAGAGAGAGAGAGACACAGAGACCCAAACCAAACCCAAACCAAGCCCAGAGGCAGAGAGAACCCAGGGAGACAGAGATAACCCAGAGAGACAGAGAGAGACAGAGAGACAGAGAGGCAGACAGCCAGAGAGACAGAGAGAGAGACAGAGACCCAAACCCAAACCCAAACCAAACCCAAACCAAGCCCAGAGGCAGAGAGAACCCGGAGAGACAGAGAGAACCCAGAGAGACAGAGAGAGAGATAGAGAGACAGAGACCCAAACCAAACCCAAACCCAAACCCAAACCCAAACCCAAACCAAGCCCAAACCCAAACCAAACCCGAACCAAAACCCAAACCAAACCCAGAGACAGAGAGAGACAGAGAGACAGACAGACAGACAGCCAGAGACAGAGAGAGACAGAGAGACAGAGAGACAGACAGCCAGAGACAGAGAGAGACAGCGAGAAACAGAGAGACAGAGAGACAGACAGCCAGAGACAGAGACAGACAGAGAGAGACAGAGAGACAGAGAGAGAACCAAACGAAACCCAAACCCAAACCCAAACCCAAACCAAACCCAAACCAAACCCGAACCAAACCAAACCCAGAGAGACAGAGAGACAGACATCCAGAGAGAGAGAGAGAGACAGAGAGACAGAAAGAGACCCATACCCAACCGAACCCAAACCAAACCAAACCCAAACCCAAACCAAACCAAACCAATCCCAAACCAAGCCCCGAGGCAGAGAGAACCCAGAGAGACAGAGAGAGAGAGAGACAGAGACCCAAACCCAAACCCAAACCAAGCCCAGAGGCAGAGAGAACCCAGAGAGATAGAGAGAACCCAGAGAGACAGAGAGAGAGAGAGAGACAGAGACCCAAACCAAACCCAAACCAAGCCCAGAGGCAGAGAGAACCCAGAGAGACAGAGATAACCCAGAGAGACAGAGAGAGACAGAGAGACAGAGAGGCAGACAGCCAGAGAGACAGAGAGAGAGAGAGACAGACACCCAAACCCAAACCAAACCCAAACCCAAACCAAACCCAAACCAAACCCAAACCCAAACCAAACCAAACCCAAACCAAACCGAAACCAAACCCAAACCAAGCCCAGAGGCAGAGAGAACCCAGAGAGACAGAGAGAACTCAGAGAGACAGAGAGAGAGACAGAGACCCAAACCAAACCCAAACCAAGCCCAGAGGCAGAGAGAACCCAGAGAGATAGAGATAACCCAGAGAGACAGAGAGAGACAGAGAGACAGAGAGGCAGACAGCCAGGGAGACAGAGAGAGAGAGAGACAGAGACCCAAACCCAAACCCAAACCCAAACCAAACCCAAACCAAACCCAGAGAGACAGAGAGAGACAGAGAGAGAGATAGAGAGAGAGACAAAGACCCAAACTAAACCCAAACCAAACCCAAACCCAAACCAAGCCCAGAGGCAGAGAGAACCCAGAGAGACAGAGAGAACCCAGAGAGACAGAGAGAGAGAGACAGAGACCCAAACCAAACCCAAACCAAGCCCAGAGGCAGAGAGAACCCAGGGAGACAGAGATAACCCAGAGAGACAGAGAGAGACAGAGAGACAGAGAGGCAGACAGCCAGAGAGACAGAGAGAGAGACAGAGACCCAAACCCAAACCCAAACCAAACCCAAACCAAGCCCAGAGGCAGAGAGAACCCGGAGAGACAGAGAGAACCCAGAGAGACAGAGAGAGAGATAGAGAGACAGAGACCCAAACCAAACCCAAACCCAAACCCAAACCCAAACCCAAACCCAAACCAAGCCCAAACCCAAACCAAACCAATCCCAAACCAAGCCCAGAGGCAGAGAGAACCCAGAGAGACAGAGAGAGAGAGAGAGAGACAGAGACCCAAACCCAAACCCAAACCCAAACCAAACCCAAACCAAACCCAAACCAAACCAAACCAAACCCAAACCAAACCCAAACCAAACCACACCAAGAGAGACAGAGAGACAGACATCCAGAGAGAGAGAGAGAGAGAGAGAGAGAGACAGAGAGACAGAAAGAGACCCATACCAAACCACACCCAAACCCAAACCGAACCCAAACCAAACCCAAACCCAAACCAAACCCAAACCAAACCCAGAGGCAGAGAGAACCCAGAGAGACAGAGAGAGACAGAGAGTGAGAGACAGAGACCCAAACCAAACCCAAACCAAACCAAACCCAAACCCAAACCAAACCAAACCCAAACCCAAACCAAACCAATCCCAAACCAAGCCCAGAGGCAGAGAGAACCCAGAGAGACAGAGAGAGAGAGAGAGACAGAGACGCAAACCAAACCCAAACCAAACCAAACCAAACCCAAACCAAACCCAAACCAAACCCAAACCAAACCACACCAAGAGAGACAGAGAGACAGACATCCAGAGAGAGAGAGAGAGAGAGAGAGAGACAGAGAGACAGAAAGAGACCCATACCAAACCACACCCAAACCCAAACCGAACCCAAACCAAACCCAAACCCAAACCAAACCCAAACCAAACCCAGAGGCAGAGAGAACCCAGAGAGACAGAGAGAGACAGAGAGTGAGAGACAGAGACCCAAACCAAACCCAAACCAAACCAAACCCAAACCCAAACCAAACCCAAACCAAACCAAACCCAAACCCAAACCAAACCAATCCCAAACCAAGCCCAGAGGCAGAGAGCACCCAGAGAGACAGAGAGAGAGAGAGAGACAGAGACGCAAACCAAACCCAAACCAAACCAAACCAAACCCAAACCCAAACCAAACCAAACCCAAACCAAACCCAAACCAAACCCAAACCAAACCCAAACCAAACCCAAACCAAACCCAAACCCAAACCCAGAGAGACAGAGAGAGACAGAGAGTGAGAGACAGAGACCCAAACCAAACCCAAACCAAACCAAACCCAAACCAAAACCAAACCCAAACCAAACCAAACCCAAACCCAAACCAAACCAAACCAATCCCAAACCAAGCCCAGAGGCAGAGAGAACCCGGAGAGACAGAGAGAACCCAGAGAGGCAGAGAGAACCGAGAGAGACAGAGAGAGAGAGACAGAGACCCAAACCCAAACCCAAACCAAACCCAAACCAAGCCCAGAGGCAGAGAGAACCCAGAGAGACAGAGAGAACCCAGAGAGACAGAGAGAGAGACAGAGACCCAAACCAAACCCAAACCAAGCCCAGAGGCAGATAGAATCCAGAGAGACAGAGATAACCCAGAGAGACAGAGAGAGACAGAGAGACAGAGAGGCAGACAGCCAGAGAGACAGAGAGAGAGAGACACAGAGACCCAAACCAAACCCAAACCAAGCCCAGAGGCAGAGAGAACCCAGGGAGACAGAGATAACCCAGAGAGACAGAGAGAGACAGAGAGACAGAGAGGCAGACAGCCAGAGAGACAGAGAGAGAGACAGAGACCCAAACCCAAACCCAAACCAAACCCAAACCAAGCCCAGAGGCAGAGAGAACCCGGAGAGACAGAGAGAACCCAGAGAGACAGAGAGAGAGATAGAGAGACAGAGACCCAAACCAAACCCAAACCCAAACCCAAACCCAAACCCAAACCCAAACCAAGCCCAAACCCAAACCAAACCCGAACCAAAACCCAAACCAAACCCAGAGACAGAGAGAGACAGAGAGACAGACAGACAGACAGCCAGAGACAGAGAGAGACAGAGAGACAGAGAGACAGACAGCCAGAGACAGAGAGAGACAGCGAGAAACAGAGAGACAGAGAGACAGACAGCCAGAGACAGAGACAGACAGAGAGAGACAGAGAGACAGAGAGAGAACCAAACGAAACCCAAACCCAAACCCAAACCCAAACCAAACCCAAACCAAACCCGAACCAAACCAAACCCAGAGAGACAGAGAGACAGACATCCAGAGAGAGAGAGAGAGACAGAGAGACAGAAAGAGACCCATACCCAACCGAACCCAAACCAAACCAAACCCAAACCCAAACCAAACCAAACCAATCCCAAACCAAGCCCCGAGGCAGAGAGAACCCAGAGAGACAGAGAGAGAGAGAGACAGAGACCCAAACCCAAACCCAAACCAAGCCCAGAGGCAGAGAGAACCCAGAGAGATAGAGAGAACCCAGAGAGACAGAGAGAGAGAGAGACAGAGACCCAAACCAAACCCAAACCAAGCCCAGAGGCAGAGAGAACCCAGAGAGACAGAGATAACCCAGAGAGACAGAGAGAGACAGAGAGACAGAGAGGCAGACAGCCAGAGAGACAGAGAGAGAGAGAGACAGACACCCAAACCCAAACCAAACCCAAACCCAAACCAAACCCAAACCAAACCCAAACCCAAACCAAACCAAACCCAAACCAAACCGAAACCAAACCCAAACCAAGCCCAGAGGCAGAGAGAACCCAGAGAGACAGAGAGAACTCAGAGAGACAGAGAGAGAGACAGAGACCCAAACCAAACCCAAACCAAGCCCAGAGGCAGAGAGAACCCAGAGAGATAGAGATAACCCAGAGAGACAGAGAGAGACAGAGAGACAGAGAGGCAGACAGCCAGGGAGACAGAGAGAGAGAGAGACAGAGACCCAAACCCAAACCCAAACCCAAACCAAACCCAAACCAAACCCAGAGAGACAGAGAGAGACAGAGAGAGAGATAGAGAGAGAGACAAAGACCCAAACCAAACCCAAACCAAACCTAAACCCAAACCAAGCCCAGAGGCAGAGAGAACCCAGAGAGACAGAGAGAACCCAGAGAGACAGAGAGAGAGAGACAGAGACCCAAACCAAACCCAAACCAAGCCCAGAGGCAGAGAGAACCCAGGGAGACAGAGATAACCCAGAGAGACAGAGAGAGACAGAGAGACAGAGAGGCAGACAGCCAGAGAGACAGAGAGAGAGACAGAGACCCAAACCCAAACCCAAACCAAACCCAAACCAAGCCCAGAGGCAGAGAGAACCCGGAGAGACAGAGAGAACCCAGAGAGACAGAGAGAGAGATAGAGAGACAGAGACCCAAACCAAACCCAAACCCAAACCCAAACCCAAACCCAAACCCAAACCAAGCCCAAACCCAAACCAAACCAATCCCAAACCAAGCCCAGAGGCAGAGAGAACCCAGAGAGACAGAGAGAGAGAGAGAGAGACAGAGACCCAAACCCAAACCCAAACCCAAACCAAACCCAAACCAAACCCAAACCAAACCAAACCAAACCCAAACCAAACCCAAACCAAACCACACCAAGAGAGACAGAGAGACAGACATCCAGAGAGAGAGAGAGAGAGAGAGAGACAGAGAGACAGAAAGAGACCCATACCAAACCACACCCAAACCCAAACCGAACCCAAACCAAACCCAAACCCAAACCAAACCCAAACCCAAACCAAACCAAACCCAAACCCAAACCAAACCAATCCCAAACCAAGCCCAGAGGCAGAGAGAACCCAGAGAGACAGAGAGAGAGAGAGAGACAGAGACGCAAACCAAACCCAAACCAAACCAAACCAAACCCAAACCAAACCCAAACCAAACCCAAACCAAACCACACCAAGAGAGACAGAGAGACAGACATCCAGAGAGAGAGAGAGAGAGAGAGAGAGACAGAGAGACAGAAAGAGACCCATACCAAACCACACCCAAACCCAAACCGAACCCAAACCAAACCCAAACCCAAACCAAACCCAAACCAAACCCAGAGGCAGAGAGAACCCAGAGAGACAGAGAGAGACAGAGAGTGAGAGACAGAGACCCAAACCAAACCCAAACCAAACCAAACCCAAACCCAAACCAAACCCAAACCAAACCAAACCCAAACCCAAACCAAACCAATCCCAAACCAAGCCCAGAGGCAGAGAGCACCCAGAGAGACAGAGAGAGAGAGAGAGACAGAGACGCAAACCAAACCCAAACCAAACCAAACCAAACCCAAACCAAACCAAACCCAAACCAAACCCAAACCAAACCCAAACCAAACCCAAACCAAACCCAAACCAAACCCAAACCCAAACCCAGAGAGACAGAGAGAGACAGAGAGTGAGAGACAGAGACCCAAACCAAACCCAAACCAAACCAAACCCAAACCAAAACCAAACCCAAACCAAACCAAACCCAAACCCAAACCAAACCAAACCAATCCCAAACCAAGCCCAGAGGCAGAGAGAACCCAGAGAGATAGAGAGAGAGAGAGAGACAGAGACCCAAACCCAAACCCAAACCAACCCCAAACCAAGCCCAGAGGCAGAGAGAACCCAGAGAGATAGAGAGAACCCAGAGAGACAGAGAGAGAGAGAGACAGAGACCCAAGCCAAACCCAAACCAAGCCCAGAGGCAGAGAAAACCCAGAGAGACAGAGATAACCCAGAGAGACAGAGAGAGACAGAGAGACAGAGAGGCAGACAGCCAGAGAGACAGAGAGAGAGAGAGACAGAGACCCAAACCCAAACCAAACCCAAACCCAAACCAAACCCAAACCAAACCCAAACCCAAACCAAACCAAACCCAAACCAAACCGAAACCAAACCCATACCAAGCCCAGAGGCAGAGAGAACCCAGAGAGACAGAGAGAACCCAGAGAGACAGAGAGAACCCAGAGAGACAGAGAGAACCCAGAGAGACAGAGAGAGAGACAGAGACCCAAACCAAACCCTAACCAAGCCCAGAGGCAGAGAGAACCCAGAGAGACAGAGATAACCCAGAGAGACAGAGAGAGACAGAGAGACAGAGAGGCAGACAGCCAGAGAGACAGAGAGAGAGAGACACAGAGACCCAAACCAAACCCAAACCAAGCCCAGAGGCAGAGAGAACCCAGGGAGACAGAGATAACCCAGAGAGACAGAGAGAGACAGAGAGACAGAGAGGCAGACAGCCAGAGAGACAGAGAGAGAGACAGAGACCCAAACCCAAACCCAAACCAAACCCAAACCAAGCCCAGAGGCAGAGAGAACCCGGAGAGACAGAGAGAACCCAGAGAGGCAGAGAGAACCGAGAGAGACAGAGAGAGAGAGACAGAGACCCAAACCCAAACCCAAACCAAACCCAAACCAAGCCCAGAGGCAGAGAGAACCCAGAGAGACAGAGAGAACCCAGAGAGACAGAGAGAGAGACAGAGACCCAAACCAAACCCAAACCAAGCCCAGAGGCAGATAGAATCCAGAGAGACAGAGATAACCCAGAGAGACAGAGAGAGACAGAGAGACAGAGAGGCAGACAGCCAGAGAGACAGAGAGAGAGAGACACAGAGACCCAAACCAAACCCAAACCAAGCCCAGAGGCAGAGAGAACCCAGGGAGACAGAGATAACCCAGAGAGACAGAGAGAGACAGAGAGACAGAGAGGCAGACAGCCAGAGAGACAGAGAGAGAGACAGAGACCCAAACCCAAACCCAAACCAAACCCAAACCAAGCCCAGAGGCAGAGAGAACCCGGAGAGACAGAGAGAACCCAGAGAGACAGAGAGAGAGATAGAGAGACAGAGACCCAAACCAAACCCAAACCCAAACCCAAACCCAAACCCAAACCAAGCCCAAACCCAAACCAAACCCGAACCAAAACCCAAACCAAACCCAGAGACAGAGAGAGACAGAGAGACAGACAGACAGACAGCCAGAGACAGAGAGAGACAGAGAGACAGAGAGACAGACAGCCAGAGACAGAGAGAGACAGCGAGAAACAGAGAGACAGAGAGACAGACAGCCAGAGACAGAGACAGACAGAGAGAGACAGAGAGACAGAGAGAGAACCAAACGAAACCCAAACCCAAACCCAAACCCAAACCAAACCCAAACCAAACCCGAACCAAACCAAACCCAGAGAGACAGAGAGACAGACATCCAGAGAGAGAGAGAGAGACAGAGAGACAGAAAGAGACCCATACCCAACCGAACCCAAACCAAACCAAACCCAAACCCAAACCAAACCAAACCAATCCCAAACCAAGCCCCGAGGCAGAGAGAACCCAGAGAGACAGAGAGAGAGAGAGACAGAGACCCAAACCCAAACCCAAACCAAGCCCAGAGGCAGAGAGAACCCAGAGAGATAGAGAGAACCCAGAGAGACAGAGAGAGAGAGAGACAGAGACCCAAACCAAACCCAAACCAAGCCCAGAGGCAGAGAGAACCCAGAGAGACAGAGATAACCCAGAGAGACAGAGAGAGACAGAGAGACAGAGAGGCAGACAGCCAGAGAGACAGAGAGAGAGAGAGACAGACACCCAAACCCAAACCAAACCCAAACCCAAACCAAACCCAAACCAAACCCAAACCCAAACCAAACCAAACCCAAACCAAACCGAAACCAAACCCAAACCAAGCCCAGAGGCAGAGAGAACCCAGAGAGACAGAGAGAACTCAGAGAGACAGAGAGAGAGACAGAGACCCAAACCAAACCCAAACCAAGCCCAGAGGCAGAGAGAACCCAGAGAGATAGAGATAACCCAGAGAGACAGAGAGAGACAGAGAGACAGAGAGGCAGACAGCCAGGGAGACAGAGAGAGAGAGAGACAGAGACCCAAACCAAACCCAAACCCAAACCCAAACCCAAACCCAAACCCAAACCAAGCCCAAACCCAAACCAAACCAATCCCAAACCAAGCCCAGAGGCAGAGAGAACCCAGAGAGACAGAGAGAGAGAGAGAGACAGAGACCCAAACCCAAACCCAAACCCAAACCAAACCCAAACCAAACCCAAACCAAACCAAACCAAACCCAAACCAAACCCAAACCAAACCACACCAAGAGAGACAGAGAGACAGACATCCAGAGAGAGAGAGAGAGAGAGAGAGACAGAGAGACAGAAAGAGACCCATACCAAACCACACCCAAACCCAAACCGAACCCAAACCAAACCCAAACCCAAACCAAACCCAAACCAAACCCAGAGGCAGAGAGAACCCAGAGAGACAGAGAGAGACAGAGAGTGAGAGACAGAGACCCAAACCAAACCCAAACCAAACCAAACCCAAACCCAAACCAAACCAAACCCAAACCCAAACCAAACCAATCCCAAACCAAGCCCAGAGGCAGAGAGAACCCAGAGAGACAGAGAGAGAGAGAGAGACAGAGACGCAAACCAAACCCAAACCAAACCAAACCAAACCCAAACCAAACCCAAACCAAACCCAAACCAAACCACACCAAGAGAGACAGAGAGACAGACATCCAGAGAGAGAGAGAGAGAGAGAGAGAGACAGAGAGACAGAAAGAGACCCATACCAAACCACACCCAAACCCAAACCGAACCCAAACCAAACCCAAACCCAAACCAAACCCAAACCAAACCCAGAGGCAGAGAGAACCCAGAGAGACAGAGAGAGACAGAGAGTGAGAGACAGAGACCCAAACCAAACCCAAACCAAACCAAACCCAAACCCAAACCAAACCCAAACCAAACCAAACCCAAACCCAAACCAAACCAATCCCAAACCAAGCCCAGAGGCAGAGAGCACCCAGAGAGACAGAGAGAGAGAGAGAGACAGAGACGCAAACCAAACCCAAACCAAACCAAACCAAACCCAAACCCAAACCAAACCAAACCAAACCCAAACCCAAACCAAACCAAACCAAACCCAAACCCAAACCAAACCAAACCCAAACCAAACCCAAACCAAACCCAAACCAAACCCAAACCAAACCCAAACCAAACCCAAACCCAAACCCAGAGAGACAGAGAGAGACAGAGAGTGAGAGACAGAGACCCAAACCAAACCCAAACCAAACCAAACCCAAACCAAAACCAAACCCAAACCAAACCAAACCCAAACCCAAACCAAACCAAACCAATCCCAAACCAAGCCCAGAGGCAGAGAGAACCCGGAGAGACAGAGAGAACCCAGAGAGGCAGAGAGAACCGAGAGAGACAGAGAGAGAGAGACAGAGACCCAAACCCAAACCCAAACCAAACCCAAACCAAGCCCAGAGGCAGAGAGAACCCAGAGAGACAGAGAGAACCCAGAGAGACAGAGAGAGAGACAGAGACCCAAACCAAACCCAAACCAAGCCCAGAGGCAGATAGAATCCAGAGAGACAGAGATAACCCAGAGAGACAGAGAGAGACAGAGAGACAGAGAGGCAGACAGCCAGAGAGACAGAGAGAGAGAGACACAGAGACCCAAACCAAACCCAAACCAAGCCCAGAGGCAGAGAGAACCCAGGGAGACAGAGATAACCCAGAGAGACAGAGAGAGACAGAGAGACAGAGAGGCAGACAGCCAGAGAGACAGAGAGAGAGACAGAGACCCAAACCCAAACCCAAACCAAACCCAAACCAAGCCCAGAGGCAGAGAGAACCCGGAGAGACAGAGAGAACCCAGAGAGACAGAGAGAGAGATAGAGAGACAGAGACCCAAACCAAACCCAAACCCAAACCCAAACCCAAACCCAAACCCAAACCAAGCCCAAACCCAAACCAAACCCGAACCAAAACCCAAACCAAACCCAGAGACAGAGAGAGACAGAGAGACAGACAGACAGACAGCCAGAGACAGAGAGAGACAGAGAGACAGAGAGACAGACAGCCAGAGACAGAGAGAGACAGCGAGAAACAGAGAGACAGAGAGACAGACAGCCAGAGACAGAGACAGACAGAGAGAGACAGAGAGACAGAGAGAGAACCAAACGAAACCCAAACCCAAACCCAAACCCAAACCAAACCCAAACCAAACCCGAACCAAACCAAACCCAGAGAGACAGAGAGACAGACATCCAGAGAGAGAGAGAGAGACAGAGAGACAGAAAGAGACCCATACCCAACCGAACCCAAACCAAACCAAACCCAAACCCAAACCAAACCAAACCAATCCCAAACCAAGCCCCGAGGCAGAGAGAACCCAGAGAGACAGAGAGAGAGAGAGACAGAGACCCAAACCCAAACCCAAACCAAGCCCAGAGGCAGAGAGAACCCAGAGAGATAGAGAGAACCCAGAGAGACAGAGAGAGAGAGAGACAGAGACCCAAACCAAACCCAAACCAAGCCCAGAGGCAGAGAGAACCCAGAGAGACAGAGATAACCCAGAGAGACAGAGAGAGACAGAGAGACAGAGAGGCAGACAGCCAGAGAGACAGAGAGAGAGAGAGACAGACACCCAAACCCAAACCAAACCCAAACCCAAACCAAACCCAAACCAAACCCAAACCCAAACCAAACCAAACCCAAACCAAACCGAAACCAAACCCAAACCAAGCCCAGAGGCAGAGAGAACCCAGAGAGACAGAGAGAACTCAGAGAGACAGAGAGAGAGACAGAGACCCAAACCAAACCCAAACCAAGCCCAGAGGCAGAGAGAACCCAGAGAGATAGAGATAACCCAGAGAGACAGAGAGAGACAGAGAGACAGAGAGGCAGACAGCCAGGGAGACAGAGAGAGAGAGAGACAGAGACCCAAACCCAAACCCAAACCCAAACCAAACCCAAACCAAACCCAGAGAGACAGAGAGAGACAGAGAGAGAGATAGAGAGAGAGACAAAGACCCAAACCAAACCCAAACCAAACCCAAACCCAAACCAAGCCCAGAGGCAGAGAGAACCCAGAGAGACAGAGAGAACCCAGAGAGACAGAGAGAGAGAGAGACAGAGACCCAAACCAAACCCAAACCAAGCCCAGAGGCAGAGAGAACCCAGGGAGACAGAGATAACCCAGAGAGACAGAGAGAGACAGAGAGACAGAGAGGCAGACAGCCAGAGAGACAGAGAGAGAGACAGAGACCCAAACCCAAACCCAAACCAAACCCAAACCAAGCCCAGAGGCAGAGAGAACCCGGAGAGACAGAGAGAACCCAGAGAGACAGAGAGAGAGATAGAGAGACAGAGACCCAAACCAAACCCAAACCCAAACCCAAACCCAAACCCAAACCCAAACCAAGCCCAAACCCAAACCAAACCAATCCCAAACCAAGCCCAGAGGCAGAGAGAACCCAGAGAGACAGAGAGAGAGAGAGAGAGACAGAGACCCAAACCCAAACCCAAACCCAAACCAAACCCAAACCAAACCCAAACCAAACCAAACCAAACCCAAACTAAACCCAAACCAAACCACACCAAGAGAGACAGAGAGACAGACATCCAGAGAGAGAGAGAGAGAGAGAGAGACAGAGAGACAGAAAGAGACCCATACCAAACCACACCCAAACCCAAACCGAACCCAAACCAAACCCAAACCCAAACCAAACCCAAACCCAAACCAAACCAAACCCAAACCCAAACCAAACCAATCCCAAACCAAGCCCAGAGGCAGAGAGAACCCAGAGAGACAGAGAGAGAGAGAGAGACAGAGACGCAAACCAAACCCAAACCAAACCAAACCAAACCCAAACCAAACCCAAACCAAACCCAAACCAAACCACACCAAGAGAGACAGAGAGACAGACATCCAGAGAGAGAGAGAGAGAGAGAGAGAGACAGAGAGACAGAAAGAGACCCATACCAAACCACACCCAAACCCAAACCGAACCCAAACCAAACCCAAACCCAAACCAAACCCAAACCAAACCCAGAGGCAGAGAGAACCCAGAGAGACAGAGAGAGACAGAGAGTGAGAGACAGAGACCCAAACCAAACCCAAACCAAACCAAACCCAAACCCAAACCAAACCCAAACCAAACCAAACCCAAACCCAAACCAAACCAATCCCAAACCAAGCCCAGAGGCAGAGAGCACCCAGAGAGACAGAGAGAGAGAGAGAGACAGAGACGCAAACCAAACCCAAACCAAACCAAACCAAACCCAAACCAAACCAAACCCAAACCAAACCCAAACCAAACCCAAACCAAACCCAAACCAAACCCAAACCAAACCCAAACCCAAACCCAGAGAGACAGAGAGAGACAGAGAGTGAGAGACAGAGACCCAAACCAAACCCAAACCAAACCAAACCCAAACCAAAACCAAACCCACACCAAACCAAACCCAAACCCAAACCAAACCAAACCAATCCCAAACCAAGCCCAGAGGCAGAGAGAACCCAGAGAGACAGAGAGAGAGAGAGAGACAGAGACCCAAACCCAAACCCAAACCAACCCCAAACCAAGCCCAGAGGCAGAGAGAACCCAGAGAGATAGAGAGAACCCAGAGAGACAGAGAGAGAGAGAGACAGAGACCCAAGCCAAACCCAAACCAAGCCCAGAGGCAGAGAAAACCCAGAGAGACAGAGATAACCCAGAGAGACAGAGAGAGACAGAGAGACAGAGAGGCAGACAGCCAGAGAGACAGAGAGAGAGAGAGACAGAGACCCAAACCCAAACCAAACCCAAACCCAAACCAAACCCAAACCAAACCCAAACCCAAACCAAACCAAACCCAAACCAAACCGAAACCAAACCCAAACCAAGCCCAGAGGCAGAGAGAACCCAGAGAGACAGAGAGAACCCAGAGAGACAGAGAGAACCCAGAGAGACAGAGAGAACCCAGAGAGACAGAGAGAGAGACAGAGACCCAAACCAAACCCAAACCAAGCCCAGAGGCAGAGAGAACCCAGAGAGACAGAGATAACCCAGAGAGACAGAGAGAGACAGAGAGACAGAGAGGCAGACAGCCAGAGAGACAGAGAGAGAGAGAGACAGAGACCCAAACCCAAACCCAAACCCAAACCAAACCCAAACCAAACCCAGAGAGACAGAGAGAGACAGACAGAGAGATAGAGAGAGAGACAAAGACCCAAACCAAACCCAAACCAAACCCAAACCCAAACCAAGCCCAGAGGCAGAGAGAACCCAGAGAGACAGAAAGAACCCAGAGAGACAGAGAGAGAGAGACAGAGACCCAAACCAAACCCAAACCAAGCCCAGAGGCAGAGAGAACCCAGAGAGACAGAGATAACCCAGAGAGACAGAGATAACCCAGAGAGACAGAGAGAGACAGAGAGACAGAGAGGCAGACAGCCAGAGAGACAGAGAGAGAGACAGAGACCCAAACCCAAACCCAAACCAAACCCAAACCAAGCCCAGAGGCAGAGAGAACCCGGAGAGACAGAGAGAACCCAGAGAGACAGAGAGAGAGATAGAGAGACAGAGACCCAAACCAAACCAAACCCAAACCCAAACCCAAACCCAAACCCAAACCAAGCCCAAACCCAAACCAAACCCGAACCCAAACCCAAACCAAACCCAGAGGCAGAGAGAGACAGAGAGACAGAGAGACAGACAGCCAGAGACAGAGAGAGACAGAGAGAAACAGAGAGACAGACAGCCAGAGACAGAGAGAGACAGAGAGAGACAGAGAGACAGAGAGAGAACCAAACCAAACCCAAACCCAAACCCAAACCCAAACCAAACCCAAACCAAACCCAAACCAAACCAAACCCAGAGAGACAGAGAGACAGACATCCAGAGAGAGAGAGAGAGACAGAGAGACAGAAAGAGACCCATACCCAACCAAACCCAAACCAAACCAAACCCAAACCCAAACCAAACCCAAACCCAAACCAAACCAAACCAATCCCAAACCAAGCCCAGAGGCAGAGAGAACCCAGAGAGACAGAGAGAGAGAGAGAGACAGAGACCCAAACCCAAACCCAAACCAAGCCCAGAGGCAGAGAGAACCCAGAGAGATAGAGAGAACCCAGAGAGACAGAGAGAGAGAGAGACAGAGACCCAAACCAAACCCAAACCAAGCCCAGAGGCAGAGAGAACCCAGAGAGACAGAGATAACCCAGAGAGACAGAGAGAGACAGAGAGACAGAGAGGTAGACAGCCAGAGAGACAGAGAGAGAGAGAGAGACAGACACCCAAACCCAAACCAAACCCAAACCCAAACCAAACCCAAACCAAACCCAAACCCAAACCAAACCAAACCCAAACCAAACCGAAACCAAACCCAAACCAAGCCCAGAGGCAGAGAGAACCCAGAGAGACAGAGAGAACCCAGAGAGACAGAGAGAGAGAGACAGAGACCCAAACCAAACCCAAACCAAGCCCAGAGGCAGAGAGAACCCAGAGAGACAGAGATAACCCAGAGAGACAGAGAGAGACAGGGAGACAGAGAGGCAGACAGCCAGAGAGACAGAGAGAGAGAGAGACAGAGACCCAAACCCAAACCCAAACCCAAACCCAAACCCAAACCCAAACCAAGCCCAGAGGCAGAGAGAACCCAGAGAGACAGAGAGAACCCAGAGAGACAGAGAGAGAGAGACAGAGACCCAAACCAAACCCAAACCAAGCCCAGAGGCAGAGAGAACCCAGAGAGACAGAGATAACCCAGAGAGACAGAGAGAGACAGAGAGACAGAGAGGCAGACAGCCAGAGAGACAGAGAGAGAGACAGAGACCCAAACCCAAACCCAAACCAAAAACAAACCAAGCCCAGAGGCAGAGAGAACCCGGAGAGACAGAGAGAACCCAGAGAGACAGAGAGAGAGATAGAGAGACAGAGACCCAAACCAAACCCAGAGAGACAGAAAGAACCCAGAGAGACAGAGAGAGAGAGACAGAGACCCAAACCATACCCAAACCAAGCCCAGAGGCAGAGAGAACCCAGAGAGACAGAGATAACCCAGAGAGACAGAGATAACCCAGAGAGACAGAGAGAGACAGAGAGACAGAGAGGCAGACAGCCAGAGAGACAGAGAGAGAGACAGAGACCCAAACCCAAACCCAAACCAAACCCAAACCAAGCCCAGAGGCAGAGAGAACCCGGAGAGACAGAGAGAACCCAGAGAGACAGAGAGAGAGATAGAGAGACAGAGACCCAAACCAAACCCAGAGAGACAGAAAGAACCCAGAGAGACAGAGAGAGAGAGACAGAGACCGAAACCAAACCCAAACCAAGCCCAGAGGCAGAGAGAACCCAGAGAGACAGAGATAACCCAGAGAGACAGAGATAACCCAGAGAGACAGAGAGAGACAGAGAGACAGAGAGGCAGACAGCCAGAGAGACAGAGAGAGAGACAGAGACCCAAACCCAAACCCAAACCAAACCCAAACCAAGCCCAGAGGCAGAGAGAACCCGGAGAGACAGAGAGAACCCAGAGAGACAGAGAGAGAGATAGAGAGACAGAGACCCAAACCAAACCAAACCCAAACCCAAACCCAAACCCAAACCCAAACCAAGCCCAAACCCAAACCAAACCCGAACCCAAACCCAAACCAAACCCAGAGGCAGAGAGAGACAGAGAGACAGAGAGACAGACAGCCAGAGACAGAGAGAGACAGAGAGAAACAGAGAGACAGACAGCCAGAGACAGAGAGAGACAGTGAGAGACAGAGAGACAGAGAGAGAACCAAACCAAACCCAAACCCAAACCCAAACCCAAACCAAACCCAAACCAAACCCGAACCAAACCAAACCCAGAGAGACAGAGAGACAGACATCCAGAGAGAGAGAGAGAGACAGAGAGACAGAAAGAGACCCATACCCAACCAAACCCAAACCAAACCAAACCCAAACCCAAACCAAACCCAAACCCAAACCAAACCAAACCAATCCCAAACCAAGCCCAGAGGCAGAGAGAACCCAGAGAGACAGAGAGAGACAGAGAGACAGAGAGGCAGACAGCCAGAGAGACAGAGAGAGAGAGAGAGACAGAGACCCAAACCCAAACCCAAACCCAAACCAAACCCAAACCAAACCCAGAGAGACAGAGAGAGACAGAGAGAGAGATAGAGAGAGAGACAAAGACCCAAACCAAACCCAAACCACACCCAAACCCAAACCAAGCCCAGAGGCAGAGAGAACCCAGAGAGACAGAGAGAGATAGACAGAGGCCCAAACCAAACCCAAACCAAGCCCAGAGGCAGAGAGAACCCAGCGAGACAGAGATAACCCAGAGAGACACAGAGACAGAGAGGCAGACAGCCAGAGAGACAGAGAGAGAGACAGAGACCCAAACCCAAACCCAAACCAAACCCAAACCAAGCCCAGAGGCAGAGAGAACCCGGAGAGACAGAGAGAACCCAGAGAGGCAGAGAGAGACAGAGAGAGAGATAGAGAGAGAGACAAAGACCCAAACCAAACCCAAACCAAACCCAAACCCAAACCAAGCCCACAGGCAGAGAGAACCCAGAGAGACAGAGGGAACCCAGAGAGACAGAGAGAGAGAGACAGAGACCCAAACCAAACCCAAACCAAGCCCAGAGGCAGAGAGAACCCAGAGAGACAGAGATAACCCAGAGAGACAGAGAGAGACAGAGAGACGGAGAGGCAGACAGCCAGAGAGACAGAGAGAGAGAGACACAGAGACCCAAACCCAAACCCAAACCAAACCCAAACCAAACCCAGAGAGACAGAGAGAGACAGAGAGAGAGATAGAGAGAGAGACAAAGACCCAAACCAAACCCAAATCAAACCCAAACCCAAACCAAGCCCAGAGGCAGAGAGAACCCAGAGAGACAGAGAGAACCCAGAGAGACAGAGAGAGAGAGACAGAGACCCAAACCAAACCCAAACCAAGCCCAGAGGCAGAGAGAACCCAGAGAGACAGAGATAACCCAGAGAGACAGAGAGAGACAGAGAGACAGAGAGGCAGACAGCCAGAGAGACAGAGAGAGAGACAGAGACCCAAACCCAAACCCAAACCAAACCCAAACCAAGCCCAGAGGCAGAGAGAACCCGGAGAGACAGAGAGAACCCAGAGAGACAGAGAGAGAGATAGAGAGACAGAGACCCAAACCAAACCAAACCCAAACCCAAACCCAAACCCAAACCCAAACCAAGCCCAAACCCAAACCAAACCCGAACCCAAACCCAAACCAAACCCAGAGGCAGAGAGAGACAGAGAGACAGAGAGACAGACAGCCAGAGACAGAGAGAGACAGAGAGACAGAGAGACAGACAGCCAGAGACAGAGAGAGACAGAGAGACAGAGAGACAGACAGCCAGAGACAGAGAGAGACAGAGAGAAACAGAGAGACAGACAGCCAGAGACAGAGAGAGACAGAGAGAGACAGAGAGACAGAGAGAGAACCAAACCAAACCCAAACCCAAACCCAAACCCAAACCAAACCCAAACCAAACCCAAACCAAACCAAACCCAGAGAGACAGAGAGACAGACATCCAGAGAGAGAGAGAGAGACAGAGAGACAGAAAGAGACCCATACCCAACCGAACCCAAACCAAACCAAACCCAAACCCAAACCAAACCAAACCAATCCCAAACCAAGCCCCGAGGCAGAGAGAACCCAGAGAGACAGAGAGAGAGAGAGACAGAGACCCAAACCCAAACCCAAACCAAGCCCAGAGGCAGAGAGAACCCAGAGAGATAGAGAGAACCCAGAGAGGCAGAGAGAGAGAGAGACAGAGACCCAAACCAAACCCAAACCAAGCCCAGAGGCAGAGAGAACCCAGAGAGACAGAGATAACCCAGAGAGACAGAGAGAGACAGAGAGACAGAGAGGCAGACAGCCAGAGAGACAGAGAGAGAGAGAGACAGACACCCAAACCCAAACCAAACCCAAACCCAAACCAAACCCAAACCAAACCCAAACCCAAACCAAACCAAACCCAAACCAAACCGAAACCAAACCCAAACCAAGCCCAGAGGCAGAGAGAACCCAGAGAGACAGAGAGAACTCAGAGAGACAGAGAGAGAGACAGAGACCCAAACCAAACCCAAACCAAGCCCAGAGGCAGAGAGAACCCAGAGAGATAGAGATAACCCAGAGAGACAGAGAGAGACAGAGAGACAGAGAGGCAGACAGCCAGGGAGACAGAGAGAGAGAGAGACAGAGACCCAAACCCAAACCCAAACCCAAACCAAACCCAAACCAAACCCAGAGAGACAGAGAGAGACAGAGAGAGAGATAGAGAGAGAGACAAAGACCCAAACCAAACCCAAACCAAACCCAAACCCAAACCAAGCCCAGAGGCAGAGAGAACCCAGAGAGACAGAGAGAGAGAGAGACAGAGACCCAAACCAAACCCAAACCAAGCCCAGAGGCAGAGAGAACCCAGGGAGACAGAGATAACCCAGAGAGACAGAGAGAGACAGAGAGACCGAGAGGCAGACAGCCAGAGAGACAGAGAGAGAGACAGAGACCCAAACCCAAACCCAAACCAAACCCAAACCAAGCCCAGAGGCAGAGAGAACCCGGAGAGACAGAGAGAACCCAGAGAGACAGAGAGAGAGATAGAGAGACAGAGACCCAAACCAAACCCAAACCCAAACCCAAACCCAAACCCAAACCCAAACCAAGCCCAAACCCAAACCAAACCCGAACCAAAACCCAAACCAAACCCAGAGACAGAGAGAGACAGAGAGACAGACAGACAGACAGCCAGAGACAGAGAGAGACAGAGAGACAGAGAGACAGACAGCCAGAGACAGAGAGAGACAGAGAGAAACAGAGAGACAGAGAGACAGACAGCCAGAGACAGAGACAGACAGAGAGAGACAGAGAGACAGAGAGAGAACCAAACGAAACCCAAACCCAAACCCAAACCCAAACCAAACCCAAACCAAACCCGAACCAAACCAAACCCAGAGAGACAGAGAGACAGACATCCAGAGAGAGAGAGAGAGAGACAGAGAGACAGAAAGAGACCCATACCCAACCGAACCCAAACCAAACCAAACCCAAACCCAAACCAAACCAAACCAATCCCAAACCAAGCCCCGAGGCAGAGAGAACCCAGAGAGACAGAGAGAGAGAGAGACAGAGACCCAAACCCAAACCCAAACCAAGCCCAGAGGCAGAGAGAACCCAGAGAGATAGAGAGAACCCAGAGAGACAGAGAGAGAGAGAGAGACAGAGACCCAAACCAAACCCAAACCAAGCCCAGAGGCAGAGAGAACCCAGAGAGACAGAGATAACCCAGAGAGACAGAGAGAGACAGAGAGACAGAGAGGCAGACAGCCAGAGAGACAGAGAGAGAGAGAGACAGACACCCAAACCCAAACCAAACCCAAACCAAACCCAAACCAAACCCAAACCCAAACCAAACCAAACCCAAACCAAACCGAAACCAAACCCAAACCAAGCCCAGAGGCAGAGAGAACCCAGAGAGACAGAGAGAACTCAGAGAGACAGAGAGAGAGACAGAGACCCAAACCAAACCCAAACCAAGCCCAGAGGCAGAGAGAACCCAGAGAGATAGAGATAACCCAGAGAGACAGAGAGAGACAGAGAGACAGAGAGGCAGACAGCCAGGGAGACAGAGAGAGAGAGAGACAGAGACCCAAACCCAAACCCAAACCCAAACCAAACCCAAACCAAACCCAGAGAGACAGAGAGAGACAGAGAGAGAGATAGAGAGAGAGACAAAGACCCAAACCAAACCCAAACCAAACCCAAACCCAAACCAAGCCCAGAGGCAGAGAGAACCCAGAGAGACAGAGAGAACCCAGAGAGACAGAGAGAGAGAGACAGAGACCCAAACCAAACCCAAACCAAGCCCAAAGGCAGAGAGAACCCAGGGAGACAGAGATAACCCAGAGAGACAGAGAGAGACAGAGAGACAGAGAGGCAGACAGCCAGAGAGACAGAGAGAGAGACAGAGACCCAAACCCAAACCCAAACCAAAAACAAACCAAGCCCAGAGGCAGAGAGAACCCGGAGAGACAGAGAGAACCCAGAGAGACAGAGAGAGAGATAGAGAGACAGAGACCCAAACCAAACCCAAACCCAAACCCAAACCCAAACCCAAACCAAGCCCAAACCCAAACCAAACCCGAACCCAAACCCAAACCAAACCCAGAGACAGAGAGAGACAGAGAGACAGAGAGACAGACAGCCAGAGACAGAGAGAGACAGAGAGACAGAGAGACAGACAGCCAGAGACAGAGAGAGATAGAGAGAAACAGAGAGACAGAGAGACAGACAGCCAGAGACAGAGAGAGACAGAGAGAGACAGAGAGACAGAGAGAGAACCAAACCAAACCCAAACCCAAACCCAAACCCAAACCAAACCCAAACCAAACCCGAACCAAACCAAACCCAGAGAGACAGAGAGACAGACATCCAGAGAGAGAGAGAGAGACAGAGAGACAGAAAGAGACCCATACCCAACCAAACCCAAACCAAACCAAACCCAAACCCAAACCAAACCCAAACCCAAACCAAACCAAACCAATCCCAAACCAAGCCCAGAGGCAGAGAGAACCCAGAGAGACAGAGAGAGAGAGAGAGACCGAGACCCAAACCCAAACCCAAACCCAAACCAAACCCAAACCAAGCCCAGAGGCAGAGATAACCCAAAGAGATAGAGAGAACCCAGAGAGACAGAGAGAGAGAGACAGACAGAGAGGCAGACAGCCAGAGAGACAGAGAGAGAGAGAGACAGAGACCCAAACCCAAACCAAACCCAAACCCAAACCAAACCCAAACCGAACCCAAACCCAAACCAAACCAAACCCAAACCAAACCGAAACCAAACCCAAACCAAGCCCAGAGGCAGAGAGAACCCAGAGAGACAGAGAGAACCCAGAGAGACAGAGACAACCCAGAGAGACAGAGAGAGAGACAGAGACCCAAACCAAACCCAAACCAAGCCCAGAGGCAGAGAGAACCCAGAGAGACAGAGATAACCCAGAGAGACAGAGAGAGACAGAGAGACAGAGAGGCAGACAGCCAGAGAGACAGAGAGAGAGAGAGAGACAGAGACCCAAACCCAAACCCAAACCCAAACCAAACCCAAACCAAACCCAGAGAGACAGAGAGAGACAGAGAGAGAGATAGAGAGAGAGAGACAAAGACCCAAACCAAACCCAAACCAAACCCAAACCCAAACCAAGCCCAGAGGCAGAGAGAACCCAGAGAGACAGAGAGAGAGAGACAGAGGCCCAAACCAAACCCAAACCAAGCCCAGAGGCAGAGAGAACCCAGCGAGACAGAGATAACCCAGAGAGACACAGAGACAGAGAGGCAGACAGCCAGAGAGACAGAGAGAGAGACAGAGACCCAAACCCAAACCCAAACCAAACCCAAACCAAGCCCAGAGGCAGAGAGAACCCGGAGAGACAGAGAGAACCCAGAGAGGCAGAGAGAACCGAGAGAGACAGAGAGAGAGAGACAGAGACCCAAACCCAAACCCAAACCAAACCCAAACCAAGCCCAGAGGCAGAGAGAACCCAGAGAGACAGAGAGAACCCAGAGAGACAGAGAGAGAGACAGAGACCCAAACCAAACCCAAACCAAGCCCAGAGGCAGATAGAATCCAGAGAGACAGAGATAACCCAGAGAGACAGAGAGAGACAGAGAGACAGAGAGGCAGACAGCCAGAGAGACAGAGAGAGAGAGACACAGAGACCCAAACCCAAACCCAAACCAAACCCAAACCAAACCCAGAGAGACAGAGAGAGACAGAGAGAGAGATAGAGAGAGAGACAAAGACCCAAACCAAACCCAAACCAAACCCAAACCCAAACCAAGCCCAGAGGCAGAGAGAACCCAGAGAGACAGAGAGAACCCAGAGAGACAGAGAGAGAGAGACAGAGACCCAAACCAAACCCAAACCAAGCCCAGAGGCAGAGAGAACCCAGAGAGACAGAGATAACCCAGAGAGACAGAGAGAGACAGAGAGACAGAGAGGCAGACAGCCAGAGAGACAGAGAGAGAGAGACACAGAGACCCAAACCCAAACCCAAACCAAACCCAAACCAAACCCAGAGAGACAGAGAGAGACAGAGAGAGAGATAGAGAGAGAGACAAAGACCCAAACCAAACCCAAATCAAACCCAAACCCAAACCAAGCCCAGAGGCAGAGAGAACCCAGAGAGACAGAGAGAACCCAGAGAGACAGAGAGAGAGAGACAGAGACCCAAACCAAACCCAAACCAAGCCCAGAGGCAGAGAGAACCCGGAGAGACAGAGAGAACCCAGAGAGACAGAGAGAGAGATAGAGAGACAGAGACCCAAACCAAACCAAACCCAAACCCAAACCCAAACCCAAACCCAAACCAAGCCCAAACCCAAACCAAACCCGAACCCAAACCCAAACCAAACCCAGAGGCAGAGAGAGACAGAGAGACAGAGAGACAGACAGCCAGAGACAGAGAGAGACAGAGAGACAGAGAGACAGACAGCCAGAGACAGAGAGAGACAGAGAGACAGAGAGACAGACAGCCAGAGACAGAGAGAGACAGAGAGAAACAGAGAGACAGACAGCCAGAGACAGAGAGAGACAGAGAGAGACAGAGAGACAGAGAGAGAACCAAACCAAACCCAAACCCAAACCCAAACCCAAACCAAACCCAAACCAAACCCAAACCAAACCAAACCCAGAGAGACAGAGAGACAGACATCCAGAGAGAGAGAGAGAGACAGAGAGACAGAAAGAGACCCATACCCAACCGAACCCAAACCAAACCAAACCCAAACCCAAACCAAACCAAACCAATCCCAAACCAAGCCCCGAGGCAGAGAGAACCCAGAGAGACAGAGAGAGAGAGAGACAGAGACCCAAACCCAAACCCAAACCAAGCCCAGAGGCAGAGAGAACCCAGAGAGATAGAGAGAACCCAGAGAGGCAGAGAGAGAGAGACAGAGACCCAAACCAAACCCAAACCAAGCCCAGAGGCAGAGAGAACCCAGAGAGACAGAGAGAACTCAGAGAGACAGAGAGAGAGACAGAGACCCAAACCAAACCCAAACCAAGCCCAGAGGCAGAGAGAACCCAGAGAGATAGAGATAACCCAGAGAGACAGAGAGAGACAGAGAGACAGAGAGGCAGACAGCCAGGGAGACAGAGAGAGAGAGAGACAGAGACCCAAACCCAAACCCAAACCCAAACCAAACCCAAACCAAACCCAGAGAGACAGAGAGAGACAGAGAGAGAGATAGAGAGAGAGACAAAGACCCAAACCAAACCCAAACCAAACCCAAACCCAAACCAAGCCCAGAGGCAGAGAGAACCCAGAGAGACAGAGAGAGAGAGAGACAGAGACCCAAACCAAACCCAAACCAAGCCCAGAGGCAGAGAGAACCCAGGGAGACAGAGATAACCCAGAGAGACAGAGAGAGACAGAGAGACCGAGAGGCAGACAGCCAGAGAGACAGAGAGAGAGACAGAGACCCAAACCCAAACCCAAACCAAACCCAAACCAAGCCCAGAGGCAGAGAGAACCCGGAGAGACAGAGAGAACCCAGAGAGACAGAGAGAGAGATAGAGAGACAGAGACCCAAACCAAACCCAAACCCAAACCCAAACCCAAACCCAAACCCAAACCAAGCCCAAACCCAAACCAAACCCGAACCAAAACCCAAACCAAACCCAGAGACAGAGAGAGACAGAGAGACAGAGAGACAGACAGCCAGAGACAGAGAGAGACAGAGAGACAGAGAGACAGACAGCCAGAGACAGAGAGAGACAGAGAGAAACAGAGAGACAGAGAGACAGACAGCCAGAGACAGAGACAGACAGAGAGAGACAGAGAGACAGAGAGAGAACCAAACGAAACCCAAACCCAAACCCAAACCCAAACCAAACCCAAACCAAACCCGAACCAAACCAAACCCAGAGAGACAGAGAGACAGACATCCAGAGAGAGAGAGAGAGAGACAGAGAGACAGAAAGAGACCCATACCCAACCGAACCCAAACCAAACCAAACCCAAACCCAAACCAAACCAAACCAATCCCAAACCAAGCCCCGAGGCAGAGAGAACCCAGAGAGACAGAGAGAGAGAGAGACAGAGACCCAAACCCAAACCCAAACCAAGCCCAGAGGCAGAGAGAACCCAGAGAGATAGAGAGAACCCAGAGAGACAGAGAGAGAGAGAGAGACAGAGACCCAAACCAAACCCAAACCAAGCCCAGAGGCAGAGAGAACCCAGAGAGACAGAGATAACCCAGAGAGACAGAGAGAGACAGAGAGACAGAGAGGCAGACAGCCAGAGAGACAGAGAGAGAGAGAGACAGACACCCAAACCCAAACCAAACCCAAACCAAACCCAAACCAAACCCAAACCCAAACCAAACCAAACCCAAACCAAACCGAAACCAAACCCAAACCAAGCCCAGAGGCAGAGAGAACCCAGAGAGACAGAGAGAACTCAGAGAGACAGAGAGAGAGACAGAGACCCAAACCAAACCCAAACCAAGCCCAGAGGCAGAGAGAACCCAGAGAGATAGAGATAACCCAGAGAGACAGAGAGAGACAGAGAGACAGAGAGGCAGACAGCCAGGGAGACAGAGAGAGAGAGAGACAGAGACCCAAACCCAAACCCAAACCCAAACCAAACCCAAACCAAACCCAGAGAGACAGAGAGAGACAGAGAGAGAGATAGAGAGAGAGACAAAGACCCAAACCAAACCCAAACCAAACCCAAACCCAAACCAAGCCCAGAGGCAGAGAGAACCCAGAGAGACAGAGAGAACCCAGAGAGACAGAGAGAGAGAGACAGAGACCCAAACCAAACCCAAACCAAGCCCAGAGGCAGAGAGAACCCAGGGAGACAGAGATAACCCAGAGAGACAGAGAGAGACAGAGAGACAGAGAGGCAGACAGCCAGAGAGACAGAGAGAGAGAGACAGAGACCCAAACCCAAACCCAAACCAAAAACAAACCAAGCCCAGAGGCAGAGAGAACCCGGAGAGACAGAGAGAACCCAGAGAGACAGAGAGAGAGATAGAGAGACAGAGACCCAAACCAAACCCAAACCCAAACCCAAACCCAAACCCAAACCAAGCCCAAACCCAAACCAAACCCGAACCCAAACCCAAACCAAACCCAGAGACAGAGAGAGACAGAGAGACAGAGAGACAGACAGCCAGAGACAGAGAGAGATAGAGAGAAACAGAGAGACAGAGAGACAGACATCCAGAGAGAGAGAGAGAGACAGAGAGACAGAAAGAGACCCATACCCAACCAAACCCAAACCAAACCAAACCCAAACCCAAACCAAACCCGAACCCAAACCAAACCAAACCAATCCCAAACCAAGCCCAGAGGCAGAGAGAACCCAGAGAGACAGAGAGAGAGAGAGAGACCGAGACCCAAACCCAAACCCAAACCCAAACCAAACCCAAACCAAGCCCAGAGGCAGAGAGAACCCAAAGAGATAGAGAGAACCCAGAGAGACAGAGAGAGAGAGACAGACAGAGAGGCAGACAGCCAGAGAGACAGAGAGAGAGAGAGACAGAGACCCAAACCCAAACCAAACCCAAACCCAAACCAAACCCAAACCGAACCCAAACCCAAACCAAACCAAACCCAAACCAAACCGAAACCAAACCCAAACCAAGCCCAGAGGCAGAGAGAACCCAGAGAGACAGAGAGAACCCAGAGAGACAGAGACAACCCAGAGAGACAGAGAGAGAGACAGAGACCCAAACCAAACCCAAACCAAGCCCAGAGGCAGAGAGAACCCAGAGAGACAGAGATAACCCAGAGAGACAGAGAGAGACAGAGAGACAGAGAGGCAGACAGCCAGAGAGACAGAGAGAGAGAGAGAGACAGAGACCCAAACCCAAACCCAAACCCAAACCAAACCCAAACCAAACCCAGAGAGACAGAGAGAGACAGAGAGAGAGATAGAGAGAGAGAGACAAAGACCCAAACCAAACCCAAACCAAACCCAAACCCAAACCAAGCCCAGAGGCAGAGAGAACCCAGAGAGACAGAGAGAGAGAGACAGAGGCCCAAACCAAACCCAAACCAAGCCCAGAGGCAGAGAGAACCCAGCGAGACAGAGATAACCCAGAGAGACACAGAGACAGAGAGGCAGACAGCCAGAGAGACAGAGAGAGAGACAGAGACCCAAACCCAAACCCAAACCAAACCCAAACCAAGCCCAGAGGCAGAGAGAACCCAGAGAGACAGAGAGAACCCAGAGAGACAGAGAGAGAGACAGAGACCCAAACCAAACCCAAACCAAGCCCAGAGGCAGATAGAATCCAGAGAGACAGAGATAACCCAGAGAGACAGAGAGAGACAGAGAGACAGAGAGGCAGACAGCCAGAGAGACAGAGAGAGAGAGACACAGAGACCCAAACCCAAACCCAAACCAAACCCAAACCAAACCCAGAGAGACAGAGAGAGACAGAGAGAGAGATAGAGAGAGAGACAAAGACCCAAACCAAACCCAAACCAAACCCAAACCCAAACCAAGCCCAGAGGCAGAGAGAACCCAGAGAGACAGAGAGAACCCAGAGAGACAGAGAGAGAGAGACAGAGACCCAAACCAAACCCAAACCAAGCCCAGAGGCAGAGAGAACCCAGAGAGACAGAGATAACCCAGAGAGACAGAGAGAGACAGAGAGACAGAGAGGCAGACAGCCAGAGAGACAGAGAGAGAGAGACACAGAGACCCAAACCCAAACCCAAACCAAACCCAAACCAAACCCAGAGAGACAGAGAGAGACAGAGAGAGAGATAGAGAGAGAGACAAAGACCCAAACCAAACCCAAATCAAACCCAAACCCAAACCAAGCCCAGAGTGCAGAGAGAACCCAGAGAGACAGAGAGAACCCAGAGAGACAGAGAGAGAGAGACAGAGACCCAAACCAAACCCAAACCAAGCCCAGAGGCAGAGAGAACCCAGAGAGACAGAGATAACCCAGAGAGACAGAGAGAGACAGAGAGACAGAGAGGCAGACAGCCAGAGAGACAGAGAGAGAGACAGAGACCCAAACCCAAACCCAAACCAAACCCAAACCAAGCCCAGAGGCAGAGAGAACCCGGAGAGACAGAGAGAACCCAGAGAGACAGAGAGAGAGATAGAGAGACAGAGACCCAAACCAAACCAAACCCAAACCCAAACCCAAACCCAAACCCAAACCAAGCCCAAACCCAAACCAAACCCGAACCCAAACCCAAACCAAACCCAGAGGCAGAGAGAGACAGAGAGACAGAGAGACAGACAGCCAGAGACAGAGAGAGACAGAGAGACAGAGAGACAGACAGCCAGAGACAGAGAGAGACAGAGAGACAGAGAGACAGACAGCCAGAGACAGAGAGAGACAGAGAGAAACAGAGAGACAGACAGCCAGAGACAGAGAGAGACAGAGAGAGACAGAGAGACAGAGAAAGAACCAAACCAAACCCAAACCCAAACCCAAACCCAAACCAAACCCAAACCAAACCCAAACCAAACCAAACCCAGAGAGACAGAGAGACAGACATCCAGAGAGAGAGAGAGAGACAGAGAGACAGAAAGAGACCCATACCCAACCGAACCCAAACCAAACCAAACCCAAACCCAAACCAAACCAAACCAATCCCAAACCAAGCCCCGAGGCAGAGAGAACCCAGAGAGACAGAGAGAGAGAGAGACAGAGACCCAAACCCAAACCCAAACCAAGCCCAGAGGCAGAGAGAACCCAGAGAGATAGAGAGAACCCAGAGAGGCAGAGAGAGAGAGAGACAGAGACCCAAACCAAACCCAAACCAAGCCCAGAGGCAGAGAGAACCCAGAGAGACAGAGATAACCCAGAGAGACAGAGAGAGACAGAGAGACAGAGAGGCAGACAGCCAGAGAGACAGAGAGAGAGAGAGACAGACACCCAAACCCAAACCAAACCCAAACCCAAACCAAACCCAAACCAAACCCAAACCCAAACCAAACCAAACCCAAACCAAACCGAAACCAAACCCAAACCAAGCCCAGAGGCAGAGAGAACCCAGAGAGACAGAGAGAACTCAGAGAGACAGAGAGAGAGACAGAGACCCAAACCAAACCCAAACCAAGCCCAGAGGCAGAGAGAACCCAGAGAGATAGAGATAACCCAGAGAGACAGAGAGAGACAGAGAGACAGAGAGGCAGACAGCCAGGGAGACAGAGAGAGAGAGAGACAGAGACCCAAACCCAAACCCAAACCCAAACCAAACCCAAACCAAACCCAGAGAGACAGAGAGAGACAGAGAGAGAGATAGAGAGAGAGACAAAGACCCAAACCAAACCCAAACCAAACCCAAACCCAAACCAAGCCCAGAGGCAGAGAGAACCCAGAGAGACAGAGAGAGAGAGAGACAGAGACCCAAACCAAACCCAAACCAAGCCCAGAGGCAGAGAGAACCCAGGGAGACAGAGATAACCCAGAGAGACAGAGAGAGACAGAGAGACCGAAAGGCAGACAGCCAGAGAGACAGAGAGAGAGACAGAGACCCAAACCCAAACCCAAACCAAACCCAAACCAAGCCCAGAGGCAGAGAGAACCCGGAGAGACAGAGAGAACCCAGAGAGACAGAGAGAGAGATAGAGAGACAGAGACCCAAACCAAACCCAAACCCAAACCCAAACCCAAACCCAAACCCAAACCAAGCCCAAACCCAAACCAAACCCGAACCAAAACCCAAACCAAACCCAGAGACAGAGAGAGACAGAGAGACAGACAGACAGACAGCCAGAGACAGAGAGAGACAGAGAGACAGAGAGACAGACAGCCAGAGACAGAGAGAGACAGAGAGAAACAGAGAGACAGAGAGACAGACAGCCAGAGACAGAGACAGACAGAGAGAGACAGAGAGACAGAGAGAGAACCAAACGAAACCCAAACCCAAACCCAAACCCAAACCAAACCCAAACCAAACCCGAACCAAACCAAACCCAGAGAGACAGAGAGACAGACATCCAGAGAGAGAGAGAGAGAGACAGAGAGACAGAAAGAGACCCATACCCAACCGAACCCAAACCAAACCAAACCCAAACCCAAACCAAACCAAACCAATCCCAAACCAAGCCCCGAGGCAGAGAGAACCCAGAGAGACAGAGAGAGAGAGAGACAGAGACCCAAACCCAAACCCAAACCAAGCCCAGAGGCAGAGAGAACCCAGAGAGATAGAGAGAACCCAGAGAGACAGAGAGAGAGAGAGAGACAGAGACCCAAACCAAACTTAAACCAAGCCCAGAGGCAGAGAGAACCCAGAGAGACAGAGATAACCCAGAGAGACAGAGAGAGACAGAGAGACAGAGAGGCAGACAGCCAGAGAGACAGAGAGAGAGAGAGACAGACACCCAAACCCAAACCAAACCCAAACCAAACCCAAACCAAACCCAAACCCAAACCAAACCAAACCCAAACCAAACCGAAACCAAACCCAAACCAAGCCCAGAGGCAGAGAGAACCCAGAGAGACAGAGAGAACTCAGAGAGACAGAGAGAGAGACAGAGACCCAAACCAAACCCAAACCAAGCCCAGAGGCAGAGAGAACCCAGAGAGATAGAGATAACCCAGAGAGACAGAGAGAGACAGAGAGACAGAGAGGCATACAGCCAGGGAGACAGAGAGAGAGAGAGACAGAGACCCAAACCCAAACCCAAACCCAAACCAAACCCAAACCAAACCCAGAGAGACAGAGAGAGACAGAGAGAGAGATAGAGAGAGAGACAAAGACCCAAACCAAACCCAAACCAAACCCAAACCCAAACCAAGCCCAGAGGCAGAGAGAACCCAGAGAGACAGAGAGAACCCAGAGAGACAGAGAGAGAGAGACAGAGACCCAAACCAAACCCAAACCAAGCCCAGAGGCAGAGAGAACCCAGGGAGACAGAGATAACCCAGAGAGACAGAGAGAGACAGAGAGACAGAGAGGCAGACAGCCAGAGAGACAGAGAGAGAGACAGAGACCCAAACCCAAACCCAAACCAAACCCAAACCAAGCCCAGAGGCAGAGAGAACCCGGAGAGACAGAGAGAACCCAGAGAGACAGAGAGAGAGATAGAGAGACAGAGACCCAAACCAAACCCAAACCCAAACCCAAACCCAAACCCAAACCCAAACCAAGCCCAAACCCAAACCAAACCCGAACCAAAACCCAAACCAAACCCAGAGACAGAGAGAGACAGAGAGACAGAGAGACAGACAGCCAGAGACAGAGAGAGACAGAGAGAAACAGAGAGACAGAGAGACAGACAGCCAGAGACAGAGACAGACAGAGAGAGACAGAGAGACAGAGAGAGAACCAAACGAAACCCAAACCCAAACCCAAACCCAAACCAAACCCAAACCAAACCCGAACCAAACCAAACCCAGAGAGACAGAGAGACAGACATCCAGAGAGAGAGAGAGAGACAGAGAGACAGAAAGAGACCCATACCCAACCAAACCCAAACCAAACCAAACCCAAACCCAAACCAAACCAAACCAATCCCAAACCAAGCCCAGAGGCAGAGAGAACCCAGAGAGACAGAGAGAGAGAGAGAGAGACAGAGACCCAAACCCAAACCCAAACCCAAACCAAACCCAAACCAAGCCCAGAGACAGAGAGAACCCAAAGAGATAGAGAGAACCCAGAGAGACAGAGAGAGAGAGACAGAGACACAAACCAAACCCAAACCAAGCCCAGAGGCAGAGACAACCCAGAGAGACAGAGATAACCCAGAGAGACAGAGAGAGACAGAGAGACAGAGAGGCAGACAGCCAGAGAGACACAGAGAGAGAGAGAGACAGAGACCCAAACCCAAACCAAACCCAAACCCAAATTAAACCCAAACCGAACCGAAACCAAACCCAAACCAAGCCCAGAGGCAGAGAGAACCCAGGGAGACAGAGAGAACCCAGAGAGACAGAGACAGCCCAGAGAGACAGAGAGAGAGACAGAGACCCAAACCAAACCCAAACCAAGCCCAGAGGCAGAGAGAACCTAGAGAGACAGAGATAACCCAGAGAGACAGAGAGAGACAGAGAGACAGAGAGGCAGACAGCCAGAGAGACAGAGAGAGAGAGAGAGACAGAGACCCAAACCCAAACCCAAACCCAAACCAAACCCAAACCAAACCCAGAGAGACAGAGAGAGACAGAGAGAGAGATAGAGAGAGAGACAAAGACCCAAACCAAACCCAAACCAAACCCAAACCCAAACCAAGCCCAGAGGCAGAGAGAACCCAGAGAGACAGAGAGAACCCAAAGAGACAGAGCGAGAGAGACAGAGGCCCAAACCAAACCCAAACCAAGCCCAGAGGCAGAGAGAACCCAGAGAGACAGAGATAACCCAGAGAGACAGAGAGAGACGGAGAGACAGAGAGGCAGACAGCCAGAGAGACAGAGAGAGAGACAGAGACCCAAACCCAAACCCAAACCAAACCCAAACCAAGCCCAGAGGCAGAGAGAACCCAGAGAGACAGAGATAACCCAGAGAGAGAGAGAGACAGAGAGACAGAGAGGCAGACAGCCAGAGAGACAGAGACCCAAACCCAAACCCAAACCAAACCCAAACCAAGCCCAGAGGCAGAGAGAACCCGGAGAGACAGAGAGAACCCAGAGAGGCAGAGAGAACCGAGAGAGACAGAGAGAGAGAGACAGAGACCCAAACCCAAACCCAAACCAAACCCAAACCAAGCCCAGAGGCAGAGAGAACCCAGAGAGACAGAGAGAACCCAGAGAGACAGAGAGAGAGACAGAGACCCAAACCAAACCCAAACCAAGCCCAGAGGCAGATAGAATCCAGAGAGACAGAGATAACCCAGAGAGACAGAGAGAGACAGAGAGACAGAGAGGCAGACAGCCAGAGAGACAGAGAGAGAGAGACACAGAGACCCAAACCCAAACCCAAACCAAACCCAAACCAAACCCAGAGAGACAGAGAGAGACAGAGAGAGAGATAGAGAGAGAGACAAAGACCCAAACCAAACCCAAACCAAACCCAAACCCAAACCAAGCCCAGAGGCAGAGAGAACCCAGAGAGACAGAGAGAGAGAGACAGAGACCCAAACCAAACCCAAACCAAGCCCAGAGGCAGAGAGAACCCAGAGAGACAGAGATAACCCAGAGATAACCCAGAGAGACAGAGAGACAGAAAGGCAGACAGCCAGAGAGACAGAGAGAGAGAGAGACAGAGACCCAAACCCAAACCCAAACCAAACCCAAACCTAACCAAACCTAAACCAAACCAAACCCAAACCAAACCCAAACCAAACCAAACCAAACCCAAACCAAACCCAAACCAAACCAAACCCAGAGAGACAGAGAGACAGACATCCAGAGAGAGAGAGAGAGAGAGAGAGAGAGAGAGACAGAGAGACAGAAAGAGACCCATACCAAACCAAACCCAAACCCAAACCGAACCCAAACCAAACCCAAACCCAAACCAAACCAAACCCAAGCCAAACCCAGAGGCAGAGAGAACCCAGAGAGACAGAGAGAGACAGAGAGTGAGAGACAGAGACCCAAACCAAACCCAAACCAAACCAAACCAGAACCCAAACCAAACCCAAACCCAAACCAAACCAAACCAAACCAAACCCAAACCCAAACCAAACCAATCCCAAACCAAGCCCAGAGGCAGAGAGAACCCAGAGAGACAGAGAGAGAGAGAGAGACAGAGACGCAAACCAAACCCAAACCAAACCAAACCTAAACCAAACCAAACCCAAACCAAACAAAACCCAAACCAAACCCAAACCAAACCCAAACCAAACCCAAACCCAAACCCAGAGAGACAGAGAGAGACAGAGAGTGAGAGACAGAGACCCAAACCAAACCCAAACCAAACCAAACCCAAACCAAAACCAAACCAAACCAGAACCCAAACCAAACCCAAACCCAAACCAAACCAAACCAAACCAAACCCAAACCCAAACCAAACCAATCCCAAACCAAGCCCAGAGGCAGAGAGAACCCAGAGAGACAGAGAGAGAGAGAGAGACAGAGACGCAAACCAAACCCAAACCAAACCAAACCTAAACCAAACCAAACCCAAACCAAACAAAACCCAAACCAAACCCAAACCAAACCCAAACCAAACCCAAACCCAAACCCAGAGAGACAGAGAGAGACAGAGAGTGAGAGACAGAGACCCAAACCAAACCCAAACCAAACCAAACCCAAACCAAAACCAAACCCAAACCAAACCAAACCCAAACCCAAACCAAACCCAAACCCAAAGCAAACCAAACCAATCCCAAACCAAGCCCAGAGGCAGAGAGAACCCAGAGAGACAGAGAGAGAGAGAGAGACAGAGACCCAAACCCAAACCCAAACCAAACCCAAACCAAGCCCAGAGGCAGAGAGAACCCAGAGAGACAGAGATAACCCAGAGATAACCCAGAGAGACAGAGAGACAGAAAGGCAGACAGCCAGAGAGACAGAGAGAGAGAGAGACAGAGACCCAAACCCAAACCCAAACCAAACCCAAACCTAACCAAACCTAAACCAAACCAAACCCAAACCAAACCCAAACCAAACCAAACCAAACCCAAACCAAACCAAACCCAAACCAAGCCCAGAGACAGAGAGACCCCAAAGAGATAGAGAGAACCCAGAGAGACAGAGAGAGAGAGACAGAGACACAAACCAAACCCAAACCAAGCCCAGAGGTAGAGACAACCCAGAGAGACAGAGATAACCCAGAGAGACAGAGAGAGACAGAGAGACAGAGAGGCAGACAGCCAGAGAGACAGAGAGAGAGAGAGACAGAGACCCAAACCCAAACCAAACCCAAACCCAAACCAAACCCAAACCGAACCCAAACCCAAACCAAACCAAACCCAAACCAAACCGAAACCAAACCCAAACCAAGCCCAGAGGCAGAGAGAACCCAGAGAGACAGAGAGAACCCAGAGAGACAGAGACAGCCCAGAGAGACAGAGAGAGAGACAGAGACCCAAACCAAACCCAAACCAAGCCCAGAGGCAGAGAGAACCTAGAGAGACAGAGATAACCCAGAGAGACAGAGAGAGACAGAGAGACAGAGAGGCAGACAGCCAGAGAGACAGAGAGAGAGAGAGAGAGACAGAGACCCAAACCCAAACCCAAACCCAAACCAAACCCAAACCAAACCCAGAGAGACAGAGAGAGACAGAGAGAGAGATAGAGAGAGAGACAAAGACCCAAACCAAACCCAAACCAAACCCAAACCCAAACCAAGCCCAGAGGCAGAGAGAACCCAGAGAGACAGAGAGAACCCAAAGAGACAGAGAGAGAGAGACAGAGGCCCAAACCAAACCCAAACCAAGCCCAGAGGCAGAGAGAACCCAGAGAGACAGAGATAACCCAGAGAGACAGAGAGAGACAGAGAGACAGAGAGGCAGACAGCCAGAGAGACAGAGAGAGAGACAGAGACCCAAACCCAAACCCAAACCAAACCCAAACCAAGCCCAGAGGCAGAGAGAACCCGGAGAGACAGAGAGAACCCAGAGAGGCAGAGAGAACCGAGAGAGACAGAGAGAGAGAGACAGAGACCCAAACCCAAACCCAAACCAATCCCAAACCAAGCCCAGAGGCAGAGAGAACCCAGAGAGACAGAGAGAGAGAGAGAGACAGAGACCCAAACCCAAACCCAAACCAAACCCAAACCAAGCCCAGAGGCAGAGAGAACCCAGAGAGACAGAGATAACCCAGAGATAACCCAGAGAGACAGAGAGACAGAAAGGCAGACAGCCAGAGAGACAGAGAGAGAGAGAGACAGAGACCCAAACCCAAACCCAAACCAAACCCGAACCCAAACCCAAACCAAACCCAAACCAAACCCAAACCAAACCCAAACCAAACCAAACCCAGAGAGACAGAGAGACAGACATCCAGAGAGAGAGAGAGAGACAGAGAGACAGAAAGAGACCCATACCCAACCGAACCCAAACCAAACCAAACCCAAACCCAAACCAAACCAAACCAATCCCAAACCAAGCCCCGAGGCAGAGAGAACCCAGAGAGACAGAGAGAGAGAGAGAGACAGAGACCCAAACCCAAACCCAAACCAAGCCCAGAGGCAGAGAGAACCCAGAGAGATAGCGAGAACCCAGAGAGACAGAGAGAGACAGAGAGACAGAGAGGCAGACAGCCAGAGAGACAGAGAGAGACAGAGAGACAGAGAGGCAGACAGCCAGAGAGACAGAGAGAGAGAGAGACAGAGACCCAAACCCAAACCCAAACCCAAACCAAACCCAAACCAAACCCAGAGAGACAGAGAGAGACAGAGAGAGAGATAGAGAGAGAGACAAAGACCCAAACCAAACCCAAACCGAACCCAAACCCAAACCAAGCCCAGAGGCAGAGAGAACCCAGAGAGACAGAGAGAACCCAGAGAGACAGAGAGAGAGAGACAGAGACCCAAACCAAACCCAAACCAAGCCCAGAGGCAGAGAGAACCCAGGGAGACAGAGATAACCCAGAGAGACAGAGAGAGACAGAGAGACAGAGAGGCAGACAGCCAGAGATACAGAGAGAGAGACAGAGACCCAAACCCAAACCCAAACCAAACCCAAACCAAGCCCAGAGGCAGAGAAAACCCGGAGAGACAGAGAGAACCCAGAGAGACAGAGAGAGAGATAGAGAGACAGAGACCCAAACCAAACCCAAACCCAAACCCAAACCCAAACCCAAACCCAAACCAAGCCCAAACCCAAACCAAACCCGAACCAAAACCCAAACCCAAACCAAGCCCAGAGGCAGAGAGAACCCAGAGAGACAGAGAGAGACAGAGAGAGAGATAGAGAGAGAGACAAAGACCCAAACCAAACCCAAACCAAACCCAAACCCAAACCAAACCAAACCCTAACCAAACCCAAACCCAAACCAAACCAAACCCAGAGAGACAGAGAGACAGACATCCAGAGAGAGAGAGAGAGAGAGAGAGAGAGAGACAGAGAGACAGAAAGAGACCCATACCAAACCAAACCCAAACCCAAACCAAACCCAAACCCAAACCAAACCAAACCCAAACCAAACCCAAACCATACCAAACCAAACCCAAACCCAAACCAAACCCAAACCAAACCCAAACCCAAACCAAACCCAGAGGCAGAGAGAACCCAGAGAGACGGAGAGAGACAGAGAGTGAGAGACAGAGACCCAAACCAAACCCAAACCAAACCCAAACCCAAACCAAACCCAAACCAAACCAAACCCAAACCCAAACCAAACCCAAACCCAAACCAAACCAAACCAAACCCAAACCCAAACCAAACCCAAACCCAAACCAAGTCAAGAGGCAGAGAGAACCCAGAGAGACAGAGACCCAAACCCAAACCCAAACCCAAACCAAACCAAACCCAAACCAAACCCAAACCAAACCAAACCAAACCCGAACCAAAACAAACCCAGAGAGACAGAGAGACAGACATCCAGAGAGAGAGAGAGAGAGAGAGAGAGAGAGAGAGAGACAGAGAGACAGAAAGAGACCCATACCAAACCAAACCCAAACCCAAACCAAACCCAAACCAAACCCAAGCCCAAACCAAACCCAGAGGCGGAGAGAACCCAGAGAGACGGAGAGAGACAGAGAGTGAGAGACAGAGACCCAAAGCAAACCAAACCAATCCCAAACCAAGCCCAGAGGCAGAGAGAACCCAGAGAGACAGAGAGAGAGAGAGAGACAGAGACCCAAACCCAAACCCAAACCAAACCCAAACCAAGCCCAGAGGCAGAGAGAACCCAGAGAGACAGAGATAGCCCAGAGATAACCCAGAGAGACAGAGAGACAGAAAGGCAGACAGCCAGAGAGACAGAGAGAGAGAGAGACAGAGACCCAAACCCAAACCCAAACCAAACCCGAACCCAAACCCAAACCAAACCCAGAGGCAGAGAGAGACAGAGAGACAGAGAGACAGACAGCCAGAGACAGAGAGAGACAGAGAGACAGAGAGACAGACAGCCAGAGACAGAGAGAGACAGAGAGACAGAGAGACAGACAGCCAGAGACAGAGAGAGACAGAGAGAAACAGAGAGACAGACAGCCAGAGACAGAGAGAGACAGAGAGAGACAGAGAGACAGAGAGAGAACCAAACCAAACCCAAACCCAAACCCAAACCCAAACCAAACCCAAACCAAACCCAAACCAAACCAAACCCAGAGAGACAGAGAGACAGACATCCAGAGAGAGAGAGAGAGAGACAGAGAGACAGAAAGAGACCCATACCCAACCGAACCCAAACCAAACCAAACCCAAACCCAAACCAAACCAAACCAATCCCAAACCAAGCCCCGAGGCAGAGAGAACCCAGAGAGATAGAGAGAACCCAGAGAGACAGAGAGAACCGAGAGAGACAGAGAGAGAGAGACAGAGACCCAAACCCAAACCCAAACCAAACCCAAACCAAGCCCAGAGGCAGAGAGAACCCAGAGAGACAGAGAGAACCCAGAGAGACAGAGAGAGAGACAGAGACCCAAACCAAACCCAAACCAAGCCCAGAGGCAGATAGAATCCAGAGAGACAGAGATAACCCAGAGAGACAGAGAGAGACAGAGAGACAGAGAGGCAGACAGCCAGAGAGACAGAGAGAGAGAGACACAGAGACCCAAACCCAAACCCAAACCAAACCCAAACCAAACCCAGAGAGACAGAGAGAGACAGAGAGAGAGATAGAGAGAGAGACAAAGACCCAAACCAAACCCAAACCAAACCCAAACCCAAACCAAGCCCAGAGGCAGAGAGAACCCAGAGAGACAGAGAGAGAGAGACAGAGACCCAAACCAAACCCAAACCAAGCCCAGAGGCAGAGAGAACCCAGAGAGACAGAGATAACCCAGAGATAACCCAGAGAGACAGAGAGACAGAAAGGCAGACAGCCAGAGAGACAGAGAGAGAGAGAGACAGAGACCCAAACCCAAACCCAAACCAAACCCAAACCTAACCAAACCTAAACCAAACCAAACCCAAACCAAACCCAAACCAAACCAAACCCAAACCAAACCAAACCCAAACCCAAACCAAACCAAACCAATCCCAAACCAAGCCCAGAGGCAGAGAGAACCCAAAGAGACAGAGAGAGAGAGACAGAGGCCCAAACCAAACCCAAACCAAGCCCAGAGGCAGAGAGAACCCAGAGAGACAGAGATAACCCAGAGAGACAGAGAGAGACAGAGAGACAGAGAGGCAGACAGCCAGAGAGACAGAGAGAGAGACAGAGACCCAAACCCAAACCCAAACCAAACCCAAACCAAGCCCAGAGGCAGAGAGAACCCGGAGAGACAGAGAGAACCCAGAGAGGCAGAGAGAACCGAGAGAGACAGAGAGAGAGAGACAGAGACCCAAACCCAAACCCAAACCAAACCCAAACCAAGCCCAGAGGCAGAGAGAACCCAGAGAGACAGAGAGAACCCAGAGAGACAGAGAGAGAGACAGAGACCCAAACCAAACCCAAACCAAGCCCAGAGGCAGATAGAATCTAGAGAGACAGAGATAACCCAGAGAGACAGAGAGAGACAGAGAGACAGAGAGGCAGACAGCCAGAGAGACAGAGAGAGAGAGACACAGAGACCCAAACCCAAACCCAAACCAAACCCAAACCAAACCCAGAGAGACAGAGAGAGACAGAGAGAGAGATAGAGAGAGAGACAAAGACCCAAACCAAACCCAAACCAAACCCAAACCCAAACCAAGCCCAGAGGCAGAGAGAACCCAGAGAGACAGAGAGAGAGAGACAGAGACCCAAACCAAACCCAAACCAAGCCCAGAGGCAGAGAGAACCCAGAGAGACAGAGATAACCCAGAGATAACCCAGAGAGACAGAGAGACAGAAAGGCAGACAGCCAGAGAGACAGCGAGAGAGAGAGAGTGAGACCCAAACCCAAACCCAAACCAAACCCAAACCTAACCAAACCTAAACCAAACCAAACCCAAACCAAACCCAAACCAAACCAAACCAAACCCAAACCAAACCCAAACCAAACCAAACCCAGAGAGACAGAGAGACAGACATCCAGAGAGAGAGAGAGAGAGAGAGAGAGAGACAGAGAGACAGAAAGAGACCCATACCAAACCAAACCCAAACCCAAACCGAACCCAAACAAAACCCAAACCCAAACCAAACCAAACCCAAACCAAACCCAGAGGCAGAGAGAACCCAGAGAGACAGAGAGAGACAGAGAGTGAGAGACAGAGACCCAAACCAAACCCAAACCAAACCAAACCAAACCCAAACCAAACCCAAACCCAAACCAAACCAAACCAAACCCAAACCCAAACCAAACCAATCCCAAACCAAGCCCAGAGGCAGAGAGAACCCAGAGAGACAGAGAGAGAGAGAGAGACAGAGACGCAAACCAAACCCAAACCAAACCAAACCCAAACCAAACAAAACCCAAACCAAACCCAAACCAAACCCAAACCAAACCCAAACCCAAACCCAGAGAGACAGAGAGAGACAGAGAGTGAGAGACAGAGACCCAAACCAAACCCAAACCAAACCAAACCCAAACCAAAACCAAACCCAAACCAAACCAAACCCAAACCCAAACCAAACCCAAACCCAAAGCAAACCAAACCAATCCCAAACCAAGCCCAGAGGCAGAGAGAACCCAGAGAGACAGAGAGAGAGAGAGAGACAGAGACCCAAACCCAAACCCAAACCAAACCCAAACCAAGCCCAGAGGCAGAGAGAACCCAGAGAGACAGAGATAACCCAGAGATAACCCAGAGAGACAGAGAGACAGAAAGGCAGACAGCCAGAGAGACAGAGAGAGAGAGAGACAGAGACCCAAACCCAAACCCAAACCAAACCCGAACCCAAACCCAAACCAAACCCAGAGGCAGAGAGAGACAGAGAGACAGAGAGACAGACAGCCAGAGACAGAGAGAGACAGAGAGACAGAGAGACAGACAGCCAGAGACAGAGAGAGACAGAGAGACAGAAAGACAGACAGCCAGAGACAGAGAGAGACAGAGAGAAACAGAGAGACAGACAGCCAGAGACAGAGAGAGACAGAGAGAGACAGAGAGACAGAGAGAGAACCAAACCAAACCCAAACCCAAACCCAAACCCAAACCAAACCCAAACCAAACCCAAACCAAACCAAACCCAGAGAGACAGAGAGACAGACATCCAGAGAGAGAGAGAGAGACAGAGAGACAGAAAGAGACCCATACCCAACCGAACCCAAACCAAACCAAACCCAAACCCAAACCAAACCAAACCAATCCCAAACCAAGCCCCGAGGCAGAGAGAACCCAGAGAGACAGAGAGAGAGAGAGAGACAGAGACCCAAACCCAAACCCAAACCAAGCCCAGAGGCAGAGAGAACCCAGAGAGATAGCGAGAACCCAGAGAGACAGAGAGAGACAGAGAGACAGAGAGGCAGACAGCCAGAGAGACAGAGAGAGACAGAGAGACAGAGAGGCAGACAGCCAGAGAGACAGAGAGAGAGAGAGACAGAGACCCAAACCCAAACCCAAACCCAAACCAAACCCAAACCAAACCCAGAGAGACAGAGAGAGACAGAGAGAGAGATAGAGAGAGAGACAAAGACCCAAACCAAACCCAAACCGAACCCAAACCCAAACCAAGCCCAGAGGCAGAGAGAACCCAGAGAGACAGAGAGAACCCAGAGAGACAGAGAGAGAGAGACAGAGACCCAAACCAAACCCAAACCAAGCCCAGAGGCAGAGAGAACCCAGGGAGACAGAGATAACCCAGAGAGACAGAGAGAGACAGAGAGACAGAGAGGCAGACAGCCAGAGATACAGAGAGAGAGACAGAGACCCAAACCCAAACCCAAACCAAACCCAAACCAAGCCCAGAGGCAGAGAAAACCCGGAGAGACAGAGAGAACCCAGAGAGACAGAGAGAGAGATAGAGAGACAGAGACCCAAACCAAACCCAAACCCAAACCCAAACCCAAACCCAAACCCAAACCAAGCCCAAACCCAAACCAAACCCGAACCAAAACCCAAACCCAAACCAAGCCCAGAGGCAGAGAGAACCCAGAGAGACAGAGAGAGACAGAGAGAGAGATAGAGAGAGAGACAAAGACCCAAACCAAACCCAAACCAAACCCAAACCCAAACCAAACCAAACCCTAACCAAACCCAAACCCAAACCAAACCAAACCCAGAGAGACAGAGAGACAGACATCCAGAGAGAGAGAGAGAGAGAGAGAGAGAGAGACAGAGAGACAGAAAGAGACCCATACCAAACCAAACCCAAACCCAAACCAAACCCAAACCCAAACCAAACCAAACCCAAACCAAACCCAAACCATACCAAACCAAACCCAAACCCAAACCAAACCCAAACCAAACCCAAACCCAAACCAAACCCAGAGGCAGAGAGAACCCAGAGAGACGGAGAGAGACAGAGAGTGAGAGACAGAGACCCAAACCAAACCCAAACCAAACCCAAACCCAAACCAAACCCAAACCAAACCAAACCCAAACCCAAACCAAACCCAAACCCAAACCAAACCAAACCAAACCCAAACCCAAACCAAACCCAAACCCAAACCAAGTCAAGAGGCAGAGAGAACCCAGAGAGACAGAGACCCAAACCCAAACCCAAACCCAAACCAAACCAAACCCAAACCAAACCCAAACCAAACCAAACCAAACCCGAACCAAAACAAACCCAGAGAGACAGAGAGACAGACATCCAGAGAGAGAGAGAGAGAGAGAGAGAGAGAGAGAGACAGAGAGACAGAAAGAGACCCATACCAAACCAAACCCAAACCCAAACCAAACCCAAACCAAACCCAAGCCCAAACCAAACCCAGAGGCAGAGAGAACCCAGAGAGACGGAGAGAGACAGAGAGTGAGAGACAGAGACCCAAAGCAAACCAAACCAATCCCAAACCAAGCCCAGAGGCAGAGAGAACCCAGAGAGACAGAGAGAGAGAGAGAGACAGAGACCCAAACCCAAACCCAAACCAAACCCAAACCAAGCCCAGAGGCAGAGAGAACCCAGAGAGACAGAGATAGCCCAGAGATAACCCAGAGAGACAGAGAGACAGAAAGGCAGACAGCCAGAGAGACAGAGAGAGAGAGAGACAGAGACCCAAACCCAAACCCAAACCAAACCCGAACCCAAACCCAAACCAAACCCAGAGGCAGAGAGAGACAGAGAGACAGAGAGACAGACAGCCAGAGACAGAGAGAGACAGAGAGACAGAGAGACAGACAGCCAGAGACAGAGAGAGACAGAGAGACAGAGAGACAGACAGCCAGAGACAGAGAGAGACAGAGAGAAACAGAGAGACAGACAGCCAGAGACAGAGAGAGACAGAGAGAGACAGAGAGACAGAGAGAGAACCAAACCAAACCCAAACCCAAACCCAAACCCAAACCAAACCCAAACCAAACCCAAACCAAACCAAACCCAGAGAGACAGAGAGACAGACATCCAGAGAGAGAGAGAGAGACAGAGAGTCAGAAAGAGACCCATACCCAACCGAACCCAAACCAAACCAAACCCAAACCCAAACCAAACCAAACCAATCCCAAACCAAGCCCCGAGGCAGAGAGAACCCAGAGAGACAGAGAGAGAGAGAGAGACAGAGACCCAAACCCAAACCCAAACCAAGCCCAGAGGCAGAGAGAACCCAGAGAGATAGAGAGAACCCAGAGAGACAGAGAGAGAGAGAGACAGAGACCCAAACCAAACCCAAACCAAGCCCAGAGGCAGAGAGAACCCAGAGAGACAGAGATAACCCAGAGAGACAGAGAGAGACAGAGAGACAGAGAGGCAGACAGCCAGAGAGACAGAGAGAGAGAGAGACAGACACCCAAACCCAAACCAAACCCAAACCCAAACCAAACCCAAACCAAACCCAAACCCAAACCAAACCAAACCCAAACCAAACCGAAACCAAACCCAAACCAAGCCCAGAGGCAGAGAGAACCCAGAGAGACAGAGAGAACTCAGAGAGACAGAGAGAGAGACAGAGACCCAAACCAAACCCAAACCAAGCCCAGAGGCAGAGAGAACCCAGAGAGATAGAGATAACCCAGAGAGACAGAGAGAGACAGAGAGACAGAGAGGCAGACAGCCAGAGAGACAGAGAGAGAGAGAGACAGAGACCCAAACCCAAACCCAAACCCAAACCAAACCCAAACCAAACCCAGAGAGACAGAGAGAGACAGAGAGAGAGATAGAGAGAGAGACAAAGACCCAAACCAAACCCAAACCGAACCCAAACCCAAACCAAGCCCAGAGGCAGAGAGAACCCAGAGAGACAGAGAGAACCCAGAGAGACAGAGAGAGAGAGACAGAGACCCAAACCAAACCCAAACCAAGCCCAGAGGCAGAGAGAACCCAGGGAGACAGAGATAACCCAGAGAGACAGAGAGAGACAGAGAGACAGAGAGGCAGACAGCCAGAGAGACAGAGAGAGAGACAGAGACCCAAACCCAAACCCAAACCAAACCCAAACCAAGCCCAGAGGCAGAGAAAACCCGGAGAGACAGAGAGAACCCAGAGAGACAGAGAGAGAGATAGAGAGACAGAGACCCAAACCAAACCCAAACCCAAACCCAAACCCAAACCCAAACCCAAACCAAGCCCAAACCCAAACCAAACCCGAACCAAAACCCAAACCCAAACCAAGCCCAGAGGCAGAGAAAACCCGGAGAGACAGAGAGAACCCAGAGAGACAGAGAGAGAGAGAGAGACAGAGACCCAAACCCAAACCCAAACCAAACCCAAACCAAGCCCAGAGGCAGAGAGAACCCAGAGAGACAGAGATAACCCAGAGATAACCCAGAGAGACAGAGAGACAGAAAGGCAGACAGCCAGAGAGACAGAGAGAGAGAGAGACAGAGACCCAAACCCAAACCCAAACCAAATCCAAACCTAACCAAACCTAAACCAAACCAAACCCAAACCAAACCCAAACCAAACCAAACCAAACCCAAACCAAACCAAACCCAAACCAAGCCCAGAGACAGAGAGAACCCAAAGAGATAGAGAGAACCCAGAGAGACAGAGAGAGAGAGACAGAGACACAAACCAAACCCAAACCAAGCCCAGAGGTAGAGACAACCCAGAGAGACAGAGATAACCCAGAGAGACAGAGAGAGACAGAGAGACAGAGAGGCAGACAGCCAGAGAGACAGAGAGAGAGAGAGACAGAGACCCAAACCCAAACCAAACCCAAACCCAAACCAAACCCAAACCGAACCCAAACCCAAACCAAACCAAACCCAAACCAAACCGAAACCAAACCCAAACCAAGCCCAGAGGCAGAGAGAACCCAGAGAGACAGAGAGAACCCAGAGAGACAGAGACAGCCCAGAGAGACAGAGAGAGAGACAGAGACCCAAACCAAACCCAAACCAAGCCCAGAGGCAGAGAGAACCTAGAGAGACAGAGATAACCCAGAGAGACAGAGAGAGACAGAGAGACAGAGAGGCAGACAGCCAGAGAGACAGAGAGAGAGAGAGAGAGACAGAGACCCAAACCCAAACCAAACCCAAACCAAACCCAGAGAGACAGAGAGAGACAGAGAGAGAGATAGAGAGAGAGACAAAGACCCAAACCAAACCCAAACCAAACCCAAACCCAAACCAAGCCCAGAGGCAGAGAGAACCCAGAGAGACAGAGAGAACCCAAAGAGACAGAGAGAGAGAGACAGAGGCCCAAACCAAACCCAAACCAAGCCCAGAGGCAGAGAGAACCCAGAGAGACAGAGATAACCCAGAGAGACAGAGAGAGACAGAGAGACAGAGAGGCAGACAGCCAGAGAGACAGAGAGAGAGACAGAGACCCAAACCCAAACCCAAACCAAACCCAAACCAAGCCCAGAGGCAGAGAGAACCCGGAGAGACAGAGAGAACCCAGAGAGGCAGAGAGAACCGAGAGAGACAGAGAGAGAGAGACAGAGACCCAAACCCAAACCCAAACCAAACCCAAACCAAGCCCAGAGGCAGAGAGAACCCAGAGAGACAGAGAGAACCCAGAGAGACAGAGAGAGAGACTGAGACCCAAACCAAACCCAAACCAAGCCCAGAGGCAGATAGAATCCAGAGAGACAGAGATAACCCAGAGAGACAGAGAGAGACAGAGAGACAGAGAGGCAGACAGCCAGAGAGACAGAGAGAGAGAGACACAGAGACCCAAACCCAAACCCAAACCAAACCCAAACCAAACCCAGAGAGACAGAGAGAGACAGAGAGAGAGATAGAGAGAGAGACAAAGACCCAAACCAAACCCAAACCAAACCCAAACCCAAACCAAGCCCAGAGGCAGAGAGAACCCAGAGAGACAGAGAGAGAGAGACAGAGACCCAAACCAAACCCAAACCAAGCCCAGAGGCAGAGAGAACCCAGAGAGACAGAGATAACCCAGAGATAACTCAGAGAGACAGAGAGACAGAAAGGCAGACAGCCAGAGAGACAGCGAGAGAGAGAGACAGAGACCCAAACCCAAACCCAAACCAAACCCAAACCTAACCAAACCTAAACCAAACCAAACCCAAACCAAACCCAAACCAAACCAAACCAAACCCAAACCAAACCCAAACCAAACCAAACCCAGAGAGACAGAGAGACAGACATCCAGAGAGAGAGAGAGAGAGAGAGAGAGACAGAGAGACAGAAAGAGACCCATACCAAACCAAACCCAAACCCAAACCGAACCCAAACCAAACCCAAACCCAAACCAAACCAAACCCAAACCAAACCCAGAGGCAGAGAGAACCCAGAGAGACAGAGAGAGACAGAGAGTGAGAGACAGAGACCCAAACCAAACCCAAACCAAACCAAACCAAACCCAAACCAAACCCAAACCCAAACCAAACCAAACCAAACCCAAACCCAAACCAAACCAATCCCAAACCAAGCCCAGAGGCAGAGAGAACCCAGAGAGACAGAGAGAGAGAGAGAGAGACAGAGACGCAAACCAAACCCAAACCAAACCAAACCCAAACCAAACCAAACCCAAACCAAACAAAACCCAAACCAAACCCAAACCAAACCCAAACCAAACCCAAACCCAAACCCAGAGAGACAGAGAGAGACAGAGAGTGAGAGACAGAGACCCAAACCAGACCCAAACCAAACCAAACCCAAACCAAAACCAAACCCAAACCAAACCAAACCCAAACCCAAACCAAACCCAAACCCAAAGCAAACCAAACCAATCCCAAACCAAGCCCAGAGGCAGAGAGAACCCAGAGAGACAGAGAGAGAGAGAGAGAGACAGAGACCCAAACCCAAACCCAAACCAAACCCAAACCAAGCCCAGAGGCAGAGAGAACCCAGAGAGACAGAGATAACCCAGAGAGACAGAGAGAGACAGAGAGACAGAGAGGCAGACAGCCAGAGAGACAGAGAGAGAGACAGAGACCCAAACCAAACCCAAACCCAAACCCAAACCCAAACCCAAACCAAGCCCAAACCCAAACCAAACCCGAACCCAAACCCAAACCAAACCCAGAGACAGAGAGAGACAGAGAGACAGAGAGACAGACAGCCAGAGACAGAGAGAGACAGAGAGAGACAGAGAGACAGAGAGACAGACAGCCAGAGACAGAGAGAGACAGAGAGACAGAGAGACAGACAGCCAGAGACAGAGAGAGACAGAGAGAGACAGAGAGACAGAGAGAGAACCAAACCAAACCCAAACCCAAACCCAAACACAAACCAAACCCAAACCAAACCCGAACCAAACCAAACCCAGAGAGACAGAGAGACAGACATCCAGAGAGAGAGAGAGAGACAGAGAGACAGAAAGAGACCCATACCCAACCAAACCCAAACCAAACCAAACCCAAACCCAAACCAAACCCAAACCCAAACCAAACCAAACCAATCCCAAACCAAGCCCAGAGGCAGAGAGAACCCAGAGAGACAGAGAGAGAGAGAGAGACCGAGACCCAAACCCAAACCCAAACCCAAACCAAACCCAAACCAAGCCCAGAGGCAGAGAGAACCCAAAGAGATAGAGAGAACCCAGAGAGACAGAGAGAGAGAGACAGACAGAGAGGCAGACAGCCAGAGAGACAGAGAGAGAGAGAGACAGAGACCCAAACCCAAACCAAACCCAAACCCAAACCAAACCCAAACCGAACCCAAACCCAAACCAAACCAAACCCAAACCAAACCGAAACCAAACCCAAACCAAGCCCAGAGGCAGAGAGAACCCAGAGAGACAGAGAGAACCCAGAGAGACAGAGACAACCCAGAGAGACAGAGAGAGAGACAGAGACCCAAACCAAACCCAAACCAAGCCCAGAGGCAGAGAGAACCCAGAGAGACAGAGATAACCCAGAGAGACAGAGAGAGACAGAGAGACAGAGAGGCAGACAGCCAGAGAGACAGAGACAGAGAGAGAGACAGAGACCCAAACCCAAACCCAAACCCAAACCAAACCCAAACCAAACCCAGAGAGACAGAGAGAGACAGAGAGAGAGATAGAGAGAGAGACAAAGACCCAAACCAAACCCAAACCAAACCCAAACCCAAACCAAGCCCAGAGGCAGAGAGAGCCCAGAGAGACAGAGAGAGAGAGACAGAGGCCCAAACCAAACCCAAACCAAGCCCAGAGGCAGAGAGAACCCAGCGAGACAGAGATAACCCAGAGAGACAGAGAGACAGAGAGGCAGACAGCCAGAGAGACAGAGAGAGAGACAGAGACCCAAACCCAAACCCAAACCAAACCCAAACCAAGCCCAGAGGCAGAGAGAACCCGGAGAGACAGAGAGAACCCAGAGAGGCAGAGAGAACCGAGAGAGACAGAGAGAGAGAGACAGAGACCCAAACCCAAACCCAAACCAAACCCAAACCAAGCCCAGAGGCAGAGAGAACCCAGAGAGACAGAGAGAACCCAGAGAGACAGAGAGAGAGACAGAGACCCAAACCAAACCCAAACCAAGCCCAGAGGCAGATAGAATCCAGAGAGACAGAGATAACCCAGAGAGACAGAGAGAGACAGAGAGACAGAGAGGCAGACAGCCAGAGAGACAGAGAGAGAGAGACACAGAGACCCAAACCCAAACCCAAACCAAACCCAAACCAAACCCAGAGAGACAGAGAGAGAGACAGAGAGAGAGATAGAGAGAGAGACAAAGACCCAAACCAAACCCAAACCAAACCCAAACCCAAACCAAGCCCAGAGGCAGAGAGAACCCAGAGAGACAGAGAGAACCCAGAGAGACAGAGAGAGAGAGACAGAGACCCAAACCAAACCCAAACCAAGCCCAGAGGCAGAGAGAACCCAGAGAGACAGAGATAACCCAGAGAGACAGAGAGAGACAGAGAGACAGAGAGGCAGACAGCCAGAGAGACAGAGAGAGAGACAGAGACCCAAACCAAACCCAAACCCAAACCCAAACCCAAACCCAAACCAAGCCCAAACCCAAACCAAACCCGAACCCAAACCCAAACCAAACCCAGAGACAGAGAGAGACAGAGAGACAGAGAGACAGACAGCCAGAGACAGAGAGAGACAGAGAGAGACAGAGAGACAGAGAGACAGACAGCCAGAGACAGAGAGAGACAGAGAGACAGAGAGACAGGCAGCCAGAGACAGAGAGAGATAGAGAGAAACAGAGAGACAGAGAGACAGACAGCCAGAGACAGAGAGAGACAGAGAGAGACAGAGAGACAGAGAGAGAACCAAACCAAACCCAAACCCAAACCCAAACCCAAACCAAACCCAAACCAAACCCGAACCAAACCAAACCCAGAGAGACAGAGAGACAGACATCCAGAGAGAGAGAGAGAGACAGAGAGACAGAAAGAGACCCATACCCAACCAAACCCAAACCAAACCAAACCCAAACCCAAACCAAACCCAAACCCAAACCAAACCAAACCAATCCCAAACCAAGCCCAGAGGCAGAGAGAACCCAGAGAGACAGAGAGAGAGAGAGAGACCGAGACCCAAACCCAAACCCAAACCCAAACCAAACCCAAACCAAGCCCAGAGGCAGAGAGAACCCAAAGAGATAGAGAGAACCCAGAGAGACAGAGAGAGAGAGACAGACAGAGAGGCAGACAGCCAGAGAGACAGAGAGAGAGAGAGACAGAGACCCAAACCCAAACCAAACCCAAACCCAAACCAAACCCAAACCGAACCCAAACCCAAACCAAACCAAACCCAAACCAAACCGAAACCAAACCCAAACCAAGCCCAGAGGCAGAGAGAACCCAGAGAGACAGAGAGAACCCAGAGAGACAGAGACAACCCAGAGAGACAGAGAGAGAGACAGAGACCCAAACCAAACCCAAACCAAGCCCAGAGGCAGAGAGAACCCAGAGAGACAGAGATAACCCAGAGAGACAGAGAGAGACAGAGAGACAGAGAGGCAGACAGCCAGAGAGACAGAGACAGAGAGAGAGACAGAGACCCAAACCCAAACCCAAACCCAAACCAAACCCAAACCAAACCCAGAGAGACAGAGAGAGACAGAGAGAGAGATAGAGAGAGAGACAAAGACCCAAACCAAACCCAAACCAAACCTAAACCCAAACCAAGCCCAGAGGCAGAGAGAGCCCAGAGAGACAGAGAGAGAGAGACAGAGGCCCAAACCAAACCCAAACCAAGCCCAGAGGCAGAGAGAACCCAGCGAGACAGAGATAACCCAGAGAGACAGAGAGACAGAGAGGCAGACAGCCAGAGAGACAGAGAGAGAGACAGAGACCCAAACCCAAACCCAAACCAAACCCAAACCAAGCCCAGAGGCAGAGAGAACCCGGAGAGACAGAGAGAACCCAGAGAGGCAGAGAGAACCGAGAGAGACAGAGAGAGAGAGACAGAGACCCAAACCCAAACCCAAACCAAACCCAAACCAAGCCCAGAGGCAGAGAGAACCCAGAGAGACAGAGAGAACCCAGAGAGACAGAGAGAGAGACAGAGACCCAAACCAAACCCAAACCAAGCCCAGAGGCAGATAGAATCCAGAGAGACAGAGATAACCCAGGGAGACAGAGAGAGACAGAGAGACAGAGAGGCAGACAGCCAGAGAGACAGAGAGAGAGAGACACAGAGACCCAAACCCAAACCCAAACCAAACCCAAACCAAACCCAGAGAGACAGAGAGAGAGACAGAGAGAGAGATAGAGAGAGAGACAAAGACCCAAACCAAACCCAAACCAAACCCAAACCCAAACCAAGCCCAGAGGCAGAGAGAACCCAGAGAGACAGAGAGAACCCAGAGAGACAGAGAGAGAGAGACAGAGACCCAAACCAAACCCAAACCAAGCCCAGAGGCAGAGAGAACCCAGAGAGACAGAGATAACCCAGAGAGACAGAGAGAGACAGAGAGACAGAGAGGCAGACAGCCAGAGAGACAGAGAGAGAGAGACACAGAGACCCAAACCCAAACCCAAACCAAACCCAAACCAAACCCAGAGAGACAGAGAGAGACAGAGAGAGAGATAGAGAGAGAGACAAAGACCCAAACCAAACCCAAATCAAACCCAAACCCAAACCAAGCCCAGAGGCAGAGAGAACCCAGAGAGACAGAGAGAACCTAGAGAGACAGAGAGAGAGAAACAGAGACCCAAACCAAACCCAAACCAAGCCCAGAGGCAGAGAGAACCCAGAGAGACAGAGATAACCCAGAGAGACAGAGAGAGACAGAGAGACAGAGAGGCAGACAGCCAGAGAGACAGAGAGAGAGACAGAGACCCAAACCCAAACCCAAACCAAACCCAAACCAAGCCCAGAGGCAGAGAGAACCCGGAGAGACAGAGAGAACCCAGAGAGACAGAGAGAGAGATAGAGAGACAGAGACCCAAACCAAACCAAACCCAAACCCAAACCCAAACCCAAACCCAAACCAAGCCCAAACCCAAACCAAACCCGAACCCAAACCCAAACCAAACCCAGAGGCAGAGAGAGACAGAGAGACAGAGAGACAGACAGCCAGAGACAGAGAGAGACAGAGAGACAGAGAGACAGACAGCCAGAGACAGAGAGAGACAGAGAGACAGAGAGACAGACAGCCAGAGACAGAGAGAGACAGAGAGAAACAGAGAGACAGACAGCCAGAGACAGAGAGAGACAGAGAGAGACAGAGAGACAGAGAGAGAACCAAACCAAACCCAAACCCAAACCCAAACCCAAACCAAACCCAAACCAAACCCAAACCAAACCTAACCCAGAGAGACAGAGAGACAGACATCCAGAGAGAGAGAGAGAGACAGAGAGACAGAAAGAGACCCATACCCAACCGAACCCAAACCAAACCAAACCCAAACCCAAACCAAACCAAACCAATCCCAAACCAAGCCCCGAGGCAGAGAGAACCCAGAGAGACAGAGAGAGAGAGAGACAGAGACCCAAACCCAAACCCAAACCAAGCCCAGAGGCAGAGAGAACCCAGAGAGATAGAGAGAACCCAGAGAGACAGAGAGAGAGAGAGACAGAGACCCAAACCAAACCCAAACCAAGCCCAGAGGCAGAGAGAACCCAGAGAGACAGAGATAACCCAGAGAGACAGAGAGAGACAGAGAGACAGAGAGGCAGACAGCCAGAGAGACAGAGAGAGAGAGAGACAGACACCCAAACCCAAACCAAACCCAAACCCAAACCAAACCCAAACCAAACCCAAACCCAAACCAAACCAAACCCAAACCAAACCGAAACCAAACCCAAACCAAGCCCAGAGGCAGAGAGAACCCAGAGAGACAGAGAGAACTCAGAGAGACAGAGAGAGAGACAGAGACCCAAACCAAACCCAAACCAAGCCCAGAGGCAGAGAGAACCCAGAGAGATAGAGATAACCCAGAGAGACAGAGAGAGACAGAGAGACAGAGAGGCAGACAGCCAGGGAGACAGAGAGAGAGAGAGACAGAGACCCAAACTCAAACCCAAACCCAAACCAAACCCAAACCAAACCCAGAGAGACAGAGAGAGACAGAGAGAGAGATAGAGAGAGAGACAAAGACCCAAACCAAACCCAAACCAAACCCAAACCCAAACCAAGCCCAGAGGCAGAGAGAACCCAGAGAGACAGAGAGAGAGAGACAGAGACCCAAACCAAACCCAAACCCAAACCCAAACCCAAACCCAAACCCAAACCAAGCCCAAACCCAAACCAAACCCGAACCAAAACCCAAACCAAACCCAGAGACAGAGAGAGACAGAGAGACAGACAGACAGACAGCCAGAGACAGAAAGAGACAGAGAGACAGAGAGACAGACAGCCAGAGACAGAGAGAGACAGAGAGAAACAGAGAGACAGAGAGACAGACAGCCAGAGACAGAGACAGACAGAGAGAGACAGAGAGACAGAGAGAGAACCAAACGAAACCCAAACCCAAACCCAAACCCAAACCAAACCCAAACCAAACCCGAACCAAACCAAACCCAGAGAGATAGAGAGACAGACATCCAGAGAGAGAGAGAGAGACAGAGAGACAGAAAGAGACCCATACCCAACCAAACCCAAACCAAACCAAACCCAAACCCAAACCAAACCAAACCAATCCCAAACCAAGCCCAGAGGCAGAGAGAACCCAGAGAGACAGAGAGAGAGAGAGAGAGACAGAGACCCAAACCCAAACCCAAACCCAAACCAAACCCAAACCAAGCCCAGAGACAGAGAGAACCCAAAGAGATAGAGAGAACCCAGAGAGACAGAGAGAGAGAGACAGAGACACAAACCAAACCCAAACCAAGCACAGAGGCAGAGACAACCCAGAGAGACAGAGATAACCCAGAGAGACAGAGAGAGACAGAGAGACAGAGAGGCAGACAGCCAGAGAGACAGAGAGAGAGAGAGAGACAGAGACCCAAACCCAAACCAAACCCAAACCGAAACCAAACCCAAACCGAACCCAAACCCAAACCAAACCAAACCCAAACCAAACCGAAACCAAACCCAAACCAAGCCCAGAGGCAGAGAGAACCCAGGGAGACAGAGAGAACCCAGAGAGACAGAGACAGCCCAGAGAGACAGAGAGAGAGACAGAGACCCAAACCAAACCCAAACCAAGCCCAGAGGCAGAGAGAACCTAGAGAGACAGAGATAACCCAGAGAGACAGAGAGAGACAGAGAGACAGAGAGGCAGACAGCCAGAGAGACAGAGAGAGAGAGAGAGACAGAGACCCAAACCCAAACCCAAACCCAAACCAAACCCAAACCAAACCCAGAGAGACAGAGAGAGACAGAGAGAGAGATAGAGAGAGAGACAAAGACCCAAACCAAACCCAAACCAAACCCAAACCCAAACCAAGCCCAGAGGCAGAGAGAACCCAGAGAGACAGAGAGAACCCAAAGAGACAGCGAGAGAGAGACAGAGGCCCAAACCAAACCCAAACCAAGCCCAGAGGCAGAGAGAACCCAGAGAGACAGAGATAACCCAGAGAGACAGAGAGAGACAGAGAGACAGAGAGGCAGACAGCCAGAGAGACAGAGAGAGAGACAGAGACCCAAACCCAAACCCAAACCAAACCCAAACCAAGCCCAGAGGCAGAGAGAACCCAGAGAGACAGAGATAACCCAGAGAGACAGAGAGAGACAGAGAGACAGAGAGGCAGACAGCCAGAGAGACAGAGAGAGAGACAGAGACCCAAACCCAAACCCAAACCAAACCCAAACCAAGCCCAGAGGCAGAGAGAACCCGGAGAGACAGGGAGAACCCAGAGAGGCAGAGAGAACCGAGAGAGACAGAGAGAGAGAGACAGAGACCCAAACCCAAACCCAAACCAAACCCAAACCAAGCCCAGAGGCAGAGAGAACCCAGAGAGACAGAGAGAACCCAGAGAGACAGAGAGAGAGACAGAGACCCAAACCAAACCCAAACCAAGCCCAGAGGCAGATAGAATCCAGAGAGACAGAGATAACCCAGAGAGACAGAGAGAGACAGAGAGACAGAGAGGCAGACAGCCAGAGAGACAGAGAGAGAGAGACACAGAGACCCAAACCCAAACTCAAACCAAACCCAAACCAAACCCAGAGAGACAGAGAGAGACAGAGAGAGAGATAGAGAGAGAGACAAAGACCCAAACCAAACCCAAACCAAACCCAAACCCAAACCAAGCCCAGAGGCAGAGAGAACCCAGAGAGACAGAGAGAGAGAGACAGAGACCCAAACCAAACCCAAACCAAGCCCAGAGGCAGAGAGAACCCAGAGAGACAGAGATAACCCAGAGATAACCCAGAGAGACAGAGAGACAGAAAGGCAGACAGCCAGAGAGACAGAGAGAGAGAGAGACAGAGACCCAAACCCAAACCCAAACCAAACCCAAACCTAACCAAACCTAAACCAAACCAAACCCAAACCAAACCCAAACCAAACCAAACCAAACCCAAACCAAACCCAAACCAAACCAAACCCAGAGAGACAGAGAGACAGACATCCAGAGAGAGAGAGAGAGAGAGAGAGAGAGACAGAGAGACAGAAAGAGACCCATACCAAACCAAACCCAAACCCAAACCGAACCCAAACCAAACCCAAACCCAAACCAAACCAAACCCAAACCAAACCCAGAGGCAGAGAGAACCCAGAGAGACAGAGAGAGACAGAGAGTGAGAGACAGAGACCCAAACCAAACCCAAACCAAACCAAACCAGAACCCAAACCAAACCAAACCCAAACCAAACCCAAACCAAACCCAAACCCAAACCCAGAGAGACAGAGAGAGACAGAGAGTGAGAGACAGAGACCCAAACCAAACCCAAACCAAACCAAACCCAAACCAAAACCAAACCCAAACCAAACCAAACCCAAACCCAAACCAAACCCAAACCCAAAGCAAACCAAACCAATCCCAAACCAAGCCCAGAGGCAGAGAGAACCCAGAGAGACAGAGAGAGAGAGAGAGACAGAGACCCAAACCCAAACCCAAACCAAACCCAAACCAAGCCCAGAGGCAGAGAGAACCCAGAGAGACAGAGATAACCCAGAGATAACCCAGAGAGACAGAGAGACAGAAAGGCAGACAGCCAGAGAGACAGAGAGAGAGAGAGACAGAGACCCAAACCCAAACCCAAACCAAACCCAAACCTAACCAAACCTAAACCAAACCAAACCCAAACCAAACCCAAACCAAACCAAACCAAACCCAAACCAAACCAAACCCAAACCAAGCCCAGAGACAGAGAGAACCCAAAGAGATAGAGAGAACCCAGAGAGACAGAGAGAGAGAGACAGAGACACAAACCAAACCCAAACCAAGCCCAGAGGTAGAGACAACCCAGAGAGACAGAGATAACCCAGAGAGACAGAGAGAGACAGAGAGACAGAGAGGGAGACAGCCAGAGAGACAGAGAGAGAGAGAGAGAGAGACAGAGACCCAAACCCAAACCAAACCCAAACCCAAACCAAACCCAAACCGAACCCAAACCCAAACCAAACCAAACCCAAACCAAACCGAAACCAAACCCAAACCAAGCCCAGAGGCAGAGAGAACCCAGAGAGACAGAGAGAACCCAGAGAGACAGAGACAGCCCAGAGAGACAGAGAGAGAGACAGAGACCCAAACCAAACCCAAACCAAGCCCAGAGGCAGAGAGAACCTAGAGAGACAGAGATAACCCAGAGAGACAGAGAGAGACAGAGAGACAGAGAGGCAGACAGCCAGAGAGACAGAGAGAGAGAGAGAGAGACAGAGACCCAAACCCAAACCCAAACCCAAACCAAACCCAAACCAAACCCAGAGAGACAGAGAGAGACAGAGAGAGAGATAGAGAGAGAGACAAAGACCCAAACCAAACCCAAACCAAACCCAAACCCAAACCAAGCCCAGAGGCAGAGAGAACCCAGAGAGACAGAGAGAACCCAAAGAGACAGAGAGAGAGAGACAGAGGCCCAAACCAAACCCAAACCAAGCCCAGAGGCAGAGAGAACCCAGAGAGACAGAGATAACCCAGAGAGACAGAGAGAGACAGAGAGACAGAGAAGCAGACAGCCAGAGAGACAGAGACAGAGACAGAGACCCAAACCCAAACCCAAACCAAACCCAAACCAAGCCCAGAGGCAGAGAGAACCCGGAGAGACAGAGAGAACCCAGAGAGGCAGAGAGAACCGAGAGAGACAGAGAGAGAGAGACAGAGACCCAAACCCAAACCCAAACCAAACCCAAACCAAGCCCAGAGGCAGAGAGAACCCAGAGAGACACAGAGAACCCAGAGAGACAGAGAGAGAGACAGAGACCCAAACCAAACCCAAACCAAGCCCAGAGGCAGATAGAATCCAGAGAGACAGAGATAACCCAGAGAGACAGAGAGAGACAGAGAGACAGAGAGGCAGACAGCCAGAGAGACAGAGAGAGAGAGACACAGAGACCCAAACCCAAACCCAAACCAAACCCAAACCAAACCCAGAGAGACAGAGAGAGACAGAGAGAGAGATAGAGAGAGAGACAAAGACCCAAACCAAACCCAAACCAAACCCAAACCCAAACCAAGCCCAGAGGCAGAGAGAACCCAGAGAGACAGAGAGAGAGAGACAGAGACCCAAACCAAACCCAAACCAAGCCCAGAGGCAGAGAGAACCCAGAGAGACAGAGATAACCCAGAGATAACCCAGAGAGACAGAGAGACAGAAAGGCAGACAGCCAGAGAGACAGAGAGAGAGAGAGACAGAGACCCAAACCCAAACCCAAACCAAACCCAAACCTAACCAAACCTAAACCAAACCAAACCCAAACCAAACCCAAACCAAACCAAACCAAACCCAAACCAAACCCAAACCAAACCAAACCCAGAGAGACAGAGAGACAGACATCCAGAGAGAGAGAGAGAGAGAGAGAGAGAGACAGAGAGACAGAAAGAGACCCATACCAAACCAAACCCAAACCCAAACCGAACCCAAACCAAACCCAAACCCAAACCAAACCAAACCCAAACCAAACCCAGAGGCAGAGAGAACCCAGAGAGACAGAGAGAGACAGAGAGTGAGAGACAGAGACCCAAACCAAACCCAAACCAAACCAAACCAGAACCCAAACCAAACCAAACCCAAACCAAACCCAAACCAAACCCAAACCCAAACCCAGAGAGACAGAGAGAGACAGAGAGTGAGAGACAGAGACCCAAACCAAACCCAAACCAAACCAAACCCAAACCAAAACCAAACCCAAAGCAAACCAAACCAATCCCAAACCAAGCCCAGAGGCAGAGAGAACCCAGAGAGACAGAGAGAGAGAGAGAGACAGAGACCCAAACCCAAACCCAAACCAAACCCAAACCAAGCCCAGAGGCAGAGAGAACCCAGAGAGACAGAGATAACCCAGAGATAACCCAGAGAGACAGAGAGACAGAAAGGCAGACAGCCAGAGAGACAGAGAGAGAGAGAGAGACAGAGACCCAAACCCAAACCCAAACCAAACCCAAACCTAACCAAACCTAAACCAAACCAAACCCAAACCAAACCCAAACCAAACCAAACCAAACCCAAACCAAACCAAACCCAAACCAAGCCCAGAGACAGAGAGAACCCAAAGAGATAGAGAGAACCCAGAGAGACAGAGAGAGAGAGACAGAGACACAAACCAAACCCAAACCAAGCACAGAGGCAGAGACAACCCAGAGAGACAGAGATAACCCAGAGAGACAGAGAGAGACAGAGAGACAGAGAGGCAGACAGCCAGAGAGACAGAGAGAGAGAGAGAGACAGAGACCCAAACCCAAACCAAACCCAAACCGAAACCAAACCCAAACCGAACCCAAACCCAAACCAAACCAAACCCAAACCAAACCGAAACCAAACCCAAACCAAGCCCAGAGGCAGAGAGAACCCAGGGAGACAGAGAGAACCCAGAGAGACAGAGACAGCCCAGAGAGACAGAGAGAGAGACAGAGACCCAAACCAAACCCAAACCAAGCCCAGAGGCAGAGAGAACCTAGAGAGACAGAGATAACCCAGAGAGACAGAGAGAGACAGAGAGACAGAGAGGCAGACAGCCAGAGAGACAGAGAGAGAGAGAGAGACAGAGACCCAAACCCAAACCCAAACCCAAACCAAACCCAAACCAAACCCAGAGAGACAGAGAGAGACAGAGAGAGAGATAGAGAGAGAGACAAAGACCCAAACCAAACCCAAACCAAACCCAAACCCAAACCAAGCCCAGAGGCAGAGAGAACCCAGAGAGACAGAGAGAACCCAAAGAGACAGCGAGAGAGAGACAGAGGCCCAAACCAAACCCAAACCAAGCCCAGAGGCAGAGAGAACCCAGAGAGACAGAGATAACCCAGAGAGACAGAGAGAGACAGAGAGACAGAGAGGCAGACAGCCAGAGAGACAGAGAGAGAGACAGAGACCCAAACCCAAACCCAAACCAAACCCAAACCAAGCCCAGAGGCAGAGAGAACCCAGAGAGACAGAGATAACCCAGAGAGACAGAGAGAGACAGAGAGACAGAGAGGCAGACAGCCAGAGAGACAGAGAGAGAGACAGAGACCCAAACCCAAACCCAAACCAAACCCAAACCAAGCCCAGAGGCAGAGAGAACCCGGAGAGACAGGGAGAACCCAGAGAGGCAGAGAGAACCGAGAGAGACAGAGAGAGAGAGACAGAGACCCAAACCCAAACCCAAACCAAACCCAAACCAAGCCCAGAGGCAGAGAGAACCCAGAGAGACAGAGAGAACCCAGAGAGACAGAGAGAGAGACAGAGACCCAAACCAAACCCAAACCAAACCCAAACCAAACCAAACCAAACCCAAACCAAACCCAAACCAAACCAAACCCAGAGAGACAGAGAGACAGACATCCAGAGAGAGAGAGAGAGAGGGAGAGAGAGACAGAGAGACAGAAAGAGACCCATACCAAACCAAACCCAAACCCAAACCGAACCCAAACCAAACCCAAACCCAAACCAAACCAAACCCAAACCAAACCCAGAGGCAGAGAGAACCCAGAGAGACAGAGAGAGACAGAGAGTGAGAGACAGAGACCCAAACCAAACCCAAACCAAACCAAACCAGAACCCAAACCAAACCAAACCCAAACCAAACCCAAACCAAACCCAAACCCAAACCCAGAGAGACAGAGAGAGACAGAGAGTGAGAGACAGAGACCCAAACCAAACCCAAACCAAACCAAACCCAAACCAAAACCAAACCCAAACCAAACCAAACCCAAACCCAAACCAAACCCAAACCCAAAGCAAACCAAACCAATCCCAAACCAAGCCCAGAGGCAGAGAGAACCCAGAGAGACAGAGAGAGAGAGAGAGACAGAGACCCAAACCCAAACCCAAACCAAACCCAAACCAAGCCCAGAGGCAGAGAGAACCCAGAGAGACAGAGATAACCCAGAGATAACCCAGAGAGACAGAGAGACAGAAAGGCAGACAGCCAGAGAGACAGAGAGAGAGAGAGACAGAGACCCAAACCCAAACCCAAACCAAACCCAAACCTAACCAAACCTAAACCAAACCAAACCCAAACCAAACCCAAACCAAACCAAACCAAACCCAAACCAAACCAAACCCAAACCAAGCCCAGAGACAGAGAGAACCCAAAGAGATAGAGAGAACCCAGAGAGACAGAGAGAGAGAGACAGAGACACAAACCAAACCCAAACCAAGCCCAGAGGTAGAGACAACCCAGAGAGACAGAGATAACCCAGAGAGACAGAGAGAGACAGAGAGACAGAGAGGGAGACAGCCAGAGAGACAGAGAGAGAGAGAGAGAGAGACAGAGACCCAAACCCAAACCAAACCCAAACCCAAACCAAACCCAAACCGAACCCAAACCCAAACCAAACCAAACCCAAACCAAACCGAAACCAAACCCAAACCAAGCCCAGAGGCAGAGAGAACCCAGAGAGACAGAGAGAACCCAGAGAGACAGAGACAGCCCAGAGAGACAGAGAGAGAGACAGAGACCCAAACCAAACCCAAACCAAGCCCAGAGGCAGAGAGAACCTAGAGAGACAGAGATAACCCAGAGAGACAGAGAGAGACAGAGAGACAGAGAGGCAGACAGCCAGAGAGACAGAGAGAGAGAGAGAGAGACAGAGACCCAAACCCAAACCCAAACCCAAACCAAACCCAAACCAAACCCAGAGAGACAGAGAGAGACAGAGAGAGAGATAGAGAGAGAGACAAAGACCCAAACCAAACCCAAACCAAACCCAAACCCAAACCAAGCCCAGAGGCAGAGAGAACCCAGAGAGACAGAGAGAACCCAAAGAGACAGAGAGAGAGAGACAGAGGCCCAAACCAAACCCAAACCAAGCCCAGAGGCAGAGAGAACCCAGAGAGACAGAGATAACCCAGAGAGACAGAGAGAGACAGAGAGACAGAGAGGCAGACAGCCAGAGAGACAGAGACAGAGACAGAGACCCAAACCCAAACCCAAACCAAACCCAAACCAAGCCCAGAGGCAGAGAGAACCCGGAGAGACAGAGAGAACCCAGAGAGGCAGAGAGAACCGAGAGAGACAGAGAGAGAGAGACAGAGACCCAAACCCAAACCCAAACCAAACCCAAACCAAGCCCAGAGGCAGAGAGAACCCAGAGAGACACAGAGAACCCAGAGAGACAGAGAGAGAGACAGAGACCCAAACCAAACCCAAACCAAGCCCAGAGGCAGATAGAATCCAGAGAGACAGAGATAACCCAGAGAGACAGAGAGAGACAGAGAGACAGAGAGGCAGACAGCCAGAGAGACAGAGAGAGAGAGACACAGAGACCCAAACCCAAACCCAAACCAAACCCAAACCAAACCCAGAGAGACAGAGAGAGACAGAGAGAGAGATAGAGAGAGAGACAAAGACCCAAACCAAACCCAAACCAAACCCAAACCCAAACCAAGCCCAGAGGCAGAGAGAACCCAGAGAGACAGAGAGAGAGAGACAGAGACCCAAACCAAACCCAAACCAAGCCCAGAGGCAGAGAGAACCCAGAGAGACAGAGATAACCCAGAGATAACCCAGAGAGACAGAGAGACAGAAAGGCAGACAGCCAGAGAGACAGAGAGAGAGAGAGACAGAGACCCAAACCCAAACCCAAACCAAACCCAAACCTAACCAAACCTAAACCAAACCAAACCCAAACCAAACCCAAACCAAACCAAACCAAACCCAAACCAAACCCAAACCAAACCAAACCCAGAGAGACAGAGAGACAGACATCCAGAGAGAGAGAGAGAGAGAGAGAGAGAGAGACAGAGAGACAGAAAGAGACCCATACCAAACCAAACCCAAACCCAAACCGAACCCAAACCAAACCCAAACCCAAACCAAACCAAACCCAAACCAAACCCAGAGGCAGAGAGAACCCAGAGAGACAGAGAGAGACAGAGAGTGAGAGACAGAGACCCAAACCAAACCCAAACCAAACCAAACCAGAACCCAAACCAAACCAAACCCAAACCAAACCCAAACCAAACCCAAACCCAAACCCAGAGAGACAGAGAGAGACAGAGAGTGAGAGACAGAGACCCAAACCAAACCCAAACCAAACCAAACCCAAACCAAAACCAAACCCAAAGCAAACCAAACCAATCCCAAACCAAGCCCAGAGGCAGAGAGAACCCAGAGAGACAGAGAGAGAGAGAGAGACAGAGACCCAAACCCAAACCCAAACCAAACCCAAACCAAGCCCAGAGGCAGAGAGAACCCAGAGAGACAGAGATAACCCAGAGATAACCCAGAGAGACAGAGAGACAGAAAGGCAGACAGCCAGAGAGACAGAGAGAGAGAGAGACAGAGACCCAAACCCAAACCCAAACCAAACCCAAACCTAACCAAACCTAAACCAAACCAAACCCAAACCAAACCCAAACCAAACCAAACCAAACCCAAACCAAACCAAACCCAAACCAAGCCCAGAGACAGAGAGAACCCAAAGAGATAGAGAGAACCCAGAGAGACAGAGAGAGAGAGACAGAGACACAAACCAAACCCAAACCAAGCCCAGAGGTAGAGACAACCCAGAGAGACAGAGATAACCCAGAGAGACAGAGAGAGACAGAGAGACAGAGAGGGAGACAGCCAGAGAGACAGAGAGAGAGAGAGAGAGAGACAGAGACCCAAACCCAAACCAAACCCAAACCCAAACCAAACCCAAACCGAACCCAAACCCAAACCAAACCAAACCCAAACCAAACCGAAACCAAACCCAAACCAAGCCCAGAGGCAGAGAGAACCCAGAGAGACAGAGAGAACCCAGAGAGACAGAGACAGCCCAGAGAGACAGAGAGAGAGACAGAGACCCAAACCAAACCCAAACCAAGCCCAGAGGCAGAGAGAACCTAGAAAGACAGAGATAACCCAGAGAGACAGAGAGAGACAGAGAGACAGAGAGGCAGACAGCCAGAGAGACAGAGAGAGAGAGAGAGAGACAGAGACCCAAACCCAAACCCAAACCCAAACCAAACCCAAACCAAACCCAGAGAGACAGAGAGAGACAGAGAGAGAGATAGAGAGAGAGACAAAGACCCAAACCAAACCCAAACCAAACCCAAACCCAAACCAAGCCCAGAGGCAGAGAGAACCCAGAGAGACAGAGAGAACCCAAAGAGACAGAGAGAGAGAGACAGAGGCCCAAACCAAACCCAAACCAAGCCCAGAGGCAGAGAGAACCCGGAGAGACAGAGAGAACCCAGAGAGGCAGAGAGAACCGAGAGAGACAGAGAGAGAGAGACAGAGACCCAAACCCAAACCCAAACCAAACCCAAACCAAGCCCAGAGGCAGAGAGAACCCAGAGAGACACAGAGAACCCAGAGAGACAGAGAGAGAGACAGAGACCCAAACCAAACCCAAACCAAGCCCAGAGGCAGATAGAATCCAGAGAGACAGAGATAACCCAGAGAGACAGAGAGAGACAGAGAGACAGAGAGGCAGACAGCCAGAGAGACAGAGAGAGAGAGACACAGAGACCCAAACCCAAACCCAAACCAAACCCAAACCAAACCCAGAGAGACAGAGAGAGACAGAGAGAGAGATAGAGAGAGAGACAAAGACCCAAACCAAACCAAACCCAAACCAAACCCAGAGAGACAGAGAGAGACAGAGAGAGAGATAGAGAGAGAGACAAAGACCCAAACCAAACCCAAACCAAACCCAAACCCAAACCAAGCCCAGAGGCAGAGAGAACCCAGAGAGACAGAGAGAGAGAGACAGAGACCCAAACCAAACCCAAACCAAGCCCAGAGGCAGAGAGAACCCAGAGAGACAGAGATAACCCAGAGATAACCCAGAGAGACAGAGAGACAGAAAGGCAGACAGCCAGAGAGACAGAGAGAGAGAGAGACAGAGACCCAAACCCAAACCCAAACCAAACCCAAACCTAACCAAACCTAAACCAAACCAAACCCAAACCAAACCCAAACCAAACCAAACCAAACCCAAACCAAACCCAAACCAAACCAAACCCAGAGAGACAGAGAGACAGACATCCAGAGAGAGAGAGAGAGAGAGAGAGAGAGACAGAGAGACAGAAAGAGACCCATACCAAACCAAACCCAAACCCAAACCGAACCCAAACCAAACCCAAACCCAAACCAAACCAAACCCAAACCAAACCCAGAGGCAGAGAGAACCCAGAGAGACAGAGAGAGACAGAGAGTGAGAGACAGAGACCCAAACCAAACCCAAACCAAACCAAACCAAACCCAAACCAAACCCAAACCCAAACCAAACCAAACCAAACCCAAACCCAAACCAAACCAATCCCAAACCAAGCCCAGAGGCAGAGAGAACTCAGAGAGACAGAGAGAGACAGAGAGACAGAAAGAGACCCATACCAAACCAAACCCAAACCCAGACCAAACCAAACCCAAACCAAACCAAACCAAACCCAAACCAAACCCAAACCCAAACCAAACCAAACCCAAACCAAACCCAGAGGCAGAGAGAACCCAGAGAGACAGAGAGAGACAGAGAGTGAGAGACAGAGACCCAAACCAAACCCAAACCAAACCAAACCAAACCCAAACCAAACCCAAACCCAAACCAAACCAAACCAAACCCAAACCCAAACCAAACCAATCCCAAACCAAGCCCAGAGGCAGAGAGAACTCAGAGAGACAGAGAGAGAGAGAGAGACAGAGACGCAAACCAAACCCAAACCAAACCAAACCCAAACCAAACCAAACCCAAACCAAACAAAACCCAAACCAAACCCAAACCAAACCCAAACCAAACCCAAACCCAAACCCAGAGAGACAGAGAGAGACAGAGAGTGAGAGACAGAGACCCAAACCAAACCCAAACCAAACCAAACGCAAACCAAAACCAAACCCAAACCAAACCAAACCCAAACCCAAACCAAACCCAAACCCAAAGCAAACCAAACCAATCCCAAACCAAGCCCAGAGGCAGAGAGAACCCAGAGAGACAGAGAGAGAGAGAGAGACAGAGACCCAAACCCAAACCCAAACCAAACCCAAACCAAGCCCAGAGGCAGAGAGAACCCAGAGAGACAGAGATAACCCAGAGATAACCCAGAGAGACAGAGAGACAGAAAGGCAGACAGCCAGAGAGACAGAGAGAGAGAGAGACAGAGACCCAAACCCAAACCCAAACCAAACCCAAACCAAACCAAACCAAACCCAAACCAAACCCAAACCAAACCCAAACCAAACCCAAACCAAGCCCAGAGGCAGAGAGAACCCGGAGAGACAGGGAGAACCCAGAGAGGCAGAGAGAACCGAGAGAGACAGAGAGAGAGAGACAGAGACCCAAACCCAAACCCAAACCAAACCCAAACCAAACCCAGAGAGACAGAGAGAGACAGAGAGAGAGATAGAGAGAGAGACAAAGACCCAAACCAAACCCAAACCAAACCCAAACCCAAACCAAGCCCAGAGGCAGAGAGAACCCAGAGAGACAGAGAGAACCCAAAGAGACAGAGAGAGAGAGACAGAGGCCCAAACCAAACCCAAACCAAGCCCAGAGGCAGAGAGAACCCAGAGAGACAGAGATAACCCAGAGAGACAGAGAGAGACAGAGAGACAGAGAGGCAGACAGCCAGAGAGACAGAGACAGAGACAGAGACCCAAACCCAAACCCAAACCAAACCCAAACCAAGCCCAGAGGCAGAGAGAACCCGGAGAGACAGAGAGAACCCAGAGAGGCAGAGAGAACCGAGAGAGACAGAAAGAGAGAGACAGAGACCCAAACCCAAACCCAAACCAAACCCAAACCAAGCCCAGAGGCAGAGAGAACCCAGAGAGACACAGAGAACCCAGAGAGACAGAGAGAGAGACAGAGACCCAAACCAAACCCAAACCAAGCCCAGAGGCAGATAGAATCCAGAGAGACAGAGATAACCCAGAGAGACAGAGAGAGACAGAGAGACAGAGAGGCAGACAGCCAGAGAGACAGAGAGAGAGAGACACAGAGACCCAAACCCAAACCCAAACCAAACCCAAACCAAACCCAGAGAGACAGAGAGAGACAGAGAGAGAGATAGAGAGAGAGACAAAGACCCAAACCAAACCAAACCCAAACCAAACCCAGAGAGACAGAGAGAGACAGAGAGAGAGATAGAGAGAGAGACAAAGACCCAAACCAAACCCAAACCAAACCCAAACCCAAACCAAGCCCAGAGGCAGAGAGAACCCAGAGAGACAGAGAGAGAGAGACAGAGACCCAAACCAAACCCAAACCAAGCCCAGAGGCAGAGAGAACCCAGAGAGACAGAGATAACCCAGAGATAACCCAGAGAGACAGAGAGACAGAAAGGCAGACAGCCAGAGAGACAGAGAGAGAGAGAGACAGAGACCCAAACCCAAACCCAAACCAAACCCAAACCTAACCAAACCTAAACCAAACCAAACCCAAACCAAACCCAAACCAAACCAAACCAAACCCAAACCAAACCCAAACCAAACCAAACCCAGAGAGACAGAGAGACAGACATCCAGAGAGAGAGAGAGAGAGAGAGAGAGAGACAGAGAGACAGAAAGAGACCCATACCAAACCAAACCCAAACCCAAACCGAACCCAAACCAAACCCAAACCCAAACCAAACCAAACCCAAACCAAACCCAGAGGCAGAGAGAACCCAGAGAGACAGAGAGAGACAGAGAGTGAGAGACAGAGACCCAAACCAAACCCAAACCAAACCAAACCAGAACCCAAACCAAACCAAACCCAAACCCAAACCCAGAGAGACAGAGAGAGACAGAGAGTGAGAGACAGAGACCCAAACCAAACCCAAACCAAACCAAACCCAAACCAAAACCAAACCCAAAGCAAACCAAACCAATCCCAAACCAAGCCCAGAGGCAGAGAGAACCCAGAGAGACAGAGAGAGAGAGAGAGACAGAGACCCAAACCCAAACCCAAACCAAACCCAAACCAAGCCCAGAGGCAGAGAGAACCCAGAGAGACAGAGATAACCCAGAGATAACCCAGAGAGACAGAGAGACAGAAAGGCAGACAGCCAGAGAGACAGAGAGAGAGAGAGACAGAGACCCAAACCCAAACCCAAACCAAACCCAAACCTAACCAAACCTAAACCAAACCAAACCCAAACCAAACCCAAACCAAACCAAACCAAACCCAAACCAAACCAAACCCAAACCAAGCCCAGAGACAGAGAGAACCCAAAGAGATAGAGAGAACCCAGAGAGACAGAGAGAGAGAGACAGAGACACAAACCAAACCCAAACCAAGCCCAGAGGTAGAGACAACCCAGAGAGACAGAGATAACCCAGAGAGACAGAGAGAGACAGAGAGACAGAGAGGGAGACAGCCAGAGAGACAGAGAGAGAGAGAGAGAGAGACAGAGACCCAAACCCAAACCAAACCCAAACCCAAACCAAACCCAAACCGAACCCAAACCCAAACCAAACCAAACCCAAACCAAACCGAAACCAAACCCAAACCAAGCCCAGAGGCAGAGAGAACCCAGAGAGACAGAGAGAACCCAGAGAGACAGAGACAGCCCAGAGAGACAGAGAGAGAGACAGAGACCCAAACCAAACCCAAACCAAGCCCAGAGGCAGAGAGAACCTAGAGAGACAGAGATAACCCAGAGAGACAGAGAGAGACAGAGAGACAGAGAGGCAGACAGCCAGAGAGACAGAGAGAGAGAGAGAGAGACAGAGACCCAAACCCAAACCCAAACCCAAACCAAACCCAAACCGAACCCAGAGAGACAGAGAGAGACAGAGAGAGAGATAGAGAGAGAGACAAAGACCCAAACCAAACCCAAACCAAACCCAAACCCAAACCAAGCCCAGAGGCAGAGAGAACCCAGAGAGACAGAGAGAACCCAAAGAGACAGAGAGAGAGAGACAGAGGCCCAAACCAAACCCAAACCAAGCCCAGAGGCAGAGAGAACCCAGAGAGACAGAGATAACCCAGAGAGACAGAGAGAGACAGAGAGACAGAGAGGCAGACAGCCAGAGAGACAGAGACAGAGACAGAGACCCAAACCCAAACCCAAACCAAACCCAAACCAAGCCCAGAGGCAGAGAGAACCCGGAGAGACAGAGAGAACCCAGAGAGGCAGAGAGAACCGAGAGAGACAGAGAGAGAGAGACAGAGACCCAAACCCAAACCCAAACCAAACCCAAACCAAGCCCAGAGGCAGAGAGAACCCAGAGAGACACAGAGAACCCAGAGAGACAGAGAGAGAGACAGAGACCCAAACCAAACCCAAACCAAGCCCAGAGGCAGATAGAATCCAGAGAGACAGAGATAACCCAGAGAGACAGAGAGAGACAGAGAGACAGAGAGGCAGACAGCCAGAGAGACAGAGAGAGAGAGACACAGAGACCCAAACCCAAACCCAAACCAAACCCAAACCAAACCCAGAGAGACAGAGAGAGACAGAGAGAGAGATAGAGAGAGAGACAAAGACCCAAACCAAACCAAACCCAAACCAAACCCAGAGAGACAGAGAGAGACAGAGAGAGAGATAGAGAGAGAGACAAAGACCCAAACCAAACCCAAACCAAGCCCAGAGGCAGAGAGAACCCAGAGAGACAGAGAGAGAGAGACAGAGACCCAAACCAAACCCAAACCAAGCCCAGAGGCAGAGAGAACCCAGAGAGACAGAGATAACCCAGAGATAACCCAGAGAGACAGAGAGACAGAAAGGCAGACAGCCAGAGAGACAGAGAGAGAGAGAGACAGAGACCCAAACCCAAACCCAAACCAAACCCAAACCTAACCAAACCTAAACCAAACCAAACCCAAACCAAACCCAAACCAAACCAAACCAAACCCAAACCAAACCCAAACCAAACCAAACCCAGAGAGACAGAGAGACAGACATCCAGAGAGAGAGAGAGAGAGAGAGAGAGAGACAGAGAGACAGAAAGAGACCCATACCAAACCAAACCCAAACCCAAACCGAACCGAAACCAAACCCAAACCCAAACCAAACCAAACCCAAACCAAACCCAGAGGCAGAGAGAACCCAGAGAGACAGAGAGAGACAGAGAGTGAGAGACAGAGACCCAAACCAAACCCAAACCAAACCAAACCAGAACCCAAACCAAACCAAACCCAAACCAAACCCAAACCAAACCCAAACCCAAACCCAGAGAGACAGAGAGAGACAGAGAGTGAGAGACAGAGACCCAAACCAAACCCAAACCAAACCAAACCCAAACCAAAACCAAACCCAAACCAAACCAAACCCAAACCCAAACCCAAAGCAAACCAAACCAATCCCAAACCAAGCCCAGAGGCAGAGAGAACCCAGAGAGACAGAGAGAGAGAGAGAGACAGAGACCCAAACCCAAACCCAAACCAAACCCAAACCAAGCCCAGAGGCAGAGAGAACCCAGAGAGACAGAGATAACCCAGAGATAACCCAGAGAGACAGAGATAACCCAGAGATAACCCAGAGAGACAGAGAGACAGAAAGGCAGACAGCCAGAGAGACAGAGAGAGAGAGAGACAGAGACCCAAACCAAAACCCAAACCAAACCCAAACCTAACCAAACCTAAACCAAACCAAACCCAAACCAAACCCAAACCAAACCAAACCAAACCCAAACCAAACCAAACCCAAACCAAGCCCAGAGACAGAGAGAATCCAAAGAGATAGAGAGAACCCAGAGAGACAGAGAGAGAGAGACAGAGACACAAACCAAACCCAAACCAAGCCCAGAGGTAGAGACAACCCAGAGAGACAGAGATAACCCAGAGAGACAGAGAGAGACAGAGAGACAGAGAGGGAGACAGCCAGAGAGACAGAGAGAGAGAGAGAGAGAGACAGAGACCCAAACCCAAACCAAACCCAAACCCAAACCAAACCCAAACCGAACCCAAACCCAAACCAAACCAAACCCAAACCAAACCGAAACCAAACCCAAACCAAGCCCAGAGGCAGAGAGAACCCAGAGAGACAGAGAGAACCCAGAGAGACAGAGACAGCCCAGAGAGACAGAGAGAGAGACAGAGACCCAAACCAAACCCAAACCAAGCCCAGAGGCAGAGAGAACCTAGAGAGACAGAGATAACCCAGAGAGACAGAGAGAGACAGAGAGACAGAGAGGCAGACAGCCAGAGAGACAGAGAGAGAGAGAGAGAGACAGAGACCCAAACCCAAACCCAAACCCAAACCAAACCCAAACCAAACCCAGAGAGACAGAGAGAGACAGAGAGAGAGATAGAGAGAGAGACAAAGACCCAAACCAAACCCAAACCAAACCCAAACCCAAACCAAGCCCAGAGGCAGAGAGAACCCAGAGAGACAGAGAGAACCCAAAGAGACAGAGAGAGAGAGACAGAGGCCCAAACCAAACCCAAACCAAGCCCAGAAGCAGAGAGAACCCAGAGAGACAGAGATAACCCAGAGAGACAGAGAGAGACAGAGAGACAGAGAGGCAGACAGCCAGAGAGACAGAGACAGAGACAGAGACCCAAACCCAAACCCAAACCAAACCCAAACCAAGCCCAGAGGCAGAGAGAACCCGGAGAGACAGAGAGAACCCAGAGAGGCAGAGAGAACCGAGAGAGACAGAGAGAGAGAGACAGAGACCCAAACCCAAACCCAAACCAAACCCAAACCAAGCCCAGAGGCAGAGAGAACCCAGAGAGACACAGAGAACCCAGAGAGACAGAGAGAGAGACAGAGACCCAAACCAAACCCAAACCAAGCCCAGAGGCAGATAGAATCCAGAGAGACAGAGATAACCCAGAGAGACAGAGAGAGACAGAGAGACAGAGAGGCAGACAGCCAGAGAGACAGAGAGAGAGAGACACAGAGACCCAAACCCAAACCCAAACCAAACCCAAACCAAACCCAGAGAGACAGAGAGAGACAGAGAGAGAGATAGAGAGAGAGACAAAGACCCAAACCAAACCCAAACCAAACCCAAACCCAAACCAAGCCCAGAGGCAGAGAGAACCCAGAGAGACAGAGATAACCCAGAGATAACCCAGAGAGACAGAGAGACAGAAAGGCAGACAGCCAGAGAGACAGCGAGAGAGAGAGACAGAGACCCAAACCCAAACCCAAACCAAACCCAATCCTAACCAAACCTAAACCAAACCAAACCCAAACCAAACCCAAACCAAACCAAACCAAACCCAAACCAAACCCAAACCAAACCAAACCCAGAGAGACAGAGAGACAGACATCCAGAGAGAGAGAGAGAGAGAGAGAGAGAGACAGAGAGACAGAAAGAGACCCATACCAAACCAAACCCAAACCCAGACCAAACCAAACCCAAACCAAACCAAACCAAACCCAAACCAAACCCAAACCCAAACCAAACCAAACCCAAACCAAACCCAGAGGCAGAGAGAACCCAGAGAGACAGAGAGAGACAGAGAGTGAGAGACAGAGACCCAAACCAAACCCAAACCAAACCAAACCAAACCCAAACCAAACCCAAACCCAAACCAAACCAAACCAAACCCAAACCCAAACCAAACCAATCCCAAACCAAGCCCAGAGGCAGAGAGAACTCAGAGAGACAGAGAGAGAGAGAGAGACAGAGACGCAAACCAAACCCAAACCAAACCAAACCCAAACCAAACCAAACCCAAACCAAACAAAACCCAAACCAAACCCAAACCAAACCCAAACCAAACCCAAACCCAAACCCAGAGAGACAGAGAGAGACAGAGAGTGAGAGACAGAGACCCAAACCAAACCCAAACCAAACCAAACGCAAACCAAAACCAAACCCAAACCAAACCAAACCCAAACCCAAACCAAACCCAAACCCAAAGCAAACCAAACCAATCCCAAACCAAGCCCAGAGGCAGAGAGAACCCAGAGAGACAGAGAGAGAGAGAGAGACAGAGACCCAAACCCAAACCCAAACCAAACCCAAACCAAGCCCAGAGGCAGAGAGAACCCAGAGAGACAGAGATAACCCAGAGATAACCCAGAGAGACAGAGAGACAGAAAGGCAGACAGCCAGAGAGACAGAGAGAGAGAGAGACAGAGACCCAAACCCAAACCCAAACCAAACCCGAACCCAAACCCAAACCAAACCCAGAGGCAGAGAGAGACAGAGAGACAGAGAGACAGACAGCCAGAGACAGAGAGAGACAGAGAGACAGAGAGACAGACAGCCAGAGACAGAGAGAGACAGAGAGACAGAGAGACAGACAGCCAGAGACAGAGAGAGACAGAGAGAAACAGAGAGACAGACAGCCAGAGACAGAGAGAGACAGAGAGAGACAGAGAGACAGAGAGAGAACCAAACCAAACCCAAACCCAAACCCAAACCCAAACCGAACCCAAACCAAACCCAAACCAAACCAAACCCAGAGAGACAGAGAGACAGACATCCAGAGAGAGAGAGAGAGACAGAGAGACAGAAAGAGACCCATACCCAACCGAACCCAAACCAAACCAAACCCAAACCCAAACCAAACCAAACCAATCCCAAACCAAGCCCCGAGGCAGAGAGAACCCAGAGAGACAGAGAGAGAGAGAGAGACAGAGACCCAAACCCAAACCCAAACCAAGCCCAGAGGCAGAGAGAACCCAGAGAGATAGAGAGAACCCAGAGAGACAGAGAGAGAGAGAGACAGAGACCCAAACCAAACCCAAACCAAGCCCAGAGGCAGAGAGAACCCAGAGAGACAGAGATAACCCAGAGAGACAGAGAGAGACAGAGAGACAGAGAGGCAGACAGCCAGAGAGACAGAGAGAGAGAGAGACAGACACCCAAACCCAAACCAAACCCAAACCCAAACCAAACCCAAACCAAACCCAAACCCAAACCAAACCAAACCCAAACCAAACCGAAACCAAACCCAAACCAAGCCCAGAGGCAGAGAGAACCCAGAGAGACAGAGAGAACTCAGAGAGACAGAGAGAGAGACAGAGACCCAAACCAAACCCAAACCAAGCCCAGAGGCAGAGAGAACCCAGAGAGATAGAGATAACCCAGAGAGACAGAGAGAGACAGAGAGACAGAGAGGCAGACAGCCAGAGAGACAGAGAGAGAGAGAGACAGAGACCCAAACCCAAACCCAAACCCAAACCAAACCCAAACCAAACCCAGAGAGACAGAGAGAGACAGAGAGAGAGATAGAGAGAGAGACAAAGACCCAACCCAAACCGAACCCAAACCCAAACCAAGCCCAGAGGCAGAGAGAACCCAGAGAGACAGAGAGAGAGAGACAGAGACCCAAACCAAACCCAAACCAAGCCCAGAGGCAGAGAGAACCCAGGGAGACAGAGATAACCCAGAGAGACAGAGAGAGACAGAGAGACAGAGAGGCAGACAGCCAGAGAGACAGAGAGAGAGACAGAGACCCAAACCCAAACCCAAACCAAACCCAAACCAAGCCCAGAGGCAGAGAAAACCCGGAGAGACAGAGAGAACCCAGAGAGACAGAGAGAGAGATAGAGAGACAGAGACCCAAACCAAACCCAAACCCAAACCCAAACCCAAACCCAAACCCAAACCAAGCCCAAACCCAAACCAAACCCGAACCAAAACCCAAACCCAAACCAACCCCAGAGGCAGAGAAAACCCGGAGAGACAGAGAGAACCCAGAGAGACAGAGAGAGAGAGAGAGACAGAGACCCAAACCCAAACCCAAACCAAACCCAAACCAAGCCCAGAGGCAGAGAGAACCCAGAGAGACAGAGATAACCCAGAGATAACCCAGAGAGACAGAGAGACAGAAAGGCAGACAGCCAGAGAGACAGAGAGAGAGAGAGACAGAGACCCAAACCCAAACCCAAACCAAACCCAAACCTAACCAAACCTAAACCAAACCAAACCCAAACCAAACCCAAACCAAACCAAACCAAACCGAAACCAAACCAAACCCAAACCAAGCCCAGAGACAGAGAGAACCCAAAGAGATAGAGAGAACCCAGAGAGACAGAGAGAGAGAGACAGAGACACAAACCAAACCCAAACCAAGCCCAGAGGTAGAGACAACCCAGAGAGACAGAGATAACCCAGAGAGACAGAGAGAGACAGAGAGACAGAGAGGCAGACAGCCAGAGAGACAGAGAGAGAGAGAGACAGAGACCCAAACCCAAACCAAACCCAAACCCAAACCAAACCCAAACCGAACCCAAACCCAAACCAAACCAAACCCAAACCAAACCCAAACCAAACGAAACCCAGAGAGACAGAGAGACAGACATCCAGAGAGAGAGAGAGAGACAGAGAGACAGAAAGAGACCCATACCCAACCGAACCCAAACCAAACCAAACCCAAACCCAAACCAAACCAAACCAATCCCAAACCAAGCCCCGAGGCAGAGAGAACCCAGAGAGACAGAGAGAGAGAGAGAGACAGAGACCCAAACCCAAACCCAAACCAAGCCCAGAGGCAGAGAGAACCCAGAGAGATAGAGAGAACCCAGAGAGACAGAGAGAGAGAGAGACAGAGACCCAAACCAAACCCAAACCAAGCCCAGAGGCAGAGAGAACCCAGAGAGACAGAGATAACCCAGAGAGACAGAGAGAGACAGAGAGACAGAGAGGCAGACAGCCAGAGAGACAGAGAGAGAGAGAGACAGACACCCAAACCCAAACCAAACCCAAACCCAAACCAAACCCAAACCAAACCCAAACCCAAACCAAACCAAACCCAAACCAAACCGAAACCAAACCCAAACCAAGCCCAGAGGCAGAGAGAACCCAGAGAGACAGAGAGAACTCAGAGAGACAGAGAGAGAGACAGAGACCCAAACCAAACCCAAACCAAGCCCAGAGGCAGAGAGAACCCAGAGAGATAGAGATAACCCAGAGAGACAGAGAGAGACAGAGAGACAGAGAGGCAGACAGCCAGAGAGACAGAGAGAGAGAGAGACAGAGACCCAAACCCAAACCCAAACCCAAACCAAACCCAAACCAAACCCAGAGAGACAGAGAGAGACAGAGAGAGAGATAGAGAGAGAGACAAAGACCCAAACCAAACCCAAACCGAACCCAAACCCAAACCAAGACCAGAGGCAGAGAGAACCCAGAGAGACAGAGAGAACCCAGAGAGACAGAGAGAGAGAGACAGAGACCCAAACCAAACCCAAACCAAGCCCAGAGGCAGAGAGAACCCAGGGAGACAGAGATAACCCAGAGAGACAGAGAGAGACAGAGAGACAGAGAGGCAGACAGCCAGAGAGACAGAGAGAGAGACAGAGACCCAAACCCAAACCCAAACCAAACCCAAACCAAGCCCAGAGGCAGAGAAAACCCGGAGAGACAGAGAGAACCCAGAGAGACAGAGAGAGAGATAGAGAGACAGAGACCCAAACCAAACCCAAACCCAAACCCAAACCCAAACCCAAACCCAAACCAAGCCCAAACCCAAACCAAACCCGAACCAAAACCCAAACCCAAACCAAGCCCAGAGGCAGAGAAAACCCGGAGAGACAGAGAGAACCCAGAGAGACAGAGAGAGAGAGAGAGACAGAGACCCAAACCCAAACCCAAACCAAACCCAAACCAAGACCAGAGGCAGAGAGAACCCAGAGAGACAGAGATAACCCAGAGATAACCCAGAGAGACAGAGAGACAGAAAGGCAGACAGCCAGAGAGACAGAGAGAGAGAGAGACAGAGACCCAAACCCAAACCCAAACCAAACCCAAACCTAACCAAACCTAAACCAAACCAAACCCAAACCAAACCAAACCAAACCGAAACCAAACCAAACCCAAACCAAGCCCAGAGACAGAGAGAACCCAAAGAGAAAGAGAGAACCCAGAGAGACAGAGAGAGAGAGACAGAGACACAAACCAAACCCAAACCAAGCCCAGAGGTAGAGACAACCCAGAGAGACAGAGATAACCCAGAGAGACAGAGAGAGACAGAGAGACAGAGAGGCAGACAGCCAGAGAGACAGAGAGAGAGAGAGACAGAGACCCAAACCCAAACCCAAACCAAACCCAAACCAAGCCCAGAGGCAGAGAGAACCCAGAGAGACAGAGATAACCCAGAGATAACCCAGAGAGACAGAGAGACAGAAAGGCAGACAGCCAGAGAGACAGAGAGAGAGAGAGACAGAGACCCAAACCCAAACCCAAACCAAACCCGAACCCAAACCCAAACCAAACCCAGAGGCAGAGAGAGACAGAGAGACAGAGAGACAGACAGCCAGAGACAGAGAGAGACAGAGAGACAGAGAGACAGACAGCCAGAGACAGAGAGAGACAGAGAGACAGAGAGACAGACAGCCAGAGACAGAGAGAGACAGAGAGAAACAGAGAGACAGACAGCCAGAGACAGAGAGAGACAGAGAGAGACAGAGAGACAGAGAGAGAACCAAACCAAACCCAAACCCAAACCCAAACCCAAACCGAACCCAAACCAAACCCAAACCAAACCAAACCCAGAGAGACAGAGAGACAGACATCCAGAGAGAGAGAGAGAGACAGAGAGACAGAAAGAGACCCATACCCAACCGAACCCAAACCAAACCAAACCCAAACCCAAACCAAACCAAACCAATCCCAAACCAAGCCCCGAGGCAGAGAGAACCCAGAGAGACAGAGAGAGAGAGAGAGACAGAGACCCAAACCCAAACCCAAACCAAGCCCAGAGGCAGAGAGAACCCAGAGAGATAGAGAGAACCCAGAGAGACAGAGAGAGAGAGAGACAGAGACCCAAACCAAACCCAAACCAAGCCCAGAGGCAGAGAGAACCCAGAGAGACAGAGATAACCCAGAGAGACAGAGAGAGACAGAGAGACAGAGAGGCAGACAGCCAGAGAGACAGAGAGAGAGAGAGACAGACACCCAAACCCAAACCAAACCCAAACCCAAACCAAACCCAAACCAAACCCAAACCCAAACCAAACCAAACCCAAACCAAACCGAAACCAAACCCAAACCAAGCCCAGAGGCAGAGAGAACCCAGAGAGACAGAGAGAACTCAGAGAGACAGAGAGAGAGACAGAGACCCAAACCAAACCCAAACCAAGCCCAGAGGCAGAGAGAACCCAGAGAGATAGAGATAACCCAGAGAGACAGAGAGAGACAGAGAGACAGAGAGGCAGACAGCCAGAGAGACAGAGAGAGAGAGAGACAGAGACCCAAACCCAAACCCAAACCCAAACCAAACCCAAACCAAACCCAGAGAGACAGAGAGAGACAGAGAGAGAGATAGAGAGAGAGACAAAGACCCAACCCAAACCGAACCCAAACCCAAACCAAGCCCAGAGGCAGAGAGAACCCAGAGAGACAGAGAGAGAGAGAGACAGAGACCCAAACCAAACCCAAACCAAGCCCAGAGGCAGAGAGAACCCAGGGAGACAGAGATAACCCAGAGAGACAGAGAGAGACAGAGAGACAGAGAGGCAGACAGCCAGAGAGACAGAGAGAGAGACAGAGACCCAAACCCAAACCCAAACCAAACCCAAACCAAGCCCAGAGGCAGAGAAAACCCGGAGAGACAGAGAGAACCCAGAGAGACAGAGAGAGAGATAGAGAGACAGAGACCCAAACCAAACCCAAACCCAAACCCAAACCCAAACCCAAACCCAAACCAAGCCCAAACCCAAACCAAACCCGAACCAAAACCCAAACCCAAACCAACCCCAGAGGCAGAGAAAACCCGGAGAGACAGAGAGAACCCAGAGAGACAGAGAGAGAGAGAGAGACAGAGACCCAAACCCAAACCCAAACCAAACCCAAACCAAGCCCAGAGGCAGAGAGAACCCAGAGAGACAGAGATAACCCAGAGATAACCCAGAGAGACAGAGAGACAGAAAGGCAGACAGCCAGAGAGACAGAGAGAGAGAGAGACAGAGACCCAAACCCAAACCCAAACCAAACCCAAACCTAACCAAACCTAAACCAAACCAAACCCAAACCAAACCCAAACCAAACCAAACCAAACCGAAACCAAACCAAACCCAAACCAAGCCCAGAGACAGAGAGAACCCAAAGAGATAGAGAGAACCCAGAGAGACAGAGAGAGAGAGACAGAGACACAAACCAAACCCAAACCAAGCCCAGAGGTAGAGACAACCCAGAGAGACAGAGATAACCCAGAGAGACAGAGAGAGACAGAGAGACAGAGAGGCAGACAGCCAGAGAGACAGAGAGAGAGAGAGACAGAGACCCAAACCCAAACCAAACCCAAACCCAAACCAAACCCAAACCGAACCCAAACCCAAACCAAACCAAACCCAAACCAAACCCAAACCAAACGAAACCCAGAGAGACAGAGAGACAGACATCCAGAGAGAGAGAGAGAGACAGAGAGACAGAAAGAGACCCATACCCAACCGAACCCAAACCAAACCAAACCCAAACCCAAACCAAACCAAACCAATCCCAAACCAAGCCCCGAGGCAGAGAGAACCCAGAGAGACAGAGAGAGAGAGAGAGACAGAGACCCAAACCCAAACCCAAACCAAGCCCAGAGGCAGAGAGAACCCAGAGAGATAGAGAGAACCCAGAGAGACAGAGAGAGAGAGAGACAGAGACCCAAACCAAACCCAAACCAAGCCCAGAGGCAGAGAGAACCCAGAGAGACAGAGATAACCCAGAGAGACAGAGAGAGACAGAGAGACAGAGAGGCAGACAGCCAGAGAGACAGAGAGAGAGAGAGACAGACACCCAAACCCAAACCAAACCCAAACCCAAACCAAACCCAAACCAAACCCAAACCCAAACCAAACCAAACCCAAACCAAACCGAAACCAAACCCAAACCAAGCCCAGAGGCAGAGAGAACCCAGAGAGACAGAGAGAACTCAGAGAGACAGAGAGAGAGACAGAGACCCAAACCAAACCCAAACCAAGCCCAGAGGCAGAGAGAACCCAGAGAGATAGAGATAACCCAGAGAGACAGAGAGAGACAGAGAGACAGAGAGGCAGACAGCCAGAGAGACAGAGAGAGAGAGAGACAGAGACCCAAACCCAAACCCAAACCCAAACCAAACCCAAACCAAACCCAGAGAGACAGAGAGAGACAGAGAGAGAGATAGAGAGAGAGACAAAGACCCAAACCAAACCCAAACCGAACCCAAACCCAAACCAAGACCAGAGGCAGAGAGAACCCAGAGAGACAGAGAGAACCCAGAGAGACAGAGAGAGAGAGACAGAGACCCAAACCAAACCCAAACCAAGCCCAGAGGCAGAGAGAACCCAGGGAGACAGAGATAACCCAGAGAGACAGAGAGAGACAGAGAGACAGAGAGGCAGACAGCCAGAGAGACAGAGAGAGAGACAGAGACCCAAACCCAAACCCAAACCAAACCCAAACCAAGCCCAGAGGCAGAGAAAACCCGGAGAGACAGAGAGAACCCAGAGAGACAGAGAGAGAGATAGAGAGACAGAGACCCAAACCAAACCCAAACCCAAACCCAAACCCAAACCCAAACCCAAACCAAGCCCAAACCCAAACCAAACCCGAACCAAAACCCAAACCCAAACCAAGCCCAGAGGCAGAGAAAACCCGGAGAGACAGAGAGAACCCAGAGAGACAGAGAGAGAGAGAGAGACAGAGACCCAAACCCAAACCCAAACCAAACCCAAACCAAGACCAGAGGCAGAGAGAACCCAGAGAGACAGAGATAACCCAGAGATAACCCAGAGAGACAGAGAGACAGAAAGGCAGACAGCCAGAGAGACAGAGAGAGAGAGAGACAGAGACCCAAACCCAAACCCAAACCAAACCCAAACCTAACCAAACCTAAACCAAACCAAACCCAAACCAAACCAAACCAAACCGAAACCAAACCAAACCCAAACCAAGCCCAGAGACAGAGAGAACCCAGAGAGATAGAGATAACCCAGAGAGACAGAGAGAGACAGAGAGACAGAGAGGCAGACAGCCAGAGAGACAGAGAGAGAGAGAGACAGAGACCCAAACCCAAACCCAAACCCAAACCAAACCCAAACCAAACCCAGAGAGACAGAGAGAGACAGAGAGAGAGATAGAGAGAGAGACAAAGACCCAAACCAAACCCAAACCGAACCCAAACCCAAACCAAGCCCAGAGGCAGAGAGAACCCAGAGAGACAGAGAGAGAGAGACAGAGACCCAAACCAAACCCAAACCAAGCCCAGAGGCAGAGAGAACCCAGGGAGACAGAGATAACCCAGAGAGACAGAGAGAGACAGAGAGACAGAGAGGCAGACAGCCAGAGAGACAGAGAGAGAGACAGAGACCCAAACCCAAACCCAAACCAAACCCAAACCAAGCCCAGAGGCAGAGAAAACCCGGAGAGACAGAGAGAACCCAGAGAGACAGAGAGAGAGATAGAGAGACAGAGACCCAAACCAAACCCAAACCCAAACCCAAACCCAAACCCAAACCCAAACCAAGCCCAAACCCAAACCAAACCCGAACCAAAACCCAAACCAAACCCAGAGACAGAGAGAGACAGAGAGACAGACAGACAGACAGCCAGAGACAGAGAGAGACAGAGAGACAGAGAGACAGACAGCCAGAGACAGAGAGAGACAGAGAGAAACAGAGAGACAGAGAGACAGACAGCCAGAGACAGAGACAGACAGAGAGAGACAGAGAGACAGAGAGAGAACCAAACGAAACCCAAACCCAAACCCAAACCCAAACCAAACCCAAACCAAACCCGAACCAAACCAAACCCAGAGAGACAGAGAGACAGACATCCAGAGAGAGAGAGAGAGAGACAGAGAGACAGAAAGAGACCCATACCCAACCAAACCCAAACCAAACCAAACCCAAACCCAAACCAAACCCAAACCCAAACCAAACCAAACCAATCCCAAACCAAGCCCAGAGGCAGAGAGAACCCAGAGAGACAGAGAGAGAGAGAGAGACAGAGACCCAAACCCAAACCCAAACCAAACCCAAACCAAGCCCAGAGACAGAGAGAACCCAAAGAGATAGAGAGAACCCAGAGAGACAGAGAGAGAGAGACAGAGACACAAACCAAACCCAAACCAAGCCCAGAGGCAGAGACAACCCAGAGAGACAGAGATAACCCAGAGAGACAGAGAGAGACAGAGAGACAGAGAGGCAGACAGCCAGAGAGACAGAGAGAGAGAGAGACAGAGACCCAAACCCAAACCAAACCCAAACCCAAACCAAACCCAAACCGAACCCAAACCCAAACCAAACCAAACCCAAACCAAACCGAAACCAAACCCAAACCAAGCCCAGAGGCAGAGAGAACCCAGAGAGACAGAGAGAACCCAGAGAGACAGAGACAGCCCAGAGAGACAGAGAGAGAGACAGAGACCCAAACCAAACCGAAACCAAACCCAGAGAGACAGAGAGAGACAGAGAGAGAGATAGAGAGAGAGACAAAGACCCAAACCAAACCCAAACCAAACCCAAACCCAAACCAAGCCCAGAGGCAGAGAGAACCCAGAGAGACAGAGAGAACCCAAAGAGACAGAGAGAGAGAGACAGAGGCCCAAACCAAACCCAAACCAAGCCCAGAGGCAGAGAGAACCCAGAGAGACAGAGATAACCCAGAGAGACAGAGAGAGACAGAGAGACAGAGAGGCAGACAGCCAGAGAGACAGAGAGAGAGACAGAGACCCAAACCCAAACCCAAACCAAACCCAAACCAAGCCCAGAGGCAGAGAGAACCCGGAGAGACAGAGAGAACCCAGAGAGGCAGAGAGAACCGAGAGAGACAGAGACCCAAACCCAAACCCAAACCAAACCCAAACCAAGCCCAGAGGCAGAGAGAACCCAGAGAGACAGAGAGAACCCAGAGAGACAGAGAGAGAGACAGAGACCCAAACCAAACCCAAACCAAGCCCAGAGGCAGATAGAATCCAGAGAGACAGAGATAACCCAGAGAGACAGAGAGAGACAGAGAGACAGAGAGGCAGACAGCCAGAGAGACAGAGAGAGAGAGACACAGAGACCCAAACCCAAACCCAAACCAAACCCAAACCAAACCCAGAGAGACAGAGAGAGACAGAGAGAGAGATAGAGAGAGAGACAAAGACCCAAACCAAACCCAAACCAAACCCAAACCCAAACCAAGCCCAGAGGCAGAGAGAACCCAGAGAGACAGAGAGAGAGAGACAGAGACCCAAACCAAACCCAAACCAAGCCCAGAGGCAGAGAGAACCCAGAGAGACAGAGAGAGAGAGACAGAGACCCAAACCAAACCCAAACCAAGCCCAGAGGCAGAGAGAACCCAGAGAGACAGAGATAACCCAGAGATAACCCAGAGAGACAGAGAGACAGAAAGGCAGACAGCCAGAGAGACAGAGAGAGAGAGAGACAGAGACCCAAACCCAAACCCAAACCAAACCCAAACCTAACCAAACCTAAACCAAACCAAACCCAAACCAAACCCAAACCAAACCAAACCAAACCCAAACCAAACCCAAACCAAACCAAACCCAGAGAGACAGACATCCAGAGAGAGAGAGAGAGAGAGAGAGAGATACAGAGAGACAGAAAGAGACCCATACCAAACCAAACCCAAACCCAAACCGAACCCAAACCAAACCCAAACCCAAACCAAACCAAACCCAAACCAAACCCAGAAACAGAGAGAACCCAGAGAGACAGAGAGAGACAGAGAGTGAGAGACAGAGACCCAAACCAAACCCAAACCAAACCAAACCCAAACCCAAACCAAACCCAAACCCAAACCAAACCAAACCAAACCCAAACCCAAACCAAACCAATCCCAAACCAAGCCCAGAGGCAGAGAGAACCCAGAGAGACAGAGAGAGAGAGAGAGAGACAGGGACGCAAACCAAACCCAAACCAAACCAAACCCAAACCAAACCAAACCCAAACCAAACCAAACCCAAACCAAACCAAACCCAAACCAAGCCCAGAGACAGAGAGAACCCAAAGAGATAGAGAGAACCCAGAGAGACAGAGAGAGAGAGACAGAGACACAAACCAAACCCAAACCAAGCCCAGAGGCAGAGACAACCCAGAGAGACAGAGATAACCCAGAGAGACAGAGAGAGACAGAGAGACAGAGAGGCAGACAGCCAGAGAGACAGAGAGAGAGAGAGAGACAGAGACCCAAACCCAAACCAAACCCAAACCCAAACCAAACCCAAACCGAACCCAAACCCAAACCAAACCAAACCCAAACCAAACCGAAACCAAACCCAAACCAAGCCCAGAGGCAGAGAGAACCCAGAGAGACAGAGAGAACCCAGAGAGACAGAGACAGCCCACAGAGACAGAGAGAACCCAGAGAGACAGAGAGAGAGAGAGACAGAGACACAAACCAAACCCAAACCAAGCCCAGAGGCAGAGACAACCCAGAGAGACAGAGATAACCCAGAGAGACAGAGAGAGACAGAGAGACAGAGAGGCAGACAGCCAGAGAGACAGAGAGAGAGAGAGACAGAGACCCAAACCCAAACCAAACCCAAACCCAAACCAAACCCAAACCGAACCCAAACCCAAACCCAAACCAAGCCCAGAGGCAGAGAGAACCCAGAGAGACAGAGAGAACCCAGAGAGACAGAGACAGCCCAGAGAGACAGAGAGAGAGACAGAGACCCAAACCAAACCCAAACCAAGCCCAGAGGCAGAGAGAACCTAGAGAGACAGAGATAACCCAGAGAGACAGAGAGAGACAGAGAGACAGAGAGGCAGACAGCCAGAGAGACAGAGAGAGAGAGAGAGACAGAGACCCAAACCCAAACCCAAACCCAAACCAAACCCAAACCAAACCCAGAGAGACAGAGAGAGACAGAGAGAGAGATAGAGAGAGAGACAAAGACCCAAACCAAACCCAAACCAAACCCAAACCCAAACCAAGCCCAGAGGCAGAGAGAACCCAGAGAGACAGAGAGAACCCAAAGAGACAGAGAGAGAGAGACAGAGGCCCAAACCAAACCCAAACCAAGCCCAGAGGCAGAGAGAACCCAGAGAGACAGAGATAACCCAGAGAGACAGAGAGAGACAGAGAGACAGAGAGGCAGACAGCCAGAGAGACAGAGAGAGAGACAGAGACCCAAACCCAAACCCAAACCAAACCCAAACCAAGCCCAGAGGCAGAGAGAACCCGGAGAGACAGAGAGAACCCAGAGAGGCAGAGAGAACCGAGAGAGACAGAGAGAGAGAGACAGAGACCCAAACCCAAACCCAAACCAAACCCAAACCAAGCCCAGAGGCAGAGAGAACCCAGAGAGACAGAGAGAACCCAGAGAGACAGAGAGAGAGACAGAGACCCAAACCAAACCCAAACCAAGCCCAGAGGCAGATAGAATCCAGAGAGACAGAGATAACCCAGAGAGACAGAGAGAGACAGAGAGACAGAGAGGCAGACAGCCAGAGAGACAGGGAGAGAGAGACACAGAGACCCAAACCCAAACCCAAACCAAACCCAAACCAAACCCAGAGAGACAGAGAGAGACAGAGAGAGAGATAGAGAGAGAGACAAAGACCCAAACCAAACCCAAACCAAACCCAAACCCAAACCAAGCCCAGAGGCAGAGAGAACCCAGAGAGACAGAGAGAGAGAGACAGAGACCCAAACCAAACCCAAACCAAGCCCAGAGGCAGAGAGAACCCAGAGAGACAGAGATAACCCAGAGATAACCCAGAGAGACAGAGAGACAGAAAGGCAGACAGCCAGAGAGACAGCGAGAGAGAGAGACAGAGACCCAAACCCAAACCCAAACCAAACCCAAACCTAACCAAACCTAAACCAAACCAAACCCAAACCAAACCCAAACCAAACCAAACCAAACCCAAACCAAACCCAAACCAAACCAAACCCAGAGAGACAGAGAGACAGACATCCAGAGAGAGAGAGAAAGAGAGAGAGAGACAGAGAGACAGAAAGAGACCCATACCAAACCAAACCCAAACACAAACCGAACCCAAACCAAACCCAAACCCAAACCAAACCAAACCCAAACCAAACCCAGAGGCAGAGAGAACCCAGAGAGACAGAGAGAGACAGAGAGTGAGAGACAGAGACCCAAACCAAACCCAAACCAAACCAAACCAAACCCAAACCAAACCCAAACCCAAACCAAACCAAACCAAACCCAAACCCAAACCAAACCAATCCCAAACCAAGCCCAGAGGCAGAGAGAACCCAGAGAGACAGAGAGAGAGAGAGAGACAGAGACGCAAACCAAACCCAAACCAAACCAAACCCAAACCAAACCAAACCCAAACCAAACAAAACCCAAACCAAACCCAAACCAAACCCAAACCAAACCCAAACCCAAACCCAGAGAGACAGAGAGAGACAGAGAGTGAGAGACAGAGACCCAAACCAAACCCAAACCAAACCAAACCCAAACCAAAACCAAACCCAAACCAAACCAAACCCAAACCCAAACCAAACCCAAACCCAAAGCAAATCAAACCAATCCCAAACCAAGCCCAGAGGCAGAGAGAACCCAGAGAGACAGAGAGAGAGAGAGAGACAGAGACCCAAACCCAAACCCAAACCAAACCCAAACCAAGCACAGAGGCAGAGAGAACCCAGAGAGACAGAGATAACCCAGAGATAACCCAGAGAGACAGAGAGACAGAAAGGCAGACAGCCAGAGAGACAGAGAGAGAGAGAGACAGAGACCCAAACCCAAACCCAAACCAAACCCGAACCCAAACCCAAACCAAACCCAGAGGCAGAGTGAGACAGAGAGACAGAGAGACAGACAGCCAGAGACAGAGAGAGACAGAGAGACAGAGAGACAGACAGCCAGAGACAGAGAGAGACAGAGAGACAGAGAGACAGACAGCCAGAGACAGAGAGAGACAGAGAGAAACAGAGAGACAGACAGCCAGAGACAGAGAGAGACAGAGAGAGACAGAGAGACAGAGAGAGAACCAAACCAAACCCAAACCCAAACCCAAACCCAAACCAAACCCAAACCAAACCCAAACCAAACCAAACCCAGAGAGACAGAGAGACAGACATCCAGAGAGAGAGAGAGAGACAGAGAGACAGAAAGAGACCCATACCCAACCGAACCCAAACCAAACCAAACCCAAACCCAAACCAAACCAAACCAATCCCAAACCAAGCCCCGAGGCAGAGAGAACCCAGAGAGACAGAGAGAGAGAGAGAGACAGAGACCCAAACCCAAACCCAAACCAAGCCCAGAGGCAGAGAGAACCCAGAGAGATAGAGAGAACCCAGAGAGACAGAGAGAGAGAGAGACAGAGACCCAAACCAAACCCAAACCAAGCCCAGAGGCAGAGAGAACCCAGAGAGACAGAGATAACCCAGAGAGACAGAGAGAGACAGAGAGACAGAGAGGCAGACAGCCAGAGAGACAGAGAGAGAGAGAGACAGACACCCAAACCCAAACCAAACCCAAACCCAAACCAAACCCAAACCAAACCCAAACCCAAACCAAACCAAACCCAAACCAAACCGAAACCAAACCCAAACCAAGCCCAGAGGCAGAGAGAACCCAGAGAGACAGAGAGAACTCAGAGAGACAGAGAGAGAGACAGAGACCCAAACCAAACCCAAACCAAGCCCAGAGGCAGAGAGAACCCAGAGAGATAGAGATAACCCAGAGAGACAGAGAGAGACAGAGAGACAGAGAGGCAGACAGCCAGAGAGACAGAGAGAGAGAGAGACAGAGACCCAAACCCAAACCCAAACCCAAACCAAACCCAAACCAAACCCAGAGAGACAGAGAGAGACAGAGAGAGAGATAGAGAGAGAGACAAAGACCCAAACCAAACCCAAACCAAACCCAAACCCAAACCAAGCCCAGAGGCAGAGAGAACCCAGAGAGACAGAGAGAACCCAGAGAGACAGAGAGAGAGAGACAGAGACCCAAACCAAACCCAAACCAAGCCCAGAGGCAGAGAGAACCCAGGGAGACAGAGATAACCCAGAGAGACAGAGAGAGACAGAGAGACAGAGAGGCAGACAGCCAGAGAGACAGAGAGAGAGACAGAGACCCAAACCCAAACCCAAACCAAACCCAAACCAAGCCCAGAGGCAGAGAAAACCCGGAGAGACAGAGAGAACCCAGAGAGACAGAGAGAGAGATAGAGAGACAGAGACCCAAACCAAACCCAAACCCAAACCCAAACCCAAACCCAAACCCAAACCAAGCCCAAACCCAAACCAAACCCGAACCAAAACCCAAACCAAACCCAGAGACAGAGAGAGACAGAGAGACAGACAGACAGACAGCCAGAGACAGAGAGAGACATAGAGACAGAGAGACAGACAGCCAGAGACAGAGAGAGACAGAGAGAAACAGAGAGACAGAGAGACAGACAGCCAGAGACAGAGACAGACAGAGAGAGACAGAGAGACAGAGAGAGAACCAAACGAAACCCAAACCCAAACCCAAACCCAAACCAAACCCAAACCAAACCCGAACCAAACCAAACCCAGAGAGACAGAGAGACAGACATCCAGAGAGAGAGAGAGAGAGACAGAGAGACAGAAAGAGACCCATACCCAACCAAACCCAAACCAAACCAAACCCAAACCCAAACCAAACCCAAACCCAAACCAAACCAAACCAATCCCAAACCAAGCCCAGAGGCAGAGAGAACCCAGAGAGACAGAGAGAGAGAGAGAGACAGAGACCCAAACCCAAACCCAAACCCAAACCAAACCCAAACCAAGCCCAGAGACAGAGAGAACCCAAAGAGATAGAGAGAACCCAGAGAGACAGAGAGAGAGAGACAGAGACACAAACCAAACCCAAACCAAGCCCAGAGGCAGAGACAACCCAGAGAGACAGAGATAACCCAGAGAGACAGAGAGAGACAGAGAGACAGAGAGGCAGACAGCCAGAGAGACAGAGAGAGAGAGAGACAGAGACCCAAACCCAAACCAAACCCAAACCCAAACCAAACCCAAACCGAACCCAAACCCAAACCAAACCAAACCCAAACCAAACCGAAACCAAACCCAAACCAAGCCCAGAGGCAGAGAGAACCCAGAGAGACAGAGAGAACCCAGAGAGACAGAGACAGCCCAGAGAGACAGAGAGAGAGACAGAGACCCAAACCAAACCCAAACCAAGCCCAGAGGCAGAGAGAACCTAGAGAGACAGAGATAACCCAGAGAGACGGAGAGAGACAGAGAGACAGAGAGGCAGACAGCCAGAGAGACAGAGAGAGAGAGAGAGACAGAGACCCAAACCCAAACCCAAACCTAAACCAAACCCAAACCAAACCCAGAGAGACAGAGAGAGACAGAGAGAGAGATAGAGAGAGAGACAAAGACCCAAACCAAACCCAAACCAAACCCAAACCCAAACCAAGCCCAGAGGCAGAGAGAACCCAGAGAGACAGAGAGAACCCAAAGAGACAGAGAGAGAGAGACAGAGGCCCAAACCAAACCCAAACCAAGCCCAGAGGCAGAGAGAACCCAGAGAGACAGAGATAACCCAGAGAGACAGAGAGAGACAGAGAGACAGAGAGGCAGACAGCCAGAGAGACAGAGAGAGAGACAGAGACCCAAACCCAAACCCAAACCAAACCCAAACCAAGCCCAGAGGCAGAGAGAACCCGGAGAGACAGAGAGAACCCAGAGAGGCAGAGAGAACCGAGAGAGACAGAGACCCAAACCCAAACCCAAACCAAACCCAAACCAAGCCCAGAGGCAGAGAGAACCCAGAGAGACAGAGAGAACCCAGAGAGACAGAGAGAGAGACAGAGACCCAAACCAAACCCAAACCAAGCCCAGAGGCAGATAGAATCCAGAGAGACAGAGATAACCCAGAGAGACAGAGAGAGACAGAGAGACAGAGAGGCAGACAGCCAGAGAGACAGAGAGAGAGAGACACAGAGACCCAAACCCAAACCCAAACCAAACCCAAACCAAACCCAGAGAGACAGAGAGAGACAGAGAGAGAGATAGAGAGAGAGACAAAGACCCAAACCAAACCCAAACCAAACCCAAACCCAAACCAAGCCCAGAGGCAGAGAGAACCCAGAGAGACAGAGAGAGAGAGACAGAGACCCAAACCAAACCCAAACCAAGCCCAGAGGCAGAGAGAACCCAGAGAGACAGAGAGAGAGAGACAGAGACCCAAACCAAACCCAAACCAAGCCCAGAGGCAGAGAGAACCCAGAGAGACAGAGATAACCCAGAGATAACCCAGAGAGACAGAGAGACAGAAAGGCAGACAGCCAGAGAGACAGAGAGAGAGAGAGAGACAGAGACCCAAACCCAAACCCAAACCAAACCCAAACCTAACCAAACCTAAACCAAACCAAACCCAAACCAAACCCAAACCAAACCAAACCACACCCAAACCAAACCCAAACCAAACCAAACCCAGAGAGACAGAGAGACAGACATCCAGAGAGAGAGAGAGAGAGAGAGAGAGACAGAGAGACAGAAAGAGACCCATACCAAACCAAACCCAAACCCAAACCCAAACCGAACCCAAACCAAACCCAAACCCAAACCAAACCAAACCCAAACCAAACCCAGAGGCAGAGAGAACCCAGAGAGACAGAGAGAGACAGAGAGTGAGAGACAGAGACCCAAACCAAACCCAAACCAAACCAAACCCAAACCCAAACCCAAACCAAACCCAAACCCAAATCAAACCAAACCAAACCCAAACCCAAACCAAACCAATCCCAAACCAAGCCCAGAGGCAGAGAGAACCCAGAGAGACAGAGAGAGAGAGAGAGACAGAGACGCAAACCAAACCCAAACCAAACCAAACCCAAACCAAACCAAACCCAAACCAAACCAAACCCAAACCAAACCAAACCCAAACCAAGCCCAGAGACAGAGAGAACCCAAAGAGATAGAGAGAACCCAGAGAGACAGAGAGAGAGAGACAGAGACACAAACCAAACCCAAACCAAGCCCAGAGGCAGAGACAACCCAGAGAGACAGAGATAACCCAGAGAGACAGAGAGAGACAGAGAGACAGAGAGGCAGACAGCCAGAGAGACAGAGAGAGAGAGAGACAGAGACCCAAACCCAAACCAAACCCAAACCCAAACCAAACCCAAACCGAACCCAAACCCAAACCAAACCAAACCCAAACCAAACCGAAACCAAACCCAAACCAAGCCCAGAGGCAGAGAGAACCCAGAGAGACAGAGAGAACCCAGAGAGACAGAGACAGCCCACAGAGACAGAGAGAACCCAGAGAGACAGAGAGAGAGAGAGACAGAGACACAAACCAAACCCAAACCAAGCCCAGAGGCAGAGACAACCCAGAGAGACAGAGATAACCCAGAGAGACAGAGAGAGACAGAGAGACAGAGAGGCAGACAGCCAGAGAGACAGAGAGAGAGAGAGACAGAGACCCAAACCCAAACCAAACCCAAACCCAAACCAAGCCCAGAGGCAGAGAGAACCCAGAGAGACAGAGAGAGAGAGACAGAGACCCAAACCAAACCCAAACCAAGCCCAGAGGCAGAGAGAACCCAGAGAGACAGAGATAACCCAGAGAGACAGAGATAACCCAGAGATAACCCAGAGAGACAGAGAGACAGAAAGGCAGACAGCCAGAGAGACAGCGAGAGAGAGAGACAGAGACCCAAACCCAAACCCAAACCAAACCCAAACCTAACCAAACCTAAACCAAACCAAACCCAAACCAAACCCAAACCAAACCAAACCAAACCCAAACCAAACCCAAACCAAACCAAACCCAGAGAGACAGAGAGACAGACATCCAGAGAGAGAGAGAAAGAGAGAGAGAGACAGAGAGACAGAAAGAGACCCATACCAAACCAAACCCAAACACAAACCGAACCCAAACCAAACCCAAACCCAAACCAAACCAAACCCAAACCAAACCCAGAGGCAGAGAGAACCCAGAGAGACAGAGAGAGACAGAGAGTGAGAGACAGAGACCCAAACCAAACCCAAACCAAACCAAACCAAACCCAAACCAAACCCAAACCCAAACCAAACCAAACCAAACCCAAACCCAAACCAAACCAATCCCAAACCAAGCCCAGAGGCAGAGAGAACCCAGAGAGACAGAGAGAGAGAGAGAGACAGAGACGCAAACCAAACCCAAACCAAACCAAACCCAAACCAAACCAAACCCAAACCAAACAAAACCCAAACCAAACCCAAACCAAACCCAAACCAAACCCAAACCCAAACCCAGAGAGACAGAGAGAGACAGAGAGTGAGAGACAGAGACCCAAACCAAACCCAAACCAAACCAAACCCAAACCAAAACCAAACCCAAACCAAACCAAACCCAAACCCAAACCAAACCCAAACCCAAAGCAAACCAAACCAATCCCAAACCAAGCCCAGAGGCAGAGAGAACCCAGAGAGACAGAGAGAGAGAGAGAGACAGAGACCCAAACCCAAACCCAAACCAAACCCAAACCAAGCACAGAGGCAGAGAGAACCCAGAGAGACAGAGATAACCCAGAGATAACCCAGAGAGACAGAGAGACAGAAAGGCAGACAGCCAGAGAGACAGAGAGAGAGAGAGACAGAGACCCAAACCCAAACCCAAACCAAACCCGAACCCAAACCCAAACCAAACCCAGAGGCAGAGTGAGACAGAGAGACAGAGAGACAGACAGCCAGAGACAGAGAGAGACAGAGAGACAGAGAGACAGACAGCCAGAGACAGAGAGAGACAGAGAGACAGAGAGACAGACAGCCAGAGACAGAGAGAGACAGAGAGAAACAGAGAGACAGACAGCCAGAGACAGAGAGAGACAGAGAGAGACAGAGAGACAGAGAGAGAACCAAACCAAACCCAAACCCAAACCCAAACCCAAACCAAACCCAAACCAAACCCAAACCAAACCAAACCCAGAGAGACAGAGAGACAGACATCCAGAGAGAGAGAGAGAGACAGAGAGACAGAAAGAGACCCATACCCAACCGAACCCAAACCAAACCAAACCCAAACCCAAACCAAACCAAACCAATCCCAAACCAAGCCCCGAGGCAGAGAGAACCCAGAGAGACAGAGAGAGAGAGAGAGACAGAGACCCAAACCCAAACCCAAACCAAGCCCAGAGGCAGAGAGAACCCAGAGAGATAGAGAGAACCCAGAGAGACAGAGAGAGAGAGAGACAGAGACCCAAACCAAACCCAAACCAAGCCCAGAGGCAGAGAGAACCCAGAGAGACAGAGATAACCCAGAGAGACAGAGAGAGACAGAGAGACAGAGAGGCAGACAGCCAGAGAGACAGAGAGAGAGAGAGACAGACACCCAAACCCAAACCAAACCCAAACCCAAACCAAACCCAAACCAAACCCAAACCCAAACCAAACCAAACCCAAACCAAACCGAAACCAAACCCAAACCAAGCCCAGAGGCAGAGAGAACCCAGAGAGACAGAGAGAACTCAGAGAGACAGAGAGAGAGACAGAGACCCAAACCAAACCCAAACCAAGCCCAGAGGCAGAGAGAACCCAGAGAGATAGAGATAACCCAGAGAGACAGAGAGAGACAGAGAGACAGAGAGGCAGACAGCCAGAGAGACAGAGAGAGAGAGAGACAGAGACCCAAACCCAAACCCAAACCCAAACCAAACCCAAACCAAACCCAGAGAGACAGAGAGAGACAGAGAGAGAGATAGAGAGAGAGACAAAGACCCAAACCAAACCCAAACCAAACCCAAACCCAAACCAAGCCCAGAGGCAGAGAGAACCCAGAGAGACAGAGAGAACCCAGAGAGACAGAGAGAGAGAGACAGAGACCCAAACCAAACCCAAACCAAGCCCAGAGGCAGAGAGAACCCAGGGAGACAGAGATAACCCAGAGAGACAGAGAGAGACAGAGAGACAGAGAGGCAGACAGCCAGAGAGACAGAGAGAGAGACAGAGACCCAAACCCAAACCCAAACCAAACCCAAACCAAGCCCAGAGGCAGAGAAAACCCGGAGAGACAGAGAGAACCCAGAGAGACAGAGAGAGAGATAGAGAGACAGAGACCCAAACCAAACCCAAACCCAAACCCAAACCCAAACCCAAACCCAAACCAAGCCCAAACCCAAACCAAACCCGAACCAAAACCCAAACCAAACCCAGAGACAGAGAGAGACAGAGAGACAGACAGACAGACAGCCAGAGACAGAGAGAGACATAGAGACAGAGAGACAGACAGCCAGAGACAGAGAGAGACAGAGAGAAACAGAGAGACAGAGAGACAGACAGCCAGAGACAGAGACAGACAGAGAGAGACAGAGAGACAGAGAGAGAACCAAACGAAACCCAAACCCAAACCCAAACCCAAACCAAACCCAAACCAAACCCGAACCAAACCAAACCCAGAGAGACAGAGAGACAGACATCCAGAGAGAGAGAGAGAGAGACAGAGAGACAGAAAGAGACCCATACCCAACCAAACCCAAACCAAACCAAACCCAAACCCAAACCAAACCCAAACCCAAACCAAACCAAACCAATCCCAAACCAAGCCCAGAGGCAGAGAGAACCCAGAGAGACAGAGAGAGAGAGAGAGACAGAGACCCAAACCCAAACCCAAACCCAAACCAAACCCAAACCAAGCCCAGAGACAGAGAGAACCCAAAGAGATAGAGAGAACCCAGAGAGACAGAGAGAGAGAGACAGAGACACAAACCAAACCCAAACCAAGCCCAGAGGCAGAGACAACCCAGAGAGACAGAGATAACCCAGAGAGACAGAGAGAGACAGAGAGACAGAGAGGCAGACAGCCAGAGAGACAGAGAGAGAGAGAGACAGAGACCCAAACCCAAACCAAACCCAAACCCAAACCAAACCCAAACCGAACCCAAACCCAAACCAAACCAAACCCAAACCAAACCGAAACCAAACCCAAACCAAGCCCAGAGGCAGAGAGAACCCAGAGAGACAGAGAGAACCCAGAGAGACAGAGACAGCCCAGAGAGACAGAGAGAGAGACAGAGACCCAAACCAAACCCAAACCAAGCCCAGAGGCAGAGAGAACCTAGAGAGACAGAGATAACCCAGAGAGACGGAGAGAGACAGAGAGACAGAGAGGCAGACAGCCAGAGAGACAGAGAGAGAGAGAGAGACAGAGACCCAAACCCAAACCCAAACCTAAACCAAACCCAAACCAAACCCAGAGAGACAGAGAGAGACAGAGAGAGAGATAGAGAGAGAGACAAAGACCCAAACCAAACCCAAACCAAACCCAAACCCAAACCAAGCCCAGAGGCAGAGAGAACCCAGAGAGACAGAGAGAACCCAAAGAGACAGAGAGAGAGAGACAGAGGCCCAAACCAAACCCAAACCAAGCCCAGAGGCAGAGAGAACCCAGAGAGACAGAGATAACCCAGAGAGACAGAGAGAGACAGAGAGACAGAGAGGCAGACAGCCAGAGAGACAGAGAGAGAGACAGAGACCCAAACCCAAACCCAAACCAAACCCAAACCAAGCCCAGAGGCAGAGAGAACCCGGAGAGACAGAGAGAACCCAGAGAGGCAGAGAGAACCGAGAGAGACAGAGACCCAAACCCAAACCCAAACCAAACCCAAACCAAGCCCAGAGGCAGAGAGAACCCAGAGAGACAGAGAGAACCCAGAGAGACAGAGAGAGAGACAGAGACCCAAACCAAACCCAAACCAAGCCCAGAGGCAGATAGAATCCAGAGAGACAGAGATAACCCAGAGAGACAGAGAGAGACAGAGAGACAGAGAGGCAGACAGCCAGAGAGACAGAGAGAGAGAGACACAGAGACCCAAACCCAAACCCAAACCAAACCCAAACCAAACCCAGAGAGACAGAGAGAGACAGAGAGAGAGATAGAGAGAGAGACAAAGACCCAAACCAAACCCAAACCAAACCCAAACCCAAACCAAGCCCAGAGGCAGAGAGAACCCAGAGAGACAGAGAGAGAGAGACAGAGACCCAAACCAAACCCAAACCAAGCCCAGAGGCAGAGAGAACCCAGAGAGACAGAGAGAGAGAGACAGAGACCCAAACCAAACCCAAACCAAGCCCAGAGGCAGAGAGAACCCAGAGAGACAGAGATAACCCAGAGATAACCCAGAGAGACAGAGAGACAGAAAGGCAGACAGCCAGAGAGACAGAGAGAGAGAGAGAGACAGAGACCCAAACCCAAACCCAAACCAAACCCAAACCTAACCAAACCTAAACCAAACCAAACCCAAACCAAACCCAAACCAAACCAAACCACACCCAAACCAAACCCAAACCAAACCAAACCCAGAGAGACAGAGAGACAGACATCCAGAGAGAGAGAGAGAGAGAGAGAGAGACAGAGAGACAGAAAGAGACCCATACCAAACCAAACCCAAACCCAAACCCAAACCGAACCCAAACCAAACCCAAACCCAAACCAAACCAAACCCAAACCAAACCCAGAGGCAGAGAGAACCCAGAGAGACAGAGAGAGACAGAGAGTGAGAGACAGAGACCCAAACCAAACCCAAACCAAACCAAACCCAAACCCAAACCCAAACCAAACCCAAACCCAAATCAAACCAAACCAAACCCAAACCCAAACCAAACCAATCCCAAACCAAGCCCAGAGGCAGAGAGAACCCAGAGAGACAGAGAGAGAGAGAGAGACAGAGACGCAAACCAAACCCAAACCAAACCAAACCCAAACCAAACCAAACCCAAACCAAACCAAACCCAAACCAAACCAAACCCAAACCAAGCCCAGAGACAGAGAGAACCCAAAGAGATAGAGAGAACCCAGAGAGACAGAGAGAGAGAGACAGAGACACAAACCAAACCCAAACCAAGCCCAGAGGCAGAGACAACCCAGAGAGACAGAGATAACCCAGAGAGACAGAGAGAGACAGAGAGACAGAGAGGCAGACAGCCAGAGAGACAGAGAGAGAGAGAGACAGAGACCCAAACCCAAACCAAACCCAAACCCAAACCAAACCCAAACCGAACCCAAACCCAAACCAAACCAAACCCAAACCAAACCGAAACCAAACCCAAACCAAGCCCAGAGGCAGAGAGAACCCAGAGAGACAGAGAGAACCCAGAGAGACAGAGACAGCCCACAGAGACAGAGAGAACCCAGAGAGACAGAGAGAGAGAGAGACAGAGACACAAACCAAACCCAAACCAAGCCCAGAGGCAGAGACAACCCAGAGAGACAGAGATAACCCAGAGAGACAGAGAGAGACAGAGAGACAGAGAGGCAGACAGCCAGAGAGACAGAGAGAGAGAGAGACAGAGACCCAAACCCAAACCAAACCCAAACCCAAACCAAACCCATACCGAACCCAAACCCAAACCAAACCAAACCCAAACCAAACCGAAACCAAACCCAAACCAAGCCCAGAGGCAGAGAGAACCCAGAGAGACAGAGAGAACCCAGAGAGACAGAGACAGCCCAGAGAGACAGAGAGAGAGACAGAGACCCAAACCAATCCCAAACCAAGCCCAGAGGCAGAGAGAACCTAGAGAGACAGAGATAACCCAGAGAGACAGAGAGAGACAGAGAGACAGAGAGGCAGACAGCCAGAGAGACAGAGAGAGAGAGAGAGACAGAGACCCAAACCCAAACCCAAACCCAAACCAAACCCAAACCAAACCCAGAGAGACAGAGAGAGACAGAGAGAGAGATAGAGAGAGAGACAAAGACCCAAACCAAACCCAAACCAAACCCAAACCCAAACCAAGCCCAGAGGCAGAGAGAACCCAGAGAGACAGAGAGAACCCAAAGAGACAGAGAGAGAGAGACAGAGGCCCAAACCAAACCCAAACCAAGCCCAGAGGCAGAGAGAACCCAGAGAGACAGAGATAACCCAGAGAGACAGAGAGAGACAGAGAGACAGAGAGGCAGACAGCCAGAGAGACAGAGAGAGAGACAGAGACCCAAACCCAAACCCAAACCCAAACCAAACCCAAACCAAGCCCAGAGGCAGAGAGAACCCGGAGAGACAGAGAGAACCCAGAGAGGCAGAGAGAACCGAGAGAGACAGAGACCCAAACCCAAACCCAAACCAAACCCAAACCAAGCCCAGAGGCAGAGAGAACCCAGAGAGACAGAGAGAACCCAGAGAGACAGAGAGAGAGACAGAGACCCAAACCAAACCCAAACCCAAACCAAACCCAAACCCAAACCAAACCAAACCCAAACCAAACCCAGAGGCAGAGAGAACCCAGAGAGACAGAGAGAGACAGAGAGTGAGAGACAGAGACCCAAACCAAACCCAAACCAAACCAAACCCAAACCCAAACCCAAACCAAACCCAAACCCAAACCAAACCAAACCAAACCCAAACCCAAACCAAACCAATCCCAAACCAAGCCCAGAGGCAGAGAGAACCCAGAGAGACAGAGAGAGAGAGAGAGACAGAGACGCAAACCAAACCCAAACCAAACCAAACCCAAACCAAACCAAACCCAAACCAAGCCCAGAGACAGAGAGAACCCAAAGAGATAGAGAGAACCCAAAGAGACAGAGAGAGAGAGACAGAGACACAAACCAAACCCAAACCAAGCCCAGAGGCAGAGACAACCCAGAGAGACAGAGATAACCCAGAGAGACAGAGAGAGACAGAGAGACAGAGAGGCAGACAGCCAGAGAGACAGAGAGAGAGAGAGACAGAGACCCAAACCCAAACCAAACCCAAACCCAAACCAAACCCAAACCGAACCCAAACCCAAACCAAACCAAACCCAAACCAAACCGAAACCAAACCCAAACCAAGCCCAGAGGCAGAGAGAACCCAGAGAGACAGAGAGAACCCAGAGAGACAGAGACAGCCCACAGAGACAGAGAGAACCCAGAGAGACAGAGAGAGAGAGAGACAGAGACACAAACCAAACCCAAACCAAGCCCAGAGGCAGAGACAACCCAGAGAGACAGAGATAACCCAGAGAGACAGAGAGAGACAGAGAGACAGAGAGGCAGACAGCCAGAGAGACAGAGAGAGAGAGAGACAGAGACCCAAACCCAAACCAAACCCAAACCCAAACCAAACCCAAACCGAACCCAAACCCAAACCAAACCAAACCCAAACCAAACCGAAACCAAACCCAAACCAAGCCCAGAGGCAGAGAGAACCCAGAGAGACAGAGAGAACCCAGAGAGACAGAGACAGCCCAGAGAGACAGAGAGAGAGACAGAGACCCAAACCAAACCCAAACCAAGCCCAGAGGCAGAGAGAACCTAGAGAGACAGAGATAACCCAGAGAGACAGAGAGAGACAGAGAGACAGAGAGGCAGACAGCCAGAGAGACAGAGAGAGAGAGAGAGACAGAGACCCAAACCCAAACCCAAACCTAAACCAAACCCAAACCAAACCCAGAGAGACAGAGAGAGACAGAGAGAGAGATAGAGAGAGAGACAAAGACCCAAACCAAACCCAAACCAAACCCAAACCCAAACCAAGCCCAGAGGCAGAGAGAACCCAGAGAGACAGAGAGAACCCAAAGAGACAGAGAGAGAGAGACAGAGGCCCAAACCAAACCCAAACCAAGCCCAGAGGCAGAGAGAACCCAGAGAGACAGAGATAACCCAGAGAGACAGAGAGAGACAGAGAGACAGAGAGGCAGACAGCCAGAGAGACAGAGAGAGAGACAGAGACCCAAACCCAAACCCAAACCAAACCCAAACCAAGCCCAGAGGCAGAGAGAACCCGGAGAGACAGAGAGAACCCAGAGAGGCAGAGAGAACCGAGAGAGACAGAGACCCAAACCCAAACCCAAACCAAACCCAAACCAAGCCCAGAGGCAGAGAGAACCCAGAGAGACAGAGAGAACCCAGAGAGACAGAGAGAGAGACAGAGACCCAACCAAACCCAAACCAAGCCCAGAGGCAGATAGAATCCAGAGAGACAGAGATAACCCAGAGAGACAGAGAGAGACAGAGAGACAGAGAGGCAGACAGCCAGAGAGACAGAGAGAGAGAGACACAGAGACCCAAACCCAAACCCAAACCAAACCCAAACCAAACCCAGAGAGACAGAGAGAGACAGAGAGAGAGATAGAGAGAGAGACAAAGACCCAAACCAAACCCAAACCAAACCCAAACCCAAACCAAGCCCAGAGGCAGAGAGAACCCAGAGAGACAGAGAGAGAGAGACAGAGACCCAAACCAAACCCAAACCAAGCCCAGAGGCAGAGAGAACCCAGAGAGACAGAGAGAGAGAGACAGAGACCCAAACCAAACCCAAACCAAGCCCAGAGGCAGAGAGAACCCAGAGAGACAGAGATAACCCAGAGATAACCCAGAGAGACAGAGAGACAGAAAGGCAGACAGCCAGAGAGACAGAGAGAGAGAGAGAGACAGAGACCCAAACCCAAACCCAAACCAAACCCAAACCTAACCAAACCTAAACCAAACCAAACCCAAACCAAACCCAAACCAAACCAAACCAAACCCAAACCAAACCCAAACCAAACCAAACCCAGAGAGACAGAGAGACAGACATCCAGAGAGAGAGAGAGAGAGAGAGAGAGACAGAGAGACAGAAAGAGACCCATACCAAACCAAACCCAAACCCAAACCCAAACCGAACCCAAACCAAACCCAAACCCAAACCAAACCAAACCCAAACCAAACCCAGAGGCAGAGAGAACCCAGAGAGACAGAGAGAGACAGAGAGTGAGAGACAGAGACCCAAACCAAACCCAAACCAAACCAAACCCAAACCCAAACCCAAACCAAACCCAAACCCAAATCAAACCAAACCAAACCCAAACCCAAACCAAACCAATCCCAAACCAAGCCCAGAGGCAGAGAGAACCCAGAGAGACAGAGAGAGAGAGAGAGACAGAGACGCAAACCAAACCCAAACCAAACCAAACCCAAACCAAACCAAACCCAAACCAAACCAAACCCAAACCAAGCCCAGAGACAGAGAGAACCCAAAGAGATAGAGAGAACCCAGAGAGACAGAGAGAGAGAGACAGAGACACAAACCAAACCCAAACCAAGCCCAGAGGCAGAGACAACCCAGAGAGACAGAGATAACCCAGAGAGACAGAGAGAGACAGAGAGACAGAGAGGCAGACAGCCAGAGAGACAGAGAGAGAGAGAGACAGAGACCCAAACCCAAACCAAACCCAAACCCAAACCAAACCCAAACCGAACCCAAACCCAAACCAAACCAAACCCAAACCAAACCGAAACCAAACCCAAACCAAGCCCAGAGGCAGAGAGAACCCAGAGAGACAGAGAGAACCCAGAGAGACAGAGACAGCCCAGAGAGACAGAGAGAGAGACAGAGACCCAAACCAAACCCAAACCAAGCCCAGAGGCAGAGAGAACCTAGAGAGACAGAGATAACCCAGAGAGACAGAGAGAGACAGAGAGACAGAGAGGCAGACAGCCAGAGAGACAGAGAGAGAGAGAGAGACAGAGACCCAAACCCAAACCCAAACCTAAACCAAACCCAAACCAAACCCAGAGAGACAGAGAGAGACAGAGAGAGAGATAGAGAGAGAGACAAAGACCCAAACCAAACCCAGAGGCAGAGAGAACCCAGAGAGACAGAGAGAACCCAAAGAGACAGAGAGAGAGAGACAGAGGCCCAAACCAAACCCAAACCAAGCCCAGAGGCAGAGAGAACCCAGAGAGACAGAGAGAGAGAGACAGAGACCCAAACCAAACCCAAACCAAACCCAAACCAAGCCCAGAGGCAGAGAGAACCCGGAGAGACAGAGAGAACCCAGAGAGGCAGAGAGAACCGAGAGAGACAGAGACCCAAACCCAAACCCAAACCAAACCCAAACCAAGCCCAGAGGCAGAGAGAACCCAGAGAGACAGAGAGAACCCAGAGAGACAGAGAGAGAGACAGAGACCCAACCAAACCCAAACCAAGCCCAGAGGCAGATAGAATCCAGAGAGACAGAGATAACCCAGAGAGACAGAGAGAGACAGAGAGACAGAGAGGCAGACAGCCAGAGAGACAGAGAGAGAGAGACACAGAGACCCAAACCCAAACCCAAACCAAACCCAAACCAAACCCAGAGAGACAGAGAGAGACAGAGAGAGAGATAGAGAGAGAGACAAAGACCCAAACCAAACCCAAACCAAACCCAAACCCAAACCAAGCCCAGAGGCAGAGAGAACCCAGAGAGACAGAGAGAGAGAGACAGAGACCCAAACCAAACCCAAACCAAGCCCAGAGGCAGAGAGAACCCAGAGAGACAGAGAGAGAGAGACAGAGACCCAAACCAAACCCAAACCAAGCCCAGAGGCAGAGAGAACCCAGAGAGACAGAGATAACCCAGAGATAACCCAGAGAGACAGAGAGACAGAAAGGCAGACAGCCAGAGAGACAGAGAGAGAGAGAGAGACAGAGACCCAAACCCAAACCCAAACCAAACCCAAACCTAACCAAACCTAAACCAAACCAAACCCAAACCAAACCCAAACCAAACCAAACCAAACCCAAACCAAACCCAAACCAAACCAAACCCAGAGAGACAGAGAGACAGACATCCAGAGAGAGAGAGAGAGAGAGAGAGAGACAGAGAGACAGAAAGAGACCCATACCAAACCAAACCCAAACCCAAACCCAAACCGAACCCAAACCAAACCCAAACCCAAACCAAACCAAACCCAAACCAAACCCAGAGGCAGAGAGAACCCAGAGAGACAGAGAGAGACAGAGAGTGAGAGACAGAGACCCAAACCAAACCCAAACCAAACCAAACCCAAACCCAAACCCAAACCAAACCCAAACCCAAATCAAACCAAACCAAACCCAAACCCAAACCAAACCAATCCCAAACCAAGCCCAGAGGCAGAGAGAACCCAGAGAGACAGAGAGAGAGAGAGAGACAGAGACGCAAACCAAACCCAAACCAAACCAAACCCAAACCAAACCAAACCCAAACCAAACCAAACCCAAACCAAACCAAACCCAAACCAAGCCCAGAGACAGAGAGAACCCAAAGAGATAGAGAGAACCCAGAGAGACAGAGAGAGAGAGACAGAGACACAAACCAAACCCAAACCAAGCCCAGAGGCAGAGACAACCCAGAGAGACAGAGATAACCCAGAGAGACAGAGAGAGACAGAGAGACAGAGAGGCAGACAGCCAGAGAGACAGAGAGAGAGAGAGACAGAGACCCAAACCCAAACCAAACCCAAACCCAAACCAAACCCAAACCGAACCCAAACCCAAACCAAACCAAACCCAAACCAAACCGAAACCAAACCCAAACCAAGCCCAGAGGCAGAGAGAACCCAGAGAGACAGAGAGAACCCAGAGAGACAGAGACAGCCCAGAGAGACAGAGAGAGAGACAGAGACCCAAACCAAACCCAAACCAAGCCCAGAGGCAGAGAGAACCTAGAGAGACAGAGATAACCCAGAGAGACAGAGAGAGACAGAGAGACAGAGAGGCAGACAGCCAGAGAGACAGAGAGAGAGAGAGAGACAGAGACCCAAACCCAAACCCAAACCTAAACCAAACCCAAACCAAACCCAGAGAGACAGAGAGAGACAGAGAGAGAGATAGAGAGAGAGACAAAGACCCAAACCAAACCCAGAGGCAGAGAGAACCCAGAGAGACAGAGAGAACCCAAAGAGACAGAGAGAGAGAGACAGAGGCCCAAACCAAACCCAAACCAAGCCCAGAGGCAGAGAGAACCCAGAGAGACAGAGATAACCCAGAGAGACAGAGAGAGACAGAGAGACAGAGAGGCAGACAGCCAGAGAGACAGAGAGAGAGACAGAGACCCAAACCCAAACCCAAACCAAACCCAAACCAAGCCCAGAGGCAGAGAGAACCCGGAGAGACAGAGAGAACCCAAAGAGACAGAGAGAGAGAGACAGAGGCCCAAACCAAACCCAAACCAAGCCCAGAGGCAGAGAGAACCCAGAGAGACAGAGATAACCCAGAGAGACAGAGAGAGACAGAGAGACAGAGAGGCAGACAGCCAGAGAGACAGAGAGAGAGACAGAGACCCAAACCCAAACCCAAACCAAACCCAAACCAAGCCCAGAGGCAGAGAGAACCCGGAGAGACAGAGAGAACCCAGAGAGGCAGAGAGAACCGAGAGAGACAGAGACCCAAACCCAAACCCAAACCAAACCCAAACCAAGCCCAGAGCGGCAGAGAGAACCGAGAGAGACAGAGACCCAAACCCAAACCCAAACCAAACCCAAACCAAGCCCAGAGGCAGAGAGAACCCAGAGAGACAGAGAGAACCCAGAGAGACAGAGAGAGAGACAGAGACCCAAACCAAACCCAAACCAAGCCCAGAGGCAGATAGAATCCAGAGAGACAGAGATAACCCAGAGAGACAGAGAGAGACAGAGAGACAGAGAGGCAGACAGCCAGAGAGACAGAGAGAGAGAGACACAGAGACCCAAACCCAAACCCAAACCAAACCCAAACCAAACCCAGAGAGACAGAGAGAGACAGAGAGAGAGATAGAGAGAGAGACAAAGACCCAAACCAAACCCAAACCAAACCCAAACCCAAACCAAGCCCAGAGGCAGAGAGAACCCAGAGAGACAGAGAGAGAGAGACAGAGACCCAAACCAAACCCAAACCAAGCCCAGAGGCAGAGAGAACCCAGAGAGACAGAGAGAGAGAGACAGAGACCCAAACCAAACCCAAACCAAGCCCAGAGGCAGAGAGAACCCAGAGAGACAGAGAGAGAGAGACAGAGACCCAAACCAAACCCAAACCAAGCCCAGAGGCAGAGAGAACCCAGAGAGACAGAGATAACGCAGAGATAACCCAGAGAGACAGAGAGACAGAAAGGCAGACAGCCAGAGAGACAGAGAGAGAGAGAGAGACAGAGACCCAAACCCAAACCCAAACCAAACCCAAACCTAACCAAACCTAAACCAAACCAAACCCAAACCAAACCCAAACCAAACCAAACCAAACCCAAACCAAACCCAAACCAAACCAAACCCAGAGAGACAGAGAGACAGACATCCAGAGAGAGAGAGAGAGAGAGAGAGAGAGACAGAGAGACAGAAAGAGACCCATACCAAACCAAACCCAAACCCAAACCCAAACCGAACCCAAACCAAACCCAAACCCAAACCAAACCAAACCCAAACCAAACCCAGAGGCAGAGAGAACCCAGAGAGACAGAGAGAGACAGAGAGTGAGAGACAGAGACCCAAACCAAACCCAAACCAAACCAAACCCAAACCCAAACCCAAACCAAACCCAAACCCAAACCAAACCAAACCAAACCCAAACCCAAACCAAACCAATCCCAAACCAAGCCCAGAGGCAGAGAGAACCCAGAGAGACAGAGAGAGAGAGAGAGACAGAGACGCAAACCAAACCCAAACCAAACCAAACCCAAACCAAACCAAACCCAAACCAAACCAAACCCAAACCAAACCAAACCCAAACCAAGCCCAGAGACAGAGAGAACCCAAAGAGATAGAGAGAACCCAGAGAGACAGAGAGAGAGAGACAGAGACACAAACCAAACCCAAACCAAGCCCAGAGGCAGAGACAACCCAGAGAGACAGAGATAACCCAGAGAGACAGAGAGAGACAGAGAGACAGACAGCCAGAGAGACAGAGAGAGAGAGAGAGACAGAGACCCAAACCCAAACCAAACCCAAACCCAAACCAAACCCAAACCGAACCCAAACCCAAACCAAACCAAACCCAAACCAAACCGAAACCAAACCCAAACCAAGCCCAGAGGCAGAGAGAACCCAGAGAGACAGAGAGAACCCAGAGAGACAGAGACAGCCCACAGAGACAGAGAGAACCCAGAGAGACAGAGAGAGAGAGAGACAGAGACACAAACCAAACCCAAACCAAGCCCAGAGGCAGAGACAACCCAGAGAGACAGAGATAACCCAGAGAGACAGAGAGAGACAGAGAGACAGAGAGGCAGACAGCCAGAGAGACAGAGAGAGAGAGAGACAGAGACCCAAACCCAAACCAAACCCAAACCCAAACCAAACCCATACCGAACCCAAACCCAAACCAAACCAAACCCAAACCAAACCGAAACCAAACCCAAACCAAGCCCAGAGGCAGAGAGAACCCAGAGAGACAGAGAGAACCCAGAGAGACAGAGACAGCCCAGAGAGACAGAGAGAGAGACAGGGACCCAAACCAAACCCAAACCAAGCCCAGAGGCAGAGAGAACCTAGAGAGACAGAGATAACCCAGAGAGACAGAGAGAGACAGAGAGACAGAGAGGCAGACAGCCAGAGAGACAGAGAGAGAGAGAGAGACAGAGACCCAAACCCAAACCCAAACCCAAACCAAACCCAAACCAAACCCAAACCAAACCCAGAGAGACAGAGAGAGACAGAGAGAGAGATAGAGAGAGAGACAAAGACCCAAACCAAACCCAAACCAAACCCAAACCCAAACCAAGCCCAGAGGCAGAGAGAACCCAGAGAGACAGAGAGAACCCAAAGAGACAGAGAGAGAGAGACAGAGGCCCAAACCAAACCCAAACCAAGCCCAGAGGCAGAGAGAACCCAGAGAGACAGAGATAACCCAGAGAGACAGAGAGATACAGAGAGACAGAGAGGCAGACAGCCAGAGAGACAGAGAGAGAGACAGAGACCCAAACCCAAACCCAAACCAAACCCAAACCAAGCCCAGAGGCAGAGAGAACCCGGAGAGACAGAGAGAACCCAGAGAGGCAGAGAGAACCGAGAGAGACAGAGACCCAAACCCAAACCCAAACCAAACCCAAACCAAGCCCAGAGGCAGAGAGAACCCAGAGAGCCAGAGAGAACCCAGAGAGACAGAGAGAGAGACAGAGACCCAAACCAAACCCAAACCAAGCCCAGAGGCAGATAGAATCCAGAGAGACAGAGATAACCCAGAGAGACAGAGAGAGACAGAGAGACAGAGAGGCAGACAGCCAGAGAGACAGAGAGAGAGAGACACAGAGACCCAAACCCAAACCCAAACCAAACCCAAACCAAACCCAGAGAGACAGAGAGAGACAGAGAGAGAGATAGAGAGAGAGACAAAGACCCAAACCAAACCCAAACCAAACCCAAACCCAAACCAAGCCCAGAGGCAGAGAGAACCCAGAGAGACAGAGAGAGAGACAGAGACCCAAACCAAACCCAAACCAAGCCCAGAGGCAGAGAGAACCCAGAGAGACAGAGATAACCCAGAGATAACCCAGAGAGACAGAAAGACAGAAAGGCAGACAGCCAGAGAGACAGAGAGAGAGAGAGACAGAGACCCAAACCCAAACCCAAACCAAACCCAAACCTAACCAAACCTAAACCAAACCAAACCCAAACCAAACCCAAACCAAACCAAACCAAACCCAAACCAAACCCAAACCAAACCAAACCCAGAGAGACAGAGAGACAGACATCCAGAGAGAGAGAGAGAGAGAGAGAGAGAGACAGAGAGACAGAAAGAGACCCATACCAAACCAAACCCAAACCCAAACCGAACCCAAACCAAACCCAAACCCAAACCAAACCAAACCCAAACCAAACCCAGAGGCAGAGAGAACCGAGAGAGACAGAGACCCAAACCCAAACCCAAACCAAACCCAAACCAAGCCCAGAGGCAGAGAGAACCCAGAGAGACAGAGAGAACCCAGAGAGACAGAGAGAGAGACAGAGACCCAAACCAAACCCAAACCAAGCCCAGAGGCAGATAGAATCCAGAGAGACAGAGATAACCCAGAGAGACAGAGAGAGACAGAGAGACAGAGAGGCAGACAGCCAGAGAGACAGAGAGAGAGAGACACAGAGACCCAAACCCAAACCCAAACCAAACCCAAACCAAACCCAGAGAGACAGAGAGAGACAGAGAGAGAGATAGAGAGAGAGACAAAGACCCAAACCAAACCCAAACCAAACCCAAACCCAAACCAAGCCCAGAGGCAGAGAGAACCCAGAGAGACAGAGAGAGAGAGACAGAGACCCAAACCAAACCCAAACCAAGCCCAGAGGCAGAGAGAACCCAGAGAGACAGAGAGAGAGAGACAGAGACCCAAACCAAACCCAAACCAAGCCCAGAGGCAGAGAGAACCCAGAGAGACAGAGAGAGAGAGACAGAGACCCAAACCAAACCCAAACCAAGCCCAGAGGCAGAGAGAACCCAGAGAGACAGAGATAACGCAGAGATAACCCAGAGAGACAGAGAGACAGAAAGGCAGACAGCCAGAGAGACAGAGAGAGAGAGAGAGACAGAGACCCAAACCCAAACCCAAACCAAACCCAAACCTAACCAAACCTAAACCAAACCAAACCCAAACCAAACCCAAACCAAACCAAACCAAACCCAAACCAAACCCAAACCAAACCAAACCCAGAGAGACAGAGAGACAGACATCCAGAGAGAGAGAGAGAGAGAGAGAGAGAGACAGAGAGACAGAAAGAGACCCATACCAAACCAAACCCAAACCCAAACCCAAACCGAACCCAAACCAAACCCAAACCCAAACCAAACCAAACCCAAACCAAACCCAGAGGCAGAGAGAACCCAGAGAGACAGAGAGAGACAGAGAGTGAGAGACAGAGACCCAAACCAAACCCAAACCAAACCAAACCCAAACCCAAACCCAAACCAAACCCAAACCCAAACCAAACCAAACCAAACCCAAACCCAAACCAAACCAATCCCAAACCAAGCCCAGAGGCAGAGAGAACCCAGAGAGACAGAGAGAGAGAGAGAGACAGAGACGCAAACCAAACCCAAACCAAACCAAACCCAAACCAAACCAAACCCAAACCAAACCAAACCCAAACCAAACCAAACCCAAACCAAGCCCAGAGACAGAGAGAACCCAAAGAGATAGAGAGAACCCAGAGAGACAGAGAGAGAGAGACAGAGACACAAACCAAACCCAAACCAAGCCCAGAGGCAGAGACAACCCAGAGAGACAGAGATAACCCAGAGAGACAGAGAGAGACAGAGAGACAGACAGCCAGAGAGACAGAGAGAGAGAGAGAGACAGAGACCCAAACCCAAACCAAACCCAAACCCAAACCAAACCCAAACCGAACCCAAACCCAAACCAAACCAAACCCAAACCAAACCGAAACCAAACCCAAACCAAGCCCAGAGGCAGAGAGAACCCAGAGAGACAGAGAGAACCCAGAGAGACAGAGACAGCCCACAGAGACAGAGAGAACCCAGAGAGACAGAGAGAGAGAGAGACAGAGACACAAACCAAACCCAAACCAAGCCCAGAGGCAGAGACAACCCAGAGAGACAGAGATAACCCAGAGAGACAGAGAGAGACAGAGAGACAGAGAGGCAGACAGCCAGAGAGACAGAGAGAGAGAGAGACAGAGACCCAAACCCAAACCAAACCCAAACCCAAACCAAACCCATACCGAACCCAAACCCAAACCAAACCAAACCCAAACCAAACCGAAACCAAACCCAAACCAAGCCCAGAGGCAGAGAGAACCCAGAGAGACAGAGAGAACCCAGAGAGACAGAGACAGCCCAGAGAGACAGAGAGAGAGACAGGGACCCAAACCAAACCCAAACCAAGCCCAGAGGCAGAGAGAACCTAGAGAGACAGAGATAACCCAGAGAGACAGAGAGAGACAGAGAGACAGAGAGGCAGACAGCCAGAGAGACAGAGAGAGAGAGAGAGACAGAGACCCAAACCCAAACCCAAACCCAAACCAAACCCAAACCAAACCCAGAGAGACAGAGAGAGACAGAGAGAGAGATAGAGAGAGAGACAAAGACCCAAACCAAACCCAAACCAAACCCAAACCCAAACCAAGCCCAGAGGCAGAGAGAACCCAGAGAGACAGAGAGAACCCAAAGAGACAGAGAGAGAGAGACAGAGGCCCAAACCAAACCCAAACCAAGCCCAGAGGCAGAGAGAACCCAGAGAGACAGAGATAACCCAGAGAGACAGAGAGATACAGAGAGACAGAGAGGCAGACAGCCAGAGAGACAGAGAGAGAGACAGAGACCCAAACCCAAACCCAAACCAAACCCAAACCAAGCCCAGAGGCAGAGAGAACCCGGAGAGACAGAGAGAACCCAGAGAGGCAGAGAGAACCGAGAGAGACAGAGACCCAAACCCAAACCCAAACCAAACCCAAACCAAGCCCAGAGGCAGAGAGAACCCAGAGAGCCAGAGAGAACCCAGAGAGACAGAGAGAGAGACAGAGACCCAAACCAAACCCAAACCAAGCCCAGAGGCAGATAGAATCCAGAGAGACAGAGATAACCCAGAGAGACAGAGAGAGACAGAGAGACAGAGAGGCAGACAGCCAGAGAGACAGAGAGAGAGAGACACAGAGACCCAAACCCAAACCCAAACCAAACCCAAACCAAACCCAGAGAGACAGAGAGAGACAGAGAGAGAGATAGAGAGAGAGACAAAGACCCAAACCAAACCCAAACCAAACCCAAACCCAAACCAAGCCCAGAGGCAGAGAGAACCCAGAGAGACAGAGAGAGAGACAGAGACCCAAACCAAACCCAAACCAAGCCCAGAGGCAGAGAGAACCCAGAGAGACAGAGATAACCCAGAGATAACCCAGAGAGACAGAAAGACAGAAAGGCAGACAGCCAGAGAGACAGAGAGAGAGAGAGACAGAGACCCAAACCCAAACCCAAACCAAACCCAAACCTAACCAAACCTAAACCAAACCAAACCCAAACCAAACCCAAACCAAACCAAACCAAACCCAAACCAAACCCAAACCAAACCAAACCCAGAGAGACAGAGAGACAGACATCCAGAGAGAGAGAGAGAGAGAGAGAGAGAGACAGAGAGACAGAAAGAGACCCATACCAAACCAAACCCAAACCCAAACCGAACCCAAACCAAACCCAAACCCAAACCAAACCAAACCCAAACCAAACCCAGAGGCAGAGAGAACCCAGAGAGACAGAGAGAGACAGAGAGTGAGAGACAGAGACCCAAACCAAACCCAAACCAAACCAAACCCAAACCCAAACCAAACCCAAACCCAAACCAAACCAAACCAAACCCAAACCCAAACCAAACCAATCCCAAACCAAGCCCAGAGGCAGAGAGAACCCAGAGAGACAGAGAGAGAGAGAGAGACAGAGACGCAAACCAAACCCAAACCAAACCAAACCCAAACCAAACCAAACCCAAACCAAACCAAACCCAAACCAAACCAAACCCAAACCAAACCAAACCCAAACCAAACCAAACCCAAACCAAGCCCAGAGACAGAGAGAACCCAAAGAGATAGAGAGAACCCAGAGAGACAGAGAGAGAGAGACAGAGACACAAACCAAACCCAAACCAAGCCCAGAGGCAGAGACAACCAAGAGAGACAGAGATAACCCAGAGAGACAGAGAGAGACAGAGAGACAGAGAGGCAGACAGCCAGAGAGACAGAGAGAGAGAGAGACAGAGACCCAAACCCAAACCAAACCCAAACCCAAACCAAACCCAAACCGAACCCAAACCCAAACCAAACCAAACCCAAACCAAACCGAAACCAAACCCAAACCAAGCCCAGAGGCAGAGAGAACCCAGAGAGACAGAGAGAACCCAGAGAGACAGAGACAGCCCACAGAGACAGAGAGAACCCAGAGAGACAGAGAGAGAGAGAGACAGAGACACAAACCAAACCCAAACCAAGCCCAGAGGCAGAGACAACCCAGAGAGACAGAGATAACCCAGAGAGACAGAGAGAGACAGAGAGACAGAGAGGCAGACAGCCAGAGAGACAGAGAGAGAGAGAGAGACAGAGACCCAAACCCAAACCAAACCCAAACCCAAACCAAACCCATACCGAACCCAAACCCAAACCAAACCAAACCCAAACCAAACCGAAACCAAACCCAAACCAAGCCCAGAGGCAGAGAGAACCCAGAGAGACAGAGAGAACCCAGAGAGACAGAGACAGTCCAGAGAGACAGAGAGAGAGACAGAGACCCAAACCAAACCCAAACCAAGCCCAGAGGCAGAGAGAACCTAGAGAGACAGAGATAACCCAGAGAGACAGAGAGAGACAGAGAGACAGAGAGGCAGACAGCCAGAGAGACAGAGAGAGAGAGAGAGACAGAGACCCAAACCCAAACCCAAACCCAAACCAAACCCAAACCAAACCCAGAGAGACAGAGAGAGACAGAGAGAGAGATAGAGAGAGAGACAAAGACCCAAACCAAACCCAAACCAAACCAATCCCAAACCAAGCCCAGAGGCAGAGAGAACCCAGAGAGACAGAGAGAGAGAGAGAGACAGAGACGCAAACCAAACCCAAACCAAACCAAACCCAAACCAAACCAAACCCAAACCAAACAAAACCCAAACCAAACCCAAACCAAACCCAAACCAAACCCAAACCCAAACCCAGAGAGACAGAGAGAGACAGAGAGTGAGAGACAGAGACCCAAACCAAACCCAAACCAAACCAAACCCAAACCAAACCCAGAGAGACAGAGAGAGACAGAGAGAGAGATAGAGAGAGAGACAAAGACCCAAACCAAACCCAAACCAAACCAATCCCAAACCAAGCCCAGAGGCAGAGAGAACCCAGAGAGACAGAGAGAGAGAGAGAGACAGAGACGCAAACCAAACCCAAACCAAACCAAACCCAAACCAAACAAAACCCAAACCAAACCCAAACCAAACCCAAACCAAACCCAAACCCAAACCCAGAGAGACAGAGAGAGACAGAGAGTGAGAGACAGAGACCCAAACCAAACCCAAACCAAACCAAACCCAAACCCAAACCAAACCAAACCCAAACCAAACCAAACCCAAACCAAACCCAAACCAAACCCAAACCAAACCAAACCCAAACCAAACCAAACCCAAACCAAGCCCAGAGACAGAGAGAACCCAAAGAGATAGAGAGAACCCAGAGAGACAGAGAGAGAGAGACAGAGACACAAACCAAACCCAAACCAAGCCCAGAGGCAGAGACAACCCAGAGAGACAGAGATAACCCAGAGAGACAGAGAGAGACAGAGAGACAGACAGCCAGAGAGACAGAGAGAGAGAGAGAGACAGAGACCCAAACCCAAACCAAACCCAAACCCAAACCAAACCCAAACCGAACCCAAACCCAAACCAAACCAAACCCAAACCAAACCGAAACCAAACCCAAACCAAGCCCAGAGGCAGAGAGAACCCAGAGAGACAGAGAGAACCCAGAGAGACAGAGACAGCCCACAGAGACAGAGAGAACCCAGAGAGACAGAGAGAGAGAGAGACAGAGACACAAACCAAACCCAAACCAAGCCCAGAGGCAGAGACAACCCAGAGAGACAGAGATAACCCAGAGAGACAGAGAGAGACAGAGAGACAGAGAGGCAGACAGCCAGAGAGACAGAGAGAGAGAGAGACAGAGACCCAAACCCAAACCAAACCCAAACCCAAACCAAACCCATACCGAACCCAAACCCAAACCAAACCAAACCCAAACCAAACCGAAACCAAACCCAAACCAAGCCCAGAGGCAGAGAGAACCCAGAGAGACAGAGAGAACCCAGAGAGACAGAGACAGCCCAGAGAGACAGAGAGAGAGACAGGGACCCAAACCAAACCCAAACCAAGCCCAGAGGCAGAGAGAACCTAGAGAGACAGAGATAACCCAGAGAGACAGAGAGAGACAGAGAGACAGAGAGGCAGACAGCCAGAGAGACAGAGAGAGAGAGAGAGACAGAGACCCAAACCCAAACCCAAACCCAAACCAAACCCAAACCAAACCCAGAGAGACAGAGAGAGACAGAGAGAGAGATAGAGAGAGAGACAAAGACCCAAACCAAACCCAAACCAAACCCAAACCCAAACCAAGCCCAGAGGCAGAGAGAACCCAGAGAGACAGAGAGAACCCAAAGAGACAGAGAGAGAGAGACAGAGGCCCAAACCAAACCCAAACCAAGCCCAGAGGCAGAGAGAACCCAGAGAGACAGAGATAACCCAGAGAGACAGAGAGATACAGAGAGACAGAGAGGCAGACAGCCAGAGAGACAGAGAGAGAGACAGAGACCCAAACCCAAACCCAAACCAAACCCAAACCAAGCCCAGAGGCAGAGAGAACCCGGAGAGACAGAGAGAACCCAGAGAGGCAGAGAGAACCGAGAGAGACAGAGACCCAAACCCAAACCCAAACCAAACCCAAACCAAGCCCAGAGGCAGAGAGAACCCAGAGAGCCAGAGAGAACCCAGAGAGACAGAGAGAGAGACAGAGACCCAAACCAAACCCAAACCAAGCCCAGAGGCAGATAGAATCCAGAGAGACAGAGATAACCCAGAGAGACAGAGAGAGACAGAGAGACAGAGAGGCAGACAGCCAGAGAGACAGAGAGAGAGAGACACAGAGACCCAAACCCAAACCCAAACCAAACCCAAACCAAACCCAGAGAGACAGAGAGAGACAGAGAGAGAGATAGAGAGAGAGACAAAGACCCAAACCAAACCCAAACCAAACCCAAACCCAAACCAAGCCCAGAGGCAGAGAGAACCCAGAGAGACAGAGAGAGAGACAGAGACCCAAACCAAACCCAAACCAAGCCCAGAGGCAGAGAGAACCCAGAGAGACAGAGATAACCCAGAGATAACCCAGAGAGACAGAAAGACAGAAAGGCAGACAGCCAGAGAGACAGAGAGAGAGAGAGACAGAGACCCAAACCCAAACCCAAACCAAACCCAAACCTAACCAAACCTAAACCAAACCAAACCCAAACCAAACCCAAACCAAACCAAACCAAACCCAAACCAAACCCAAACCAAACCAAACCCAGAGAGACAGAGAGACAGACATCCAGAGAGAGAGAGAGAGAGAGAGAGAGAGACAGAGAGACAGAAAGAGACCCATACCAAACCAAACCCAAACCCAAACCGAACCCAAACCAAACCCAAACCCAAACCAAACCAAACCCAAACCAAACCCAGAGGCAGAGAGAACCGAGAGAGACAGAGACCCAAACCCAAACCCAAACCAAACCCAAACCAAGCCCAGAGGCAGAGAGAACCCAGAGAGACAGAGAGAACCCAGAGAGACAGAGAGAGAGACAGAGACCCAAACCAAACCCAAACCAAGCCCAGAGGCAGATAGAATCCAGAGAGACAGAGATAACCCAGAGAGACAGAGAGAGACAGAGAGACAGAGAGGCAGACAGCCAGAGAGACAGAGAGAGAGAGACACAGAGACCCAAACCCAAACCCAAACCAAACCCAAACCAAACCCAGAGAGACAGAGAGAGACAGAGAGAGAGATAGAGAGAGAGACAAAGACCCAAACCAAACCCAAACCAAACCCAAACCCAAACCAAGCCCAGAGGCAGAGAGAACCCAGAGAGACAGAGAGAGAGAGACAGAGACCCAAACCAAACCCAAACCAAGCCCAGAGGCAGAGAGAACCCAGAGAGACAGAGAGAGAGAGACAGAGACCCAAACCAAACCCAAACCAAGCCCAGAGGCAGAGAGAACCCAGAGAGACAGAGAGAGAGAGACAGAGACCCAAACCAAACCCAAACCAAGCCCAGAGGCAGAGAGAACCCAGAGAGACAGAGATAACGCAGAGATAACCCAGAGAGACAGAGAGACAGAAAGGCAGACAGCCAGAGAGACAGAGAGAGAGAGAGAGAGACAGAGACCCAAACCCAAACCCAAACCAAACCCAAACCTAACCAAACCTAAACCAAACCAAACCCAAACCAAACCCAAACCAAACCAAACCAAACCCAAACCAAACCCAAACCAAACCAAACCCAGAGAGACAGAGAGACAGACATCCAGAGAGAGAGAGAGAGAGAGAGAGAGAGACAGAGAGACAGAAAGAGACCCATACCAAACCAAACCCAAACCCAAACCCAAACCGAACCCAAACCAAACCCAAACCCAAACCAAACCAAACCCAAACCAAACCCAGAGGCAGAGAGAACCCAGAGAGACAGAGAGAGACAGAGAGTGAGAGACAGAGACCCAAACCAAACCCAAACCAAACCAAACCCAAACCCAAACCCAAACCAAACCCAAACCCAAACCAAACCAAACCAAACCCAAACCCAAACCAAACCAATCCCAAACCAAGCCCAGAGGCAGAGAGAACCCAGAGAGACAGAGAGAGAGAGAGAGACAGAGACGCAAACCAAACCCAAACCAAACCAAACCCAAACCAAACCAAACCCAAACCAAACCAAACCCAAACCAAACCAAACCCAAACCAAGCCCAGAGACAGAGAGAACCCAAAGAGATAGAGAGAACCCAGAGAGACAGAGAGAGAGAGACAGAGACACAAACCAAACCCAAACCAAGCCCAGAGGCAGAGACAACCCAGAGAGACAGAGATAACCCAGAGAGACAGAGAGAGACAGAGAGACAGACAGCCAGAGAGACAGAGAGAGAGAGAGAGACAGAGACCCAAACCCAAACCAAACCCAAACCCAAACCAAACCCAAACCGAACCCAAACCCAAACCAAACCAAACCCAAACCAAACCGAAACCAAACCCAAACCAAGCCCAGAGGCAGAGAGAACCCAGAGAGACAGAGAGAACCCAGAGAGACAGAGACAGCCCACAGAGACAGAGAGAACCCAGAGAGACAGAGAGAGAGAGAGACAGAGACACAAACCAAACCCAAACCAAGCCCAGAGGCAGAGACAACCCAGAGAGACAGAGATAACCCAGAGAGACAGAGAGAGACAGAGAGACAGAGAGGCAGACAGCCAGAGAGACAGAGAGAGAGAGAGACAGAGACCCAAACCCAAACCAAACCCAAACCCAAACCAAACCCATACCGAACCCAAACCCAAACCAAACCAAACCCAAACCAAACCGAAACCAAACCCAAACCAAGCCCAGAGGCAGAGAGAACCCAGAGAGACAGAGAGAACCCAGAGAGACAGAGACAGCCCAGAGAGACAGAGAGAGAGACAGGGACCCAAACCAAACCCAAACCAAGCCCAGAGGCAGAGAGAACCTAGAGAGACAGAGATAACCCAGAGAGACAGAGAGAGACAGAGAGACAGAGAGGCAGACAGCCAGAGAGACAGAGAGAGAGAGAGAGACAGAGACCCAAACCCAAACCCAAACCCAAACCAAACCCAAACCAAACCCAGAGAGACAGAGAGAGACAGAGAGAGAGATAGAGAGAGAGACAAAGACCCAAACCAAACCCAAACCAAACCCAAACCCAAACCAAGCCCAGAGGCAGAGAGAACCCAGAGAGACAGAGAGAACCCAAAGAGACAGAGAGAGAGAGACAGAGGCCCAAACCAAACCCAAACCAAGCCCAGAGGCAGAGAGAACCCAGAGAGACAGAGATAACCCAGAGAGACAGAGAGATACAGAGAGACAGAGAGGCAGACAGCCAGAGAGACAGAGAGAGAGACAGAGACCCAAACCCAAACCCAAACCAAACCCAAACCAAGCCCAGAGGCAGAGAGAACCCGGAGAGACAGAGAGAACCCAGAGAGGCAGAGAGAACCGAGAGAGACAGAGACCCAAACCCAAACCCAAACCAAACCCAAACCAAGCCCAGAGGCAGAGAGAACCCAGAGAGCCAGAGAGAACCCAGAGAGACAGAGAGAGAGACAGAGACCCAAACCAAACCCAAACCAAGCCCAGAGGCAGATAGAATCCAGAGAGACAGAGATAACCCAGAGAGACAGAGAGAGACAGAGAGACAGAGAGGCAGACAGCCAGAGAGACAGAGAGAGAGAGACACAGAGACCCAAACCCAAACCCAAACCAAACCCAAACCAAACCCAGAGAGACAGAGAGAGACAGAGAGAGAGATAGAGAGAGAGACAAAGACCCAAACCAAACCCAAACCAAACCCAAACCCAAACCAAGCCCAGAGGCAGAGAGAACCCAGAGAGACAGAGAGAGAGACAGAGACCCAAACCAAACCCAAACCAAGCCCAGAGGCAGAGAGAACCCAGAGAGACAGAGATAACCCAGAGATAACCCAGAGAGACAGAAAGACAGAAAGGCAGACAGCCAGAGAGACAGAGAGAGAGAGAGACAGAGACCCAAACCCAAACCCAAACCAAACCCAAACCTAACCAAACCTAAACCAAACCAAACCCAAACCAAACCCAAACCAAACCAAACCAAACCCAAACCAAACCCAAACCAAACCAAACCCAGAGAGACAGAGAGACAGACATCCAGAGAGAGAGAGAGAGAGAGAGAGAGAGACAGAGAGACAGAAAGAGACCCATACCAAACCAAACCCAAACCCAAACCGAACCCAAACCAAACCCAAACCCAAACCAAACCAAACCCAAACCAAACCCAGAGGCAGAGAGAACCCAGAGAGACAGAGAGAGACAGAGAGTGAGAGACAGAGACCCAAACCAAACCCAAACCAAACCAAACCCAAACCCAAACCAAACCCAAACCCAAACCAAACCAAACCAAACCCAAACCCAAACCAAACCAATCCCAAACCAAGCCCAGAGGCAGAGAGAACCCAGAGAGACAGAGAGAGAGAGAGAGACAGAGACGCAAACCAAACCCAAACCAAACCAAACCCAAACCAAACCAAACCCAAACCAAACCAAACCCAAACCAAACCAAACCCAAACCAAACCAAACCCAAACCAAACCAAACCCAAACCAAGCCCAGAGACAGAGAGAACCCAAAGAGATAGAGAGAACCCAGAGAGACAGAGAGAGAGAGACAGAGACACAAACCAAACCCAAACCAAGCCCAGAGGCAGAGACAACCAAGAGAGACAGAGATAACCCAGAGAGACAGAGAGAGACAGAGAGACAGAGAGGCAGACAGCCAGAGAGACAGAGAGAGAGAGAGACAGAGACCCAAACCCAAACCAAACCCAAACCCAAACCAAACCCAAACCGAACCCAAACCCAAACCAAACCAAACCCAAACCAAACCGAAACCAAACCCAAACCAAGCCCAGAGGCAGAGAGAACCCAGAGAGACAGAGAGAACCCAGAGAGACAGAGACAGCCCACAGAGACAGAGAGAACCCAGAGAGACAGAGAGAGAGAGAGACAGAGACACAAACCAAACCCAAACCAAGCCCAGAGGCAGAGACAACCCAGAGAGACAGAGATAACCCAGAGAGACAGAGAGAGACAGAGAGACAGAGAGGCAGACAGCCAGAGAGACAGAGAGAGAGAGAGAGACAGAGACCCAAACCCAAACCAAACCCAAACCCAAACCAAACCCATACCGAACCCAAACCCAAACCAAACCAAACCCAAACCAAACCGAAACCAAACCCAAACCAAGCCCAGAGGCAGAGAGAACCCAGAGAGACAGAGAGAACCCAGAGAGACAGAGACAGTCCAGAGAGACAGAGAGAGAGACAGAGACCCAAACCAAACCCAAACCAAGCCCAGAGGCAGAGAGAACCTAGAGAGACAGAGATAACCCAGAGAGACAGAGAGAGACAGAGAGACAGAGAGGCAGACAGCCAGAGAGACAGAGAGAGAGAGAGAGACAGAGACCCAAACCCAAACCCAAACCCAAACCAAACCCAAACCAAACCCAGAGAGACAGAGAGAGACAGAGAGAGAGATAGAGAGAGAGACAAAGACCCAAACCAAACCCAAACCAAACCAATCCCAAACCAAGCCCAGAGGCAGAGAGAACCCAGAGAGACAGAGAGAGAGAGAGAGACAGAGACGCAAACCAAACCCAAACCAAACCAAACCCAAACCAAACCAAACCCAAACCAAACAAAACCCAAACCAAACCCAAACCAAACCCAAACCAAACCCAAACCCAAACCCAGAGAGACAGAGAGAGACAGAGAGTGAGAGACAGAGACCCAAACCAAACCCAAACCAAACCAAACCCAAACCAAACCCAGAGAGACAGAGAGAGACAGAGAGAGAGATAGAGAGAGAGACAAAGACCCAAACCAAACCCAAACCAAACCAATCCCAAACCAAGCCCAGAGGCAGAGAGAACCCAGAGAGACAGAGAGAGAGAGAGAGACAGAGACGCAAACCAAACCCAAACCAAACCAAACCCAAACCAAACAAAACCCAAACCAAACCCAAACCAAACCCAAACCAAACCCAAACCCAAACCCAGAGAGACAGAGAGAGACAGAGAGTGAGAGACAGAGACCCAAACCAAACCCAAACCAAACCAAACCCAAACCAAAACCAAACCCAAACCAAACCAAACCCAAACCCAAACCAAACCCAAACCCAAAGCAAACCAAACCAATCCCAAACCAAGCCCAGAGGCAGAGAGAACCCAGAGAGACAGAGAGAGAGAGAGAGACAGAGACCCAAACCCAAACCCAAACCAAACCCAAACCAAGCCCAGAGACAGAGAGAACCCAAAGAGATAGAGAGAACCCAGAGAGACAGAGAGAGAGAGACAGAGACACAAACCAAACCCAAACCAAGCCCAGAGGCAGAGACAACCCAGAGAGACAGAGATAACCCAGAGAGACAGAGAGAGACAGAGAGACAGGGAGGCAGACAGCCAGAGAGACAGAGAGAGAGAGAGACAGAGACCCAAACCCAAACCAAACCCAAACCCAAACCAAACCCAAACCGAACCCAAACCCAAACCAAACCAAACCCAAACCAAACCGAAACCAAACCCAAACCAAGCCCAGAGGCAGAGAGAACCCAGAGAGACAGAGAGAACCCAGAGAGACAGAGACAGCCCACAGAGACAGAGAGAACCCAGAGAGACAGAGAGAGAGAGACAGAGACACAAACCAAACCCAAACCAAGCCCAGAGGCAGAGACAACCCAGAGAGACAGAGATAACCCGGAGAGACAGAGAGAGACAGAGAGACAGAGAGGCAGACAGCCAGAGAGACAGAGAGAGAGAGAGACAGAGACCCAAACCCAAACCAAACCCAAACCCAAACCAAACCCAAACCGAACCCAAACCCAAACCAAACCAAACCCAAACCAAACCGAAACCAAACCCAAACCAAGCCCAGAGGCAGAGAGAACCCAGAGAGACAGAGAGAACCCAGAGAGACAGAGACAGCCCAGAGAGACAGAGAGAGAGACAGAGACCCAAACCAAACCCAAACCAAGCCCAGAGGCAGAGAGAACCTAGAGAGACAGAGATAACCCAGAGAGACAGAGAGAGACAGAGAGACAGAGAGGCAGACAGCCAGAGAGACAGAGAGAGAGAGAGAGACAGAGACCCAAACCCAAACCCAAACCCAAACCAAACCCAAACCAAACCCAGAGAGACAGAGAGAGACAGAGAGAGAGATAGAGAGAGAGACAAAGACCCAAACCAAACCCAAACCAAACCCAAATCCAAACCAAGCCCAGAGGCAGAGAGAACCCAGAGAGACAGAGAGAACCCAAAGAGACAGAGAGAGAGAGACAGAGGCCCAAACCAAACCCAAACCAAGCCCAGAGGCAGAGAGAACCCAGAGAGACAGAGATAACCCAGAGAGACAGAGAGAGACAGAGAGACAGAGAGGCAGACAGCCAGAGAGACAGGGAGAGAGACAGAGACCCAAACCCAAACCCAAACCAAACCCAAACCAAGCCCAGAGGCAGAGAGAACCCGGAGAGACAGAGAGAACCCAGAGAGGCAGAGAGAACCGAGAGAGACAGAGACCCAAACCCAAACCCAAACCAAACCCAAACCAAGCCCAGAGGCAGAGAGAACCCAGAGAGACAGAGAGAACCCAGAGAGACAGAGAGAGAGACAGAGACCCAAACCAAACCCAAACCAAGCCCAGAGGCAGATAGAATCCAGAGAGACAGAGATAACCCAGAGAGACAGAGAGAGACAGAGAGACAGAGAGGCAGACAGCCAGAGAGACAGAGAGAGAGAGACACAGAGACCCAAACCCAAACCCAAACCAAACCCAAACCAAACCCAGAGAGACAGAGAGAGACAGAGAGAGAGATAGAGAGAGAGACAAAGACCCAAACCAAACCCAAACCAAACCCAAACCCAAACCAAGCCCAGAGGCAGAGAGAACCCAGAGAGACAGAGAGAGAGAGACAGAGACCCAAACCAAACCCAAACCAAGCCCAGAGGCAGAGAGAACCCAGAGAGACAGAGATAACCCAGAGATAACCCAGAGAGACAGAGAGACAGAAAGGCAGACAGCCAAAGAGACAGAGAGAGAGAGAGAGACAGAGACGCAAACCAAACCCAAACCAAACCAAACCCAAACCAAACCAAACCCAAACCAAACAAAACCCAAACCAAACCCAAACCAAACCCAAACCCAAACCCAGAGAGACAGAGAGAGACAGAGAGTGAAAGACAGAGACCCAAACCAAACCCAAACCAAACCAAACCCAAACCAAAACCAAACCCAAACCAAACCAAACCCAAACCCAAACCAAACCCAAACCCAAAGCAAACCAAACCAATCCCAAACCAAGCCCAGAGGCAGAGAGAACCCAGAGAGACAGAGAGAGAGAGAGAGACAGAGACCCAAACCCAAACCCAAACCAAACCCAAACCAAGCCCAGAGACAGAGAGAACCCAAAGAGATAGAGAGAACCCAGAGAGACAGAGAGAGAGAGACAGAGACACAAACCAAACCCAAACCAAGCCCAGAGGCAGAGACAACCCAGAGAGACAGAGATAACCCAGAGAGACAGAGAGAGACAGAGAGACAGGGAGGCAGACAGCCAGAGAGACAGAGAGAGAGAGAGACAGAGACCCAAACCCAAACCAAACCCAAACCCAAACCAAACCCAAACCGAACCCAAACCCAAACCAAACCAAACCCAAACCAAACCGAAACCAAACCCAAACCAAGCCCAGAGGCAGAGAGAACCCAGAGAGACAGAGAGAACCCAGAGAGACAGAGACAGCCCACAGAGACAGAGAGAACCCAGAGAGACAGAGAGAGAGAGACAGAGACACAAACCAAACCCAAACCAAGCCCAGAGGCAGAGACAACCCAGAGAGACAGAGATAACCCGGAGAGACAGAGAGAGACAGAGAGACAGAGAGGCAGACAGCCAGAGAGACAGAGAGAGAGAGAGACAGAGACCCAAACCCAAACCAAACCCAAACCCAAACCAAACCCAAACCGAACCCAAACCCAAACCAAACCAAACCCAAACCAAACCGAAACCAAACCCAAACCAAGCCCAGAGGCAGAGAGAACCCAGAGAGACAGAGAGAACCCAGAGAGACAGAGACAGCCCAGAGAGACAGAGAGAGAGACAGAGACCCAAACCAAACCCAAACCAAGCCCAGAGGCAGAGAGAACCTAGAGAGACAGAGATAACCCAGAGAGACAGAGAGAGACAGAGAGACAGAGAGGCAGACAGCCAGAGAGACAGAGAGAGAGAGAGAGACAGAGACCCAAACCCAAACCCAAACCCAAACCAAACCCAAACCAAACCCAGAGAGACAGAGAGAGACAGAGAGAGAGATAGAGAGAGAGACAAAGACCCAAACCAAACCCAAACCAAACCCAAACCCAAACCAAGCCCAGAGGCAGAGAGAACCCAGAGAGACAGAGAGAACCCAAAGAGACAGAGAGAGAGAGACAGAGGCCCAAACCAAACCCAAACCAAGCCCAGAGGCAGAGAGAACCCAGAGAGACAGAGATAACCCAGAGAGACAGAGAGAGACAGAGAGACAGAGAGGCAGACAGCCAGAGAGACAGAGAGAGAGACAGAGACCCAAACCCAAACCCAAACCAAACCCAAACCAAGCCCAGAGGCAGAGAGAACCCGGAGAGACAGAGAGAACCCAGAGAGGCAGAGAGAACCGAGAGAGACAGAGACCCAAACCCAAACCCAAACCAAACCCAAACCAAGCCCAGAGGCAGAGAGAACCCAGAGAGACAGAGAGAACCCAGAGAGACAGAGAGAGAGACAGAGACCCAAACCAAACCCAAACCAAGCCCAGAGGCAGATAGAATCCAGAGAGACAGAGATAACCCAGAGAGACAGAGAGAGACAGAGAGACAGAGAGGCAGACAGCCAGAGAGACAGAGAGAGAGAGACACAGAGACCCAAACCCAAACCCAAACCAAACCCAAACCAAACCCAGAGAGACAGAGAGAGACAGAGAGAGAGATAGAGAGAGAGACAAAGACCCAAACCAAACCCAAACCAAACCCAAACCCAAACCAAGCCCAGAGGCAGAGAGAACCCAGAGAGACAGAGAGAGAGAGACAGAGACCCAAACCAAACCCAAACCAAGCCCAGAGGCAGAGAGAACCCAGAGAGACAGAGATAACCCAGAGATAACCCAGAGAGACAGAGAGACAGAAAGGCAGACAGCCAAAGAGACAGAGAGAGAGAGAGACAGAGACCCAAACCCAAACCCAAACCAAACCCAAACCTAACCAAACCTAAACCAAACCAAACCCAAACCAAACCCAAACCAAACCAAACCAAACCCAAACCAAACCCAAACCAAACCAAACCCAGAGAGACAGAGAGACAGACATCCAGAGAGAGAGAGAGAGAGAGAGAGAGAGACAGAGAGACAGAAAGAGACCCATACCAAACCAAACCCAAACCCAAACCGAACCCAAACCAAACCCAAACCCAAACCAAACCAAACCCAAACCAAACCCAGAGGCAGAGAGAACCCAGAGAGACAGAGAGAGACAGAGAGTGAGAGACAGAGACCCAAACCAAACCCAAACCAAACCAAACCCAAACCCAAACCAAACCCAAACCCAAACCAAACCAAACCAAACCCAAACCCAAACCAAACCAATCCCAAACCAAGCCCAGAGGCAGAGAGAACCCAGAGAGACAGAGAGAGAGAGAGAGACAGAGACGCAAACCCAAACCCAAACCAAACCCAAACCAAGCCCAGAGGCAGAGAGAACCCAGAGAGACAGAGATAACCCAGAGATAACCCAGAGAGACAGAGAGACAGAAAGGCAGACAGCCAGAGAGACAGAGAGAGAGAGAAACAGAGACCCAAACCCAAACCCAAACCAAACCCAAACCTAACCAAACCTAAACCAAACCAAACCCAAACCAAACCCAAACCAAACCAAACCAAACCCAAACCAAACCAAACCCAAACCAAGCCCAGAGACAGAGAGAACCCAAAGAGATAGAGAGAACCCAGAGAGACAGAGAGAGAGAGACAGAGACACAAACCAAACCCAAACCAAGCCCAGAGGCAGAGACAACCCAGAGAGACAGAGATAACCCAGAGAGACAGAGAGAGACAGAGAGACAGAGAGGCAGACAGCCAGAGAGACAGAGAGAGAGAGAGACAGAGACCCAAACCCAAACCAAACCCAAACCTAAACCAAACCCAAACCGAACCCAAACCCAAACCAAACCAAACCCAAACCAAACCGAAACCAAACCCAAACCAAGCCCAGAGGCAGAGAGAACCCAGAGAGACAGAGAGAACCCAGAGAGACAGAGACAGCCCAGAGAGACAGAGAGAGAGACAGAGACCCAAACCAAACCCAAACCAAGCTCAGAGGCAGAGAGAACCTAGAGAGACAGAGATAACCCAGAGAGATAGAGAGAGACAGAGAGACAGAGAGGCAGACAGCCAGAGAGACAGAGAGAGAGAGAGAGACAGAGACCCAAACCCAAACCCAAACCCAAACCAAACCCAAACCAAACCCAGAGAGACAGAGAGAGACAGAGAGAGAGATAGAGAGAGAGACAAAGACCCAAACCAAACCCAAACCAAACCAATCCCAAACCAAGCCCAGAGGCAGAGAGAACCCAGAGAGACAGAGAGAGAGAGAGAGACAGAGACGCAAACCAAACCCAAACCAAACCAAACCCAAACCAAACCAAACCCAAACCAAACAAAACCCAAACCAAACCCAAACCAAACCCAAACCAAACCCAAACCCAAACCCAGAGAGACAGAGAGAGACAGAGAGTGAGAGACAGAGACCCAAACCAAACCCAAACCAAACCAAACCCAAACCAAAACCAAACCCAAACCAAACCAAACCCAAACCCAAACCAAACCCAAACCCAAAGCAAGCCAAACCAATCCCAAACCAAGCCCAGAGGCAGAGAGAACCCAGAGAGACAGAGAGAGAGAGAGAGACAGAGACCCAAACCCAAACCCAAACCAAACCCAAACCAAGCCCAGAGACAGAGAGAACCCAAAGAGATAGAGAGAACCCAGAGAGACAGAGAGAGAGAGAGACAGAGACACAAACCAAACCCAAACCAAGCCCAGAGGCAGAGACAACCCAGAGAGACAGAGATAACCCAGAGAGACAGAGAGAGACAGAGAGACAGGGAGGCAGACAGCCAGAGAGACAGAGAGAGAGAGAGAGACAGAGACCCAAACCCAAACCAAACCCAAACCCAAACCAAACCCAAACCGAACCCAAACCCAAACCAAACCAAACCCAAACCAAACCGAAACCAAACCCAAACCAAGCCCAGAGGCAGAGAGAACCCAGAGAGACAGAGAGAACCCAGAGAGACAGAGACAGCCCACAGAGACAGAGAGAACCCAGAGAGACAGAGAGAGAGAGACAGAGACACAAACCAAACCCAAACCAAGCCCAGAGGCAGAGACAACCCAGAGAGACAGAGATAACCCGGAGAGACGGAGAGAGACAGAGAGACAGAGAGGCAGACAGCCAGAGAGACAGAGAGAGAGAGAGACAGAGACCCAAACCCAAACCAAACCCAAACCCAAACCAAACCCAAACCGAACCCAAACCCAAACCAAACCAAACCCAAACCAAACCGAAACCAAACCCAAACCAAGCCCAGAGGCAGAGAGAACCCAGAGAGACAGAGAGAACCCAGAGAGACAGAGACAGCCCAGAGAGACAGAGAGAGAGACAGAGACCCAAACCAAACCCAAACCAAGCCCAGAGGCAGAGAGAACCTAGAGAGACAGAGATAACCCAGAGAGACAGAGAGAGACAGAGAGACAGAGAGGCAGACAGCCAGAGAGACAGAGAGAGAGAGAGAGACAGAGACCCAAACCCAAACCCAAACCCAAACCAAACCCAAACCAAACCCAGAGAGACAGAGAGAGACAGAGAGAGAGATAGAGAGAGAGACAAAGACCCAAACCAAACCCAAACCAAACCCAAACCCAAACCAAGCCCAGAGGCAGAGAGAACCCAGAGAGACAGAGAGAACCCAAAGAGACAGAGAGAGAGAGACAGAGGCCCAAACCAAACCCAAACCAAGCCCAGAGGCAGAGAGAACCCAGAGAGACAGAGATAACCCAGAGAGACAGAGAGAGACAGAGAGACAGAGAGGCAGACAGCCAGAGAGACAGAGAGAGAGACAGAGACCCAAACCCAAACCCAAACCAAACCCAAACCAAGCCCAGAGGCAGAGAGAACCCGGAGAGACAGAGAGAACCCAGAGAGGCAGAGAGAACCGAGAGAGACAGAGACCCAAACCCAAACCCAAACCAAACCCAAACCAAGCCCAGAGGCAGAGAGAACCCAGAGAGACAGAGAGAACCCAGAGAGACAGAGAGAGAGACAGAGACCCAAACCAAACCCACACCAAGCCCAGAGGCAGATAGAATCCAGAGAGACAGAGATAACCCAGAGAGACAGAGAGAGACAGAGAGACAGAGAGGCAGACAGCCAGAGAGACAGAGAGAGAGAGACACAGAGACCCAAACCCAAACCCAAACCAAACCCAAACCAAACCCAGAGAGAGACAGAGAGAGAGATAGAGAGAGAGACAAAGACCCAAACCAAACCCAAACCAAACCCAAACCCAAACCAAGCCCAGAGGCAGAGAGAACCCAGAGAGACAGAGAGAGAGAGACAGAGACCCAAACCAAACCCAAACCAAGCCCAGAGGCAGAGAGAACCCAGAGAGACAGAGATAACCCAGAGATAACCCAGAGAGACAGAGAGACAGAAAGGCAGACAGCCAGAGAGACAGAGAGAGAGAGAGACAGAGACCCAAACCCAAACCCAAACCAAACCCAAACCTAACCAAACCTAAACCAAACCAAACCCAAACCAAACCCAAACCAAACCAAACCAAACCAAACCAAACCAAACCCAAACCAAACCCAAACCAAACCAAACCCAGAGAGACAGAGAGACAGACATCCAGAGAGAGAGAGAGAGAGAGAGAGAGAGACAGAGAGACAGAAAGAGACCCATACCAAACCAAACCCAAACCCAAACCGAACCCAAACCAAACCCAAACCCAAACCAAACCAAACCCAAACCAAACCCAGAGGCAGAGAGAACCCAGAGAGACAGAGAGAGACAGAGAGTGAGAGACAGAGACCCAAACCAAACCCAAACCAAACCAAACCCAAACCCAAACCAAACCCAAACCCAAACCAAACCAAACCAAACCCAAACCCAAACCAAACCAATCCCAAACCAAGCCCAGAGGCAGAGAGAACCCAGAGAGACAGAGAGAGAGAGAGAGACAGAGACGCAAACCCAAACCCAAACCAAACCCAAACCAAGCCCAGAGGCAGAGAGAACCCAGAGAGACAGAGATAACCCAGAGATAACCCAGAGAGACAGAGAGACAGAAAGGCAGACAGCCAGAGAGACAGAGAGAGAGAGAAACAGAGACCCAAACCCAAACCCAAACCAAACCCAAACCTAACCAAACCTAAACCAAACCAAACCCAAACCAAACCCAAACCAAACCAAACCAAACCCAAACCAAACCAAACCCAAACCAAGCCCAGAGACAGAGAGAACCCAAAGAGATAGAGAGAACCCAGAGAGACAGAGAGAGAGAGACAGAGACACAAACCAAACCCAAACCAAGCCCAGAGGCAGAGACAACCCAGAGAGACAGAGATAACCCAGAGAGACAGAGAGAGACAGAGAGACAGAGAGGCAGACAGCCAGAGAGACAGAGAGAGAGAGAGACAGAGACCCAAACCCAAACCAAACCCAAACCTAAACCAAACCCAAACCGAACCCAAACCCAAACCAAACCAAACCCAAACCAAACCGAAACCAAACCCAAACCAAGCCCAGAGGCAGAGAGAACCCAGAGAGACAGAGAGAACCCAGAGAGACAGAGACAGCCCAGAGAGACAGAGAGAGAGACAGAGACCCAAACCAAACCCAAACCAAGCTCAGAGGCAGAGAGAACCTAGAGAGACAGAGATAACCCAGAGAGATAGAGAGAGACAGAGAGACAGAGAGGCAGACAGCCAGAGAGACAGAGAGAGAGAGAGAGACAGAGACCCAAACCCAAACCCAAACCCAAACCAAACCCAAACCAAACCCAGAGAGACAGAGAGAGACAGAGAGAGAGATAGAGAGAGAGACAAAGACCCAAACCAAACCCAAACCAAACCAATCCCAAACCAAGCCCAGAGGCAGAGAGAACCCAGAGAGACAGAGAGAGAGAGAGAGACAGAGACGCAAACCAAACCCAAACCAAACCAAACCCAAACCAAACCAAACCCAAACCAAACAAAACCCAAACCAAACCCAAACCAAACCCAAACCAAACCCAAACCCAAACCCAGAGAGACAGAGAGAGACAGAGAGTGAGAGACAGAGACCCAAACCAAACCCAAACCAAACCAAACCCAAACCAAAACCAAACCCAAACCAAACCAAACCCAAACCCAAACCAAACCCAAACCCAAAGCAAGCCAAACCAATCCCAAACCAAGCCCAGAGGCAGAGAGAACCCAGAGAGACAGAGAGAGAGAGAGAGACAGAGACCCAAACCCAAACCCAAACCAAACCCAAACCAAGCCCAGAGACAGAGAGAACCCAAAGAGATAGAGAGAACCCAGAGAGACAGAGAGAGAGAGAGACAGAGACACAAACCAAACCCAAACCAAGCCCAGAGGCAGAGACAACCCAGAGAGACAGAGATAACCCAGAGAGACAGAGAGAGACAGAGAGACAGGGAGGCAGACAGCCAGAGAGACAGAGAGAGAGAGAGAGACAGAGACCCAAACCCAAACCAAACCCAAACCCAAACCAAACCCAAACCGAACCCAAACCCAAACCAAACCAAACCCAAACCAAACCGAAACCAAACCCAAACCAAGCCCAGAGGCAGAGAGAACCCAGAGAGACAGAGAGAACCCAGAGAGACAGAGACAGCCCACAGAGACAGAGAGAACCCAGAGAGACAGAGAGAGAGAGACAGAGACACAAACCAAACCCAAACCAAGCCCAGAGGCAGAGACAACCCAGAGAGACAGAGATAACCCAGAGATAACCCAGAGAGACAGAGAGACAGAAAGGCAGACAGCCAAAGAGACAGAGAGAGAGAGAGACAGAGACCCAAACCCAAACCCAAACCAAACCCAAACCTAACCAAACCTAAACCAAACCAAACCCAAACCAAACCCAAACCAAACCAAACCAAACCCAAACCAAACCCAAACCAAACCAAACCCAGAGAGACAGAGAGACAGACATCCAGAGAGAGAGAGAGAGAGAGAGAGAGAGACAGAGAGACAGAAAGAGACCCATACCAAACCAAACCCAAACCCAAACCGAACCCAAACCAAACCCAAACCCAAACCAAACCAAACCCAAACCAAACCCAGAGGCAGAGAGAACCCAGAGAGACAGAGAGAGACAGAGAGTGAGAGACAGAGACCCAAACCAAACCCAAACCAAACCAAACCCAAACCCAAACCAAACCCAAACCCAAACCAAACCAAACCAAACCCAAACCCAAACCAAACCAATCCCAAACCAAGCCCAGAGGCAGAGAGAACCCAGAGAGACAGAGAGAGAGAGAGAGACAGAGACGCAAACCCAAACCCAAACCAAACCCAAACCAAGCCCAGAGGCAGAGAGAACCCAGAGAGACAGAGATAACCCAGAGATAACCCAGAGAGACAGAGAGACAGAAAGGCAGACAGCCAGAGAGACAGAGAGAGAGAGAAACAGAGACCCAAACCCAAACCCAAACCAAACCCAAACCTAACCAAACCTAAACCAAACCAAACCCAAACCAAACCCAAACCAAACCAAACCAAACCCAAACCAAACCAAACCCAAACCAAGCCCAGAGACAGAGAGAACCCAAAGAGATAGAGAGAACCCAGAGAGACAGAGAGAGAGAGACAGAGACACAAACCAAACCCAAACCAAGCCCAGAGGCAGAGACAACCCAGAGAGACAGAGATAACCCAGAGAGACAGAGAGAGACAGAGAGACAGAGAGGCAGACAGCCAGAGAGACAGAGAGAGAGAGAGACAGAGACCCAAACCCAAACCAAACCCAAACCTAAACCAAACCCAAACCGAACCCAAACCCAAACCAAACCAAACCCAAACCAAACCGAAACCAAACCCAAACCAAGCCCAGAGGCAGAGAGAACCCAGAGAGACAGAGAGAACCCAGAGAGACAGAGACAGCCCAGAGAGACAGAGAGAGAGACAGAGACCCAAACCAAACCCAAACCAAGCTCAGAGGCAGAGAGAACCTAGAGAGACAGAGATAACCCAGAGAGATAGAGAGAGACAGAGAGACAGAGAGGCAGACAGCCAGAGAGACAGAGAGAGAGAGAGAGACAGAGACCCAAACCCAAACCCAAACCCAAACCAAACCCAAACCAAACCCAGAGAGACAGAGAGAGACAGAGAGAGAGATAGAGAGAGAGACAAAGACCCAAACCAAACCCAAACCAAACCAATCCCAAACCAAGCCCAGAGGCAGAGAGAACCCAGAGAGACAGAGAGAGAGAGAGAGACAGAGACGCAAACCAAACCCAAACCAAACCAAACCCAAACCAAACCAAACCCAAACCAAACAAAACCCAAACCAAACCCAAACCAAACCCAAACCAAACCCAAACCCAAACCCAGAGAGACAGAGAGAGACAGAGAGTGAGAGACAGAGACCCAAACCAAACCCAAACCAAACCAAACCCAAACCAAAACCAAACCCAAACCAAACCAAACCCAAACCCAAACCAAACCCAAACCCAAAGCAAGCCAAACCAATCCCAAACCAAGCCCAGAGGCAGAGAGAACCCAGAGAGACAGAGAGAGAGAGAGAGACAGAGACCCAAACCCAAACCCAAACCAAACCCAAACCAAGCCCAGAGACAGAGAGAACCCAAAGAGATAGAGAGAACCCAGAGAGACAGAGAGAGAGAGAGACAGAGACACAAACCAAACCCAAACCAAGCCCAGAGGCAGAGACAACCCAGAGAGACAGAGATAACCCAGAGAGACAGAGAGAGACAGAGAGACAGGGAGGCAGACAGCCAGAGAGACAGAGAGAGAGAGAGAGACAGAGACCCAAACCCAAACCAAACCCAAACCCAAACCAAACCCAAACCGAACCCAAACCCAAACCAAACCAAACCCAAACCAAACCGAAACCAAACCCAAACCAAGCCCAGAGGCAGAGAGAACCCAGAGAGACAGAGAGAACCCAGAGAGACAGAGACAGCCCACAGAGACAGAGAGAACCCAGAGAGACAGAGAGAGAGAGACAGAGACACAAACCAAACCCAAACCAAGCCCAGAGGCAGAGACAACCCAGAGAGACAGAGATAACCCGGAGAGACGGAGAGAGACAGAGAGACAGAGAGGCAGACAGCCAGAGAGACAGAGAGAGAGAGAGACAGAGACCCAAACCCAAACCAAACCCAAACCCAAACCAAACCCAAACCGAACCCAAACCCAAACCAAACCAAACCCAAACCAAACCGAAACCAAACCCAAACCAAGCCCAGAGGCAGAGAGAACCCAGAGAGACAGAGAGAACCCAGAGAGACAGAGACAGCCCAGAGAGACAGAGAGAGAGACAGAGACCCAAACCAAACCCAAACCAAGCCCAGAGGCAGAGAGAACCTAGAGAGACAGAGATAACCCAGAGAGACAGAGAGAGACAGAGAGACAGAGAGGCAGACAGCCAGAGAGACAGAGAGAGAGAGAGAGACAGAGACCCAAACCCAAACCCAAACCCAAACCAAACCCAAACCAAACCCAGAGAGACAGAGAGAGACAGAGAGAGAGATAGAGAGAGAGACAAAGACCCAAACCAAACCCAAACCAAACCCAAACCCAAACCAAGCCCAGAGGCAGAGAGAACCCAGAGAGACAGAGAGAACCCAAAGAGACAGAGAGAGAGAGACAGAGGCCCAAACCAAACCCAAACCAAGCCCAGAGGCAGAGAGAACCCAGAGAGACAGAGATAACCCAGAGAGACAGAGAGAGACAGAGAGACAGAGAGGCAGACAGCCAGAGAGACAGAGAGAGAGACAGAGACCCAAACCCAAACCCAAACCAAACCCAAACCAAGCCCAGAGGCAGAGAGAACCCGGAGAGACAGAGAGAACCCAGAGAGGCAGAGAGAACCGAGAGAGACAGAGACCCAAACCCAAACCCAAACCAAACCCAAACCAAGCCCAGAGGCAGAGAGAACCCAGAGAGACAGAGAGAACCCAGAGAGACAGAGAGAGAGACAGAGACCCAAACCAAACCCACACCAAGCCCAGAGGCAGATAGAATCCAGAGAGACAGAGATAACCCAGAGAGACAGAGAGAGACAGAGAGACAGAGAGGCAGACAGCCAGAGAGACAGAGAGAGAGAGACACAGAGACCCAAACCCAAACCCAAACCAAACCCAAACCAAACCCAGAGAGAGACAGAGAGAGAGATAGAGAGAGAGACAAAGACCCAAACCAAACCCAAACCAAACCCAAACCCAAACCAAGCCCAGAGGCAGAGAGAACCCAGAGAGACAGAGAGAGAGAGACAGAGACCCAAACCAAACCCAAACCAAGCCCAGAGGCAGAGAGAACCCAGAGAGACAGAGATAACCCAGAGATAACCCAGAGAGACAGAGAGACAGAAAGGCAGACAGCCAGAGAGACAGAGAGAGAGAGAGACAGAGACCCAAACCCAAACCCAAACCAAACCCAAACCTAACCAAACCTAAACCAAACCAAACCCAAACCAAACCCAAACCAAACCAAACCAAACCAAACCAAACCAAACCCAAACCAAACCCAAACCAAACCAAACCCAGAGAGACAGAGAGACAGACATCCAGAGAGAGAGAGAGAGAGAGAGAGAGAGACAGAGAGACAGAAAGAGACCCATACCAAACCAAACCCAAACCCAAACCGAACCCAAACCAAACCCAAACCCAAACCAAACCAAACCCAAACCAAACCCAGAGGCAGAGAGAACCCAGAGAGACAGAGAGAGACAGAGAGTGAGAGACAGAGACCCAAACCAAACCCAAACCAAACCAAACCCAAACCCAAACCAAACCCAAACCCAAACCAAACCAAACCAAACCCAAACCCAAACCAAACCAATCCCAAACCAAGCCCAGAGGCAGAGAGAACCCAGAGAGACAGAGAGAGAGAGAGAGACAGAGACGCAAACCCAAACCCAAACCAAACCCAAACCAAGCCCAGAGGCAGAGAGAACCCAGAGAGACAGAGATAACCCAGAGATAACCCAGAGAGACAGAGAGACAGAAAGGCAGACAGCCAGAGAGACAGAGAGAGAGAGAAACAGAGACCCAAACCCAAACCCAAACCAAACCCAAACCTAACCAAACCTAAACCAAACCAAACCCAAACCAAACCCAAACCAAACCAAACCAAACCCAAACCAAACCAAACCCAAACCAAGCCCAGAGACAGAGAGAACCCAAAGAGATAGAGAGAACCCAGAGAGACAGAGAGAGAGAGACAGAGACACAAACCAAACCCAAACCAAGCCCAGAGGCAGAGACAACCCAGAGAGACAGAGATAACCCAGAGAGACAGAGAGAGACAGAGAGACAGAGAGGCAGACAGCCAGAGAGACAGAGAGAGAGAGAGACAGAGACCCAAACCCAAACCAAACCCAAACCTAAACCAAACCCAAACCGAACCCAAACCCAAACCAAACCAAACCCAAACCAAACCGAAACCAAACCCAAACCAAGCCCAGAGGCAGAGAGAACCCAGAGAGACAGAGAGAACCCAGAGAGACAGAGACAGCCCAGAGAGACAGAGAGAGAGACAGAGACCCAAACCAAACCCAAACCAAGCTCAGAGGCAGAGAGAACCTAGAGAGACAGAGATAACCCAGAGAGATAGAGAGAGACAGAGAGACAGAGAGGCAGACAGCCAGAGAGACAGAGAGAGAGAGAGAGACAGAGACCCAAACCCAAACCCAAACCCAAACCAAACCCAAACCAAACCCAGAGAGACAGAGAGAGACAGAGAGAGAGATAGAGAGAGAGACAAAGACCCAAACCAAACCCAAACCAAACCAATCCCAAACCAAGCCCAGAGGCAGAGAGAACCCAGAGAGACAGAGAGAGAGAGAGAGACAGAGACGCAAACCAAACCCAAACCAAACCAAACCCAAACCAAACCAAACCCAAACCAAACAAAACCCAAACCAAACCCAAACCAAACCCAAACCAAACCCAAACCCAAACCCAGAGAGACAGAGAGAGACAGAGAGTGAGAGACAGAGACCCAAACCAAACCCAAACCAAACCAAACCCAAACCAAAACCAAACCCAAACCAAACCAAACCCAAACCCAAACCAAACCCAAACCCAAAGCAAGCCAAACCAATCCCAAACCAAGCCCAGAGGCAGAGAGAACCCAGAGAGACAGAGAGAGAGAGAGAGACAGAGACCCAAACCCAAACCCAAACCAAACCCAAACCAAGCCCAGAGACAGAGAGAACCCAAAGAGATAGAGAGAACCCAGAGAGACAGAGAGAGAGAGAGACAGAGACACAAACCAAACCCAAACCAAGCCCAGAGGCAGAGACAACCCAGAGAGACAGAGATAACCCAGAGAGACAGAGAGAGACAGAGAGACAGGGAGGCAGACAGCCAGAGAGACAGAGAGAGAGAGAGAGACAGAGACCCAAACCCAAACCAAACCCAAACCCAAACCAAACCCAAACCGAACCCAAACCCAAACCAAACCAAACCCAAACCAAACCGAAACCAAACCCAAACCAAGCCCAGAGGCAGAGAGAACCCAGAGAGACAGAGAGAACCCAGAGAGACAGAGACAGCCCACAGAGACAGAGAGAACCCAGAGAGACAGAGAGAGAGAGACAGAGACACAAACCAAACCCAAACCAAGCCCAGAGGCAGAGACAACACAGAGAGACAGAGATAACCCGGAGAGACGGAGAGAGACAGAGAGACAGAGAGGCAGACAGCCAGAGAGACAGAGAGAGAGAGAGACAGAGACCCAAACCCAAACCAAACCCAAACCCAAACCAAACCCAAACCGAACCCAAACCCAAACCAAACCAAACCCAAACCAAACCGAAACCAAACCCAAACCAAGCCCAGAGGCAGAGAGAACCCAGAGAGACAGAGAGAACCCAGAGAGACAGAGACAGCCCAGAGAGACAGAGAGAGAGACAGAGACCCAAACCAAACCCAAACCAAGCCCAGAGGCAGAGAGAACCTAGAGAGACAGAGATAACCCAGAGAGACAGAGAGAGACAGAGAGACAGAGAGGCAGACAGCCAGAGAGACAGAGAGAGAGAGAGAGACAGAGACCCAAACCCAAACCCAAACCCAAACCAAACCCAAACCAAACCCAGAGAGACAGAGAGAGACAGAGAGAGAGATAGAGAGAGAGACAAAGACCCAAACCAAACCCAAACCAAACCCAAACCCAAACCAAGCCCAGAGGCAGAGAGAACCCAGAGAGACAGAGAGAACCCAAAGAGACAGAGAGAGAGAGACAGAGGCCCAAACCAAACCCAAACCAAGCCCAGAGGCAGAGAGAACCCAGAGAGACAGAGATAACCCAGAGAGACAGAGAGAGACAGAGAGACAGAGAGGCAGACAGCCAGAGAGACAGAGAGAGAGACAGAGACCCAAACCCAAACCCAAACCAAACCCAAACCAAGCCCAGAGGCAGAGAGAACCCGGAGAGACAGAGAGAACCCAGAGAGGCAGAGAGAACCGAGAGAGACAGAGACCCAAACCCAAACCCAAACCAAACCCAAACCAAGCCCAGAGGCAGAGAGAACCCAGAGAGACAGAGAGAACCCAGAGAGACAGAGAGAGAGACAGAGACCCAAACCAAACCCACACCAAGCCCAGAGGCAGATAGAATCCAGAGAGACAGAGATAACCCAGAGAGACAGAGAGAGACAGAGAGACAGAGAGGCAGACAGCCAGAGAGACAGAGAGAGAGAGACACAGAGACCCAAACCCAAACCCAAACCAAACCCAAACCAAACCCAGAGAGAGACAGAGAGAGAGATAGAGAGAGAGACAAAGACCCAAACCAAACCCAAACCAAACCCAAACCCAAACCAAGCCCAGAGGCAGAGAGAACCCAGAGAGACAGAGAGAGAGAGACAGAGACCCAAACCAAACCCAAACCAAGCCCAGAGGCAGAGAGAACCCAGAGAGACAGAGATAACCCAGAGATAACCCAGAGAGACAGAGAGACAGAAAGGCAGACAGCCAGAGAGACAGAGAGAGAGAGAGACAGAGACCCAAACCCAAACCCAAACCAAACCCAAACCTAACCAAACCTAAACCAAACCAAACCCAAACCAAACCCAAACCAAACCAAACCAAACCCAAACCAAACCCAAACCAAACCAAACCCAGAGAGACAGAGAGACAGACATCCAGAGAGAGAGAGAGAGAGAGAGAGAGAGACAGAGAGACAGAAAGAGACCCATACCAAACCAAACCCAAACCCAAACCGAACCCAAACCAAACCCAAACCCAAACCAAACCAAACCCAAACCAAACCCAGAGGCAGAGAGAACCCAGAGAGACAGAGAGAGACAGAGAGTGAGAGACAGAGACCCAAACCAAACCCAAACCAAACCAAACCCAAACCCAAACCAAACCCAAACCCAAACCAAACCAAACCAAACCCAAACCCAAACCAAACCAATCCCAAACCAAGCCCAGAGGCAGAGAGAACCCAGAGAGACAGAGAGAGAGAGAGAGACAGAGACGCAAACCAAACCCAAACCAAACCAAACCCAAACCAAACCAAACCCAAACCAAACAAAACCCAAACCAAACCCAAACCAAACCCAAACCAAACCCAAACCAAACCCAAACTCAAACCCAGAGAGACAGAGAGAGACAGAGAGTGAGAGACAGAGACCCAAACCAAACCCAAACCAAACCAAACCCAAACCAAAACCAAACCCAAACCAAACCAAACCCAAACCCAAACCAAACCCAAACCCAAAGCAAACCAAACCAATCCCAAACCAAGCCCAGAGGCAGAGAGAACCCAGAGAGACAGAGAGAGAGAGAGAGAGACCCAAACCAAACCCAAACCAAACCAAACCCAAACCCAAACCAAACCCAAACCCAAACCAAACCAAACCAAACCCAAACCCAAACCAAACCAATCCCAAACCAAGCCCAGAGGCAGAGAGAACCCAGAGAGACAGAGAGAGAGAGAGAGACAGAGACGCAAACCCAAACCCAAACCAAACCCAAACCAAGCCCAGAGGCAGAGAGAACCCAGAGAGACAGAGATAACCCAGAGATAACCCAGAGAGACAGAGAGACAGAAAGGCAGACAGCCAGAGAGACAGAGAGAGAGAGAAACAGAGACCCAAACCCAAACCCAAACCAAACCCAAACCTAACCAAACCTAAACCAAACCAAACCCAAACCAAACCCAAACCAAACCAAACCAAACCCAAACCAAACCAAACCCAAACCAAGCCCAGAGACAGAGAGAACCCAAAGAGATAGAGAGAACCCAGAGAGACAGAGAGAGAGAGACAGAGACACAAACCAAACCCAAACCAAGCCCAGAGGCAGAGACAACCCAGAGAGACAGAGATAACCCAGAGAGACAGAGAGAGACAGAGAGACAGAGAGGCAGACAGCCAGAGAGACAGAGAGAGAGAGAGACAGAGACCCAAACCCAAACCAAACCCAAACCTAAACCAAACCCAAACCGAACCCAAACCCAAACCAAACCAAACCCAAACCAAACCGAAACCAAACCCAAACCAAGCCCAGAGGCAGAGAGAACCCAGAGAGACAGAGAGAACCCAGAGAGACAGAGACAGCCCAGAGAGACAGAGAGAGAGACAGAGACCCAAACCAAACCCAAACCAAGCTCAGAGGCAGAGAGAACCTAGAGAGACAGAGATAACCCAGAGAGATAGAGAGAGACAGAGAGACAGAGAGGCAGACAGCCAGAGAGACAGAGAGAGAGAGAGAGACAGAGACCCAAACCCAAACCCAAACCCAAACCAAACCCAAACCAAACCCAGAGAGACAGAGAGAGACAGAGAGTGAGAGACAGAGACCCAAACCAAACCCAAACCAAACCAAACCCAAACCCAAACCAAACCCAAACCCAAACCAAACCAAACCAAACCCAAACCCAAACCAAACCAATCCCAAACCAAGCCCAGAGGCAGAGAGAACCCAGAGAGACAGAGAGAGAGAGAGAGACAGAGACGCAAACCAAACCCAAACCAAACCAAACCCAAACCAAACCAAACCCAAACCAAACAAAACCCAAACCAAACCCAAACCAAACCCAAACCAAACCCAAACCAAACCCAAACTCAAACCCAGAGAGACAGAGAGAGACAGAGAGTGAGAGACAGAGACCCAAACCAAACCCAAACCAAACCAAACCCAAACCAAAACCAAACCCAAACCAAACCAAACCCAAACCCAAACCAAACCCAAACCCAAAGCAAACCAAACCAATCCCAAACCAAGCCCAGAGGCAGAGAGAACCCAGAGAGACAGAGAGAGAGAGAGAGAGACCCAAACCAAACCCAAACCAAACCAAACCCAAACCCAAACCAAACCCAAACCCAAACCAAACCAAACCAAACCCAAACCCAAACCAAACCAATCCCAAACCAAGCCCAGAGGCAGAGAGAACCCAGAGAGACAGAGAGAGAGAGAGAGACAGAGACGCAAACCCAAACCCAAACCAAACCCAAACCAAGCCCAGAGGCAGAGAGAACCCAGAGAGACAGAGATAACCCAGAGATAACCCAGAGAGACAGAGAGACAGAAAGGCAGACAGCCAGAGAGACAGAGAGAGAGAGAAACAGAGACCCAAACCCAAACCCAAACCAAACCCAAACCTAACCAAACCTAAACCAAACCAAACCCAAACCAAACCCAAACCAAACCAAACCAAACCCAAACCAAACCAAACCCAAACCAAGCCCAGAGACAGAGAGAACCCAAAGAGATAGAGAGAACCCAGAGAGACAGAGAGAGAGAGACAGAGACACAAACCAAACCCAAACCAAGCCCAGAGGCAGAGACAACCCAGAGAGACAGAGATAACCCAGAGAGACAGAGAGAGACAGAGAGACAGAGAGGCAGACAGCCAGAGAGACAGAGAGAGAGAGAGACAGAGACCCAAACCCAAACCAAACCCAAACCTAAACCAAACCCAAACCGAACCCAAACCCAAACCAAACCAAACCCAAACCAAACCGAAACCAAACCCAAACCAAGCCCAGAGGCAGAGAGAACCCAGAGAGACAGAGAGAACCCAGAGAGACAGAGACAGCCCAGAGAGACAGAGAGAGAGACAGAGACCCAAACCAAACCCAAACCAAGCTCAGAGGCAGAGAGAACCTAGAGAGACAGAGATAACCCAGAGAGATAGAGAGAGACAGAGAGACAGAGAGGCAGACAGCCAGAGAGACAGAGAGAGAGAGAGAGACAGAGACCCAAACCCAAACCCAAACCCAAACCAAACCCAAACCAAACCCAGAGAGACAGAGAGAGACAGAGAGAGAGATAGAGAGAGAGACAAAGACCCAAACCAAACCCAAACCAAACCAATCCCAAACCAAGCCCAGAGGCAGAGAGAACCCAGAGAGACAGAGAGAGAGAGAGAGACAGAGACGCAAACCAAACCCAAACCAAACCAAACCCAAACCAAACCAAACCCAAACCAAACAAAACCCAAACCAAACCCAAACCAAACCCAAACCAAACCCAAACCCAAACCCAGAGAGACAGAGAGAGACAGAGAGTGAGAGACAGAGACCCAAACCAAACCCAAACCAAACCAAACCCAAACCAAAACCAAACCCAAACCAAACCAAACCCAAACCCAAACCAAACCCAAACCCAAAGCAAGCCAAACCAATCCCAAACCAAGCCCAGAGGCAGAGAGAACCCAGAGAGACAGAGAGAGAGAGAGAGACAGAGACCCAAACCCAAACCCAAACCAAACCCAAACCAAGCCCAGAGACAGAGAGAACCCAAAGAGATAGAGAGAACCCAGAGAGACAGAGAGAGAGAGAGACAGAGACACAAACCAAACCCAAACCAAGCCCAGAGGCAGAGACAACCCAGAGAGACAGAGATAACCCAGAGAGACAGAGAGAGACAGAGAGACAGGGAGGCAGACAGCCAGAGAGACAGAGAGAGAGAGAGAGACAGAGACCCAAACCCAAACCAAACCCAAACCCAAACCAAACCCAAACCGAACCCAAACCCAAACCAAACCAAACCCAAACCAAACCGAAACCAAACCCAAACCAAGCCCAGAGGCAGAGAGAACCCAGAGAGACAGAGAGAACCCAGAGAGACAGAGACAGCCCACAGAGACAGAGAGAACCCAGAGAGACAGAGAGAGAGAGACAGAGACACAAACCAAACCCAAACCAAGCCCAGAGGCAGAGACAACCCAGAGAGACAGAGATAACCCGGAGAGACGGAGAGAGACAGAGAGACAGAGAGGCAGACAGCCAGAGAGACAGAGAGAGAGAGAGACAGAGACCCAAACCCAAACCAAACCCAAACCCAAACCAAACCCAAACCGAACCCAAACCCAAACCAAACCAAACCCAAACCAAACCGAAACCAAACCCAAACCAAGCCCAGAGGCAGAGAGAACCCAGAGAGACAGAGAGAACCCAGAGAGACAGAGACAGCCCAGAGAGACAGAGAGAGAGACAGAGACCCAAACCAAACCCAAACCAAGCCCAGAGGCAGAGAGAACCTAGAGAGACAGAGATAACCCAGAGAGACAGAGAGAGACAGAGAGACAGAGAGGCAGACAGCCAGAGAGACAGAGAGAGAGAGAGAGACAGAGACCCAAACCCAAACCCAAACCCAAACCAAACCCAAACCAAACCCAGAGAGACAGAGAGAGACAGAGAGAGAGATAGAGAGAGAGACAAAGACCCAAACCAAACCCAAACCAAACCCAAACCCAAACCAAGCCCAGAGGCAGAGAGAACCCAGAGAGACAGAGAGAACCCAAAGAGACAGAGAGAGAGAGAGACAGAGGCCCAAACCAAACCCAAACCAAGCCCAGAGGCAGAGAGAACCCAGAGAGACAGAGATAACCCAGAGAGACAGAGAGAGACAGAGAGACAGAGAGGCAGACAGCCAGAGAGACAGAGAGAGAGACAGAGACCCAAACCCAAACCCAAACCAAACCCAAACCAAGCCCAGAGGCAGAGAGAACCCGGAGAGACAGAGAGAACCCAGAGAGGCAGAGAGAACCGAGAGAGACAGAGACCCAAACCCAAACCCAAACCAAACCCAAACCAAGCCCAGAGGCAGAGAGAACCCAGAGAGACAGAGAGAACCCAGAGAGACAGAGAGAGAGACAGAGACCCAAACCAAACCCACACCAAGCCCAGAGGCAGATAGAATCCAGAGAGACAGAGATAACCCAGAGAGACAGAGAGAGACAGAGAGACAGAGAGGCAGACAGCCAGAGAGACAGAGAGAGAGAGACACAGAGACCCAAACCCAAACCCAAACCAAACCCAAACCAAACCCAGAGAGAGACAGAGAGAGAGATAGAGAGAGAGACAAAGACCCAAACCAAACCCAAACCAAACCCAAACCCAAACCAAGCCCAGAGGCAGAGAGAACCCAGAGAGACAGAGAGAGAGAGACAGAGACCCAAACCAAACCCAAACCAAGCCCAGAGGCAGAGAGAACCCAGAGAGACAGAGATAACCCAGAGATAACCCAGAGAGACAGAGAGACAGAAAGGCAGACAGCCAGAGAGACAGAGAGAGAGAGAGACAGAGACCCAAACCCAAACCCAAACCAAACCCAAACCTAACCAAACCTAAACCAAACCAAACCCAAACCAAACCCAAACCAAACCAAACCAAACCCAAACCAAACCCAAACCAAACCAAACCCAGAGAGACAGAGAGACAGACATCCAGAGAGAGAGAGAGAGAGAGAGAGAGAGACAGAGAGACAGAAAGAGACCCATACCAAACCAAACCCAAACCCAAACCGAACCCAAACCAAACCCAAACCCAAACCAAACCAAACCCAAACCAAACCCAGAGGCAGAGAGAACCCAGAGAGACAGAGAGAGACAGAGAGTGAGAGACAGAGACCCAAACCAAACCCAAACCAAACCAAACCCAAACCCAAACCAAACCCAAACCCAAACCAAACCAAACCAAACCCAAACCCAAACCAAACCAATCCCAAACCAAGCCCAGAGGCAGAGAGAACCCAGAGAGACAGAGAGAGAGAGAGAGACAGAGACGCAAACCAAACCCAAACCAAACCAAACCCAAACCAAACCAAACCCAAACCAAACAAAACCCAAACCAAACCCAAACCAAACCCAAACCAAACCCAAACCAAACCCAAACTCAAACCCAGAGAGACAGAGAGAGACAGAGAGTGAGAGACAGAGACCCAAACCAAACCCAAACCAAACCAAACCCAAACCAAAACCAAACCCAAACCAAACCAAACCCAAACCCAAACCAAACCCAAACCCAAAGCAAACCAAACCAATCCCAAACCAAGCCCAGAGGCAGAGAGAACCCAGAGAGACAGAGAGAGAGAGAGAGACAGAGACCCAAACCCAAACCCAAACCAAACCCAAACCAAGCCCAGAGGCAGAGAGAACCCAGAGAGACAGAGATAACCCAGAGATAACCCAGAGAGACAGAGAGACAGAAAGGCAGACAGCCAGAGAGACAGAGAGAGAGAGAGACAGAGACCCAAACCCAAACCCAAACCAAACCCAAACCTAACCAAACCTAAACCAAACCAAACCCAAACCAAACCCAAACCAAACCAAACCAAACCCAAACCAAACCAAACCCAAACCAAGCCCAGAGACAGAGAGAACCCAAAGAGATAGAGAGAACCCAGAGAGACAGAGAGAGAGAGACAGAGACACAAACCAAACCCAAACCAAGCCCAGAGGCAGAGACAACCCAGAGAGACAGAGATAACCCAGAGAGACAGAGAGAGACAGAGAGACAGAGAGGCAGACAGCCAGAGAGACAGAGAGAGAGAGAGACAGAGACCCAAACCCAAACCAAACCCAAACCCAAACCAAACCCAAACCGAACCCAAACCCAAACCAAACCAAACCCAAACCAAACCGAAACCAAACCCAAACCAAGCCCAGAGGCAGAGAGAACCCAGAGAGACAGAGAGAACCCAGAGAGACAGAGACAGCCCAGAGAGACAGAGAGAGAGACAGAGACCCAAACCAAACCCAAACCAAGCCCAGAGGCAGAGAGAACCTAGAGAGACAGAGATAACCCAGAGAGATAGAGAGAGACAGAGAGACAGAGAGGCAGACAGCCAGAGAGACAGAGAGAGAGAGAGAGACAGAGACCCAAACCCAAACCCAAACCCAAACCAAACCCAAACCAAACCCAGAGAGACAGAGAGAGACAGAGAGAGAGATAGAGAGAGAGACAAAGACCCAAACCAAACCCAAACCAAACCAATCCCAAACCAAGCCCAGAGGCAGAGAGAACCCAGAGAGACAGAGAGAGAGAGAGAGAGACAGAGACGCAAACCAAACCCAAACCAAACCAAACCCAAACCAAACCAAACCCAAACCAAACCAAACCAAACCCAAACCAAACAAAACCCAAACCAAACACAAACCAAAGCCAAACCAAACCCAAACCCAAACCCAGAGAGACAGAGAGAGACAGAGAGTGAGAGACAGAGACCCAAACCAAACCCAAACCAAACCAAACCCAAACCAAAACCAAACCCAAACCAAACCAAACCCAAACCGAACCCAAACCCAAACCAAACCAAACCCAAACCAAACCGAAACCAAACCCAAACCAAGCCCAGAGGCAGAGAGAACCCAGAGAGACAGAGAGAACCCAGAGAGACAGAGACAGCCCAGAGAGACAGAGAGAGAGACAGAGACCCAAACCAAACCCAAACCAAGCCCAGAGGCAGAGAGAACCTAGAGAGACAGAGATAACCCAGAGAGACAGAGAGAGACAGAGAGACAGAGAGGCAGACAGCCAGAGAGACAGAGAGAGAGAGAGAGACAGAGACCCAAACCCATACCCAAACCCAAACCAAACCCAAACCAAACCCAGAGAGACAGAGAGAGACAGAGAGAGAGATAGAGAGAGAGACAAAGACCCAAACCAAACCCAAACCAAACCCAAACCCAAACCAAGCCCAGAGGCAGAGAGAACCCAGAGAGACAGAGAGAACCCAAAGAGACAGAGAGAGAGAGACAGAGGCCCAAACCAAACCCAAACCAAGCCCAGAGGCAGAGAGAACCCAGAGAGACAGAGATAACCCAGAGAGACAGAGAGAGACAGAGAGACAGAGAGGCAGACAGCCAGAGAGACAGAGAGAGAGACAGAGACCCAAACCCAAACCCAAACCAAACCCAAACCAAGCCCAGAGGCAGAGAGAACCCGGAGAGACAGAGAGAACCCAGAGAGGCAGAGAGAACCGAGAGAGACAGAGACCCAAACCCAAACCCAAACCAAACCCAAACCAAGCCCAGAGGCAGAGAGAACCCAGAGAGACAGAGAGAACCCAGAGAGACAGAGAGAGAGACAGAGACCCAAACCAAACCCACACCAAGCCCAGAGGCAGATAGAATCCAGAGAGACAGAGATAACCCAGAGAGACAGAGAGAGACAGAGAGACAGAGAGGCAGACAGCCAGAGAGACAGAGAGAGAGAGACACAGAGACCCAAACCCAAACCCAAACCAAACCCAAACCAAACCCAGAGAGAGACAGAGAGAGAGATAGAGAGAGAGACAAAGACCCAAACCAAACCCAAACCAAACCCAAACCCAAACCAAGCCCAGAGGCAGAGAGAACCCAGAGAGACAGAGAGAGAGAGACAGAGACCCAAACCAAACCCAAACCAAGCCCAGAGGCAGAGAGAACCCAGAGAGACAGAGATAACCCAGAGATAACCCAGAGAGACAGAGAGACAGAAAGGCAGACAGCCAGAGAGACAGAGAGAGAGAGAGACAGAGACCCAAACCCAAACCCAAACCAAACCCAAACCTAACCAAACCTAAACCAAACCAAACCCAAACCAAACCCAAACCAAACCAAACCAAACCCAAACCAAACCCAAACCAAACCAAACCCAGAGAGACAGAGAGACAGACATCCAGAGAGAGAGAGAGAGAGAGAGAGAGAGACAGAGAGACAGAAAGAGACCCATACCAAACCAAACCCAAACCCAAACCGAACCCAAACCAAACCCAAACCCAAACCAAACCAAACCCAAACCAAACCCAGAGGCAGAGAGAACCCAGAGAGACAGAGAGAGACAGAGAGTGAGAGACAGAGACCCAAACCAAACCCAAACCAAACCAAACCCAAACCCAAACCAAACCCAAACCCAAACCAAACCAAACCAAACCCAAACCCAAACCAAACCAATCCCAAACCAAGCCCAGAGGCAGAGAGAACCCAGAGAGACAGAGAGAGAGAGAGAGACAGAGACGCAAACCAAACCCAAACCAAACCAAACCCAAACCAAACCAAACCCAAACCAAACAAAACCCAAACCAAACCCAAACCAAACCCAAACCAAACCCAAACCAAACCCAAACCCAAACCCAGAGAGACAGAGAGAGACAGAGAGTGAGAGACAGAGACCCAAACCAAACCCAAACCAAACCAAACCCAAACCAAAACCAAACCCAAACCAAACCAAACCCAAACCCAAACCAAACCCAAACCCAAAGCAAACCAAACCAATCCCAAACCAAGCCCAGAGGCAGAGAGAACCCAGAGAGACAGAGAGAGAGAGAGAGACAGAGACCCAAACCCAAACCCAAACCAAACCCAAACCAAGCCCAGAGGCAGAGAGAACCCAGAGAGACAGAGATAACCCAGAGATAACCCAGAGAGACAGAGAGACAGAAAGGCAGACAGCCAGAGAGACAGAGAGAGAGAGAGACAGAGACCCAAACCCAAACCCAAACCAAACCCAAACCTAACCAAACCTAAACCAAACCAAACCCAAACCAAACCCAAACCAAACCAAACCAAACCCAAACCAAACCAAACCCAAACCAAGCCCAGAGACAGAGAGAACCCAAAGAGATAGAGAGAACCCAGAGAGACAGAGAGAGAGAGACAGAGACACAAACCAAACCCAAACCAAGCCCAGAGGCAGAGACAACCCAGAGAGACAGAGATAACCCAGAGAGACAGAGAGAGACAGAGAGACAGAGAGGCAGACAGCCAGAGAGACAGAGAGAGAGAGAGACAGAGACCCAAACCCAAACCAAACCCAAACCCAAACCAAACCCAAACCGAACCCAAACCCAAACCAAACCAAACCCAAACCAAACCGAAACCAAACCCAAACCAAGCCCAGAGGCAGAGAGAACCCAGAGAGACAGAGAGAACCCAGAGAGACAGAGACAGCCCAGAGAGACAGAGAGAGAGACAGAGACCCAAACCAAACCCAAACCAAGCCCAGAGGCAGAGAGAACCTAGAGAGACAGAGATAACCCAGAGAGATAGAGAGAGACAGAGAGACAGAGAGGCAGACAGCCAGAGAGACAGAGAGAGAGAGAGAGACAGAGACCCAAACCCAAACCCAAACCCAAACCAAACCCAAACCAAACCCAGAGAGACAGAGAGAGACAGAGAGAGAGATAGAGAGAGAGACAAAGACCCAAACCAAACCCAAACCAAACCAATCCCAAACCAAGCCCAGAGGCAGAGAGAACCCAGAGAGACAGAGAGAGAGAGAGAGAGACAGAGACGCAAACCAAACCCAAACCAAACCAAACCCAAACCAAACCAAACCCAAACCAAACCAAACCAAACCCAAACCAAACAAAACCCAAACCAAACACAAACCAAACCCAAACCAAACCCAAACCCAAACCCAGAGAGACAGAGAGAGACAGAGAGTGAGAGACAGAGACCCAAACCAAACCCAAACCAAACCAAACCCAAACCAAAACCAAACCCAAACCAAACCAAACCCAAACCCAAACCAAACCCAAACCCAAAGCAAACCAAACCAATCCCAAACCAAGCCCAGAGGCAGAGAGAACCCAGAGAGACAGAGAGAGAGAGAGAGACAGAGACCCAAACCCAAACCCAAACCAAACCCAAACCAAGCCCAGAGGCAGAGAGAACCCAGAGAGACAGAGATAACCCAGAGATAACCCAGAGAGACAGAGAGACAGAAAGGCAGACAGCCAGAGAGACAGAGAGAGAGAGAAACAGAGACCCAAACCCAAACCCAAACCAAACCCAAACCTAACCAAACCTAAACCAAACCAAACCCAAACCAAACCCAAACCAAACCAAACCAAACCCAAACCAAACCAAACCCAAACCAAGCCCAGAGACAGAGAGAACCCAAAGAGATAGAGAGAACCCAGAGAGACAGAGAGAGAGAGACAGAGACACAAACCAAACCCAAACCAAGCCCAGAGGCAGAGACAACCCAGAGAGACAGAGATAACCCAGAGAGACAGAGAGAGACAGAGAGACAGAGAGGCAGACAGCCAGAGAGACAGAGAGAGAGAGAGACAGAGACCCAAACCAAACCCAAACCGAACCCAAACCCAAACCAAACCAAACCCAAACCAAACCGAAACCAAACCCAAACCAAGCCCAGAGGCAGAGAGAACCCAGAGAGACAGAGAGAACCCAGAGAGACAGAGACAGCCCAGAGAGACAGAGAGAGAGACAGAGACCCAAACCAAACCCAAACCAAGCCCAGAGGCAGAGAGAACCTAGAGAGACAGAGATAACCCAGAGAGATAGAGAGAGACAGAGAGACAGAGAGGCAGACAGCCAGAGAGACAGAGAGAGAGAGAGAGACAGAGACCCAAACCCAAACCCAAACCCAAACCAAACCCAAACCAAACCCAGAGAGACAGAGAGAGACAGAGAGAGAGATAGAGAGAGAGACAAAGACCCAAACCAAACCCAAACCAAACCAATCCCAAACCAAGCCCAGAGGCAGAGAGAACCCAGAGAGACAGAGAGAGAGAGAGAGACAGAGACGCAAACCAAACCCAAACCAAACCAAACCCAAACCAAACCAAACCCAAACCAAACAAAACCCAAACCAAACCCAAACCAAACCCAAACCAAACCCAAACCCAAACCCAGAGAGACAGAGAGAGACAGAGAGTGAGAGACAGAGACCCAAACCAAACCCAAACCAAACCAAACCCAAACCAAAACCAAACCCAAACCAAACCAAACCCAAACCCAAACCAAACCCAAACCCAAAGCAAACCAAACCAATCCCAAACCAAGCCCAGAGGCAGAGAGAACCCAGAGAGACAGAGAGAGAGAGAGAGACAGAGACCCAAACCCAAACCCAAACCAAACCCAAACCAAGCCCAGAGACAGAGAGAACCCAAAGAGATAGAGAGAACCCAGAGAGACAGAGAGAGAGAGCCAGAGACACAAACCAAACCCAAACCAAGCCCAGAGGCAGAGACAACCCAGAGAGACAGAGATAACCCAGAGAGACAGAGAGAGACAGAGAGACAGGGAGGCAGACAGCCAGAGAGACAGAGAGAGAGAGAGACAGAGACCCAAACCCAAACCAAACCCAAACCCAAACCAAACCCAAACCGAACCCAAACCCAAACCAAACCAAACCCAAACCAAACCGAAACCAAACCCAAACCAAGCCCAGAGGCAGAGAGAACCCAGAGAGACAGAGAGAACCCAGAGAGACAGAGACAGCCCACAGAGACAGAGAGAACCCAGAGAGACAGAGAGAGAGAGACAGAGACACAAACCAAACCCAAACCAAGCCCAGAGGCAGAGACAACCCAGAGAGACAGAGATAACCCAGAGAGACAGAGAGAGACAGAGAGACAGAGAGGCAGACAGCCAGAGAGACAGAGAGAGAGACAGAGACCCAAACCCAAACCCAAACCAAACCCAAACCAAGCCCAGAGGCAGAGAGAACCCGGAGAGACAGAGAGAACCCAGAGAGGCAGAGAGAACCGAGAGAGACAGAGACCCAAACCCAAACCCAAACCAAACCCAAACCAAGCCCAGAGGCAGAGAGAACCCAGAGAGATAGAGAGAACCCAGAGAGACAGAGAGAGAGACAGAGACCCAAACCAAACCCAAACCAAGCCCAGAGGCAGATAGAATCCAGAGAGACAGAGATAACCCAGAGAGACAGAGAGAGACAGAGAGACAGAGAGGCAGACAGCCAGAGAGACAGAGAGAGAGAGACACAGAGACCCAAACCCAAACCCAAACCAAACCCAAACCAAACCCAGAGGCAGAGAGAACCCAGAGAGACAGAGAGAGACAGAGAGTGAGAGACAGAGACCCAAACCAAACCCAAACCAAACCAAACCCAAACCCAAACCAAACCCAAACCCAAACCAAACCAAACCAAACCCAAACCCAAACCAAACCAATCCCAAACCAAGCCCAGAGGCAGAGAGAACCCAGAGAGACAGAGAGAGAGAGAGAGACAGAGACGCAAACCAAACCCAAACCAAACCAAACCCAAACCAAACCCAGAGGCAGAGAGAACCCAGAGAGACAGAGAGAGACAGAGAGTGAGAGACAGAGACCCAAACCAAACCCAAACCAAACCAAACCCAAACCCAAACCAAACCCAAACCCAAACCAAACCAAACCAAACCCAAACCCAAACCAAACCAATCCCAAACCAAGCCCAGAGGCAGAGAGAACCCAGAGAGACAGAGAGAGAGAGAGAGACAGAGACGCAAACCAAACCCAAACCAAACCAAACCCAAACCAAACCAAACCCAAACCAAACAAAACCGAAACCAAACCCAAACCAAACCCAAACCCAAACCCAAACCCAAACCAAACCCAAACCAAACCCAGAGAGACAGAGAGAGACAGAGAGAGAGATAGAGAGAGAGACAAAGACCCAAACCAAACCCAAACCAAACCAAACCAAACCAAACCAAACCCAAACCAAACCAAACCAAACCCAAACCAAACCAAACCAAACCCAAACCAAACCCAAACCAAACCCAAACCAAACCCAAACCAAACCAAACCCAAACCAAACCCAAACCAAACCCAAACCAAACCCAAACCAAACCCAAACCAAACCCAGAGAGACAGAGAGAGAGAGACACAGAGACCCAAACCCAAACCCAAACCAAACCCAAACCAAACCCAGAGGCAGAGAGAACCCAGAGAGACAGAGAGAGACAGAGAGTAAGAGACAGAGACCCAAACCAAACCCAAACCAAACCAAACCCAAACCCAAACCAAACCCAAACCCAAACCAAACCAAACCAAACCCAAACCCAAACCAAACCAATCCCAAACCAAGCCCAGAGGCAGAGAGAACCCAGAGAGATAGAGAGAGAGAGAGAGACAGAGACGCAAACCAAACCCAAACCAAACCAAACCCAAACCAAACCCAGAGGCAGAGAGAACCCAGAGAGACAGAGAGAGACAGAGAGTGAGAGACAGAGACCCAAACCAAACCCAAACCAAACCAAACCCAAACCCAAACCAAACCCAAACCCAAACCAAACCAAACCAAACCCAAACCCAAACCAAACCAATCCCAAACCAAGCCCAGAGGCAGAGAGAACCCAGAGAGACAGAGAGAGAGAGAGAGACAGAGACGCAAACCAAACCCAAACCAAACCAAACCCAAACCAAACCAAACCAAACCCAAACCAAACAAAACCCAAACCAAACCCAAACCAAACCCAAACCCAAACCCAAACCCAAACCAAACCCAAACCAAACCCAGAGAGACAGAGAGAGACAGAGAGAGAGATAGAGAGAGAGATAGAGAGAGAGACAAAGACCCAAACCAAACCCAAACCAAACCAATCCCAAACCAAGCCCAGACGCAGAGAGAACCCAGAGAGACAGAGAGAGAGAGAGAGACAGAGACGCAAACCAAACCCAAACCAAACCAAACCCAAACCAAACCAAACCCAAACCAAACCAAACCCAAACCAAACAAAACCCAAACCAAACCCAAACCAAACCCAAACCAAACCCAAACCCAAACCCAGAGAGACAGAGAGAGACAGAGAGTGAGAGACAGAGACCCAAACCAAACCCAAACCAAACCAAACCCAAACCAAAACCAAACCCAAACCAAACCAAACCCAAACCCAAACCAAACCCAAACCCAAAGCAAACCAAACCAATCCCAAACCAAGCCCAGAGGCAGAGAGAACCCAGAGAGACAGAGAGAGAGAGAGAGACAGAGACCCAAACCCAAACCCAAACCAAACCCAAACCAAGCCCAGAGGCAGAGAGAACCCAGAGAGACAGAGATAACCCAGAGATAACCCAGAGAGACAGAGAGACAGAAAGGCAGACAGCCAGAGAGACAGAGAGAGAGAGAGACAGAGACCCAAACCCAAACCCAAACCAAACCCAAACCTAACCAAACCTAAACCAAACCAAACCCAAACCAAACCCAAACCAAACCAAACCAAACCCAAACCAAACCAAACCCAAACCAAGCCCAGAGACAGAGAGAACCCAAAGAGATAGAGAGAACCCAGAGAGACAGAGAGAGAGAGACAGAGACACAAACCAAACCCAAACCAAGCCCAGAGGCAGAGACAACCCAGAGAGACAGAGATAACCCAGAGAGACAGAGAGAGACAGAGAGACAGAGAGGCAGACAGCCAGAGAGACAGAGAGAGAGAGAGACAGAGACCCAAACCCAAACCAAACCCAAACCCAAACCAAACCCAAACCGAACCCAAACCCAAACCAAACCAAACCCAAACCAAACCGAAACCAAACCCAAACCAAGCCCAGAGGCAGAGAGAACCCAGAGAGACAGAGAGAACCCAGAGAGACAGAGACAGCCCAGAGAGACAGAGAGAGAGACAGAGACCCAAACCAAACCCAAACCAAGCCCAGAGGCAGAGAGAACCTAGAGAGACAGAGATAACCCAGAGAGATAGAGAGAGACAGAGAGACAGAGAGGCAGACAGCCAGAGAGACAGAGAGAGAGAGAGAGACAGAGACCCAAACCCAAACCCAAACCCAAACCAAACCCAAACCAAACCCAGAGAGACAGAGAGAGACAGAGAGAGAGATAGAGAGAGAGACAAAGACCCAAACCAAACCCAAACCAAACCAATCCCAAACCAAGCCCAGAGGCAGAGAGAACCCAGAGAGACAGAGAGAGAGAGAGAGACAGAGACGCAAACCAAACCCAAACCAAACCAAACCCAAACCAAACCAAACCCAAACCAAACCAAACCCAAACCAAACAAAACCCAAACCAAACCCAAACCAAACCCAAACCAAACCCAAACCCAAACCCAGAGAGACAGAGAGAGACAGAGAGTGAGAGACAGAGACCCAAACCAAACCCAAACCAAACCAAACCCAAACCAAAACCAAACCCAAACCAAACCAAACCCAAACCCAAACCAAACCCAAACCCAAAGCAAACCAAACCAATCCCAAACCAAGCCCAGAGGCAGAGAGAACCCAGAGAGACAGAGAGAGAGAGAGAGACAGAGACCCAAACCCAAACCCAAACCAAACCCAAACCAAACCAAACCCAAACCAAACCAAACCCAAACCAAACCAAACCCAAACCAAGCCCAGAGACAGAGAGAACCCAAAGAGATAGAGAGAACCCAGAGAGACAGAGAGAGAGAGACAGAGACACAAACCAAACCCAAACCAAGCCCAGAGGCAGAGACAACCCAGAGAGACAGAGATAACCCAGAGAGACAGAGAGAGACAGAGAGACAGAGAGGCAGACAGCCAGAGAGACAGAGAGAGAGAGAGACAGAGACCCAAACCCAAACCAAACCCAAACCCAAACCAAACCCAAACCGAACCCAAACCCAAACCAAACCAAACCCAAACCAAACCGAAACCAAACCCAAACCAAGCCCAGAGGCAGAGAGAACCCAGAGAGACAGAGAGAACCCAGAGAGACAGAGACAGCCCAGAGAGACAGAGAGAGAGACAGAGACCCAAACCAAACCCAAACCAAGCCCAGAGGCAGAGAGAACCTAGAGAGACAGAGATAACCCAGAGAGATAGAGAGAGACAGAGAGACAGAGAGGCAGACAGCCAGAGAGACAGAGAGAGAGAGAGAGACAGAGACCCAAACCCAAACCCAAACCCAAACCAAACCCAAACCAAACCCAGAGAGACAGAGAGAGACAGAGAGAGAGATAGAGAGAGAGACAAAGACCCAAACCAAACCCAAACCAAACCAATCCCAAACCAAGCCCAGAGGCAGAGAGAACCCAGAGAGACAGAGAGAGAGAGAGAGACAGAGACGCAAACCAAACCCAAACCAAACCAAACCCAAACCAAACCAAACCCAAACCAAACCAAACCCAAACCAAACAAAACCCAAACCAAACCCAAACCAAACCCAAACCAAACCCAAACCCAAACCCAGAGAGACAGAGAGAGACAGAGAGTGAGAGACAGAGACCCAAACCAAACCCAAACCAAACCAAACCCAAACCAAAACCAAACCCAAACCAAACCAAACCCAAACCCAAACCAAACCCAAACCCAAAGCAAACCAAACCAATCCCAAACCAAGCCCAGAGGCAGAGAGAACCCAGAGAGACAGAGAGAGAGAGAGAGACAGAGACCCAAACCCAAACCCAAACCAAACCCAAACCAAGCCCAGAGACAGAGAGAACCCAAAGAGATAGAGAGAACCCAGAGAGACAGAGAGAGAGAGCCAGAGACACAAACCAAACCCAAACCAAGCCCAGAGGCAGAGACAACCCAGAGAGACAGAGATAACCCAGAGAGACAGAGAGAGACAGAGAGACAGGGAGGCAGACAGCCAGAGAGACAGAGAGAGAGAGAGACAGAGACCCAAACCCAAACCAAACCCAAACCCAAACCAAACCCAAACCGAACCCAAACCCAAACCAAACCAAACCCAAACCAAACCGAAACCAAACCCAAACCAAGCCCAGAGGCAGAGAGAACCCAGAGAGACAGAGAGAACCCAGAGAGACAGAGACAGCCCACAGAGACAGAGAGAACCCAGAGAGACAGAGAGAGAGAGACAGAGACACAAACCAAACCCAAACCAAGCCCAGAGGCAGAGACAACCCAGAGAGACAGAGATAACCCAGAGAGACAGAGAGAGACAGAGAGACAGAGAGGCAGACAGCCAGAGAGACAGAGAGAGAGACAGAGACCCAAACCCAAACCCAAACCAAACCCAAACCAAGCCCAGAGGCAGAGAGAACCCGGAGAGACAGAGAGAACCCAGAGAGGCAGAGAGAACCGAGAGAGACAGAGACCCAAACCCAAACCCAAACCAAACCCAAACCAAGCCCAGAGGCAGAGAGAACCCAGAGAGATAGAGAGAACCCAGAGAGACAGAGAGAGAGACAGAGACCCAAACCAAACCCAAACCAAGCCCAGAGGCAGATAGAATCCAGAGAGACAGAGATAACCCAGAGAGACAGAGAGAGACAGAGAGACAGAGAGGCAGACAGCCAGAGAGACAGAGAGAGAGAGACACAGAGACCCAAACCCAAACCCAAACCAAACCCAAACCAAACCCAGAGGCAGAGAGAACCCAGAGAGACAGAGAGAGACAGAGAGTGAGAGACAGAGACCCAAACCAAACCCAAACCAAACCAAACCCAAACCCAAACCAAACCCAAACCCAAACCAAACCAAACCAAACCCAAACCCAAACCAAACCAATCCCAAACCAAGCCCAGAGGCAGAGAGAACCCAGAGAGACAGAGAGAGAGAGAGAGACAGAGACGCAAACCAAACCCAAACCAAACCAAACCCAAACCAAACCCAGAGGCAGAGAGAACCCAGAGAGACAGAGAGAGACAGAGAGTGAGAGACAGAGACCCAAACCAAACCCAAACCAAACCAAACCCAAACCCAAACCAAACCCAAACCCAAACCAAACCAAACCAAACCCAAACCCAAACCAAACCAATCCCAAACCAAGCCCAGAGGCAGAGAGAACCCAGAGAGACAGAGAGAGAGAGAGAGACAGAGACGCAAACCAAACCCAAACCAAACCAAACCCAAACCAAACCAAACCCAAACCAAACAAAACCCAAACCAAACCCAAACCAAACCCAAACCCAAACCCAAACCCAAACCAAACCCAAACCAAACCCAGAGAGACAGAGAGAGACAGAGAGAGAGATAGAGAGAGAGACAAAGACCCAAACCAAACCCAAACCAAACCAAACCAAACCAAACCAAACCCAAACCAAACCAAACCAAACCCAAACCAAACCAAACCAAACCCAAACCAAACCCAAACCAAACCCAAACCAAACCCAAACCAAACCAAACCCAAACCAAACCCAAACCAAACCCAAACCAAACCCAAACCAAACCCAGAGAGACAGAGAGAGAGAGACACAGAGACCCAAACCCAAACCCAAACCAAACCCAAACCAAACCCAGAGGCAGAGAGAACCCAGAGAGACAGAGAGAGACAGAGAGTGAGAGACAGAGACCCAAACCAAACCCAAACCAAACCAAACCCAAACCCACACCAAACCCAAACCCAAACCAAACCAAACCAAACCCAAACCCAAACCAAACCAATCCCAAACCAAGCCCAGAGGCAGAGAGAACCCAGAGAGACAGAGAGAGAGAGAGAGACAGAGACGCAAACCAAACCCAAACCAAACCAAACCCAAACCAAACCCAGAGGCAGAGAGAACCCAGAGAGACAGAGAGAGACAGAGAGTGAGAGACAGAGACCCAAACCAAACCCAAACCAAACCAAACCCAAACCCAAACCAAACCCAAACCCAAACCAAACCAAACCAAACCCAAACCCAAACCAAACCAATCCCAAACCAAGCCCAGAGGCAGAGAGAACCCAGAGAGACAGAGAGAGAGAGAGAGACAGAGACGCAAACCAAACCCAAACCAAACCAAACCCAAACCAAACCAAACCCAAACCAAACAAAACCCAAACCAAACCCAAACCAAACCCAAACCCAAACCCAAACCCAAACCAAACCCAAACCAAACCCAGAGAGACAGAGAGAGACAGAGAGAGAGATAGAGAGAGAGACAAAGACCCAAACCAAACCCAAACCAAACCAAACCAAACCAAACCAAACCCAAACCAAACCAAACCAAACCCAAACCAAACCAAACCAAACCCAAACCAAACCAAACCAAACCCAAACCCAAACCAAACCAATCCCAAACCAAGCCCAGAGGCAGAGAGAACCCAGAGAGACAGAGAGAGAGAGAGAGACAGAGACGCAAACCAAACCCAAACCAAACCAAACCCAAACCAAACCCAGAGGCAGAGAGAACCCAGAGAGACAGAGAGAGACAGAGAGTGAGAGACAGAGACCCAAACCAAACCCAAACCAAACCAAACCCAAACCCAAACCAAACCCAAACCCAAACCAAACCAAACCAAACCCAAACCCAAACCAAACCAATCCCAAACCAAGCCCAGAGGCAGAGAGAACCCAGAGAGACAGAGAGAGAGAGAGAGACAGAGACGCAAACCAAACCCAAACCAAACCAAACCCAAACCAAACCAAACCCAAACCAAACAAAACCCAAACCAAACCCAAACCAAACCCAAACCCAAACCCAAACCCAAACCAAACCCAAACCAAACCCAGAGAGACAGAGAGAGACAGAGAGAGAGATAGAGAGAGAGACAAAGACCCAAACCAAACCCAAACCAAACCAATCCCAAACCAAGCCCAGACGCAGAGAGAACCCAGAGAGACAGAGAGAGAGAGAGAGACAGAGACGCAAACCAAACCCAAACCAAACCAAACCCAAACCAAACCAAACCTAAACCAAACCAAACCCAAACCAAACAAAACCCAAACCAAACCCAAACCAAACCCAAACCAAACCCAAACCCAAACCCAGAGAGACAGAGAGAGACAGAGAGTGAGAGACAGAGACCCAAACCAAACCCAAACCAAACCAAACCCAAACCAAAACCAAACCCAAACCAAACCAAACCCAAACCCAAACCAAACCCAAACCCAAAGCAAACCAAACCAATCCCAAACCAAGCCCAGAGGCAGAGAGAACCCAGAGAGACAGAGAGAGAGAGAGAGACAGAGACCCAAACCCAAACCCAAACCAAACCCAAACCAAGCCCAGAGGCAGAGAGAACCCAGAGAGACAGAGATAACCCAGAGATAACCCAGAGAGACAGAGAGACAGAAAGGCAGACAGCCAGAGAGACAGAGAGAGAGAGAGACAGAGACCCAAACCCAAACCCAAACCAAACCCAAACCTAACCAAACCTAAACCAAACCAAACCCAAACCAAACCCAAACCAAACCAAACCAAACCCAAACCAAACCAAACCCAAACCAAGCCCAGAGACAGAGAGAACCCAAAGAGATAGAGAGAACCCAGAGAGACAGAGAGAGAGAGACAGAGACACAAACCAAACCCAAACCAAGCCCAGAGGCAGAGACAACCCAGAGAGACAGAGATAACCCAGAGAGACAGAGAGAGACAGAGAGACAGAGAGGCAGACAGCCAGAGAGACAGAGAGAGAGAGAGACAGAGACCCAAACCCAAACCAAACCCAAACCCAAACCAAACCCAAACCGAACCCAAACCCAAACCAAACCAAACCCAAACCAAACCGAAACCAAACCCAAACCAAGCCCAGAGGCAGAGAGAACCCAGAGAGACAGAGAGAACCCAGAGAGACAGAGACAGCCCAGAGAGACAGAGAGAGAGACGGAGACCCAAACCAAACCCAAACCAAGCCCAGAGGCAGAGAGAACCTAGAGAGACAGAGATAACCCAGAGAGATAGAGAGAGACAGAGAGACAGAGAGGCAGACAGCCAGAGAGACAGAGAGAGAGAGAGAGACAGAGACCCAAACCCAAACCCAAACCCAAACCAAACCCAAACCAAACCCAGAGAGACAGAGAGAGACAGAGAGAGAGATAGAGAGAGAGACAAAGACCCAAACCAAACCCAAACCAAACCAATCCCAAACCAAGCCCAGAGGCAGAGAGAACCCAGAGAGACAGAGAGAGAGAGAGAGACAGAGACGCAAACCAAACCCAAACCAAACCAAACCCAAACCAAACCAAACCCAAACCAAACCAAACCCAAACCAAACCAAACCCAAACCAAACAAAACCCAAACCAAACCCAAACCAAACCCAAACCAAACCCAAACCCAAACCCAGAGAGACAGAGAGAGACAGAGAGTGAGAGACAGAGACCCAAACCAAACCCAAACCAAACCAAACCCAAACCAAAACCAAACCCAAACCAAACCAAACCCAAACCCAAACCAAACCCAAACCCAAAGCAAACCAAACCAATCCCAAACCAAGCCCAGAGGCAGAGAGAACCCAGAGAGACAGAGAGAGAGAGAGAGACAGAGACCCAAACCCAAACCCAAACCAAACCCAAACCAAGCCCAGAGGCAGAGAGAACCCAGAGAGACAGAGATAACCCAGAGATAACCCAGAGAGACAGAGAGACAGAAAGGCAGACAGCCAGAGAGACAGAGAGAGAGAGAGACAGAGACCCAAACCCAAACCCAAACCAAACCCAGAGGCAGAGAGAACCCAGAGAGACAGAGAGAGACAGAGAGTGAGAGACAGAGACCCAAACCAAACCCAAACCAAACCAAACCCAAACCCAAACCAAACCCAAACCCAAACCAAACCAAACCAAACCCAAACCCAAACCAAACCAATCCCAAACCAAGCCCAGAGGCAGAGAGAACCCAGAGAGACAGAGAGAGAGAGAGAGACAGAGACGCAAACCAAACCCAAACCAAACCAAACCCAAACCAAACCCAGAGGCAGAGAGAACCCAGAGAGACAGAGAGAGACAGAGAGTGAGAGACAGAGACCCAAACCAAACCCAAACCAAACCAAACCCAAACCCAAACCAAACCAATCCCAAACCAAGCCCAGAGGCAGAGAGAACCCAGAGAGACAGAGAGAGAGAGAGAGACAGAGACGCAAACCAAACCCAAACCAAACCAAACCCAAACCAAACCAAACCCAAACCAAACCAAACCCAAACCAAACAAAACCCAAACCAAACCCAAACCAAACCCAAACCCAAACCCAAACCCAAACCAAACCCAAACCAAACCCAGAGAGACAGAGAGAGACAGAGAGAGAGATAGAGAGAGAGACAAAGACCCAAACCAAACCCAAACCAAACCAAACCAAACCAAACCAAACCCAAACCAAACCAAACCAAACCCAAACCAAACCAAACCAAACCCAAACCAAACCCAAACCAAACCCAAACCAAACCCAAACCAAACCAAACCCAAACCAAACCCAAACCAAACCCAAACCAAACCCAAACCAAACCCAAACCAAACCCAGAGAGACAGAGAGAGAGAGACACAGAGACCCAAACCCAAACCCAAACCAAACCCAAACCAAACCCAGAGGCAGAGAGAACCCAGAGAGACAGAGAGAGACAGAGAGTGAGAGACAGAGACCCAAACCAAACCCAAACCAAACCAAACCCAAACCCAAACCAAACCCAAACCCAAACCAAACCAAACCAAACCCAAACCCAAACCAAACCAATCCCAAACCAAGCCCAGAGGCAGAGAGAACCCAGAGAGACAGAGAGAGAGAGAGAGACAGAGACGCAAACCAAACCCAAACCAAACCAAACCCAAACCAAACCCAGAGGCAGAGAGAACCCAGAGAGACAGAGAGAGACAGAGAGTGAGAGACAGAGACCCAAACCAAACCCAAACCAAACCAAACCCAAACCCAAACCAAACCCAAACCCAAACCAAACCAAACCCAAACCAAACCCAAACCAAACCAAACCCAAACCAATCCCAAACCAAGCCCAGAGGCAGCGAGAACCCAGAGAGACAGAGAGAGAGAGAGAGACAGAGACGCAAACCAAACCCAAACCAAACCAAACCCAAACCAAACCAAACCCAAACCAAACAAAACCCAAACCAAACCCAAACCAAACCCAAACCCAAACCCAAACCCAAACCAAACCCAAACCAAACCCAGAGAGACAGAGAGAGACAGAGAGAGAGATAGAGAGAGAGACAAAGACCCAAACCAAACCCAAACCAAACCAAACCAAACCAAACCAAACCCAAACCAAACCAAACCAAACCCAAACCAAACCAAACCAAACCCAAACCAAACCCAAACCAAACCCAAACCAAACCCAAACCAAACCAAACCCAAACCAAACCCAAACCAAACCCAAACCAAACCCAAACCAAACCCAAATCAAACCCAGAGAGACAGAGAGAGAGAGACACAGAGACCCAAACCCAAACCCAAACCAAACCCAAACCAAACCCAGAGGCAGAGAGAACCCAGAGAGACAGAGAGAGACAGAGAGTGAGAGACAGAGACCCAAACCAAACCCAAACCAAACCAAACCCAAACCCAAACCAAACCCAAACCCAAACCAAACCAAACCAAACCCAAACCCAAACCAAACCAATCCCAAACCAAGCCCAGAGGCAGAGAGAACCCAGAGAGACAGAGAGAGAGAGAGAGACAGAGACGCAAACCAAACCCAAACCAAACCAAACCCAAACCAAACCCAGAGGCAGAGAGAACCCAGAGAGACAGAGAGAGACAGAGAGTGAGAGACAGAGACCCAAACCAAACCCAAACCAAACCAAACCCAAACCCAAACCAAACCCAAACCCAAACCAAACCAAACCAAACCCAAACCCAAACCAAACCAATCCCAAACCAAGCCCAGAGGCAGAGAGAACCCAGAGAGACAGAGAGAGAGAGAGAGACAGAGACGCAAACCAAACCCAAACCAAACCAAACCCAAACCAAACCAAACCCAAACCAAACAAAACCCAAACCAAACCCAAACCAAACCCAAACCCAAACCCAAACCCAAACCAAACCCAAACCAAACCCAGAGAGACAGAGAGAGACAGAGAGAGAGATAGAGAGAGAGACAAAGACCCAAACCAAACCCAAACCAAACCAATCCCAAACCAAGCCCAGACGCAGAGAGAACCCAGAGAGACAGAGAGAGAGAGAGAGACAGAGACGCAAACCAAACCCAAACCAAACCAAACCCAAACCAAACCAAACCCAAACCAAACCAAACCCAAACCAAACAAAACCCAAACCAAACCCAAACCAAACCCAAACCAAACCCAAACCCAAACCCAGAGAGACAGAGAGAGACAGAGAGTGAGAGACAGAGACCCAAACCAAACCCAAACCAAACCAAACCCAAACCAAAACCAAACCCAAACCAAACCAAACCCAAACCCAAACCAAACCCAAACCCAAAGCAAACCAAACCAATCCCAAACCAAGCCCAGAGGCAGAGAGAACCCAGAGAGACAGAGAGAGAGAGAGAGACAGAGACCCAAACCCAAACCCAAACCAAACCCAAACCAAGCCCAGAGGCAGAGAGAACCCAGAGAGACAGAGATAACCCAGAGATAACCCAGAGAGACAGAGAGACAGAAAGGCAGACAGCCAGAGAGACAGAGAGAGAGAGAGACAGAGACCCAAACCCAAACCCAAACCAAACCCAAACCTAACCAAACCTAAACCAAACCAAACCCAAACCAAACCCAAACCAAACCCAAACCAAACCAAACCAAACCCAAACCAAACCAAACCCAAACCAAGCCCAGAGACAGAGAGAACCCAAAGAGATAGAGAGAACCCAGAGAGACAGAGAGAGAGAGACAGAGACACAAACCAAACCCAAACCAAGCCCAGAGGCAGAGACAACCCAGAGAGACAGAGATAACCCAGAGAGACAGAGAGAGACAGAGAGACAGAGAGGCAGACAGCCAGAGAGACAGAGAGAGAGAGAGACAGAGACCCAAACCCAAACCAAACCCAAACCCAAACCAAACCCAAACCGAACCCAAACCCAAACCAAACCAAACCCAAAGGCAGAGAGAACCCAGAGAGACAGAGAGAGACAGAGAGTGAGAGACAGAGACCCAAACCAAACCCAAACCAAACCAAACCCAAACCCAAACCAAACCCAAACCCAAACCAAACCAAACCAAACCCAAACCCAAACCAAACCAATCCCAAACCAAGCCCAGAGGCAGAGAGAACCCAGAGAGACAGAGAGAGAGAGAGAGACAGAGACGCAAACCAAACCCAAACCAAACCAAACCCAAACCAAACCAAACCCAAACCAAACAAAACCCAAACCAAACCCAAACCAAACCCAAACCCAAACCCAAACCCAAACCAAACCCAAACCAAACCCAGAGAGACAGAGATAACCCAGAGATAACCCAGAGAGACAGAGAGACAGAAAGGCAGACAGCCAGAGAGACAGAGAGAGAGAGAGACAGAGACCCAAACCCAAACCCAAACCAAACCCAAACCTAACCAAACCTAAACCAAACCAAACCCAAACCAAACCCAAACCAAACCCAAACCAAACCAAACCAAACCCAAACCAAACCAAACCCAAACCAAGCCCAGAGACAGAGAGAACCCAAAGAGATAGAGAGAACCCAGAGAGACAGAGAGAGAGAGACAGAGACACAAACCAAACCCAAACCAAGCCCAGAGGCAGAGACAACCCAGAGAGACAGAGATAACCCAGAGAGACAGAGAGAGACAGAGAGACAGAGAGGCAGACAGCCAGAGAGACAGAGAGAGAGAGAGACAGAGACCCAAACCCAAACCAAACCCAAACCCAAACCAAACCCAAACCGAACCCAAACCCAAACCAAACCAAACCCAAACCAAACCGAAACCAAACCCAAACCAAGCCCAGAGGCAGAGAGAACCCAGAGAGACAGAGAGAACCCAGAGAGACAGAGACAGCCCAGAGAGACAGAGAGAGAGACAGAGACCCAAACCAAACCCAAACCAAGCCCAGAGGCAGAGAGAACCTAGAGAGACAGAGATAACCCAGAGAGATAGAGAGAGACAGAGAGACAGAGAGGCAGACAGCCAGAGAGACAGAGAGAGAGAGAGAGACAGAGACCCAAACCCAAACCCAAACCCAAACCAAACCCAAACCAAACCCAAACCCAAACCCAAACCCAAACCAAACCCAAACCCAAACCAAACCAAACCAAACCCAAACCCAAACCAAACCAATCCCAAACCAAGCCCAGAGGCAGAGAGAACCCAGAGAGACAGAGAGAGAGAGAGAGACAGAGACGCAAACCAAACCCAAACCAAACCAAACCCAAACCAAACCAAACCCAAACCAAACAAAACCCAAACCAAACCCAAACCAAACCCAAACCCAAACCCAAACCCAAACCAAACCCAAACCAAACCCAGAGAGACAGAGAGAGACAGAGAGAGAGATAGAGAGAGAGACAAAGACCCAAACCAAACCCAAACCAAACCAATCCCAAACCAAGCCCAGACGCAGAGAGAACCCAGAGAGACAGAGAGAGAGAGAGAGACAGAGACGCAAACCAAACCCAAACCAAACCAAACCCAAACCAAACCAAACCCAAACCAAACCAAACCCAAACCAAACAAAACCCAAACCAAACCCAAACCAAACCCAAACCAAACCCAAACCCAAACCCAGAGAGACAGAGAGAGACAGAGAGTGAGAGACAGAGACCCAAACCAAACCCAAACCAAACCAAACCCAAACCAAAACCAAACCCAAACCAAACCAAACCCAAACCCAAACCAAACCCAAACCCAAAGCAAACCAAACCAATCCCAAACCAAGCCCAGAGGCAGAGAGAACCCAGAGAGACAGAGAGAGAGAGAGAGACAGAGACCCAAACCCAAACCCAAACCAAACCCAAACCAAGCCCAGAGGCAGAGAGAACCCAGAGAGACAGAGATAACCCAGAGATAACCCAGAGAGACAGAGAGACAGAAAGGCAGACAGCCAGAGAGACAGAGAGAGAGAGAGACAGAGACCCAAACCCAAACCCAAACCAAACCCAGAGGCAGAGAGAACCCAGAGAGACAGAGAGAGACAGAGAGTGAGAGACAGAGACCCAAACCAAACCCAAACCAAACCAAACCCAAACCCAAACCAAACCCAAACCCAAACCAAACCAAACCAAACCCAAACCCAAACCAAACCAATCCCAAACCAAGCCCAGAGGCAGAGAGAACCCAGAGAGACAGAGAGAGAGAGAGAGACAGAGACGCAAACCAAACCCAAACCAAACCAAACCCAAACCAAACCCAGAGGCAGAGAGAACCCAGAGAGACAGAGAGAGACAGAGAGTGAGAGACAGAGACCCAAACCAAACCCAAACCAAACCAAACCCAAACCCAAACCAAACCCAAACCCAAACCAAACCAAACCAAACCCAAACCCAAACCAAACCAATCCCAAACCAAGCCCAGAGGCAGAGAGAACCCAGAGAGACAGAGAGAGAGAGAGAGACAGAGACGCAAACCAAACCCAAACCAAACCAAACCCAAACCAAACCCAGAGGCAGAGAGAACCCAGAGAGACAGAGAGAGACAGAGAGTGAGAGACAGAGACCCAAACCAAACCCAAACCAAACCAAACCCAAACCCAAACCAAACCCAAACCCAAACCAAACCAAACCAAACCCAAACCCAAACCAAACCAATCCCAAACCAAGCCCAGAGGCAGAGAGAACCCAGAGAGACAGAGAGAGAGAGAGAGACAGAGACGCAAACCAAACCCAAACCAAACCAAACCCAAACCAAACCAAACCCAAACCAAACAAAACCCAAACCAAACCCAAACCAAACCCAAACCCAAACCCAAACCCAAACCAAACCCAAACCAAACCCAGAGAGACAGAGAGAGACAGAGAGAGAGATAGAGAGAGAGACAAAGACCCAAACCAAACCCAAACCAAACCAAACCAAACCAAACCAAACCCAAACCAAACCAAACCAAACCCAAACCAAACCAAACCAAACCCAAACCAAACCCAAACCAAACCCAAACCAAACCCAAACCAAACCAAACCCAAACCAAACCCAAACCAAACCCAAACCAAACCCAGAGAGACAGAGAGAGAGAGACACAGAGACCCAAACCCAAACCCAAACCAAACCCAAACCAAACCCAGAGGCAGAGAGAACCCAGAGAGACAGAGAGAGACAGAGAGTGAGAGACAGAGACCCAAACCAAACCCAAACCAAACCAAACCCAAACCCAAACCAAACCCAAACCCAAACCAAACCAAACCAAACCCAAACCCAAACCAAACCAATCCCAAACCAAGCCCAGAGGCAGAGAGAACCCAGAGAGACAGAGAGAGAGAGAGAGACAGAGACGCAAACCAAACCCAAACCAAACCAAACCCAAACCAAACCCAGAGGCAGAGAGAACCCAGAGAGACAGAGAGAGACAGAGAGTGAGAGACAGAGACCCAAACCAAACCCAAACCAAACCAAACCCAAACCCAAACCAAACCCAAACCCAAACCAAACCAAACCAAACCCAAACCCAAACCAAACAAATCCCAAACCAAGCCCAGAGGCAGAGAGAACCCAGAGAGACAGAGAGAGAGAGAGAGACAGAGACGCAAACCAAACCCAAACCAAACCAAACCCAAACCAAACCAAACCCAAACCAAACAAAACCCAAACCAAACCCAAACCAAACCCAAACCCAAACCCAAACCCAAACCAAACCCAAACCAAACCCAGAGAGACAGAGAGAGACAGAGAGAGAGATAGAGAGAGAGACAAAGACCCAAACCAAACCCAAACCAAACCAATCCCAAACCAAGCCCAGACGCAGAGAGAACCCAGAGAGACAGAGAGAGAGAGAGAGACAGAGACGCAAACCAAACCCAAACCAAACCAAACCCAAACCAAACCAAACCCAAACCAAACCAAACCCAAACCAAACAAAACCCAAACCAAACCCAAACCAAACCCAAACCAAACCCAAACCCAAACCCAGAGAGACAGAGAGAGACAGAGAGTGAGAGACAGAGACCCAAACCAAACCCAAACCAAACCAAACCCAAACCAAAACCAAACCCAAACCAAACCAAACCCAAACCCAAACCAAACCCAAACCCAAAGCAAACCAAACCAATCCCAAACCAAGCCCAGAGGCAGAGAGAACCCAGAGAGACAGAGAGAGAGAGAGAGACAGAGACCCAAACCCAAACCCAAACCAAACCCAAACCAAGCCCAGAGGCAGAGAGAACCCAGAGAGACAGAGATAACCCAGAGATAACCCAGAGAGACAGAGAGACAGAAAGGCAGACAGCCAGAGAGACAGAGAGAGAGAGAGACAGAGACCCAAACCCAAACCCAAACCAAACCCAAACCTAACCAAACCTAAACCAAACCAAACCCAAACCAAACCCAAACCAAACCAAACCAAACCAAACCCAAACCAAACCAAACCCAAACCAAGCCCAGAGACAGAGAGAACCCAAAGAGATAGAGAGAACCCAGAGAGACAGAGAGAGAGAGACAGAGACACAAACCAAACCCAAACCAAGCCCAGAGGCAGAGACAACCCAGAGAGACAGAGATAACCCAGAGAGACAGAGAGAGACAGAGAGACAGAGAGGCAGACAGCCAGAGAGACAGAGAGAGAGAGAGACAGAGACCCAAACCCAAACCAAACCCAAACCCAAACCAAACCCAAACCGAACCCAAACCCAAACCAAACCAAACCCAAACCAAACCGAAACCAAACCCAAACCAAGCCCAGAGGCAGAGAGAACCCAGAGAGACAGAGAGAACCCAGAGAGACAGAGACAGCCCAGAGAGACAGAGAGAGAGACAGAGACCCAAACCAAACCCAAACCAAGCCCAGAGGCAGAGAGAACCTAGAGAGACAGAGATAACCCAGAGAGATAGAGAGAGACAGAGAGACAGAGAGGCAGACAGCCAGAGAGACAGAGAGAGAGAGAGAGACAGAGACCCAAACCCAAACCCAAACCCAAACCAAACCCAAACCAAACCCAGAGAGACAGAGAGAGACAGAGAGAGAGATAGAGAGAGAGACAAAGACCCAAACCAAACCCAAACCAAACCAATCCCAAACCAAGCCCAGAGGCAGAGAGAACCCAGAGAGACAGAGAGAGAGAGAGAGACAGAGACGCAAACCAAACCCAAACCAAACCAAACCCAAACCAAACCAAACCCAAACCAAACAAAACCCAAACCAAACCCAAACCAAACCCAAACCAAACCCAAACCAAACCCAGAGGCAGAGAGAACCCAGAGAGACAGAGAGAGACAGAGAGTGAGAGACAGAGACCCAAACCAAACCCAAACCAAACCAAACCCAAACCCAAACCAAACCCAAACCCAAACCAAACCAAACCAAACCCAAACCCAAACCAAACCAATCCCAAACCAAGCCCAGAGGCAGAGAGAACCCAGAGAGACAGAGAGAGAGAGAGAGACAGAGACGCAAACCAAACCCAAACCAAACCAAACCCAAACCAAACCAAACCCAAACCAAACAAAACCCAAACCAAACCCAAACCAAACCCAAACCCAAACCCAAACCCAAACCAAACCCAAACCAAACCCAGAGAGACAGAGAGAGACAGAGAGAGAGATAGAGAGAGAGACAAAGACCCAAACCAAACCCAAACCAAACCAAACCAAACCAAACCAAACCCAAACCAAACCAAACCAAACCCAAACCAAACCAAACCAAACCCAAACCAAACCCAAACCAAACCCAAACCAAACCCAGAGAGACAGAGAGAGAGAGAGACAGAGACCCAAACCCAAACCCAAACCAAACCCAGAGGCAGAGAGAACCCAGAGAGACAGAGAGAGACAGAGAGTGAGAGACAGAGACCCAAACCAAACCCAAACCAAACCAAACCCAAACCCAAACCAAACCCAAACCCAAACCAAACCAAACCAAACCCAAACCCAAACCAAACCAATCCCAAACCAAGCCCAGAGGCAGAGAGAACCCAGAGAGACAGAGAGAGAGAGAGAGACAGAGACGCAAACCAAACCCAAACCAAACCAAACCCAAACCAAACCCAGAGGCAGAGAGAACCCAGAGAGACAGAGAGAGACAGAGAGTGAGAGACAGAGACCCAAACCAAACCCAAACCAAACCAAACCCAAACCCAAACCAAACCCAAACCCAAACCAAACCAAACCAAACCCAAACCCAAACCAAACCAATCCCAAACCAAGCCCAGAGGCAGAGAGAACCCAGAGAGACAGAGAGAGAGAGAGAGACAGAGACGCAAACCAAACCCAAACCAAACCAAACCCAAACCAAACCCAGAGGCAGAGAGAACCCAGAGAGACAGAGAGAGACAGAGAGTGAGAGACAGAGACCCAAACCAAACCCAAACCAAACCAAACCCAAACCCAAACCAAACCCAAACCCAAACCAAACCAAACCAAACCCAAACCCAAACCAAACAAATCCCAAACCAAGCCCAGAGGCAGAGAGAACCCAGAGAGACAGAGAGAGAGAGAGAGACAGAGACGCAAACCAAACCCAAACCAAACCAAACCCAAACCAAACCAAACCCAAACCAAACAAAACCCAAACCAAACCCAAACCAAACCCAAACCCAAACCCAAACCCAAACCAAACCCAAACCAAACCCAGAGAGACAGAGAGAGACAGAGAGAGAGATAGAGAGAGAGACAAAGACCCAAACCAAACCCAAACCAAACCAATCCCAAACCAAGCCCAGACGCAGAGAGAACCCAGAGAGACAGAGAGAGAGAGAGAGACAGAGACGCAAACCAAACCCAAACCAAACCAAACCCAAACCAAACCAAACCCAAACCAAACCAAACCCAAACCAAACAAAACCCAAACCAAACCCAAACCAAACCCAAACCAAACCCAAACCCAAACCCAGAGAGACAGAGAGAGACAGAGAGTGAGAGACAGAGACCCAAACCAAACCCAAACCAAACCAAACCCAAACCAAAACCAAACCCAAACCAAACCAAACCCAAACCCAAACCAAACCCAAACCCAAAGCAAACCAAACCAATCCCAAACCAAGCCCAGAGGCAGAGAGAACCCAGAGAGACAGAGAGAGAGAGAGAGACAGAGACCCAAACCCAAACCCAAACCAAACCCAAACCAAGCCCAGAGGCAGAGAGAACCCAGAGAGACAGAGATAACCCAGAGATAACCCAGAGAGACAGAGAGACAGAAAGGCAGACAGCCAGAGAGACAGAGAGAGAGAGAGACAGAGACCCAAACCCAAACCCAAACCAAACCCAAACCTAACCAAACCTAAACCAAACCAAACCCAAACCAAACCCAAACCAAACCAAACCAAACCAAACCCAAACCAAACCAAACCCAAACCAAGCCCAGAGACAGAGAGAACCCAAAGAGATAGAGAGAACCCAGAGAGACAGAGAGAGAGAGACAGAGACACAAACCAAACCCAAACCAAGCCCAGAGGCAGAGACAACCCAGAGAGACAGAGATAACCCAGAGAGACAGAGAGAGACAGAGAGACAGAGAGGCAGACAGCCAGAGAGACAGAGAGAGAGAGAGACAGAGACCCAAACCCAAACCAAACCCAAACCCAAACCAAACCCAAACCGAACCCAAACCCAAACCAAACCAAACCCAAACCAAACCGAAACCAAACCCAAACCAAGCCCAGAGGCAGAGAGAACCCAGAGAGACAGAGAGAACCCAGAGAGACAGAGACAGCCCAGAGAGACAGAGAGAGAGACAGAGACCCAAACCAAACCCAAACCAAGCCCAGAGGCAGAGAGAACCTAGAGAGACAGAGATAACCCAGAGAGATAGAGAGAGACAGAGAGACAGAGAGGCAGACAGCCAGAGAGACAGAGAGAGAGAGAGAGACAGAGACCCAAACCCAAACCCAAACCCAAACCAAACCCAAACCAAACCCAGAGAGACAGAGAGAGACAGAGAGAGAGATAGAGAGAGAGACAAAGACCCAAACCAAACCCAAACCAAACCAATCCCAAACCAAGCCCAGAGGCAGAGAGAACCCAGAGAGACAGAGAGAGAGAGAGAGACAGAGACGCAAACCAAACCCAAACCAAACCAAACCCAAACCAAACCAAACCCAAACCAAACCAAACCCAAACCAAACAAAACCCAAACCAAACCCAAACCAAACCCAAACCAAACCCAAACCAAACCCAGAGGCAGAGAGAACCCAGAGAGACAGAGAGAGACAGAGAGTGAGAGACAGAGACCCAAACCAAACCCAAACCAAACCAAACCCAAACCCAAACCAAACCCAAACCCAAACCAAACCAAACCAAACCCAAACCCAAACCAAACCAATCCCAAACCAAGCCCAGAGGCAGAGAGAACCCAGAGAGACAGAGAGAGAGAGAGAGACAGAGACGCAAACCAAACCCAAACCAAACCAAACCCAAACCAAACCAAACCCAAACCAAACAAAACCCAAACCAAACCCAAACCAAACCCAAACCCAAACCCAAACCCAAACCAAACCCAAACCAAACCCAGAGAGACAGAGAGAGACAGAGAGAGAGATAGAGAGAGAGACAAAGACCCAAACCAAACCCAAACCAAACCAAACCAAACCAAACCAAACCCAAACCAAACCAAACCAAACCCAAACCAAACCAAACCAAACCCAAACCAAACCCAAACCAAACCCAAACCAAACCCAAACCAAACCAAACCCAAACCAAACCCAAACCAAACCCAAACCAAACCCAAACCAAACCCAAACCAAACCCAGAGAGACAGAGAGAGAGAGAGACAGAGACCCAAACCCAAACCCAAACCAAACCCAGAGGCAGAGAGAACCCAGAGAGACAGAGAGAGACAGAGAGTGAGAGACAGAGACCCAAACCAAACCCAAACCAAACCAAACCCAAACCCAAACCAAACCCAAACCCAAACCAAACCAAACCAAACCCAAACCCAAACCAAACCAATCCCAAACCAAGCCCAGAGGCAGAGAGAACCCAGAGAGACAGAGAGAGAGAGAGAGACAGAGACGCAAACCAAACCCAAACCAAACCAAACCCAAACCAAACCCAGAGGCAGAGAGAACCCAGAGAGACAGAGAGAGACAGAGAGTGAGAGACAGAGACCCAAACCAAACCCAAACCAAACCAAACCCAAACCCAAACCAAACCCAAACCCAAACCAAACCAAACCAAACCCAAACCCAAACCAAACCAATCCCAAACCAAGCCCAGAGGCAGAGAGAACCCAGAGAGACAGAGAGAGAGAGAGAGACAGAGACGCAAACCAAACCCAAACCAAACCAAACCCAAACCAAACCCAGAGGCAGAGAGAACCCAGAGAGACAGAGAGAGACAGAGAGTGAGAGACAGAGACCCAAACCAAACCCAAACCAAACCAAACCCAAACCCAAACCAAACCCAAACCCAAACCAAACCAAACCAAACCCAAACCCAAACCAAACCAATCCCAAACCAAGCCCAGAGGCAGAGAGAACCCAGAGAGACAGAGAGAGAGAGAGAGACAGAGACGCAAACCAAACCCAAACCAAACCAAACCCAAACCAAACCAAACCCAAACCAAACAAAACCCAAACCAAACCCAAACCAAACCCAAACCAAACCCAAACCCAAACCCAAACCCAAACCAAACCCAAACCAAACCCAGAGAGACAGAGAGAGACAGAGAGAGAGATAGAGAGAGAGACAAAGACCCAAACCAAACCCAAACCAAACCAAACCAAACCAAACCAAACCCAAACCAAACCCAAACCAAACCCAAACCAAACCAAACCAAACCCAAACCAAACCCAAACCAAACCCAAACCAAACCCAAACCAAACCAAACCCAAACCAAACCCTAACCAAACCCAAACCAAACCCAAACCAAACCCAAACCAAACCCAGAGAGACAGAGAGAGAGAGACACAGAGACCCAAACCCAAACCCAAACCAAACCAAACCCAAACCCAAACCAAACCCAAACCCAAACCAAACCAAACCAAACCCAAACCCAAACCAAACCAATCCCAAACCAAGCCCAGAGGCAGAGAGAACCCAGAGAGACAGAGAGAGAGAGAGAGACAGAGACGCAAACCAAACCCAAACCAAACCAAACCCAAACCAAACCCAGAGGCAGAGAGAACCCAGAGAGACAGAGAGAGACAGAGAGTGAGAGACAGAGACCCAAACCAAACCCAAACCAAACCAAACCCAAACCCAAACCAAACCCAAACCCAAACCAAACCAAACCAAACCCAAACCCAAACCAAACAAATCCCAAACCAAGCCCAGAGGCAGAGAGAACCCAGAGAGACAGAGAGAGAGAGAGAGACAGAGACGCAAACCAAACCCAAACCAAACCAAACCCAAACCAAACCAAACCCAAACCAAACAAAACCCAAACCAAACCCAAACCAAACCCAAACCCAAACCCAAACCCAAACCAAACCCAAACCAAACCCAGAGAGACAGAGAGAGACAGAGAGAGAGATAGAGAGAGAGACAAAGACCCAAACCAAACCCAAACCAAACCAATCCCAAACCAAGCCCAGACGCAGAGAGAACCCAGAGAGACAGAGAGAGAGAGAGAGACAGAGACGCAAACCAAACCCAAACCAAACCAAACCCAAACCAAACCAAACCTAAACCAAACCAAACCCAAACCAAACAAAACCCAAACCAAACCCAAACCAAACCCAAACCAAACCCAAACCCAAACCCAGAGAGACAGAGAGAGACAGAGAGTGAGAGACAGAGACCCAAACCAAACCCAAACCAAACCAAACCCAAACCAAAACCAAACCCAAACCAAACCAAACCCAAACCCAAACCAAACCCAAACCCAAAGCAAACCAAACCAATCCCAAACCAAGCCCAGAGGCAGAGAGAACCCAGAGAGACAGAGAGAGAGAGAGAGACAGAGACCCAAACCCAAACCCAAACCAAACCCAAACCAAGCCCAGAGGCAGAGAGAACCCAGAGAGACAGAGATAACCCAGAGATAACCCAGAGAGACAGAGAGACAGAAAGGCAGACAGCCAGAGAGACAGAGAGAGAGAGAGACAGAGACCCAAACCCAAACCCAAACCAAACCCAAACCTAACCAAACCTAAACCAAACCAAACCCAAACCAAACCCAAACCAAACCAAACCAAACCCAAACCAAACCAAACCCAAACCAAGCCCAGAGACAGAGAGAACCCAAAGAGATAGAGAGAACCCAGAGAGACAGAGAGAGAGAGACAGAGACACAAACCAAACCCAAACCAAGCCCAGAGGCAGAGACAACCCAGAGAGACAGAGATAACCCAGAGAGACAGAGAGAGACAGAGAGACAGAGAGGCAGACAGCCAGAGAGACAGAGAGAGAGAGAGACAGAGACCCAAACCCAAACCAAACCCAAACCCAAACCAAACCCAAACCGAACCCAAACCCAAACCAAACCAAACCCAAACCAAACCGAAACCAAACCCAAACCAAGCCCAGAGGCAGAGAGAACCCAGAGAGACAGAGAGAACCCAGAGAGACAGAGACAGCCCAGAGAGACAGAGAGAGAGACGGAGACCCAAACCAAACCCAAACCAAGCCCAGAGGCAGAGAGAACCTAGAGAGACAGAGATAACCCAGAGAGATAGAGAGAGACAGAGAGACAGAGAGGCAGACAGCCAGAGAGACAGAGAGAGAGAGAGAGACAGAGACCCAAACCCAAACCCAAACCCAAACCAAACCCAAACCAAACCCAGAGAGACAGAGAGAGACAGAGAGAGAGATAGAGAGAGAGACAAAGACCCAAACCAAACCCAAACCAAACCAATCCCAAACCAAGCCCAGAGGCAGAGAGAACCCAGAGAGACAGAGAGAGAGAGAGAGACAGAGACGCAAACCAAACCCAAACCAAACCAAACCCAAACCAAACCAAACCCAAACCAAACCAAACCCAAACCAAACCAAACCCAAACCAAACAAAACCCAAACCAAACCCAAACCAAACCCAAACCAAACCCAAACCCAAACCCAGAGAGACAGAGAGAGACAGAGAGTGAGAGACAGAGACCCAAACCAAACCCAAACCAAACCAAACCCAAACCAAAACCAAACCCAAACCAAACCAAACCCAAACCCAAACCAAACCCAAACCCAAAGCAAACCAAACCAATCCCAAACCAAGCCCAGAGGCAGAGAGAACCCAGAGAGACAGAGAGAGAGAGAGAGACAGAGACCCAAACCCAAACCCAAACCAAACCCAAACCAAGCCCAGAGGCAGAGAGAACCCAGAGAGACAGAGATAACCCAGAGATAACCCAGAGAGACAGAGAGACAGAAAGGCAGACAGCCAGAGAGACAGAGAGAGAGAGAGACAGAGACCCAAACCCAAACCCAAACCAAACCCAGAGGCAGAGAGAACCCAGAGAGACAGAGAGAGACAGAGAGTGAGAGACAGAGACCCAAACCAAACCCAAACCAAACCAAACCCAAACCCAAACCAAACCCAAACCCAAACCAAACCAAACCAAACCCAAACCCAAACCAAACCAATCCCAAACCAAGCCCAGAGGCAGAGAGAACCCAGAGAGACAGAGAGAGAGAGAGAGACAGAGACGCAAACCAAACCCAAACCAAACCAAACCCAAACCAAACCCAGAGGCAGAGAGAACCCAGAGAGACAGAGAGAGACAGAGAGTGAGAGACAGAGACCCAAACCAAACCCAAACCAAACCAAACCCAAACCCAAACCAAACCCAAACCCAAACCAAACCAAACCAAACCCAAACCCAAACCAAACCAATCCCAAACCAAGCCCAGAGGCAGAGAGAACCCAGAGAGACAGAGAGAGAGAGAGAGACAGAGACGCAAACCAAACCCAAACCAAACCAAACCCAAACCAAACCAAACCCAAACCAAACCAAACCCAAACCAAACAAAACCCAAACCAAACCCAAACCAAACCCAAACCCAAACCCAAACCCAAACCAAACCCAAACCAAACCCAGAGAGACAGAGAGAGACAGAGAGAGAGATAGAGAGAGAGACAAAGACCCAAACCAAACCCAAACCAAACCAAACCAAACCAAACCAAACCCAAACCAAACCAAACCAAACCCAAACCAAACCAAACCAAACCCAAACCAAACCCAAACCAAACCCAAACCAAACCCAAACCAAACCAAACCCAAACCAAACCCAAACCAAACCCAAACCAAACCCAAACCAAACCCAAACCAAACCCAGAGAGACAGAGAGAGAGAGACACAGAGACCCAAACCCAAACCCAAACCAAACCCAAACCAAACCCAGAGGCAGAGAGAACCCAGAGAGACAGAGAGAGACAGAGAGTGAGAGACAGAGACCCAAACCAAACCCAAACCAAACCAAACCCAAACCCAAACCAAACCCAAACCCAAACCAAACCAAACCAAACCCAAACCCAAACCAAACCAATCCCAAACCAAGCCCAGAGGCAGAGAGAACCCAGAGAGACAGAGAGAGAGAGAGAGACAGAGACGCAAACCAAACCCAAACCAAACCAAACCCAAACCAAACCCAGAGGCAGAGAGAACCCAGAGAGACAGAGAGAGACAGAGAGTGAGAGACAGAGACCCAAACCAAACCCAAACCAAACCAAACCCAAACCCAAACCAAACCCAAACCCAAACCAAACCAAACCCAAACCAAACCCAAACCAAACCAAACCCAAACCAATCCCAAACCAAGCCCAGAGGCAGCGAGAACCCAGAGAGACAGAGAGAGAGAGAGAGACAGAGACGCAAACCAAACCCAAACCAAACCAAACCCAAACCAAACCAAACCCAAACCAAACAAAACCCAAACCAAACCCAAACCAAACCCAAACCCAAACCCAAACCCAAACCAAACCCAAACCAAACCCAGAGAGACAGAGAGAGACAGAGAGAGAGATAGAGAGAGAGACAAAGACCCAAACCAAACCCAAACCAAACCAAACCAAACCAAACCAAACCCAAACCAAACCAAACCAAACCCAAACCAAACCAAACCAAACCCAAACCAAACCCAAACCAAACCCAAACCAAACCCAAACCAAACCAAACCCAAACCAAACCCAAACCAAACCCAAACCAAACCCAAACCAAACCCAAATCAAACCCAGAGAGACAGAGAGAGAGAGACACAGAGACCCAAACCCAAACCCAAACCAAACCCAAACCAAACCCAGAGGCAGAGAGAACCCAGAGAGACAGAGAGAGACAGAGAGTGAGAGACAGAGACCCAAACCAAACCCAAACCAAACCAAACCCAAACCCAAACCAAACCCAAACCCAAACCAAACCAAACCAAACCCAAACCCAAACCAAACCAATCCCAAACCAAGCCCAGAGGCAGAGAGAACCCAGAGAGACAGAGAGAGAGAGAGAGACAGAGACGCAAACCAAACCCAAACCAAACCAAACCCAAACCAAACCCAGAGGCAGAGAGAACCCAGAGAGACAGAGAGAGACAGAGAGTGAGAGACAGAGACCCAAACCAAACCCAAACCAAACCAAACCCAAACCCAAACCAAACCCAAACCCAAACCAAACCAAACCAAACCCAAACCCAAACCAAACCAATCCCAAACCAAGCCCAGAGGCAGAGAGAACCCAGAGAGACAGAGAGAGAGAGAGAGACAGAGACGCAAACCAAACCCAAACCAAACCAAACCCAAACCAAACCAAACCCAAACCAAACAAAACCCAAACCAAACCCAAACCAAACCCAAACCCAAACCCAAACCCAAACCAAACCCAAACCAAACCCAGAGAGACAGAGAGAGACAGAGAGAGAGATAGAGAGAGAGACAAAGACCCAAACCAAACCCAAACCAAACCAATCCCAAACCAAGCCCAGACGCAGAGAGAACCCAGAGAGACAGAGAGAGAGAGAGAGACAGAGACGCAAACCAAACCCAAACCAAACCAAACCCAAACCAAACCAAACCCAAACCAAACCAAACCCAAACCAAACAAAACCCAAACCAAACCCAAACCAAACCCAAACCAAACCCAAACCCAAACCCAGAGAGACAGAGAGAGACAGAGAGTGAGAGACAGAGACCCAAACCAAACCCAAACCAAACCAAACCCAAACCAAAACCAAACCCAAACCAAACCAAACCCAAACCCAAACCAAACCCAAACCCAAAGCAAACCAAACCAATCCCAAACCAAGCCCAGAGGCAGAGAGAACCCAGAGAGACAGAGAGAGAGAGAGAGACAGAGACCCAAACCCAAACCCAAACCAAACCCAAACCAAGCCCAGAGGCAGAGAGAACCCAGAGAGACAGAGATAACCCAGAGATAACCCAGAGAGACAGAGAGACAGAAAGGCAGACAGCCAGAGAGACAGAGAGAGAGAGAGACAGAGACCCAAACCCAAACCCAAACCAAACCCAAACCTAACCAAACCTAAACCAAACCAAACCCAAACCAAACCCAAACCAAACCCAAACCAAACCAAACCAAACCCAAACCAAACCAAACCCAAACCAAGCCCAGAGACAGAGAGAACCCAAAGAGATAGAGAGAACCCAGAGAGACAGAGAGAGAGAGACAGAGACACAAACCAAACCCAAACCAAGCCCAGAGGCAGAGACAACCCAGAGAGACAGAGATAACCCAGAGAGACAGAGAGAGACAGAGAGACAGAGAGGCAGACAGCCAGAGAGACAGAGAGAGAGAGAGACAGAGACCCAAACCCAAACCAAACCCAAACCCAAACCAAACCCAAACCGAACCCAAACCCAAACCAAACCAAACCCAAAGGCAGAGAGAACCCAGAGAGACAGAGAGAGACAGAGAGTGAGAGACAGAGACCCAAACCAAACCCAAACCAAACCAAACCCAAACCCAAACCAAACCCAAACCCAAACCAAACCAAACCAAACCCAAACCCAAACCAAACCAATCCCAAACCAAGCCCAGAGGCAGAGAGAACCCAGAGAGACAGAGAGAGAGAGAGAGACAGAGACGCAAACCAAACCCAAACCAAACCAAACCCAAACCAAACCAAACCCAAACCAAACAAAACCCAAACCAAACCCAAACCAAACCCAAACCCAAACCCAAACCCAAACCAAACCCAAACCAAACCCAGAGAGACAGAGATAACCCAGAGATAACCCAGAGAGACAGAGAGACAGAAAGGCAGACAGCCAGAGAGACAGAGAGAGAGAGAGACAGAGACCCAAACCCAAACCCAAACCAAACCCAAACCTAACCAAACCTAAACCAAACCAAACCCAAACCAAACCCAAACCAAACCCAAACCAAACCAAACCAAACCCAAACCAAACCAAACCCAAACCAAGCCCAGAGACAGAGAGAACCCAAAGAGATAGAGAGAACCCAGAGAGACAGAGAGAGAGAGACAGAGACACAAACCAAACCCAAACCAAGCCCAGAGGCAGAGACAACCCAGAGAGACAGAGATAACCCAGAGAGACAGAGAGAGACAGAGAGACAGAGAGGCAGACAGCCAGAGAGACAGAGAGAGAGAGAGACAGAGACCCAAACCCAAACCAAACCCAAACCCAAACCAAACCCAAACCGAACCCAAACCCAAACCAAACCAAACCCAAACCAAACCGAAACCAAACCCAAACCAAGCCCAGAGGCAGAGAGAACCCAGAGAGACAGAGAGAACCCAGAGAGACAGAGACAGCCCAGAGAGACAGAGAGAGAGACAGAGACCCAAACCAAACCCAAACCAAGCCCAGAGGCAGAGAGAACCTAGAGAGACAGAGATAACCCAGAGAGATAGAGAGAGACAGAGAGACAGAGAGGCAGACAGCCAGAGAGACAGAGAGAGAGAGAGAGACAGAGACCCAAACCCAAACCCAAACCCAAACCAAACCCAAACCAAACCCAAACCCAAACCCAAACCCAAACCAAACCCAAACCCAAACCAAACCAAACCAAACCCAAACCCAAACCAAACCAATCCCAAACCAAGCCCAGAGGCAGAGAGAACCCAGAGAGACAGAGAGAGAGAGAGAGACAGAGACGCAAACCAAACCCAAACCAAACCAAACCCAAACCAAACCAAACCCAAACCAAACAAAACCCAAACCAAACCCAAACCAAACCCAAACCCAAACCCAAACCCAAACCAAACCCAAACCAAACCCAGAGAGACAGAGAGAGACAGAGAGAGAGATAGAGAGAGAGACAAAGACCCAAACCAAACCCAAACCAAACCAATCCCAAACCAAGCCCAGACGCAGAGAGAACCCAGAGAGACAGAGAGAGAGAGAGAGACAGAGACGCAAACCAAACCCAAACCAAACCAAACCCAAACCAAACCAAACCCAAACCAAACCAAACCCAAACCAAACAAAACCCAAACCAAACCCAAACCAAACCCAAACCAAACCCAAACCCAAACCCAGAGAGACAGAGAGAGACAGAGAGTGAGAGACAGAGACCCAAACCAAACCCAAACCAAACCAAACCCAAACCAAAACCAAACCCAAACCAAACCAAACCCAAACCCAAACCAAACCCAAACCCAAAGCAAACCAAACCAATCCCAAACCAAGCCCAGAGGCAGAGAGAACCCAGAGAGACAGAGAGAGAGAGAGAGACAGAGACCCAAACCCAAACCCAAACCAAACCCAAACCAAGCCCAGAGGCAGAGAGAACCCAGAGAGACAGAGATAACCCAGAGATAACCCAGAGAGACAGAGAGACAGAAAGGCAGACAGCCAGAGAGACAGAGAGAGAGAGAGACAGAGACCCAAACCCAAACCCAAACCAAACCCAGAGGCAGAGAGAACCCAGAGAGACAGAGAGAGACAGAGAGTGAGAGACAGAGACCCAAACCAAACCCAAACCAAACCAAACCCAAACCCAAACCAAACCCAAACCCAAACCAAACCAAACCAAACCCAAACCCAAACCAAACCAATCCCAAACCAAGCCCAGAGGCAGAGAGAACCCAGAGAGACAGAGAGAGAGAGAGAGACAGAGACGCAAACCAAACCCAAACCAAACCAAACCCAAACCAAACCCAGAGGCAGAGAGAACCCAGAGAGACAGAGAGAGACAGAGAGTGAGAGACAGAGACCCAAACCAAACCCAAACCAAACCAAACCCAAACCCAAACCAAACCCAAACCCAAACCAAACCAAACCAAACCCAAACCCAAACCAAACCAATCCCAAACCAAGCCCAGAGGCAGAGAGAACCCAGAGAGACAGAGAGAGAGAGAGAGACAGAGACGCAAACCAAACCCAAACCAAACCAAACCCAAACCAAACCCAGAGGCAGAGAGAACCCAGAGAGACAGAGAGAGACAGAGAGTGAGAGACAGAGACCCAAACCAAACCCAAACCAAACCAAACCCAAACCCAAACCAAACCCAAACCCAAACCAAACCAAACCAAACCCAAACCCAAACCAAACCAATCCCAAACCAAGCCCAGAGGCAGAGAGAACCCAGAGAGACAGAGAGAGAGAGAGAGACAGAGACGCAAACCAAACCCAAACCAAACCAAACCCAAACCAAACCCAGAGGCAGAGAGAACCCAGAGAGACAGAGAGAGACAGAGAGTGAGAGACAGAGACCCAAACCAAACCCAAACCAAACCAAACCCAAACCCAAACCAAACCCAAACCCAAACCAAACCAAACCAAACCCAAACCCAAACCAAACCAATCCCAAACCAAGCCCAGAGGCAGAGAGAACCCAGAGAGACAGAGAGAGAGAGAGAGACAGAGACGCAAACCAAACCCAAACCAAACCAAACCCAAACCAAACCAAACCCAAACCAAACAAAACCCAAACCAAACCCAAACCAAACCCAAACCCAAACCCAAACCCAAACCAAACCCAAACCAAACCCAGAGAGACAGAGAGAGACAGAGAGAGAGATAGAGAGAGAGACAAAGACCCAAACCAAACCCAAACCAAACCAAACCAAACCAAACCAAACCCAAACCAAACCAAACCAAACCCAAACCAAACCAAACCAAACCCAAACCAAACCCAAACCAAACCCAAACCAAACCCAAACCAAACCAAACCCAAACCAAACCCAAACCAAACCCAAACCAAACCCAGAGAGACAGAGAGAGAGAGACACAGAGACCCAAACCCAAACCCAAACCAAACCCAAACCAAACCCAGAGGCAGAGAGAACCCAGAGAGACAGAGAGAGACAGAGAGTGAGAGACAGAGACCCAAACCAAACCCAAACCAAACCAAACCCAAACCCAAACCAAACCCAAACCCAAACCAAACCAAACCAAACCCAAACCCAAACCAAACCAATCCCAAACCAAGCCCAGAGGCAGAGAGAACCCAGAGAGACAGAGAGAGAGAGAGAGACAGAGACGCAAACCAAACCCAAACCAAACCAAACCCAAACCAAACCCAGAGGCAGAGAGAACCCAGAGAGACAGAGAGAGACAGAGAGTGAGAGACAGAGACCCAAACCAAACCCAAACCAAACCAAACCCAAACCCAAACCAAACCCAAACCCAAACCAAACCAAACCAAACCCAAACCCAAACCAAACAAATCCCAAACCAAGCCCAGAGGCAGAGAGAACCCAGAGAGACAGAGAGAGAGAGAGAGACAGAGACGCAAACCAAACCCAAACCAAACCAAACCCAAACCAAACCAAACCCAAACCAAACAAAACCCAAACCAAACCCAAACCAAACCCAAACCCAAACCCAAACCCAAACCAAACCCAAACCAAACCCAGAGAGACAGAGAGAGACAGAGAGAGAGATAGAGAGAGAGACAAAGACCCAAACCAAACCCAAACCAAACCAATCCCAAACCAAGCCCAGACGCAGAGAGAACCCAGAGAGACAGAGAGAGAGAGAGAGACAGAGACGCAAACCAAACCCAAACCAAACCAAACCCAAACCAAACCAAACCCAAACCAAACCAAACCCAAACCAAACAAAACCCAAACCAAACCCAAACCAAACCCAAACCAAACCCAAACCCAAACCCAGAGAGACAGAGAGAGACAGAGAGTGAGAGACAGAGACCCAAACCAAACCCAAACCAAACCAAACCCAAACCAAAACCAAACCCAAACCAAACCAAACCCAAACCCAAACCAAACCCAAACCCAAAGCAAACCAAACCAATCCCAAACCAAGCCCAGAGGCAGAGAGAACCCAGAGAGACAGAGAGAGAGAGAGAGACAGAGACCCAAACCCAAACCCAAACCAAACCCAAACCAAGCCCAGAGGCAGAGAGAACCCAGAGAGACAGAGATAACCCAGAGATAACCCAGAGAGACAGAGAGACAGAAAGGCAGACAGCCAGAGAGACAGAGAGAGAGAGAGACAGAGACCCAAACCCAAACCCAAACCAAACCCAAACCTAACCAAACCTAAACCAAACCAAACCCAAACCAAACCCAAACCAAACCAAACCAAACCAAACCCAAACCAAACCAAACCCAAACCAAGCCCAGAGACAGAGAGAACCCAAAGAGATAGAGAGAACCCAGAGAGACAGAGAGAGAGAGACAGAGACACAAACCAAACCCAAACCAAGCCCAGAGGCAGAGACAACCCAGAGAGACAGAGATAACCCAGAGAGACAGAGAGAGACAGAGAGACAGAGAGGCAGACAGCCAGAGAGACAGAGAGAGAGAGAGACAGAGACCCAAACCCAAACCAAACCCAAACCCAAACCAAACCCAAACCGAACCCAAACCCAAACCAAACCAAACCCAAACCAAACCGAAACCAAACCCAAACCAAGCCCAGAGGCAGAGAGAACCCAGAGAGACAGAGAGAACCCAGAGAGACAGAGACAGCCCAGAGAGACAGAGAGAGAGACAGAGACCCAAACCAAACCCAAACCAAGCCCAGAGGCAGAGAGAACCTAGAGAGACAGAGATAACCCAGAGAGATAGAGAGAGACAGAGAGACAGAGAGGCAGACAGCCAGAGAGACAGAGAGAGAGAGAGAGACAGAGACCCAAACCCAAACCCAAACCCAAACCAAACCCAAACCAAACCCAGAGAGACAGAGAGAGACAGAGAGAGAGATAGAGAGAGAGACAAAGACCCAAACCAAACCCAAACCAAACCAATCCCAAACCAAGCCCAGAGGCAGAGAGAACCCAGAGAGACAGAGAGAGAGAGAGAGACAGAGACGCAAACCAAACCCAAACCAAACCAAACCCAAACCAAACCAAACCCAAACCAAACCAAACCCAAACCAAACAAAACCCAAACCAAACCCAAACCAAACCCAAACCAAACCCAAACCAAACCCAGAGGCAGAGAGAACCCAGAGAGACAGAGAGAGACAGAGAGTGAGAGACAGAGACCCAAACCAAACCCAAACCAAACCAAACCCAAACCCAAACCAAACCCAAACCCAAACCAAACCAAACCAAACCCAAACCCAAACCAAACCAATCCCAAACCAAGCCCAGAGGCAGAGAGAACCCAGAGAGACAGAGAGAGAGAGAGAGACAGAGACGCAAACCAAACCCAAACCAAACCAAACCCAAACCAAACCAAACCCAAACCAAACAAAACCCAAACCAAACCCAAACCAAACCCAAACCCAAACCCAAACCCAAACCAAACCCAAACCAAACCCAGAGAGACAGAGAGAGACAGAGAGAGAGATAGAGAGAGAGACAAAGACCCAAACCAAACCCAAACCAAACCAAACCAAACCAAACCAAACCCAAACCAAACCAAACCAAACCCAAACCAAACCAAACCAAACCCAAACCAAACCCAAACCAAACCCAAACCAAACCCAAACCAAACCAAACCCAAACCAAACCCAAACCAAACCCAAACCAAACCCAAACCAAACCCAAACCAAACCCAGAGAGACAGAGAGAGAGAGAGACAGAGACCCAAACCCAAACCCAAACCAAACCCAGAGGCAGAGAGAACCCAGAGAGACAGAGAGAGACAGAGAGTGAGAGACAGAGACCCAAACCAAACCCAAACCAAACCAAACCCAAACCCAAACCAAACCCAAACCCAAACCAAACCAAACCAAACCCAAACCCAAACCAAACCAATCCCAAACCAAGCCCAGAGGCAGAGAGAACCCAGAGAGACAGAGAGAGAGAGAGAGACAGAGACGCAAACCAAACCCAAACCAAACCAAACCCAAACCAAACCCAGAGGCAGAGAGAACCCAGAGAGACAGAGAGAGACAGAGAGTGAGAGACAGAGACCCAAACCAAACCCAAACCAAACCAAACCCAAACCCAAACCAAACCCAAACCCAAACCAAACCAAACCAAACCCAAACCCAAACCAAACCAATCCCAAACCAAGCCCAGAGGCAGAGAGAACCCAGAGAGACAGAGAGAGAGAGAGAGACAGAGACGCAAACCAAACCCAAACCAAACCAAACCCAAACCAAACCCAGAGGCAGAGAGAACCCAGAGAGACAGAGAGAGACAGAGAGTGAGAGACAGAGACCCAAACCAAACCCAAACCAAACCAAACCCAAACCCAAACCAAACCCAAACCCAAACCAAACCAAACCAAACCCAAACCCAAACCAAACAAATCCCAAACCAAGCCCAGAGGCAGAGAGAACCCAGAGAGACAGAGAGAGAGAGAGAGACAGAGACGCAAACCAAACCCAAACCAAACCAAACCCAAACCAAACCAAACCCAAACCAAACAAAACCCAAACCAAACCCAAACCAAACCCAAACCCAAACCCAAACCCAAACCAAACCCAAACCAAACCCAGAGAGACAGAGAGAGACAGAGAGAGAGATAGAGAGAGAGACAAAGACCCAAACCAAACCCAAACCAAACCAATCCCAAACCAAGCCCAGACGCAGAGAGAACCCAGAGAGACAGAGAGAGAGAGAGAGACAGAGACGCAAACCAAACCCAAACCAAACCAAACCCAAACCAAACCAAACCCAAACCAAACCAAACCCAAACCAAACAAAACCCAAACCAAACCCAAACCAAACCCAAACCAAACCCAAACCCAAACCCAGAGAGACAGAGAGAGACAGAGAGTGAGAGACAGAGACCCAAACCAAACCCAAACCAAACCAAACCCAAACCAAAACCAAACCCAAACCAAACCAAACCCAAACCCAAACCAAACCCAAACCCAAAGCAAACCAAACCAATCCCAAACCAAGCCCAGAGGCAGAGAGAACCCAGAGAGACAGAGAGAGAGAGAGAGACAGAGACCCAAACCCAAACCCAAACCAAACCCAAACCAAGCCCAGAGGCAGAGAGAACCCAGAGAGACAGAGATAACCCAGAGATAACCCAGAGAGACAGAGAGACAGAAAGGCAGACAGCCAGAGAGACAGAGAGAGAGAGAGACAGAGACCCAAACCCAAACCCAAACCAAACCCAAACCTAACCAAACCTAAACCAAACCAAACCCAAACCAAACCCAAACCAAACCAAACCAAACCAAACCCAAACCAAACCAAACCCAAACCAAGCCCAGAGACAGAGAGAACCCAAAGAGATAGAGAGAACCCAGAGAGACAGAGAGAGAGAGACAGAGACACAAACCAAACCCAAACCAAGCCCAGAGGCAGAGACAACCCAGAGAGACAGAGATAACCCAGAGAGACAGAGAGAGACAGAGAGACAGAGAGGCAGACAGCCAGAGAGACAGAGAGAGAGAGAGACAGAGACCCAAACCCAAACCAAACCCAAACCCAAACCAAACCCAAACCGAACCCAAACCCAAACCAAACCAAACCCAAACCAAACCGAAACCAAACCCAAACCAAGCCCAGAGGCAGAGAGAACCCAGAGAGACAGAGAGAACCCAGAGAGACAGAGACAGCCCAGAGAGACAGAGAGAGAGACAGAGACCCAAACCAAACCCAAACCAAGCCCAGAGGCAGAGAGAACCTAGAGAGACAGAGATAACCCAGAGAGATAGAGAGAGACAGAGAGACAGAGAGGCAGACAGCCAGAGAGACAGAGAGAGAGAGAGAGACAGAGACCCAAACCCAAACCCAAACCCAAACCAAACCCAAACCAAACCCAGAGAGACAGAGAGAGACAGAGAGAGAGATAGAGAGAGAGACAAAGACCCAAACCAAACCCAAACCAAACCAATCCCAAACCAAGCCCAGAGGCAGAGAGAACCCAGAGAGACAGAGAGAGAGAGAGAGACAGAGACGCAAACCAAACCCAAACCAAACCAAACCCAAACCAAACCAAACCCAAACCAAACCAAACCCAAACCAAACAAAACCCAAACCAAACCCAAACCAAACCCAAACCAAACCCAAACCAAACCCAGAGGCAGAGAGAACCCAGAGAGACAGAGAGAGACAGAGAGTGAGAGACAGAGACCCAAACCAAACCCAAACCAAACCAAACCCAAACCCAAACCAAACCCAAACCCAAACCAAACCAAACCAAACCCAAACCCAAACCAAACCAATCCCAAACCAAGCCCAGAGGCAGAGAGAACCCAGAGAGACAGAGAGAGAGAGAGAGACAGAGACGCAAACCAAACCCAAACCAAACCAAACCCAAACCAAACCAAACCCAAACCAAACAAAACCCAAACCAAACCCAAACCAAACCCAAACCCAAACCCAAACCCAAACCAAACCCAAACCAAACCCAGAGAGACAGAGAGAGACAGAGAGAGAGATAGAGAGAGAGACAAAGACCCAAACCAAACCCAAACCAAACCAAACCAAACCAAACCAAACCCAAACCAAACCATACCAAACCCAAACCAAACCAAACCAAACCCAAACCAAACCCAAACCAAACCCAAACCAAACCCAAACCAAACCAAACCCAAACCAAACCCAAACCAAACCCAAACCAAACCCAAACCAAACCCAAACCAAACCCAGAGAGACAGAGAGAGAGAGAGACAGAGACCCAAACCCAAACCCAAACCAAACCCAGAGGCAGAGAGAACCCAGAGAGACAGAGAGAGACAGAGAGTGAGAGACAGAGACCCAAACCAAACCCAAACCAAACCAAACCCAAACCCAAACCAAACCCAAACCCAAACCAAACCAAACCAAACCCAAACCCAAACCAAACCAATCCCAAACCAAGCCCAGAGGCAGAGAGAACCCAGAGAGACAGAGAGAGAGAGAGAGACAGAGACGCAAACCAAACCCAAACCAAACCAAACCCAAACCAAACCCAGAGGCAGAGAGAACCCAGAGAGACAGAGAGAGACAGAGAGTGAGAGACAGAGACCCAAACCAAACCCAAACCAAACCAAACCCAAACCCAAACCAAACCCAAACCCAAACCAAACCAAACCAAACCCAAACCCAAACCAAACCAATCCCAAACCAAGCCCAGAGGCAGAGAGAACCCAGAGAGACAGAGAGAGAGAGAGAGACAGAGACGCAAACCAAACCCAAACCAAACCAAACCCAAACCAAACCCAGAGGCAGAGAGAACCCAGAGAGACAGAGAGAGACAGAGAGTGAGAGACAGAGACCCAAACCAAACCCAAACCAAACCAAACCCAAACCCAAACCAAACCCAAACCCAAACCAAACCAAACCAAACCCAAACCCAAACCAAACAAATCCCAAACCAAGCCCAGAGGCAGAGAGAACCCAGAGAGACAGAGAGAGAGAGAGAGACAGAGACGCAAACCAAACCCAAACCAAACCAAACCCAAACCAAACCAAACCCAAACCAAACAAAACCCAAACCAAACCCAAACCAAACCCAAACCCAAACCCAAACCCAAACCAAACCCAAACCAAACCCAGAGAGACAGAGAGAGACAGAGAGAGAGATAGAGAGAGAGACAAAGACCCAAACCAAACCCAAACCAAACCAATCCCAAACCAAGCCCAGACGCAGAGAGAACCCAGAGAGACAGAGAGAGAGAGAGAGACAGAGACGCAAACCAAACCCAAACCAAACCAAACCCAAACCAAACCAAACCCAAACCAAACCAAACCCAAACCAAACAAAACCCAAACCAAACCCAAACCAAACCCAAACCAAACCCAAACCCAAACCCAGAGAGACAGAGAGAGACAGAGAGTGAGAGACAGAGACCCAAACCAAACCCAAACCAAACCAAACCCAAACCAAAACCAAACCCAAACCAAACCAAACCCAAACCCAAACCAAACCCAAACCCAAAGCAAACCAAACCAATCCCAAACCAAGCCCAGAGGCAGAGAGAACCCAGAGAGACAGAGAGAGAGAGAGAGACAGAGACCCAAACCCAAACCCAAACCAAACCCAAACCAAGCCCAGAGGCAGAGAGAACCCAGAGAGACAGAGATAACCCAGAGATAACCCAGAGAGACAGAGAGACAGAAAGGCAGACAGCCAGAGAGACAGAGAGAGAGAGAGACAGAGACCCAAACCCAAACCCAAACCAAACCCAAACCTAACCAAACCTAAACCAAACCAAACCCAAACCAAACCCAAACCAAACCAAACCAAACCAAACCCAAACCAAACCAAACCCAAACCAAGCCCAGAGACAGAGAGAACCCAAAGAGATAGAGAGAACCCAGAGAGACAGAGAGAGAGAGACAGAGACACAAACCAAACCCAAACCAAGCCCAGAGGCAGAGACAACCCAGAGAGACAGAGATAACCCAGAGAGACAGAGAGAGACAGAGAGACAGAGAGGCAGACAGCCAGAGAGACAGAGAGAGAGAGAGACAGAGACCCAAACCCAAACCAAACCCAAACCCAAACCAAACCCAAACCGAACCCAAACCCAAACCAAACCAAACCCAAACCAAACCGAAACCAAACCCAAACCAAGCCCAGAGGCAGAGAGAACCCAGAGAGACAGAGAGAACCCAGAGAGACAGAGACAGCCCAGAGAGACAGAGAGAGAGACAGAGACCCAAACCAAACCCAAACCAAGCCCAGAGGCAGAGAGAACCTAGAGAGACAGAGATAACCCAGAGAGATAGAGAGAGACAGAGAGACAGAGAGGCAGACAGCCAGAGAGACAGAGAGAGAGAGAGAGACAGAGACCCAAACCCAAACCCAAACCCAAACCAAACCCAAACCAAACCCAGAGAGACAGAGAGAGACAGAGAGAGAGATAGAGAGAGAGACAAAGACCCAAACCAAACCCAAACCAAACCAATCCCAAACCAAGCCCAGAGGCAGAGAGAACCCAGAGAGACAGAGAGAGAGAGAGAGACAGAGACGCAAACCAAACCCAAACCAAACCAAACCCAAACCAAACCAAACCCAAACCAAACCAAACCCAAACCAAACAAAACCCAAACCAAACCCAAACCAAACCCAAACCAAACCCAAACCAAACCCAGAGGCAGAGAGAACCCAGAGAGACAGAGAGAGACAGAGAGTGAGAGACAGAGACCCAAACCAAACCCAAACCAAACCAAACCCAAACCCAAACCAAACCCAAACCCAAACCAAACCAAACCAAACCCAAACCCAAACCAAACCAATCCCAAACCAAGCCCAGAGGCAGAGAGAACCCAGAGAGACAGAGAGAGAGAGAGAGACAGAGACGCAAACCAAACCCAAACCAAACCAAACCCAAACCAAACCAAACCCAAACCAAACAAAACCCAAACCAAACCCAAACCAAACCCAAACCCAAACCCAAACCCAAACCAAACCCAAACCAAACCCAGAGAGACAGAGAGAGACAGAGAGAGAGATAGAGAGAGAGACAAAGACCCAAACCAAACCCAAACCAAACCAAACCAAACCAAACCAAACCCAAACCAAACCAAACCAAACCCAAACCAAACCAAACCAAACCCAAACCAAACCCAAACCAAACCCAAACCAAACCCAAACCAAACCAAACCCAAACCAAACCCAAACCAAACCCAAACCAAACCCAAACCAAACCCAAACCAAACCCAGAGAGACAGAGAGAGAGAGAGACAGAGACCCAAACCCAAACCCAAACCAAACCCAGAGGCAGAGAGAACCCAGAGAGACAGAGAGAGACAGAGAGTGAGAGACAGAGACCCAAACCAAACCCAAACCAAACCAAACCCAAACCCAAACCAAACCCAAACCCAAACCAAACCAAACCAAACCCAAACCCAAACCAAACCAATCCCAAACCAAGCCCAGAGGCAGAGAGAACCCAGAGAGACAGAGAGAGAGAGAGAGACAGAGACGCAAACCAAACCCAAACCAAACCAAACCCAAACCAAACCCAGAGGCAGAGAGAACCCAGAGAGACAGAGAGAGACAGAGAGTGAGAGACAGAGACCCAAACCAAACCCAAACCAAACCAAACCCAAACCCAAACCAAACCCAAACCCAAACCAAACCAAACCAAACCCAAACCCAAACCAAACCAATCCCAAACCAAGCCCAGAGGCAGAGAGAACCCAGAGAGACAGAGAGAGAGAGAGAGACAGAGACGCAAACCAAACCCAAACCAAACCAAACCCAAACCAAACCCAGAGGCAGAGAGAACCCAGAGAGACAGAGAGAGACAGAGAGTGAGAGACAGAGACCCAAACCAAACCCAAACCAAACCAAACCCAAACCCAAACCAAACCCAAACCCAAACCAAACCAAACCAAACCCAAACCCAAACCAAACCAATCCCAAACCAAGCCCAGAGGCAGAGAGAACCCAGAGAGACAGAGAGAGAGAGAGAGACAGAGACGCAAACCAAACCCAAACCAAACCAAACCCAAACCAAACCAAACCCAAACCAAACAAAACCCAAACCAAACCCAAACCAAACCCAAACCAAACCCAAACCCAAACCCAAACCCAAACCAAACCCAAACCAAACCCAGAGAGACAGAGAGAGACAGAGAGAGAGATAGAGAGAGAGACAAAGACCCAAACCAAACCCAAACCAAACCAAACCAAACCAAACCAAACCCAAACCAAACCCAAACCAAACCCAAACCAAACCAAACCAAACCCAAACCAAACCCAAACCAAACCCAAACCAAACCCAAACCAAACCAAACCCAAACCAAACCCTAACCAAACCCAAACCAAACCCAAACCAAACCCAAACCAAACCCAGAGAGACAGAGAGAGAGAGACACAGAGACCCAAACCCAAACCCAAACCAAACCAAACCCAAACCCAAACCAAACCCAAACCCAAACCAAACCAAACCAAACCCAAACCCAAACCAAACCAATCCCAAACCAAGCCCAGAGGCAGAGAGAACCCAGAGAGACAGAGAGAGAGAGAGAGACAGAGACGCAAACCAAACCCAAACCAAACCAAACCCAAACCAAACCCAGAGGCAGAGAGAACCCAGAGAGACAGAGAGAGACAGAGAGTGAGAGACAGAGACCCAAACCAAACCCAAACCAAACCAAACCCAAACCCAAACCAAACCCAAACCCAAACCAAACCAAACCAAACCCAAACCCAAACCAAACAAATCCCAAACCAAGCCCAGAGGCAGAGAGAACCCAGAGAGACAGAGAGAGAGAGAGAGACAGAGACGCAAACCAAACCCAAACCAAACCAAACCCAAACCAAACCAAACCCAAACCAAACAAAACCCAAACCAAACCCAAACCAAACCCAAACCCAAACCCAAACCCAAACCAAACCCAAACCAAACCCAGAGAGACAGAGAGAGACAGAGAGAGAGATAGAGAGAGAGACAAAGACCCAAACCAAACCCAAACCAAACCAATCCCAAACCAAGCCCAGACGCAGAGAGAACCCAGAGAGACAGAGAGAGAGAGAGAGAGACAGAGACGCAAACCAAACCCAAACCAAACCAAACCCAAACCAAACCAAACCCAAACCAAACCAAACCCAAACCAAACAAAACCCAAACCAAACCCAAACCAAACCCAAACCAAACCCAAACCCAAACCCAGAGAGACAGAGAGAGACAGAGAGTGAGAGACAGAGACCCAAACCAAACCCAAACCAAACCAAACCCAAACCAAAACCAAACCCAAACCAAACCAAACCCAAACCCAAACCAAACCCAAACCCAAAGCAAACCAAACCAATCCCAAACCAAGCCCAGAGGCAGAGAGAACCCAGAGAGACAGAGAGAGAGAGAGAGACAGAGACCCAAACCCAAACCCAAACCAAACCCAAACCAAGCCCAGAGGCAGAGAGAACCCAGAGAGACAGAGATAACCCAGAGATAACCCAGAGAGACAGAGAGACAGAAAGGCAGACAGCCAGAGAGACAGAGAGAGAGAGAGACAGAGACCCAAACCCAAACCCAAACCAAACCCAAACCTAACCAAACCTAAACCAAACCAAACCCAAACCAAACCCAAACCAAACCAAACCAAACCCAAACCAAACCAAACCCAAACCAAGCCCAGAGACAGAGAGAACCCAAAGAGATAGAGAGAACCCAGAGAGACAGAGAGAGAGAGACAGAGACACAAACCAAACCCAAACCAAGCCCAGAGGCAGAGACAACCCAGAGAGACAGAGATAACCCAGAGAGACAGAGAGAGACAGAGAGACAGAGAGGCAGACAGCCAGAGAGACAGAGAGAGAGAGAGACAGAGACCCAAACCCAAACCAAACCCAAACCCAAACCAAACCCAAACCGAACCCAAACCCAAACCAAACCAAACCCAAACCAAACCGAAACCAAACCCAAACCAAGCCCAGAGGCAGAGAGAACCCAGAGAGACAGAGAGAACCCAGAGAGACAGAGACAGCCCAGAGAGACAGAGAGAGAGACAGAGACCCAAACCAAACCCAAACCAAGCCCAGAGGCAGAGAGAACCTAGAGAGACAGAGATAACCCAGAGAGATAGAGAGAGACAGAGAGACAGAGAGGCAGACAGCCAGAGAGACAGAGAGAGAGAGAGAGACAGAGACCCAAACCCAAACCCAAACCCAAACCAAACCCAAACCAAACCCAGAGAGACAGAGAGAGACAGAGAGAGAGATAGAGAGAGAGACAAAGACCCAAACCAAACCCAAACCAAACCAATCCCAAACCAAGCCCAGAGGCAGAGAGAACCCAGAGAGACAGAGAGAGAGAGAGAGACAGAGACGCAAACCAAACCCAAACCAAACCAAACCCAAACCAAACCAAACCCAAACCAAACCAAACCCAAACCAAACAAAACCCAAACCAAACCCAAACCAAACCCAAACCAAACCCAAACCCAAACCCAGAGAGACAGAGAGAGACAGAGAGTGAGAGACAGAGACCCAAACCAAACCCAAACCAAACCAAACCCAAACCAAAACCAAACCCAAACCAAACCAAACCCAAACCCAAACCAAACCCAAACCCAAAGCAAACCAAACCAATCCCAAACCAAGCCCAGAGGCAGAGAGAACCCAGAGAGACAGAGAGAGAGAGAGAGACAGAGACCCAAACCCAAACCCAAACCAAACCCAAACCAAGCCCAGAGGCAGAGAGAACCCAGAGAGACAGAGATAACCCAGAGATAACCCAGAGAGACAGAGAGACAGAAAGGCAGACAGCCAGAGAGACAGAGAGAGAGAGAGACAGAGACCCAAACCCAAACCCAAACCAAACCCAGAGGCAGAGAGAACCCAGAGAGACAGAGAGAGACAGAGAGTGAGAGACAGAGACCCAAACCAAACCCAAACCAAACCAAACCCAAACCCAAACCAAACCCAAACCCAAACCAAACCAAACCAAACCCAAACCCAAACCAAACCAATCCCAAACCAAGCCCAGAGGCAGAGAGAACCCAGAGAGACAGAGAGAGAGAGAGAGACAGAGACGCAAACCAAACCCAAACCAAACCAAACCCAAACCAAACCCAGAGGCAGAGAGAACCCAGAGAGACAGAGAGAGACAGAGAGTGAGAGACAGAGACCCAAACCAAACCCAAACCAAACCAAACCCAAACCCAAACCAAACCCAAACCCAAACCAAACCAAACCAAACCCAAACCCAAACCAAACCAATCCCAAACCAAGCCCAGAGGCAGAGAGAACCCAGAGAGACAGAGAGAGAGAGAGAGACAGAGACGCAAACCAAACCCAAACCAAACCAAACCCAAACCAAACCAAACCCAAACCAAACAAAACCCAAACCAAACCCAAACCAAACCCAAACCCAAACCCAAACCCAAACCAAACCCAAACCAAACCCAGAGAGACAGAGAGAGACAGAGAGAGAGATAGAGAGAGAGACAAAGACCCAAACCAAACCCAAACCAAACCAAACCAAACCAAACCAAACCCAAACCAAACCAAACCAAACCCAAACCAAACCAAACCAAACCCAAACCAAACCCAAACCAAACCCAAACCAAACCCAAACCAAACCAAACCCAAACCAAACCCAAACCAAACCCAAACCAAACCCAAACCAAACCCAAACCAAACCCAGAGAGACAGAGAGAGAGAGACACAGAGACCCAAACCCAAACCCAAACCAAACCCAAACCAAACCCAGAGGCAGAGAGAACCCAGAGAGACAGAGAGAGACAGAGAGTGAGAGACAGAGACCCAAACCAAACCCAAACCAAACCAAACCCAAACCCAAACCAAACCCAAACCCAAACCAAACCAAACCAAACCCAAACCCAAACCAAACCAATCCCAAACCAAGCCCAGAGGCAGAGAGAACCCAGAGAGACAGAGAGAGAGAGAGAGACAGAGACGCAAACCAAACCCAAACCAAACCAAACCCAAACCAAACCCAGAGGCAGAGAGAACCCAGAGAGACAGAGAGAGACAGAGAGTGAGAGACAGAGACCCAAACCAAACCCAAACCAAACCAAACCCAAACCCAAACCAAACCCAAACCCAAACCAAACCAAACCAAACCCAAACCCAAACCAAACCAATCCCAAACCAAGCCCAGAGGCAGAGAGAACCCAGAGAGACAGAGAGAGAGAGAGAGACAGAGACGCAAACCAAACCCAAACCAAACCAAACCCAAACCAAACCAAACCCAAACCAAACAAAACCCAAACCAAACCCAAACCAAACCCAAACCCAAACCCAAACCCAAACCAAACCCAAACCAAACCCAGAGAGACAGAGAGAGACAGAGAGAGAGATAGAGAGAGAGACAAAGACCCAAACCAAACCCAAACCAAACCAAACCCAAACCAAACCAAACCCAAACCAAACCCAAACCAAACCAAACCAAACCCAAACCAAACCAAACCCAAACCAAGCCCAGAGACAGAGAGAACCCAAAGAGATAGAGACAGCCCAGAGAGACAGAGAGAGAGACAGAGACCCAAACCAAACCCAAACCAAGCCCAGAGGCAGAGAGAACCTAGAGAGACAGAGATAACCCAGAGAGATAGAGAGAGACAGAGAGACAGAGAGGCAGACAGCCAGAGAGACAGAGAGAGAGAGAGAGACAGAGACCCAAACCCAAACCCAAACCCAAACCAAACCCAAACCAAACCCAGAGAGACAGAGAGAGACAGAGAGAGAGATAGAGAGAGAGACAAAGACCCAAACCAAACCCAAACCAAACCAATCCCAAACCAAGCCCAGAGGCAGAGAGAACCCAGAGAGACAGAGAGAGAGAGAGAGACAGAGACGCAAACCAAACCCAAACCAAACCAAACCCAAACCAAACCAAACCCAAACCAAACCAAACCCAAACCAAACAAAACCCAAACCAAACCCAAACCAAACCCAAACCCAAACCCAGAGAGAAAGAGAGAGACAGAGAGTGAGAGACAGAGACCCAAACCAAACCCAAACCAAACCAAACCCAAACCAAAACCAAACCCAAACCAAACCAAACCCAAACCCAAACCAAACCCAAACCCAAAGCAAACCAAACCAATCCCAAACCAAGCCCAGAGGCAGAGAGAACCCAGAGAGACAGAGAGAGAGAGAGAGACAGAGACCCAAACCCAAACCCAAACCAAACCCAAACCAAGCCCAGAGGCAGAGAGAACCCAGAGAGACAGAGATAACCCAGAGATAACCCAGAGAGACAGAGAGACAGAAAGGCAGACAGCCAGAGAGACAGAGAGAGAGAGAGACAGAGACCCAAACCCAAACCCAAACCAAACCCAGAGGCAGAGAGAACCCAGAGAGACAGAGAGAGACAGAGAGTGAGAGACAGAGACCCAAACCAAACCCAAACCAAACCAAACCCAAACCCAAACCAAACCCAAACCCAAACCAAACCAAACCAAACCCAAACCCAAACCAAACCAATCCCAAACCAAGCCCAGAGGCAGAGAGAACCCAGAGAGACAGAGAGAGAGAGAGAGACAGAGACGCAAACCAAACCCAAACCAAACCAAACCCAAACCAAACCCAGAGGCAGAGAGAACCCAGAGAGACAGAGAGAGACAGAGAGTGAGAGACAGAGACCCAAACCAAACCCAAACCAAACCAAACCCAAACCCAAACCAAACCCAAACCCAAACCAAACCAAACCAAACCCAAACCCAAACCAAACCAATCCCAAACCAAGCCCGGAGGCAGAGAGAACCCAGAGAGACAGAGAGAGAGAGAGAGACAGAGACGCAAACCAAACCCAAACCAAACCAAACCCAAACCAAACCAAACCCAAACCAAACAAAACCCAAACCAAACCCAAACCAAACCCAAACCCAAACCCAAACCCAAACCAAACCCAAACCAAACCCAGAGAGACAGAGAGAGACAGAGAGAGAGATAGAGAGAGAGACAAAGACCCAAACCAAACCAAACCCAAACCCAAACCAAACCCAAACCCAAACCAAACCAAACCAAACCAAACCCAAACCAAACCCAAACCAAACCCAAACCAAACCCAAACCAAACCAAACCCAAACCAAACCCAAACCAAACCCAAACCAAACCCAAACCAAACCCAAACCAAACCCAAACCAAACCCAGAGAGACAGAGAGAGAGAGACACAGAGACCCAAACCCAAACCCAAACCAAACCCAAACCAAACCCAGAGGCAGAGAGAACCCAGAGAGACAGAGAGAGACAGAGAGTGAGAGACAGAGACCCAAACCAAACCCAAACCAAACCAAACCCAAACCCAAACCAAACCCAAACCCAAACCAAACCAAACCAAACCCAAACCCAAACCAAACCAATCCCAAACCAAGCCCAGAGGCAGAGAGAACCCAGAGAGACAGAGAGAGAGAGAGAGACAGAGACGCAAACCAAACCCAAACCAAACCAAACCCAAACCAAACCCAGAGGCAGAGAGAACCCAGAGAGACAGAGAGAGACAGAGAGTGAGAGACAGAGACCCAAACCAAACCCAAACCAAACCAAACCCAAACCCAAACCAAACCCAAACCCAAACCAAACCAAACCAAACCCAAACCCAAACCAAACCAATCCCAAACCAAGCCCAGAGGCAGAGAGAACCCAGAGAGACAGAGAGAGAGAGAGAGACAGAGACGCAAACCAAACCCAAACCAAACCAAACCCAAACCAAACCAAACCCAAACCAAACAAAACCCAAACCAAACCCAAACCAAACCCAAACCCAAACCCAAACCCAAACCAAACCCAAACCAAACCCAGAGAGACAGAGAGAGACAGAGAGAGAGATAGAGAGAGAGACAAAGACCCAAACCAAACCCAAACCAAACCAATCCCAAACCAAGCCCAGACGCAGAGAGAACCCAGAGAGACAGAGAGAGAGAGAGAGACAGAGACGCAAACCAAACCCAAACCAAACCAAACCCAAACCAAACCAAACCCAAACCAAACCAAACCCAAACCAAACAAAACCCAAACCAAACCCAAACCAAACCCAAACCAAACCCAAACCCAAACCCAGAGAGACAGAGAGAGACAGAGAGTGAGAGACAGAGACCCAAACCAAACCCAAACCAAACCAAACCCAAACCAAAACCAAACCCAAACCAAACCAAACCCAAACCCAAACCAAACCCAAACCCAAAGCAAACCAAACCAATCCCAAACCAAGCCCAGAGGCAGAGAGAACCCAGAGAGACAGAGAGAGAGAGAGAGACAGAGACCCAAACCCAAACCCAAACCAAACCCAAACCAAGCCCAGAGGCAGAGAGAACCCAGAGAGACAGAGATAACCCAGAGATAACCCAGAGAGACAGAGAGACAGAAAGGCAGACAGCCAGAGAGACAGAGAGAGAGAGAGACAGAGACCCAAACCCAAACCCAAACCAAACCCAAACCTAACCAAACCTAAACCAAACCAAACCCAAACCAAACCCAAACCAAACCAAACCAAACCCAAACCAAACCAAACCCAAACCAAGCCCAGAGACAGAGAGAACCCAAAGAGATAGAGAGAACCCAGAGAGACAGAGAGAGAGAGACAGAGACACAAACCAAACCCAAACCAAGCCCAGAGGCAGAGACAACCCAGAGAGACAGAGATAACCCAGAGAGACAGAGAGAGACAGAGAGACAGAGAGGCAGACAGCCAGAGAGACAGAGAGAGAGAGAGACAGAGACCCAAACCCAAACCAAACCCAAACCCAAACCAAACCCAAACCGAACCCAAACCCAAACCAAACCAAACCCAAACCAAACCGAAACCAAACCCAAACCAAGCCCAGAGGCAGAGAGAACCCAGAGAGACAGAGAGAACCCAGAGAGACAGAGACAGCCCAGAGAGACAGAGAGAGAGACAGAGACCCAAACCAAACCCAAACCAAGCCCAGAGGCAGAGAGAACCTAGAGAGACAGAGATAACCCAGAGAGATAGAGAGAGACAGAGAGACAGAGAGGCAGACAGCCAGAGAGACAGAGAGAGAGAGAGAGACAGAGACCCAAACCCAAACCCAAACCCAAACCAAACCCAAACCAAACCCAGAGAGACAGAGAGAGACAGAGAGAGAGATAGAGAGAGAGACAAAGACCCAAACCAAACCCAAACCAAACCAATCCCAAACCAAGCCCAGAGGCAGAGAGAACCCAGAGAGACAGAGAGAGAGAGAGAGACAGAGACGCAAACCAAACCCAAACCAAACCAAACCCAAACCAAACCAAACCCAAACCAAACCAAACCCAAACCAAACAAAACCCAAACCAAACCCAAACCAAACCCAAACCAAACCCAAACCCAAACCCAGAGAGACAGAGAGAGACAGAGAGTGAGAGACAGAGACCCAAACCAAACCCAAACCAAACCAAACCCAAACCAAAACCAAACCCAAACCAAACCAAACCCAAACCCAAACCAAACCCAAACCCAAAGCAAACCAAACCAATCCCAAACCAAGCCCAGAGGCAGAGAGAACCCAGAGAGACAGAGAGAGAGAGAGAGACAGAGACCCAAACCCAAACCCAAACCAAACCCAAACCAAGCCCAGAGGCAGAGAGAACCCAGAGAGACAGAGATAACCCAGAGATAACCCAGAGAGACAGAGAGACAGAAAGGCAGACAGCCAGAGAGACAGAGAGAGAGAGAGACAGAGACCCAAACCCAAACCCAAACCAAACCCAAACCTAACCAAACCTAAACCAAACCAAACCCAAACCAAACCCAAACCAAACCCAAACCAAACCAAACCAAACCCAAACCAAACCAAACCCAAACCAAGCCCAGAGACAGAGAGAACCCAAAGAGATAGAGAGAACCCAGAGAGACAGAGAGAGAGAGACAGAGACACAAACCAAACCCAAACCAAGCCCAGAGGCAGAGACAACCCAGAGAGAGAGAGATAACCCAGAGAGACAGAGAGAGAGAGAGACAGAGACCCAAACCCAAACCAAACCCAAACCCAAACCAAACCCAAACCGAACCCAAACCCAAACCAAACCAAACCCAAACCAAACCGAAACCAAACCCAAACCAAGCCCAGAGGCAGAGAGAACCCAGAGAGACAGAGAGAACCCAGAGAGACAGAGACAGCCCACAGAGACAGAGAGAGAGACAGAGACCCAAACCAAACCCAAACCAAGCCCAGAGGCAGAGAGAACCTAGAGAGACAGAGATAACCCAGAGAGACAGAGAGAGACAGAGAGACAGAGAGGCAGACAGCCAGAGAGACAGAGAGAGAGAGAGAGACAGAGACCCAAACCCAAACCAAACCCAAACCAAGCCCAGAGGCAGAGAGAACCCGGAGAGACAGAGAGAACCCAGAGAGGCAGAGAGAACCGAGAGAGACAGAGAGAGAGAGACAGAGGCCCAAACCCAAACCCAAACCAAACCCAAACCAAGCCCAGAGGCAGAGAGAACCCAGAGAGACAGAGAGAACCCAGAGAGACAGAGAGAGAGACAGAGACCCAAACCAAACCCAAACCAAGCCCAGAGGCAGATAGAATCCAGAGAGACAGAGATAACCCAGAGAGACAGAGAGAGACAGAGAGACAGAGAGGCAGACAGCCAGAGAGACAGAGAGAGAGAGACACAGAGACCCAAACCCAAACCCAAACCAAACCCAAACCAAACCCAGAGAGACAGAGAGAGACAGAGAGAGAGATAGAGAGAGAGACAAAGACCCAAACCAAACCCAAACCAAGCCCAGAGGCAGAGAGAACCCAGAGAGACAGAGATAACCCAGAGATAACCCAGAGAGACAGAGAGACAGAAAGGCAGACAGCCAGAGAGACAGCGAGAGAGAGAGACAGAGACCCAAACCCAAACCCAAACCAAACCCAAACCTAACCAAACCTAAACCAAACCAAACCCAAACCAAACCCAAACCAAACCACACCAAACCCAAACCAAACCCAAGCCAAACCAAACCCAGAGAGACAGAGAGACAGACATCCAGAGAGAGAGAGAGAGAGAGAGAGAGAGAGAGAGAGACAGAGAGACAGAAAGAGACCCATACCAAACCAAACCCAAACCCAAACCGAACCCAAACCAAACCCAAACCCAAACCAAACCAAACCCAAACCAAACCCAGAGGCAGAGAGAACCCAGAGAGACAGAGAGAGACAGAGAGTGAGAGACAGAGACCCAAACCAAACCCAAACCAAACCAAACCCAAACCCAAACCAAACCCAAACCCAAACCAAACCAAACCAAACCCAAACCCAAACCAACCCAATCCCAAACCAAGCCCAGAGGCAGAGAGAACCCAGAGAGACAGAGAGAGAGAGAGAGAGACAGAGACGCAAACCAAACCCAAACCAAACCAAACCCAAACCAAACAAAACCCAAACCAAACCCAAACCAAACCCAAACCAAACCCAAACCCAAACCCAGAGAGACAGAGAGAGACAGAGAGTGAGAGACAGAGACCCAAACCAAACCCAAACCAAACCAAACCCAAACCAAAACCAAACCCAAACCAAACCAAACCCAAACCCAAACCAAACCCAAACCCAAAGCAAACCAAACCAATCCCAAACCAAGCCCAGAGGCAGAGAGAACCCAGAGAGACAGAGAGAGAGAGAGAGACAGAGACCCAAACCCAAACCCAAACTAAACCCAAACCAAGCCCAGAGGCAGAGAGAACCCAGAGAGACAGAGATAACCCAGAGATAACCCAGAGAGACAGAGAGACAGAAAGGCAGACAGCCAGAGAGACAGAGAGAGAGAGAGACAGAGACCCAAACCCAAACCCGAACCAAACCCAAACCTAACCAAACCTAAACCAAACCAAACCCAAACCAAACCCAAACCAAACCAAACCAAACCCAAACCAAACCCAAACCAAACCAAACCCAGAGAGACAGAGAGACAGACATCCAGAGAGAGAGAGAGAGAGAGAGAGAGACAGAGAGACAGAAAGAGACCCATACCAAACCAAACCCAAACCCAAACCGAACCCAAACCAAACCCAAACCCAAACCAAACCAAACCCAAACCAAACCCAGAGGCAGAGACAACCCAGAGAGACAGAGAGAGACAGAGAGTGAGAGACAGAGACCCAAACCAAACCCAAACCAAACCAAACCCAAACCAAACCCAAACCAAACCCAAACCAAACCAAACCCAAACCAAACCAAACCCAAACCAAACCCAAACCAAACCCAAACCAAACCCAGAGAGACAGAGAGAGACAGAGAGAGAGATAGAGAGAGAGACAAAGACCCAAACCAAACCCAAACCAAACCAATCCCAAACCAAGCCCAGACGCAGAGAGAACCCAGAGAGACAGAGAGAGAGAGAGAGACAGAGACGCAAACCAAACCCAAACCAAACCAAACCCAAACCAAACCAAACCCAAACCAAACCAAACCCAAACCAAACAAAACCCAAACCAAACCCAAACCAAACCCAAACCAAACCCAAACCCAAACCCAGAGAGACAGAGAGAGACAGAGAGTGAGAGACAGAGACCCAAACCAAACCCAAACCAAACCAAACCCAAACCAAAACCAAACCCAAACCAAACCAAACCCAAACCCAAACCAAACCCAAACCCAAAGCAAACCAAACCAATCCCAAACCAAGCCCAGAGGCAGAGAGAACCCAGAGAGACAGAGAGAGAGAGAGAGACAGAGACCCAAACCCAAACCCAAACCAAACCCAAACCAAGCCCAGAGGCAGAGAGAACCCAGAGAGACAGAGATAACCCAGAGATAACCCAGAGAGACAGAGAGACAGAAAGGCAGACAGCCAGAGAGACAGAGAGAGAGAGAGACAGAGACCCAAACCCAAACCCAAACCAAACCCAAACCTAACCAAACCTAAACCAAACCAAACCCAAACCAAACCCAAACCAAACCAAACCAAACCCAAACCAAACCAAACCCAAACCAAGCCCAGAGACAGAGAGAACCCAAAGAGATAGAGAGAACCCAGAGAGACAGAGAGAGAGAGACAGAGACACAAACCAAACCCAAACCAAGCCCAGAGGCAGAGACAACCCAGAGAGACAGAGATAACCCAGAGAGACAGAGAGAGACAGAGAGACAGAGAGGCAGACAGCCAGAGAGACAGAGAGAGAGAGAGACAGAGACCCAAACCCAAACCAAACCCAAACCCAAACCAAACCCAAACCGAACCCAAACCCAAACCAAACCAAACCCAAACCAAACCGAAACCAAACCCAAACCAAGCCCAGAGGCAGAGAGAACCCAGAGAGACAGAGAGAACCCAGAGAGACAGAGACAGCCCAGAGAGACAGAGAGAGAGACAGAGACCCAAACCAAACCCAAACCAAGCCCAGAGGCAGAGAGAACCTAGAGAGACAGAGATAACCCAGAGAGATAGAGAGAGACAGAGAGACAGAGAGGCAGACAGCCAGAGAGACAGAGAGAGAGAGAGAGACAGAGACCCAAACCCAAACCCAAACCCAAACCAAACCCAAACCAAACCCAGAGAGACAGAGAGAGACAGAGAGAGAGATAGAGAGAGAGACAAAGACCCAAACCAAACCCAAACCAAACCAATCCCAAACCAAGCCCAGAGGCAGAGAGAACCCAGAGAGACAGAGAGAGAGAGAGAGACAGAGACGCAAACCAAACCCAAACCAAACCAAACCCAAACCAAACCAAACCCAAACCAAACAAAACCCAAACCAAACCCAAACCAAACCCAAACCAAACCCAAACCCAAACCCAGAGAGACAGAGAGAGACAGAGAGTGAGAGACAGAGACCCAAACCAAACCCAAACCAAACCAAACCCAAACCAAAACCAAACCCAAACCAAACCAAACCCAAACCCAAACCAAACCCAAACCCAAAGCAAACCAAACCAATCCCAAACCAAGCCCAGAGGCAGAGAGAACCCAGAGAGACAGAGAGAGAGAGAGAGACAGAGACCCAAACCCAAACCCAAACCAAACCCAAACCAAGCCCAGAGGCAGAGAGAACCCAGAGAGACAGAGATAACCCAGAGATAACCCAGAGAGACAGAGAGACAGAAAGGCAGACAGCCAGAGAGACAGAGAGAGAGAGAGACAGAGACCCAAACCCAAACCCAAACCAAACCCAGAGGCAGAGAGAACCCAGAGAGACAGAGAGAGACAGAGAGTGAGAGACAGAGACCCAAACCAAACCCAAACCAAACCAAACCCAAACCCAAACCAAACCCAAACCCAAACCAAACCAAACCAAACCCAAACCCAAACCAAACCAATCCCAAACCAAGCCCAGAGGCAGAGAGAACCCAGAGAGACAGAGAGAGAGAGAGAGACAGAGACGCAAACCAAACCCAAACCAAACCAAACCCAAACCAAACCCAGAGGCAGAGAGAACCCAGAGAGACAGAGAGAGACAGAGAGTGAGAGACAGAGACCCAAACCAAACCCAAACCAAACCAAACCCAAACCCAAACTAAACCCAAACCCAAACCAAACCAAACCAAACCCAAACCCAAACCAAACCAATCCCAAACCAAGCCCAGAGGCAGAGAGAACCCAGAGAGACAGAGAGAGAGAGAGAGACAGAGACGCAAACCAAACCCAAACCAAACCAAACCCAAACCAAACCAAACCCAAACCAAACAAAACCCAAACCAAACCCAAACCAAACCCAAACCCAAACCCAAACCCAAACCAAACCCAAACCAAACCCAGAGAGACAGAGAGAGACAGAGAGAGAGATAGAGAGAGAGACAAAGACCCAAACCAAACCCAAACCAAACCAAACCAAACCAAACCAAACCCAAACCAAACCAAACCAAACCCAAACCAAACCAAACCAAACCCAAACCAAACCCAAACCAAACCCAAACCAAACCCAAACCAAACCAAACCCAAACCAAACCCAAACCAAACCCAAACCAAACCCAAACCAAACCCAAACCAAACCCAGAGAGACAGAGAGAGAGAGACACAGAGACCCAAACCCAAACCCAAACCAAACCCAAACCAAACCCAGAGGCAGAGAGAACCCAGAGAGACAGAGAGAGACAGAGAGTGAGAGACAGAGACCCAAACCAAACCCAAACCAAACCAAACCCAAACCCAAACCAAACCCAAACCCAAACCAAACCAAACCAAACCCAAACCCAAACCAAACCAATCCCAAACCAAGCCCAGAGGCAGAGAGAACCCAGAGAGACAGAGAGAGAGAGAGAGACAGAGACGCAAACCAAACCCAAACCAAACCAAACCCAAACCAAACCCAGAGGCAGAGAGAACCCAGAGAGACAGAGAGAGACAGAGAGTGAGAGACAGAGACCCAAACCAAACCCAAACCAAACCAAACCCAAACCCAAACCAAACCCAAACCCAAACCAAACCAAACCAAACCCAAACCCAAACCAAACCAATCCCAAACCAAGCCCAGAGGCAGAGAGAACCCAGAGAGACAGAGAGAGAGAGAGAGACAGAGACGCAAACCAAACCCAAACCAAACCAAACCCAAACCAAACCAAACCCAAACCAAACAAAACCCAAACCAAACCCAAACCAAACCCAAACCCAAACCCAAACCCAAACCAAACCCAAACCAAACCCAGAGAGACAGAGAGAGACAGAGAGAGAGATAGAGAGAGAGACAAAGACCCAAACCAAACCCAAACCAAACCAATCCCAAACCAAGCCCAGACGCAGAGAGAACCCAGAGAGACAGAGAGAGAGAGAGAGACAGAGACGCAAACCAAACCCAAACCAAACCAAACCCAAACCAAACCAAACCCAAACCAAACCAAACCCAAACCAAACAAAACCCAAACCAAACCCAAACCAAACCCAAACCAAACCCAAACCCAAACCCAGAGAGACAGAGAGAGACAGAGAGTGAGAGACAGAGACCCAAACCAAACCCAAACCAAACCAAACCCAAACCAAAACCAAACCCAAACCAAACCAAACCCAAACCCAAACCAAACCCAAACCCAAAGCAAACCAAACCAATCCCAAACCAAGCCCAGAGGCAGAGAGAACCCAGAGAGACAGAGAGAGAGAGAGAGAGACAGAGACCCAAACCCAAACCCAAACCAAACCCAAACCAAGCCCAGAGGCAGAGAGAACCCAGAGAGACAGAGATAACCCAGAGATAACCCAGAGAGACAGAGAGACAGAAAGGCAGACAGCCAGAGAGACAGAGAGAGAGAGAGACAGAGACCCAAACCCAAACCCAAACCAAACCCAAACCTAACCAAACCTAAACCAAACCAAACCCAAACCAAACCCAAACCAAACCAAACCAAACCCAAACCAAACCAAACCCAAACCAAGCCCAGAGACAGAGAGAACCCAAAGAGATAGAGAGAACCCAGAGAGACAGAGAGAGAGAGACAGAGACACAAACCAAACCCAAACCAAGCCCAGAGGCAGAGACAACCCAGAGAGACAGAGATAACCCAGAGAGACAGAGAGAGACAGAGAGACAGAGAGGCAGACAGCCAGAGAGACAGAGAGAGAGAGAGACAGAGACCCAAACCCAAACCAAACCCAAACCCAAACCAAACCCAAACCGAACCCAAACCCAAACCAAACCAAACCCAAACCAAACCGAAACCAAACCCAAACCAAGCCCAGAGGCAGAGAGCACCCAGAGAGACAGAGAGAACCCAGAGAGACAGAGACAGCCCAGAGAGACAGAGAGAGAGACAGAGACCCAAACCAATCCCAAACCAAGCCCAGAGGCAGAGAGAACCCAGAGAGACAGAGAGAGAGAGAGAGACAGAGACCCAAACCCAAACCCAAACTAAACCCAAACCAAGCCCAGAGGCAGAGAGAACCCAGAGAGACAGAGATAACCCAGAGATAACCCAGAGAGACAGAGAGACAGAAAGGCAGACAGCCAGAGAGACAGAGAGAGAGAGAGACAGAGACCCAAACCCAAACCCGAACCAAACCCAAACCTAACCAAACCTAAACCAAACCAAACCCAAACCAAACCCAAACCAAACCAAACCAAACCCAAACCAAACCCAAACCAAACCAAACCCAGAGAGACAGAGAGACAGACATCCAGAGAGAGAGAGAGAGAGAGAGAGAGACAGAGAGACAGAAAGAGACCCATACCAAACCAAACCCAAACCCAAACCGAACCCAAACCAAACCCAAACCCAAACCAAACCAAACCCAAACCAAACCCAGAGGCAGAGACAACCCAGAGAGACAGAGAGAGACAGAGAGTGAGAGACAGAGACCCAAACCAAACCCAAACCAAACCAAACCCAAACCAAACCCAAACCAAACCCAAACCAAACCAAACCCAAACCAAACCAAACCCAAACCAAACCCAAACCAAACCCAAACCAAACCCAGAGAGACAGAGAGAGACAGAGAGAGAGATAGAGAGAGAGACAAAGACCCAAACCAAACCCAAACCAAACCAATCCCAAACCAAGCCCAGACGCAGAGAGAACCCAGAGAGACAGAGAGAGAGAGAGAGACAGAGACGCAAACCAAACCCAAACCAAACCAAACCCAAACCAAACCAAACCCAAACCAAACCAAACCCAAACCAAACAAAACCCAAACCAAACCCAAACCAAACCCAAACCAAACCCAAACCCAAACCCAGAGAGACAGAGAGAGACAGAGAGTGAGAGACAGAGACCCAAACCAAACCCAAACCAAACCAAACCCAAACCAAAACCAAACCCAAACCAAACCAAACCCAAACCCAAACCAAACCCAAACCCAAAGCAAACCAAACCAATCCCAAACCAAGCCCAGAGGCAGAGAGAACCCAGAGAGACAGAGAGAGAGAGAGAGACAGAGACCCAAACCCAAACCCAAACCAAACCCAAACCAAGCCCAGAGGCAGAGAGAACCCAGAGAGACAGAGATAACCCAGAGATAACCCAGAGAGACAGAGAGACAGAAAGGCAGACAGCCAGAGAGACAGAGAGAGAGAGAGACAGAGACCCAAACCCAAACCCAAACCAAACCCAGAGGCAGAGAGAACCCAGAGAGACAGAGAGAGACAGAGAGTGAGAGACAGAGACCCAAACCAAACCCAAACCAAACCAAACCCAAACCCAAACCAAACCCAAACCCAAACCAAACCAAACCAAACCCAAACCCAAACCAAACCAATCCCAAACCAAGCCCAGAGGCAGAGAGAACCCAGAGAGACAGAGAGAGAGAGAGAGACAGAGACGCAAACCAAACCCAAACCAAACCAAACCCAAACCAAACCCAGAGGCAGAGAGAACCCAGAGAGACAGAGAGAGACAGAGAGTGAGAGACAGAGACCCAAACCAAACCCAAACCAAACCAAACCCAAACCCAAACCAAACCCAAACCCAAACCAAACCAAACCCAAACCCAAACCAAACCAATCCCAAACCAAGCCCAGAGGCAGAGAGAACCCAGAGAGACAGAGAGAGAGAGAGAGACAGAGACGCAAACCAAACCCAAACCAAACCAAACCCAAACCAAACCAAACCCAAACCAAACAAAACCCAAACCAAACCCAAACCAAACCCAAACCCAAACCCAAACCCAAACCAAACCCAAACCAAACCCAGAGAGACAGAGAGAGACAGAGAGAGAGATAGAGAGAGAGACAAAGACCCAAACCAAACCCAAACCAAACCAAACCAAACCAAACCAAACCCAAACCAAACCAAACCAAACCCAAACCAAACCAAACCAAACCCAAACCAAACCCAAACCAAACCCAAACCAAACCCAAACCAAACCAAACCCAAACCAAACCCAAACCAAACCCAAACCAAACCCAAACCAAACCCAAACCAAACCCAGAGAGACAGAGAGAGAGAGACACAGAGACCCAAACCCAAACCCAAACCAAACCCAAACCAAACCCAGAGGCAGAGAGAACCCAGAGAGACAGAGAGAGACAGAGAGTGAGAGACAGAGACCCAAACCAAACCCAAACCAAACCAAACCCAAACCCAAACCAAACCCAAACCCAAACCAAACCAAACCAAACCCAAACCCAAACCAAACCAATCCCAAACCAAGCCCAGAGGCAGAGAGAACCCAGAGAGACAGAGAGAGAGAGAGAGACAGAGACGCAAACCAAACCCAAACCAAACCAAACCCAAACCAAACCCAGAGGCAGAGAGAACCCAGAGAGACAGAGAGAGACAGAGAGTGAGAGACAGAGACCCAAACCAAACCCAAACCAAACCAAACCCAAACCCAAACCAAACCCAAACCCAAACCAAACCAAACCAAACCCAAACCCAAACCAAACCAATCCCAAACCAAGCCCAGAGGCAGAGAGAACCCAGAGAGACAGAGAGAGAGAGAGAGACAGAGACGCAAACCAAACCCAAACCAAACCAAACCCAAACCAAACCAAACCCAAACCAAACAAAACCCAAACCAAACCCAAACCAAACCCAAACCCAAACCCAAACCCAAACCAAACCCAAACCAAACCCAGAGAGACAGAGAGAGACAGAGAGAGAGATAGAGAGAGAGACAAAGACCCAAACCAAACCCAAACCAAACCAATCCCAAACCAAGCCCAGACGCAGAGAGAACCCAGAGAGACAGAGAGAGAGAGAGAGACAGAGACGCAAACCAAACCCAAACCAAACCAAACCCAAACCAAACCCAAACCAAACCCAAACCAAACCCAAACCCAAACCCAGAGAGACAGAGAGAGACAGAGAGTGAGAGACAGAGACCCAAACCAAACCCAAACCAAACCAAACCCAAACCAAAACCAAACCCAAACCAAACCAAACCCAAACCCAAACCAAACCCAAACCCAAAGCAAACCAAACCAATCCCAAACCAAGCCCAGAGGCAGAGAGAACCCAGAGAGACAGAGAGAGAGAGAGAGAGACAGAGACCCAAACCCAAACCCAAACCAAACCCAAACCAAGCCCAGAGGCAGAGAGAACCCAGAGAGACAGAGATAACCCAGAGATAACCCAGAGAGACAGAGAGACAGAAAGGCAGACAGCCAGAGAGACAGAGAGAGAGAGAGACAGAGACCCAAACCCAAACCCAAACCAAACCCAAACCTAACCAAACCTAAACCAAACCAAACCCAAACCAAACCCAAACCAAACCAAACCAAACCCAAACCAAACCAAACCCAAACCAAGCCCAGAGACAGAGAGAACCCAAAGAGATAGAGAGAACCCAGAGAGACAGAGAGAGAGAGACAGAGACACAAACCAAACCCAAACCAAGCCCAGAGGCAGAGACAACCCAGAGAGACAGAGATAACCCAGAGAGACAGAGAGAGACAGAGAGACAGAGAGGCAGACAGCCAGAGAGACAGAGAGAGAGAGAGACAGAGACCCAAACCCAAACCAAACCCAAACCCAAACCAAACCCAAACCGAACCCAAACCCAAACCAAACCAAACCCAAACCAAACCGAAACCAAACCCAAACCAAGCCCAGAGGCAGAGAGAACCCAGAGAGACAGAGAGAACCCAGAGAGACAGAGACAGCCCAGAGAGACAGAGAGGGAGACAGAGACCCAAACCAAACCCAAACCAAGCCCAGAGGCAGAGAGAACCTAGAGAGACAGAGATAACCCAGAGAGATAGAGAGAGACAGAGAGACAGAGAGGCAGACAGCCAGAGAGACAGAGAGAGAGAGAGAGACAGAGACCCAAACCCAAACCCAAACCCAAACCAAACCCAAACCAAACCCAGAGAGACAGAGAGAGACAGAGAGAGAGATAGAGAGAGAGACAAAGACCCAAACCAAACCCAAACCAAACCAATCCCAAACCAAGCCCAGAGGCAGAGAGAACCCAGAGAGACAGAGAGAGAGAGAGAGACACAGACGCAAACCAAACCCAAACCAAACCAAACCCAAACCAAACCAAACCCAAACCAAACAAAACCCAAACCAAACCCAAACCAAACCCAAACCAAACCCAAACCCAAACCCAGAGAGACAGAGAGAGACAGAGAGTGAGAGACAGAGACCCAAACCAAACCCAAACCAAACCAAACCCAAACCAAAACCAAACCCAAACCAAACCAAACCCAAACCCAAACCAAACCCAAACCCAAAGCAAACCAAACCAATCCCAAACCAAGCCCAGAGGCAGAGAGAACCCAGAGAGACAGAGAGAGAGAGAGAGACAGAGACCCAAACCCAAACCCAAACCAAACCCAAACCAAGCCCAGAGGCAGAGAGAACCCAGAGAGACAGAGATAACCCAGAGATAACCCAGAGAGACAGAGAGACAGAAAGGCAGACAGCCAGAGAGACAGAGAGAGAGAGAGACAGAGACCCAAACCCAAACCCAAACCAAACCCAAACCTAACCAAACCTAAACCAAACCAAACCCAAACCAAACCCAAACCAAACCCAAACCAAACCAAACCAAACCCAAACCAAACCAAACCCAAACCAAGCCCAGAGACAGAGAGAACCCAAAGAGATAGAGAGAACCCAGAGAGACAGAGAGAGAGAGACAGAGACACAAACCAAACCCAAACCAAGCCCAGAGGCAGAGACAACCCAGAGAGAGAGAGATAACCCAGAGAGACAGAGAGAGAGAGACAGAGACCCAAACCCAAACCAAACCCAAACCCAAACCAAACCCAAACCGAACCCAAACCCAAACCAAACCAAACCCAAACCAAACCGAAACCAAACCCAAACCAAGCCCAGAGGCAGAGAGAACCCAGAGAGACAGAGAGAACCCAGAGAGACAGAGACAGCCCACAGAGACAGAGAGAGAGACAGAGACCCAAACCAAACCCAAACCAAGCCCAGAGGCAGAGAGAACCTAGAGAGACAGAGATAACCCAGAGAGACAGAGAGAGACAGAGAGACAGAGAGGCAGACAGCCAGAGAGACAGAGAGAGAGAGAGAGACAGAGACCCAAACCCAAACCAAACCCAAACCAAGCCCAGAGGCAGAGAGAACCCGGAGAGACAGAGAGAACCCAGAGAGGCAGAGAGAACCGAGAGAGACAGAGAGAGAGAGACAGAGGCCCAAACCCAAACCCAAACCAAACCCAAACCAAGCCCAGAGGCAGAGAGAACCCAGAGAGACAGAGAGAACCCAGAGAGACAGAGAGAGAGACAGAGACCCAAACCAAACCCAAACCAAGCCCAGAGGCAGATAGAATCCAGAGAGACAGAGATAACCCAGAGAGACAGAGAGAGACAGAGAGACAGAGAGGCAGACAGCCAGAGAGACAGAGAGAGAGAGACACAGAGACCCAAACCCAAACCCAAACCAAACCCAAACCAAACCCAGAGAGACAGAGAGAGACAGAGAGAGAGATAGAGAGAGAGACAAAGACCCAAACCAAACCCAAACCAAGCCCAGAGGCAGAGAGAACCCAGAGAGACAGAGATAACCCAGAGATAACCCAGAGAGACAGAGAGACAGAAAGGCAGACAGCCAGAGAGACAGCGAGAGAGAGAGACAGAGACCCAAACCCAAACCCAAACCAAACCCAAACCTAACCAAACCTAAACCAAACCAAACCCAAACCAAACCCAAACCAAACCACACCAAACCCAAACCAAACCCAAGCCAAACCAAACCCAGAGAGACAGAGAGACAGACATCCAGAGAGAGAGAGAGAGAGAGAGAGAGAGAGAGAGAGAGACAGAGAGACAGAAAGAGACCCATACCAAACCAAACCCAAACCCAAACCGAACCCAAACCAAACCCAAACCCAAACCAAACCAAACCCAAACCAAACCCAGAGGCAGAGAGAACCCAGAGAGACAGAGAGAGACAGAGAGTGAGAGACAGAGACCCAAACCAAACCCAAACCAAACCAAACCCAAACCCAAACCAAACCCAAACCCAAACCAAACCAAACCAAACCCAAACCCAAACCAACCCAATCCCAAACCAAGCCCAGAGGCAGAGAGAACCCAGAGAGACAGAGAGAGAGAGAGAGAGACAGAGACGCAAACCAAACCCAAACCAAACCAAACCCAAACCAAACAAAACCCAAACCAAACCCAAACCAAACCCAAACCAAACCCAAACCCAAACCCAGAGAGACAGAGAGAGACAGAGAGTGAGAGACAGAGACCCAAACCAAACCCAAACCAAACCAAACCCAAACCAAAACCAAACCCAAACCAAACCAAACCCAAACCCAAACCAAACCCAAACCCAAAGCAAACCAAACCAATCCCAAACCAAGCCCAGAGGCAGAGAGAACCCAGAGAGACAGAGAGAGAGAGAGAGACAGAGACCCAAACCCAAACCCAAACTAAACCCAAACCAAGCCCAGAGGCAGAGAGAACCCAGAGAGACAGAGATAACCCAGAGATAACCCAGAGAGACAGAGAGACAGAAAGGCAGACAGCCAGAGAGACAGAGAGAGAGAGAGACAGAGACCCAAACCCAAACCCGAACCAAACCCAAACCTAACCAAACCTAAACCAAACCAAACCCAAACCAAACCCAAACCAAACCAAACCAAACCCAAACCAAACCCAAACCAAACCAAACCCAGAGAGACAGAGAGACAGACATCCAGAGAGAGAGAGAGAGAGAGAGAGAGACAGAGAGACAGAAAGAGACCCATACCAAACCAAACCCAAACCCAAACCGAACCCAAACCAAACCCAAACCCAAACCAAACCAAACCCAAACCAAACCCAGAGGCAGAGAGAACCCAGAGAGACAGAGAGAGACAGAGAGTGAGAGACAGAGACCCAAACCAAACCCAAACCAAACCAAACCCAAACCCAAACCAAACCCAAACCCAATCCAAACCAAACCAAACCCAAACCCAAACCAAACCAATCCCAAACCAAGCCCAGAGGCAGAGAGAACCCAGAGAGACAGAGAGAGAGAGAGAGACAGAGACGCAAACCAAACCCAAACCAAACCAAACCCAAACCAAACCAAACCCAAACCAAAACCAAACCCAAACCAAACCAAACCCAAACCCAAACCAAACCCAAACCCAAAGCAAACCAAACCAATCCCAAACCAAGCCCAGAGGCAGAGAGAACCCAGAGAGACAGAGAGAGAGAGAGAGAGACAGAGACCCAAACCCAAACCCAAACCAAACCCAAACCAAGCCCAGAGGCAGAGAGAACCCAGAGAGACAGAGATAACCCAGAGATAACCCAGAGAGACAGAGAGACAGAAAGGCAGACAGCCAGAGAGACAGAGAGAGAGAGAGACAGAGACCCAAACCCAAACCCAAACCAAACCCAAACCTAACCAAACCTAAACCAAACCAAACCCAAACCAAACCCAAACCAAACCAAACCAAACCCAAACCAAACCAAACCCAAACCAAGCCCAGAGACAGAGAGAACCCAAAGAGATAGAGAGAACCCAGAGAGACAGAGAGAGAGAGACAGAGACACAAACCAAACCCAAACCAAGCCCAGAGGCAGAGACAACCCAGAGAGACAGAGAGAACCCAGAGAGACAGAGACAGCCCACAGAGACAGAGAGAGAGACAGAGACCCAAACCAAACCCAAACCAAGCCCAGAGGCAGAGAGAACCTAGAGAGACAGAGATAACCCAGAGAGACAGAGAGAGACAGAGAGACAGAGAGGCAGACAGCCAGAGAGACAGAGAGAGAGAGAGAGACAAAGACCCAAACCAAACCCAAACCAAACCCAAACCCAAACCAAGCCCAGAGGCAAAGAGAACCCAGAGAGACAGAGAGAACCCAAAGAGACAGAGAGAGAGAGACAGAGGCCCAATCCAAACCCAAACCAAGCCCAGAGGCAGAGAGAACCCAGAGAGACAGAGATAACCCAGAGAGACAGAGAGAGACAGAGAGACAGAGAGGCAGACAGCCAGAGAGACAGAGAGAGAGACAGAGACCCAAACCCAAACCCAAACCAAACCCAAACCAAGCCCAGAGGCAGAGAGAACCCGGAGAGACAGAGAGAACCCAGAGAGGCAGAGAGAACCGAGAGAGACAGAGAGAGAGAGACAGAGGCCCAAACCCAAACCCAAACCAAACCCAAACCAAGCCCAGAGGCAGAGAGAACCCAGAGAGACAGAGAGAACCCAGAGAGACAGAGAGAGAGACAGAGACCCAAACCAAACCCAAACCAAGCCCAGAGGCAGATAGAATCCAGAGAGACAGAGATAACCCAGAGAGACAGAGAGAGACAGAGAGACAGAGAGGCAGACAGCCAGAGAGACAGAGAGAGAGAGACACAGAGACCCAAACCCAAACCCAAACCAAACCCAAACCAAACCCAGAGAGACAGAGAGAGACAGAGAGAGAGATAGAGAGAGAGACAAAGACCCAAACCAAACCCAAACCAAGCCCAGAGGCAGAGAGAACCCAGAGAGACAGAGATAACCCAGAGATAACCCAGAGAGACAGAGAGACAGAAAGGCAGACAGCCAGAGAGACAGCGAGAGAGAGAGACAGAGACCCAAACCCAAACCCAAACCAAACCCAAACCTAACCAAACCTAAACCAAACCAAACCCAAACCAAACCCAAACCAAACCACACCAAACCCAAACCAAACCCAAACCAAACCAAACCCAGAGAGACAGAGAGACAGACATCCAGAGAGAGAGAGAGAGAGAGAGAGAGAGAGACAGAGAGACAGAAAGAGACCCATACCAAACCAAACCCAAACCCAAACCGAACCCAAACCAAACCCAAACCCAAACCAAACCAAACCCAAACCCAAACCAAACCAAACCCAAACCCAAACCAAACCCAAACCCAAAGCAAACCAAACCAATCCCAAACCAAGCCCAGAGGCAGAGAGAACCCAGAGAGACAGAGAGAGAGAGAGAGACAGAGACCCAAACCCAAACCCAAACCAAACCCAAACCAAGCCCAGAGGCCGAGAGAATCCAGAGAGATAGAGAGAAGCCAGAGAGAAAGAGATAACCCAGAGAGACAGAGAGAGACAGAGAGACAGAGAGGCAGACAGCCAGAGAGACAGAGAGAGAGACAGAGACCCAAACCCAAACCCAAACCAAACCCAAACCAAGCCCAGAGGCAGAGAGAACCCGGAGAGACAGTGAGAACCCAGAGAGGCAGAGAGAACCGAGAGAGACAGAGAGAGAGAGACAGAGACCCAAACCCAAACCCAAACCAAACCCAAACCAAGCCCAGAGGCAGAGAGAACCCAGAGAGACAGAGAGAACCCAGAGAGACAGAGAGAGAGACAGAGACCCAAACCAAACCCAAACCAAGCCCAGAGGCAGATAGAATCCACAGAGACAGAGATAACCCAGAGAGACAGAGAGAGACAGAGAGACAGAGAGGCAGACAGCCAGAGAGACAGAGAGAGAGAGAGACAGAGACCCAAACCCAAACCAAACCCAAACCCAAACCAAACCTAAACCGAACCCAAACCCAAACCAAACCAAACCCAAACCAAACCGAAACCAAACCCAAACCAAGCCCAGAGGCAGAGAGAACCCAGATAGACAGAGAGAACCCAGAGAGACAGAGACAGCCCAGAGAGACAGAGAGAGAGACAGAGACCCAAACCAAACCCAAACCAAGCCCAGAGGCAGAGAGAACCCAGAGAGACAGAGATAACCCAGAGAGACAGAGAGAGACAGAGAGACAGAGAGGCAGACAGCCATAGAGACAGAGAGAGAGAGAGAGACAGAGACCCAAACCCAAACCCAAACCCAAACCAAACCCAAACCAAACCCAGAGAGACAGAGAGAGACAGAGAGAGAGATAGAGAGAGAGACAAAGACCCAAACCAAACCCAAACCAAACCCAAACCCAAACCAAGCCCAGAGGCAGAGAGAACCCAGAGAGACAGAGAGAACCCAGAGAGACAGAGAGAGAGAGACAGAGGCCCAAACCAAACCCAAACCAAGCCCAGAGGCAGAGAGAACCCAGAGAGACAGAGATAACCCAGAGAGACAGAGAGAGACAGAGACAGAGAGGCAGACAGCCAGAGAGACAGAGAGAGAGACAGAGACCCAAACCCAAACCCAAACCAAACCCAAACCAAGCCCAGAGGCAGAGAGAACCCGGAGAGACAGAGAGAACCCAGAGAGGCAGAGAGAACCGAGAGAGACAGAGAGAGAGAGACAGAGACCCAAACCCAAACCCAAACCAAACCCAAACCCAAACCAAGCCCAGAGGCAGAGAGAACCCAGAGAGACAGAGAGAACCCAGAGAGACAGAGAGAGAGAGACAGAGGCCCAAACCAAACCCAAACCAAGCCCAGAGGCAGAGAGAACCCAGAGAGACAGAGATAACCCAGAGAGACAGAGAGAGACAGAGACAGAGAGGCAGACAGCCAGAGAGACAGAGAGAGAGACAGAGACCCAAACCCAAACCCAAACCAAACCCAAACCAAGCCCAGAGGCAGAGAGAACCCGGAGAGACAGAGAGAACCCAGAGAGGCAGAGAGAACCGAGAGAGACAGAGAGAGAGAGACAGAGACCCAAACCCAAACCCAAACCAAACCCAAACCAAGCCCAGAGGCAGAGAGAACCCAGAGAGACAGAGAGAACCCAGAGAGACAGAGCGAGAGACAGAGACCCAAACCAAACCCAAACCAAGCCCAGAGGCAGATAGAATCCAGAGAGACAGAGATAACCCAGAGAGACAGAGAGAGACAGAGAGACAGAGAGGCAGACAGCCAGAGAGACAGAGAGAGAGAGACACAGAGACCCAAACCCAAACCCAAACCAAACCCAAACCAAACCCAGAGAGACAGAGAGAGACAGAGAGAGAGATAGAGAGAGAGACAAAGACCCAAACCAAACCCAAACCAAACCCAAACCCAAACCAAGCCCAGAGGCAGAGAGAACCCAGAGAGACAGAGAGAGAGAGACAGAGACCCAAACCAAACCCAAACCAAGCCCAGAGGCAGAGAGAACCCAGAGAGACAGAGATAACCCAGAGATAACCCAGAGAGACAGAGAGACAGAAAGGCAGACAGCCAGAGAGACAGAGAGAGAGAGAGACAGAGACCCAAACCCAAACCCAAACCAAACCCAAACCTAACCAAACCTAAACCAAACCAAACCCAAACCAAACCCAAACCAAACCAAACCAAACCCAAACCAAACCCAAACCAAACCAAACCCAGAGAGACAGAGAGACAGACATCCAGAGAGAGAGAGAGAGAGAGAGAGAGAGACAGAGAGACAGAAAGAGACCCATACCAAACCAAACCCAAACCCAAACCGAACCCAAACCAAACCCAAACCCAAACCAAACCAAACCCAAACCAAACCCAGAGGCAGAGAGAACCCAGAGAGACAGAGAGAGACAGAGAGTGAGAGACAGAGACCCAAACCAAACCCAAACCAAACCAAACCCAAACCCAAACCAAACCCAAACCCAAACCAAACCAAACCAAACCCAAACCCAAACCAAACCAATACCAAACCAAGCCCAGAGGCAGAGAGAACCCAGAGAGACAGAGAGAGAGAGAGAGACAGAGACGCAAACCAAACCCAAACCAAACCAAACCCAAACCAAACCAAACCAAAACCAAACAAAACCCAAAACAAAACCCAAACCAAACCCAAACCAAACCCAAACCCAAACCCAGAGAGACAGAGAGAGACAGAGAGTGAGAGACAGAGACCCAAACCTAACCCAAACCAAACCAAACCGAAACCAAAACCGAACCCAAACCAAACCAAACCCAAACCCAAACCAAACCCAAACCCAAACCCAAACCAAACCCAAACCAAGCCCAGAGGCAGAGAGAATCCAGAGAGATAGAGAGAACCCAGAGAGACAGAGATAACCCAGAGAGACAGAGAGAGACAGAGAGACAGAGAGGCAGACAGCCAGAGAGACAGAGAGAGAGACAGAGACCCAAACCCAAACCCAAACCAAACCCAAACCAAGCCCAGAGGCAGAGAGAACCCGGAGATACAGAGAGAACCCAGAGAGGCAGAGAGAACCGAGAGAGACAGACAGAGAGAGACAGAGACCCAAACCCAAACCCAAACCGAACCCAAACCAAGCCCAGAGGCAGAGAGAACCCAGAGAGACAGAGAGAACCCAGAGAGACAGAGAGAGAGACAGAGACCCAAACCAAACCCAAACCAAGCCCAGAGGCAGATAGAATCTAGAGAGATAGAGATAACCCAGAGAGACAGAGAGAGACAGAGAGACAGAGAGGCAGACAGCCAGAGAGACAGAGAGAGAGAGAGACAGAGACCCAAACCCAAACCAAACCCAAACCCAAACCAAACCTAAACCGAACCCAAACCCAAACCAAACCAAACCCAAACCAAACCGAAACCAAACCCAAACCAAGCCCAGAGGCAGAGAGAACCCAGAGAGACAGAGAGAACCCAGAGAGACAGAGACAGCCCAGAGAGACAGAGAGAGAGACAGAGACCTAAACCAAACCCAAACCAAGCCCAGAGGCAGAGAGAACCCAGAGAGACAGAGATAACCCAGAGAGACAGAGAGAGACAGAGAGACAGAGAGGCAGACAGCCAGAGAGACAGAGAGAGAGAGAGAGACCCAAACCCAAACCCAAACCAAACCCAAACCAAGCCCAGAGGCAGAGAGAACCCGGAGAGACAGAGAGAACCCAGAGAGGCAGAGAGAACCGAGAGAGACAGAGAGAGAGAGAGACAGAGACCCAAACCCAAACCCAAACCAAACCCAAACCAAGCCCAGAGGCAGAGAGAACCCAGAGAGACAGAGAGAACCCAGAGAGACAGAGCGAGAGACAGAGACCCAAACCAAACCCAAACCAAGCCCAGAGGCAGATAGAATCCAGAGAGACAGAGATAACCCAGAGAGACAGAGAGAGACAGAGAGACAGAGAGGCAGACAGCCAGAGAGACAGAGAGAGAGAGACACAGAGACCCAAACCCAAACCCAAACCAAACCCAAACCAAACCCAGAGAGACAGAGAGAGACAGAGAGAGAGATAGAGAGAGAGACAAAGACCCAAACCAAACCCAAACCAAGCCCAGAGGCAGAGAGAACCCAGAGAGACAGAGATAACCCAGAGATAACCCAGAGAGACAGAGAGACAGAAAGGCAGACAGCCAGAGAGACAGCGAGAGAGAGAGACAGAGACCCAAACCCAAACCCAAACCAAACCCAAACCTAACCAAACCTAAACCAAACCAAACCCAAACCAAACCCAAACCAAACCACACCAAACCCAAACCAAACCCAAACCAAACCAAACCCAGAGAGACAGAGAGACAGACATCCAGAGAGAGAGAGAGAGAGACAGAGACCCAAACCCAAACCCAAACCAAACCCAAACCAAGCCCAGAGGCAGAGAGAACCCAGAGAGACAGAGAGAGAGAGACAGAGACCCAAACCAAACCCAAACCAAGCCCAGAGGCAGAGAGAACCCAGAGAGACAGAGATAACCCAGAGATAACCCAGAGAGACAGAGAGACAGAAAGGCAGACAGCCAGAGAGACAGAGAGAGAGAGAGACAGAGACCCAAACCCAAACCCAAACCAAACCCAAACCTAACCAAACCTAAACCAAACCAAACCCAAACCAAACCCAAACCAAACCAAACCAAACCCAAACCAAACCCAAACCAAACCAAACCCAGAGAGACAGAGAGACAGACATCCAGAGAGAGAGAGAGAGAGAGAGAGAGAGAGACAGAGAGACAGAAAGAGACCCATACCAAACCAAACCCAAACCCAAACCGAACCCAAACCAAACCCAAACCCAAACCAAACCAAACCCAAACCAAACCCAGAGGCAGAGAGAACCCAGAGAGACAGAGAGAGACAGAGAGTGAGAGACAGAGACCCAAACCAAACCCAAACCAAACCAAACCCAAACCCAAACCAAACCGAAACCCAAACCAAACCAAACCAAACCCAAACCCAAACCAAACCAATACCAAACCAAGCCCAGAGGCAGAGAGAACCCAGAGAGACAGAGAGAGAGAGAGAGACAGAGACGCAAACCAAACCCAAACCAAACCAAACCCAAACCAAACCAAACCCAAACCAAACAAAACCCAAAACAAAACCCAAACCAAACCCAAACCAAACCCAAACCCAAACCCAGAGAGACAGAGAGAGACAGAGAGTGAGAGACAGAGACCCAAACCTAACCCAAACCAAACCAAACCGAAACCAAAACCGAACCCAAACCAAACCAAACCCAAACCCAAACCAAACCCAAACCCAAACCCAAACCAAACCCAAACCAAGCCCAGAGGCAGAGAGAATCCAGAGAGATAGAGAGAACCCAGAGAGACAGAGATAACCCAGAGAGACAGAGAGAGACAGAGAGACAGAGAGGCAGACAGCCAGAGAGACAGAGAGAGAGACAGAGACCCAAACCCAAACCCAAACCAAACCCAAACCAAGCCCAGAGGCAGAGAGAACCCGGAGAGACAGAGAGAACCCAGAGAGGCAGAGAGAACCGAGAGAGACAGACAGAGAGAGACAGAGACCCAAACCCAAACCCAAACCGAACCCAAACCAAGCCCAGAGGCAGAGAGAACCCAGAGAGACAGAGAGAACCCAGAGAGACAGAGAGAGAGACAGAGACCCAAACCAAACCCAAACCAAGCCCAGAGGCAGATAGAATCTAGAGAGACAGAGATAACCCAGAGAGACAGAGAGAGACAGAGAGACAGAGAGGCAGACAGCCAGAGAGACAGAGAGAGAGAGAGACAGAGACCCAAACCCAAACCAAACCCAAACCCAAACCAAACCTAAACCGAACCCAAACCCAAACCAAACCAAACCCAAACCAAACCGAAACCAAACCCAAACCAAGCCCAGAGGCAGAGAGAACCCAGAGAGACAGAGAGAACCCAGAGAGACAGAGACAGCCCACAGAGACAGAGAGAGAGACAGAGACCTAAACCAAACCCAAACCAAGCCCAGAGGCAGAGAGAACCCAGAGAGACAGAGATAACCCAGAGAGACAGAGAGAGACAGAGAGACAGAGAGGCAGACAGCCAGAGAGACAGAGAGAGAGAGAGAGACAGAGACCCAAACCCAAACCCAAACCCAAACCAAACCCAAACCAAACCCAGAGAGACAGAGAGAGACAGAGAGAGAGAGATAGAGAGAGAGACAAAGACCCAAACCAAACCCAAACCAAACCCAAACCCAAACCAAGCCCAGAGGCAGAGAGAACCCAGAGAGACAGAGAGAACCCAGAGAGACAGAGAGAGAGAGACAGAGGCCCAAACCAAACCCAAACCAAGCCCAGAGGCAGAGAGAACCCAGAGAGACAGAGATAACCCAGAGAGACAGAGAGAGACAGAGAGACAGAGAGGCAGACAGCCAGAGAGACAGAGAGAGAGACAGAGACCCAAACCCAAACCCAAACCAAACCCAAACCAAGCCCAGAGGCAGAGAGAACCCGGAGAGACAGAGAGAACCCAGAGAGGCAGAGAGAACCGAGAGAGACAGAGAGAGAGAGAGACAGAGACCCAAACCCAAACCCAAACCAAACCCAAACCAAGCCCAGAGGCAGAGAGAACCCAGAGAGACAGAGAGAACCCAGAGAGACAGAGCGAGAGACAGAGACCCAAACCAAACCCAAACCAAGCCCAGAGGCAGATAGAATCCAGAGAGACAGAGATAACCCAGAGAGACAGAGAGAGACAGAGAGACAGAGAGGCAGACAGCCAGAGAGACAGAGAGAGAGAGACACAGAGACCCAAACCCAAACCCAAACCAAACCCAAACCAAACCCAGAGAGACAGAGAGAGACAGAGAGAGAGATAGAGAGAGAGACAAAGACCCAAACCAAACCCAAACCAAGCCCAGAGGCAGAGAGAACCCAGAGAGACAGAGATAACCCAGAGATAACCCAGAGAGACAGAGAGACAGAAAGGCAGACAGCCAGAGAGACAGCGAGAGAGAGAGACAGAGACCCAAACCCAAACCCAAACCAAACCCAAACCTAACCAAACCTAAACCAAACCAAACCCAAACCAAACCCAAACCAAACCACACCAAACCCAAACCAAACCCAAACCAAACCAAACCCAGAGAGACAGAGAGACAGACATCCAGAGAGAGAGAGAGAGAGACAGAGACCCAAACCCAAACCCAAACCAAACCCAAACCAAGCCCAGAGGCAGAGAGAACCCAGAGAGACAGAGAGAGAGAGACAGAGACCCAAACCAAACCCAAACCAAGCCCAGAGGCAGAGAGAACCCAGAGAGACAGAGATAACCCAGAGATAACCCAGAGAGACAGAGAGACAGAAAGGCAGACAGCCAGAGAGACAGAGAGAGAGAGAGACAGAGACCCAAACCCAAACCCAAACCAAACCCAAACCTAACCAAACCTAAACCAAACCAAACCCAAACCAAACCCAAACCAAACCAAACCAAACCCAAACCAAACCCAAACCAAACCAAACCCAGAGAGACAGAGAGACAGACATCCAGAGAGAGAGAGAGAGAGAGAGAGAGAGACAGAGAGACAGAAAGAGACCCATACCAAACCAAACCCAAACCCAAACCGAACCCAAACCAAACCCAAACCCAAACCAAACCAAACCCAAACCAAACCCAGAGGCAGAGAGAACCCAGAGAGACAGAGAGAGACAGAGAGTGAGAGACAGAGACCCAAACCAAACCCAAACCAAACCAAACCCAAACCCAAACCAAACCCAATCCCAAACCAAACCAAACCAAACCCAAACCCAAACCAAACCAATACCAAACCAAGCCCAGAGGCAGAGAGAACCCAGAGAGACAGAGAGAGAGAGAGAGACAGAGACGCAAACCAAACCCAAACCAAACCAAACCCAAACCAAACCAAACCCAAACCAAACAAAACCCAAAACAAAACCCAAACCAAACCCAAACCAAACCCAAACCCAAACCCAGAGAGACAGAGAGAGACAGAGAGTGAGAGACAGAGACCCAAACCTAACCCAAACCAAACCAAACCGAAACCAAAACCGAACCCAAACCAAACCAAACCCAAACCCAAACCAAACCCAAACCCAAACCCAAACCAAACCCAAACCAAGCCCAGAGGCAGAGAGAATCCAGAGAGATAGAGAGAACCCAGAGAGACAGAGATAACCCAGAGAGACAGAGAGAGACAGAGAGACAGAGAGGCAGACAGCCAGAGAGACAGAGAGAGAGACAGAGACCCAAACCCAAACCCAAACCAAACCCAAACCAAGCCCAGAGGCAGAGAGAACCCGGAGAGACAGAGAGAACTCAGAGAGGCAGAGAGAACCGAGAGAGACAGACAGAGAGAGACAGAGACCCAAACCCAAACCCAAACCGAACCCAAACCAAGCCCAGAGGCAGAGAGAACCCAGAGAGACAGAGAGAACCCAGAGAGACAGAGAGAGAGACAGAGACCCAAACCAAACCCAAACCAAGCCCAGAGGCAGATAGAATCTAGAGAGACAGAGATAACCCAGAGAGACAGAGAGAGACAGAGAGACAGAGAGGCAGACAGCCAGAGAGACAGAGAGAGAGAGAGACAGAGACCCAAACCCAAACCAAACCCAAACCCAAACCAAACCTAAACCGAACCCAAACCCAAACCCAAACCTAACCAAACCTAAACCAAACCAAACCCAAACCAAACCCAAACCAAACCACACCAAACCCAAACCAAACCCAAACCAAACCAAACCCAGAGAGACAGAGAGACAGACATCCAGAGAGAGAGAGAGAGAGAGAGAGAGAGAGAGACAGAGAGACAGAAAGAGACCCATACCAAACCAAACCCAAACCCAAACCGAACCCAAACCAAACCCAAACCCAAACCAAACCAAACCCAAACCAAACCCAGAGGCAGAGAGAACCCAGAGAGACAGAGAGAGATAGAGAGTGAGAGACAGAGACCCAAACCAAACCCAAACCAAACCAAACCCAAACCCAAACCAAACCCAAACCCAAACCAAACCAAACCAAACCCAAACCCAAACCAAACCAATCCCAAACCAAGCCCAGAGGCAGAGAGAACCCAGAGAGACAGAGAGAGAGAGAGAGACAGAGACGCAAACCAAACCCAAACCAAACCAAACCCAGAGAGACAGAGAGACAGACATCCAGAGAGAGAGAGAGAGAGAGAGAGAGAGACAGAGAGACAGAAAGAGACCCATACCAAACCAAACCCAAACCCAAACCGAACCCAAACCAAACCCAAACCCAAACCAAACCAAACCCAAACCAAACCCAGAGGCAGAGAGAACCCAGAGAGACAGAGAGAGACAGAGAGTGAGAGACAGAGACCCAAACCAAACCCAAACCAAACCAAACCCAAACCCAAACCAAACCCAAACCCCAACCAAACCAAACCAAACCCAAACCCAAACCAAACCCAGAGGCAGAGAGAACCCAGAGAGACAGAGAGAGACAGAGAGTGAGAGACAGAGACCCAAACCTAAACCAAACCAAACCAAACCCAAACCCAAACCAAACCACACCAAACCCAAACCAAACCCAAACCAAACCAAACCCAGAGAGACAGAGAGACAGACATCCAGAGAGAGAGAGAGAGAGAGAGAGAGAGACAGAGAGACAGAAAGAGACCCATACCAAACCAAACCCAAACCCAAACCGAACCCAAACCAAACCCAAACCCAAACCAAACCAAACCCAAACCAAACCCAGAGGCAGAGAGAACCCAGAGAGACAGAGAGAGACAGAGAGTGAGAGACAGAGACCCAAACCAAACCCAAAACAAGCCCAGAGGCAGAGAGAACCCAGAGAGACAGAGATAACCCAGAGAGACAGAGAGAGACAGAGAGACAGAGAGGCAGACAGCCAGAGAGACAGAGAGAGAGACAGAGACCCAAACCCAAACCCAAACCAAACCCAAACCAAGCCCAGAGGCAGAGAGAACCCGGAGAGACAGAGAGAACCCAGAGAGGCAGAGAGAACCGAGAGAGACAGAGAGAGAGAGAGACAGAGACCCAAACCCAAACCCAAACCAAACCCAAACCAAACCCAGAGAGACAGAGAGAGACAGAGAGAGAGATAGAGAGAGAGACAAAGACCCAAACCAAACCCAAACCAAGCCCAGAGGCAGAGAGAACCCAGAGATAACCCAGAGAGACAGAGAGACAGAAAGGCAGACAGCCAGAGAGACAGCGAGAGAGAGAGACAGAGACCCAAACCCAAACCCAAACCAAACCCAAACCTAACCAAACCTAAACCAAACCAAACCCAAACCAAACCCAAACCAAACCACACCAAACCCAAACCAAACCCAAACCAAACCAAACCCAGAGAGACAGAGAGACAGACATCCAGAGAGAGAGAGAGAGAGAGAGAGAGAGACAGAGAGACAGAAAGAGACCCATACCAAACCAAACCCAAACCCAAACCGAACCCAAACCAAACCCAAACCCAAACCAAACCAAACCCAAACCAAACCCAGAGGCAGAGAGAACCCAGAGAGACAGAGAGAGACAGAGAGTGAGAGACAGAGACCCAAACCAAACCCAAAACAAACCAAACCCAAACCCAAACCAAACCCAAACCCAAACCAAACCAAACCAAACCCAAACCCAAACCAAACCAATCCCAGACCAAGCCCAGAGGCAGAGAGAACCCAGAGAGACAGAGAGAGAGAGAGAGACAGAGACGCAAACCAAACCCAAACCAAACCAAACCCAAACCAAACCAAACCCAAACCAAACAAAACCCAAACCAAACCCAAACCAAACCCAAACCCAAACCCAGAGAGACAGAGAGAGACAGAGAGTGAGAGACAGAGACCCAAACCAAACCCAAACCAAACCAAACCCAAACCAAAACCAAACCCAAACCAAACCAAACCCAAACCCAAACCAAACCCAAACCCAAAGCAAACCAAACCAATCCCAAACCAAGCCCAGAGGCAGAGAGAACCCAGAGAGACAGAGAGAGAGAGAGAGACAGAGACCCAAACCCAAACCCAAACTAAACCCAAACCAAGCCCAGAGGCAGAGAGAACCCAGAGAGACAGAGATAACCCAGAGATAACCCAGAGAGACAGAGAGACAGAAAGGCAGACAGCCAGAGATACAGAGACCCAAACCCAAACCCAAACCAAACCCAAACCTAACCAAACCTAAACCAAACCAAACCCAAACCAAACCCAAACCAAACCAAACCAAACCCAAACCAAACCCAAACCAAACCAAACCCAGAGAGACAGAGAGACAGACATCCAGAGAGAGAGAGAGAGAGAGAGAGAGACAGAGAGACAGAAAGAGACCCATACCAAACGAAACCCAAACCCAAACCGAACCCAAACCAAACCCAAACCCAAACCAAACCAAACCCAAACCAAACCCAGAGGCAGAGAGAACCCAGAGAGACAGAGAGAGACAGAGAGTGAGAGACAGAGACCCAAACCAAACCCAAACCAAACCAAACCCAAACCCAAACCAAACCCAAACCCAAACCAAACCAAACCAAACCCAAACCCAAACCAAACCAATCCCAAACCAAGCCCAGAGGCAGAGAGAACCCAGAGAGACAGAGAGAGAGAGAGAGAGACAGAGACGCAAACCAAACCCAAACCAAACCAAACCCAAACCAAACCCAAACCAAACAAAACCCAAACCAAACAAAACCCAAACCAAACCCAAACCAAACCCAGAGGCAGAGAGAACCCAGAGAGACAGAGATAACCCAGAGATAACCCAGAGAGACAGAGAGACAGAAAGGCAGACAGCCAGAGAGACAGAGAGAGAGAGAGACAGAGACCCAAACCCAAACCCAAACCAAACCCAAACCTAACCAAACCTAAACCAAACCAAACCCAAACCAAACCCAAACCAAACCAAACCAAACCCAAACCAAACCCAAAACAAAACCCAAACCAAACCCAAACCAAACCCAAACCCAAACCCAGAGAGACAGAGAGAGACAGAGAGTGAGAGACAGAGACCCAAACCAAACCCAAACCAAACCAAACCCAAACCAAAACCAAACCCAAACCAAACCCAGAGAGACAGAGAGACAGACATCCAGAGAGAGAGAGAGAGAGAGAGAGAGAGAGACAGAGAGACAGAAAGAGACCCATACCAAACCAAACCCAAACCCAAACCGAACCCAAACCAAACCCAAACCCAAACCAAACCAAACCCAAACCAAGCCCAGAGGCAGAGAGAACCCAGAGAGACAGAGAGAGAGAGAGAGAGACAGAGACGCAAACCAAACCCAAACCAAACCAAACCCAAACCAAACCCAAACCAAACAAAACCCAAACCAAACAAAACCCAAACCAAACCGAAACCAAACCCAAACCAAGCCCAGAGGCAGAGAGAACCCAGAGAGACAGAGAGAACCCAGAGAGACAGAGACAGCCCAGAGAGACAGAGAGAGAGACAGAGACCCAAACCAAACCCAAACCAAGCCCAGAGGCAGAGAGAACCCAGAGAGACAGAGATAACCCAGAGAGACAGAGAGAGACAGAGAGACAGAGAGGCAGACAGCCAGAGAGACAGAGAGAGAGAGAGAGACAGAGACCCAAACCCAAACCCAAACCCAAACCAAACCCAAACCAAACCCAGAGAGACAGAGAGAGACAGAGAGAGAGAGATAGAGAGAGAGACAAAGACCCAAACCAAACCCAAACCAAACCCAAACCCAAACCAAGCCCAGAGGCAGAGAGAACCCAGAGAGACAGAGAGAACCCAGAGAGACAGAGAGAGAGAGACAGAGGCCCAAACCAAACCCAAACCAAGCCCAGAGGCAGAGAGAACCCAGAGAGACAGAGATAACCCAGAGAGACAGAGAGAGACAGAGAGACAGAGAGGCAGACAGCCAGAGAGACAGAGAGAGAGACAGAGACCCAAACCCAAACCCAAACCAAACCCAAACCAAGCCCAGAGGCAGAGAGAACCCGGAGAGACAGAGAGAACCCAGAGAGGCAGAGAGAACCGAGAGAGACAGAGAGAGAGAGAGACAGAGACCCAAACCCAAACCCAAACCAAACCCAAACCAAGCCCAGAGGCAGAGAGAACCCAGAGAGACAGAGAGAACCCAGAGAGACAGAGCGAGAGACAGAGACCCAAACCAAACCCAAACCAAGCCCAGAGGCAGATAGAATCCAGAGAGACAGAGATAACCCAGAGAGACAGAGAGAGACAGAGAGACAGAGAGGCAGACAGCCAGAGAGACAGAGAGAGAGAGACACAGAGACCCAAACCCAAACCCAAACCAAACCCAAACCAAACCCAGAGAGACAGAGAGAGACAGAGAGAGAGATAGAGAGAGAGACAAAGACCCAAACCAAACCCAAACCAAGCCCAGAGGCAGAGAGAACCCAGAGATAACCCAGAGAGACAGAGAGACAGAAAGGCAGACAGCCAGAGAGACAGCGAGAGAGAGAGACAGAGACCCAAACCCAAACCCAAACCAAACCCAAACCTAACCAAACCTAAACCAAACCAAACCCAAACCAAACCCAAACCAAACCACACCAAACCCAAACCAAACCCAAACCAAACCAAACCCAGAGAGACAGAGAGACAGACATCCAGAGAGAGAGAGAGAGAGAGAGAGAGAGACAGAGAGACAGAAAGAGACCCATACCAAACCAAACCCAAACCCAAACCGAACCCAAACCAAACCCAAACCCAAACCAAACCAAACCCAAACCAAACCAAACCCAAACCAAACCCAGAGGCAGAGAGAACCCAGAGAGACAGAGAGAGACAGAGAGTGAGAGACAGAGACCCAAACCAAACCCAAAACAAACCAAACCCAAACCCAAACCAAACCCAAACCCAAACCAAACCAAACCAAACCCAAACCCAAACCAAACCAATCCCAGACCAAGCCCAGAGGCAGAGAGAACCCAGAGAGACAGAGAGAGAGAGAGAGACAGAGACGCAAACCAAACCCAAACCAAACCAAACCCAAACCAAACCAAACCCAAACCAAACAAAACCCAAACCAAACCCAAACCAAACCCAAACCCAAACCCAGAGAGACAGAGAGAGACAGAGAGTGAGAGACAGAGACCCAAACCAAACCCAAACCAAACCAAACCCAAACCAAAACCAAACCCAAACCAAACCAAACCCAAACCCAAACCAAACCCAAACCCAAAGCAAACCAAACCAATCCCAAACCAAGCCCAGAGGCAGAGAGAACCCAGAGAGACAGAGAGAGAGAGAGAGACAGAGACCCAAACCCAAACCCAAACTAAACCCAAACCAAGCCCAGAGGCAGAGAGAACCCAGAGAGACAGAGATAACCCAGAGATAACCCAGAGAGACAGAGAGACAGAAAGGCAGACAGCCAGAGATACAGAGACCCAAACCCAAACCCAAACCAAACCCAAACCTAACCAAACCTAAACCAAACCAAACCCAAACCAAACCCAAACCAAACCAAACCAAACCCAAACCAAACCCAAACCAAACCAAACCCAGAGAGACAGAGAGACAGACATCCAGAGAGAGAGAGAGAGAGAGAGAGAGACAGAGAGACAGAAAGAGACCCATACCAAACGAAACCCAAACCCAAACCGAACCCAAACCAAACCCAAACCCAAACCAAACCAAACCCAAACCAAACCCAGAGGCAGAGAGAACCCAGAGAGACAGAGAGAGACAGAGAGTGAGAGACAGAGACCCAAACCAAACCCAAACCAAACCAAACCCAAACCCAAACCAAACCCAAACCCAAACCAAACCAAACCAAACCCAAACCCAAACCAAACCAATCCCAAACCAAGCCCAGAGGCAGAGAGAACCCAGAGAGACAGAGAGAGAGAGAGAGAGACAGAGACGCAAACCAAACCCAAACCAAACCAAACCCAAACCAAACCCAAACCAAACAAAACCCAAACCAAACAAAACCCAAACCAAACCCAAACCAAACCCAGAGGCAGAGAGAACCCAGAGAGACAGAGATAACCCAGAGATAACCCAGAGAGACAGAGAGACAGAAAGGCAGACAGCCAGAGAGACAGAGAGAGAGAGAGACAGAGACCCAAACCCAAACCCAAACCAAACCCAAACCTAACCAAACCTAAACCAAACCAAACCCAAACCAAACCCAAACCAAACCAAACCAAACCCAAACCAAACCCAAACCAAACCAAACCCAGAGAGACAGAGAGACAGACATCCAGAGAGAGAGAGAGAGAGAGAGAGAGAGACAGAGAGACAGAAAGAGACCCATACCAAACCAAACCCAAACCCAAACCGAACCCAAACCAAACCCAAACCCAAACCAAACCAAACCCAAACCAAACCCAGAGGCAGAGAGAACCCAGAGAGACAGAGAGAGACAGAGAGTGAGAGACAGAGACCCAAACCAAACCCAAACCAAACCAAACCCAAACCCAAACCAAACCCAAACCCCAACCAAACCAAACCAAACCCAAACCCAAACCAAACCAATCCCAAACCAAGCCCAGAGGCAGAGAGAACCCAGAGAGACAGAGAGAGAGAGAGAGACAGAGACGCAAACCAAACCCAAACCAAACCAAACCCAAACCAAACAAAACCCAAAACAAAACCCAAACCAAACCCAAACCAAACCCAAACCCAAACCCAGAGAGACAGAGAGAGACAGAGAGTGAGAGACAGAGACCCAAACCAAACCCAAACCAAACCAAACCCAAACCAAAACCAAACCCAAACCAAACCCAGAGAGACAGAGAGACAGACATCCAGAGAGAGAGAGAGAGAGAGAGACAGAGACCCAAACCCAAACCCAAACCAAACCCAAACCTAACCAAACCTAAACCAAACCAAACCCAAACCAAACCCAAACCAAACCAAACCAAACCCAAACCAAACCCAAACCAAACCAAACCCAGAGAGACAGAGAGACAGACATCCAGAGAGAGAGAGAGAGAGAGAGAGAGAGACAGAGAGACAGAAAGAGACCCATACCAAACCAAACCCAAACCCAAACCGAACCCAAACCAAACCCAAACCCAAACCAAACCAAACCCAAACCAAACCCAGAGGCAGAGAGAACCCAGAGAGACAGAGAGAGACAGAGAGTGAGAGACAGAGACCCAAACCAAACCCAAACCAAACCAAACCCAAACCCAAACCAAACCCAAACCCCAACCAAACCAAACCAAACCCAAACCCAAACCAAACCAATCCCAAACCAAGCCCAGAGGCAGAGAGAACCCAGAGAGACAGAGAGAGAGAGAGAGACAGAGACGCAAACCAAACCCAAACCAAACCAAACCCAAACCAAACAAAACCCAAAACAAAACCCAAACCAAACCCAAACCAAACCCAAACCCAAACCCAGAGAGACAGAGAGAGACAGAGAGTGAGAGACAGAGACCCAAACCAAACCCAAACCAAACCAAACCCAAACCAAAACCAAACCCAAACCAAACCCAGAGAGACAGAGAGACAGACATCCAGAGAGAGAGAGAGAGAGAGAGAGAGAGAGACAGAGAGACAGAAAGAGACCCATACCAAACCAAACCCAAACCCAAACCGAACCCAAACCAAACCCAAACCCAAACCAAACCAAACCCAAACCAAACCCAGAGGCAGAGAGAACCCAGAGAGACAGAGAGAGACAGAGAGTGAGAGACAGAGACCCAAACCAAACCCAAACCAAACCAAACCCAAACCCAAACCAAACCCAAACCCAAACCAAACCAAACCAAACCCAAACCAAACCGAAACCAAACCCAAACCAAGCCCAGAGGCAGAGAGAACCCAGAGAGACAGAGAGAACCCAGAGAGACAGAGACAGCCCAGAGAGACAGAGAGAGAGACAGAGATAACCCAGAGAGACAGAGAGAGACAGAGAGACAGAGAGGCAGACAGCCAGAGAGACAGAGAGAGACAGAGAGACAGAGAGGCAGACAGCCAGAGAGACAGAGAGAGAGAGAGAGACAGAGACCCAAACCCAAACCCAAACCCAAACCAAACCCAAACCAAACCCAGAGAGACAGAGAGAGACAGAGAGAGAGAGATAGAGAGAGAGACAAAGACCCAAACCAAACCCAAACCAAGCCCAGAGGCAGAGAGAACCCAGAGAGACAGAGAGAACCCAGAGAGACAGAGAGAGAGAGACAGAGGCCCAAACCAAACCCAAACCAAGCCCAGAGGCAGAGAGAACCCAGAGAGACAGAGATAACCCAGAGAGACAGAGAGAGACAGAGAGACAGAGAGGCAGACAGCCAGAGAGACAGAGAGAGAGACAGAGACCCAAACCCAAACCCAAACCAAACCCAAACCAAGCCCAGAGGCAGAGAGAACCCGGAGAGACAGAGAGAACCCAGAGAGGCAGAGAGAACCGAGAGAGACAGAGAGAGAGAGAGACAGAGACCCAAACCCAAACCCAAACCAAACCCAAACCAAGCCCAGAGGCAGAGAGAACCCAGAGAGACAGAGAGAACCCAGAGAGACAGAGCGAGAGACAGAGACCCAAACCAAACCCAAACCAAGCCCAGAGGCAGATAGAATCCAGAGAGACAGAGATAACCCAGAGAGACAGAGAGAGACAGAGAGACAGAGAGGCAGACAGCCAGAGAGACAGAGAGAGAGAGACACAGAGACCCAAACCCAAACCCAAACCAAACCCAAACCAAACCCAGAGAGACAGAGAGAGACAGAGAGAGAGATAGAGAGAGAGACAAAGACCCAAACCAAACCCAAACCAAGCCCAGAGGCAGAGAGAACCCAGAGAGACAGAGATAACCCAGAGATAACCCAGAGAGACAGAGAGACAGAAAGGCAGACAGCCAGAGAGACAGCGAGAGAGAGAGACAGAGACCCAAACCCAAACCCAAACCAAACCCAAACCTAACCAAACCTAAACCAAACCAAACCCAAACCAAACCCAAACCCACCCACACCAAACCCAAACCAAACCCAAACCAAACCAAACCCAGAGAGACAGAGAGACAGACATCCAGAGAGAGAGAGAGAGAGAGAGAGAGAGACAGAGAGACAGAAAGAGACCCATACCAAACCAAACCCAAACCCAAACCGAACCCAAACCAAACCCAAACCCAAACCAAACCAAACCCAAACCAAACCCAGAGGCAGAGAGAACCCAGAGAGACAGAGAGAGACAGAGAGTGAGAGACAGAGACCCAAACCAAACCCAAAACAAACCAAACCCAAACCCAAACCAAACCCAAACCCAAACCAAACCAAACCAAACCCAAACCCAAACCAAACCAATCCCAAACCAAGCCCAGAGGCAGAGAGAACCCAGAGAGACAGAGAGAGAGAGAGAGACAGAGACGCAAACCAAACCCAAACCAAACCAAACCCAAACCAAACCAAACCCAAACCAAACAAAACCCAAACCAAACCCAAACCAAACCCAAACCCAAACCCAGAGAGACAGAGAGAGACAGAGAGTGAGAGACAGAGACCCAAACCAAACCCAAACCAAACCAAACCCAAACCAAAACCAAACCCAAACCAAACCAAACCCAAACCCAAACCAAATCCAAACCCAAAGCAAACCAAACCAATCCCAAACCAAGCCCAGAGGCAGAGAGAACCCAGAGAGACAGAGAGAGAGAGAGAGACAGAGACCCAAACCCAAACCCAAACTAAACCCAAACCAAGCCCAGAGGCAGAGAGAACCCAGAGAGACAGAGATAACCCAGAGATAACCCAGAGAGACAGAGAGACAGAAAGGCAGACAGCCAGAGATACAGAGACCCAAACCCAAACCCAAACCAAACCCAAACCTAACCAAACCTAAACCAAACCAAACCCAAACCAAACCCAAACCAAACCAAACCAAACCCAAACCAAACCCAAACCAAACCAAACCCAGAGAGACAGAGAGACAGACATCCAGAGAGAGAGAGAGAGAGAGAGAGAGACAGAGAGACAGAAAGAGACCCATACCAAACGAAACCCAAACCCAAACCGAACCCAAACCAAACCCAAACCCAAACCAAACCAAACCCAAACCAAACCCAGAGGCAGAGAGAACCCAGAGAGACAGAGAGAGACAGAGAGTGAGAGACAGAGACCCAAACCAAACCCAAACCAAACCAAACCCAAACCCAAACCAAACCCAAACCCAAACCAAACCAAACCAAACCCAAACCCAAACCAAACCAATCCCAAACCAAGCCCAGAGGCAGAGAGAACCCAGAGAGACAGAGAGAGAGAGAGAGAGACAGAGACGCAAACCAAACCCAAACCAAACCAAACCCAAACCAAACCCAAACCAAACAAAACCCAAACCAAACAAAACCCAAACCAAACCCAAACCAAACCCAGAGGCAGAGAGAACCCAGAGAGACAGAGATAACCCAGAGATAACCCAGAGAGACAGAGAGACAGAAAGGCAGACAGCCAGAGAGACAGAGAGAGAGAGAGACAGAGACCCAAACCCAAACCCAAACCAAACCCAAACCTAACCAAACCTAAACCAAACCAAACCCAAACCAAACCCAAACCAAACCAAACCAAACCCAAACCAAACCCAAACCAAACCAAACCCAGAGAGACAGAGAGACAGACATCCAGAGAGAGAGAGAGAGAGAGAGAGAGAGACAGAGAGACAGAAAGAGACCCATACCAAACCAAACCCAAACCCAAACCGAACCCAAACCAAACCCAAACCCAAACCAAACCAAACCCAAACCAAACCCAGAGGCGGAGAGAACCCAGAGAGACAGAGAGAGACAGAGAGTGAGAGACAGAGACCCAAACCAAACCCAAACCAAACCAAACCCAAACCCAAACCAAACCCAAACCCCAACCAAACCAAACCAAACCCAAACCCAAACCAAACCAATCCCAAACCAAGCCCAGAGGCAGAGAGAACCCAGAGAGACAGAGAGAGAGAGAGAGACAGAGACGCAAACCAAACCCAAACCAAACCAAACCCAAACCAAACAAAACCCAAAACAAAACCCAAACCAAACCCAAACCAAACCCAAACCCAAACCCAGAGAGACAGAGAGAGACAGAGAGTGAGAGACAGAGACCCAAACCAAACCCAAACCAAACCAAACCCAAACCAAAACCAAACCCAAACCAAACCCAGAGAGACAGAGAGACAGACATCCAGAGAGAGAGAGAGAGAGAGAGAGAGAGAGACAGAGAGACAGAAAGAGACCCATACCAAACCAAACCCAAACCCAAACCGAACCCAAACCAAACCCAAACCCAAACCAAACCAAACCCAAACCAAACCCAGAGGCAGAGAGAACCCAGAGAGACAGAGAGAGACAGAGAGTGAGAGACAGAGACCCAAACCAAACCCAAACCAAACCAAACCCAAACCCAAACCAAACCCAAACCCAAACCAAACCAAACCAAACCCAAACCCAAACCAAACCAATCCCAAACCAAGCCCAGAGGCAGAGAGAACCCAGAGAGACAGAGAGAGAGAGAGAGACAGAGACGCAAACCAAACCCAAACCAAACCAAACCCAAACCAAACCAAACCCAAACCAAACAAAACCCAAACCAAACCCAAACCAAACAAAACCCAAACCAAACCCAAACCAAACCCAAACCCAAACCCAGAGAGACAGAGAGAGACAGAGAGTGAGAGACAGAGACCCAAACCAAACCCAAACCAAACCAAACCCAAACCAAAACCAAACCCAAACCAAACCAAACCCAAACCCAAACCAAACCCAAACCCAAAGCAAACCAAACCAATCCCAAACCAAGCCCAGAGGCAGAGAGAACCCAGAGAGACAGAGAGAGAGAGAGAGACAGAGACCCAAACCCAAACCCAAACTAAACCCAAACCAAGCCCAGAGGCAGAGAGAACCCAGAGAGACAGAGATAACCCAGAGATAACCCAGAGAGACAGAGAGACAGAAAGGCAGACAGCCAGAGAGACAGAGACCCAAACCCAAACCCAAACCAAACCCAAACCTAACCAAACCTAAACCAAACCAAACCCAAACCAAACCCAAACCAAACCAAACCAAACCCAAACCAAACCCAAACCAAACCAAACCCAGAGAGACAGAGAGACAGACATCCAGAGAGAGAGAGAGAGAGAGAGAGAGACAGAGAGACAGAAAGAGACCCATACCAAACGAAACCCAAACCCAAACCGAACCCAAACCAAACCCAAACCCAAACCAAACCAAACCCAAACCAAACCCAGAGGCAGAGAGAACCCAGAGAGACAGAGAGAGACAGAGAGTGAGAGACAGAGACCCAAACCAAACCCAAACCAAACCAAACCCAAACCCAAACCAAACCCAAACCCAAACCAAACCAAACCAAACCCAAACCCAAACCAAACCAATCCCAAACCAAGCCCAGAGGCAGAGAGAACCCAGAGAGACAGAGAGAGAGAGAGAGACAGAGACGCAAACCAAACCCAAACCAAACCAAACCCAAACCAAACCCAAACCAAACAAAACCCAAACCAAACAAAACCCAAACCAAACCCAAACCAAACCCAGAGGCAGAGAGAACCCAGAGAGACAGAGATAACCCAGAGATAACCCAGAGAGACAGAGAGACAGAAAGGCAGACAGCCAGAGAGACAGAGAGAGAGAGAGACAGAGACCCAAACCCAAACCCAAACCAAACCCAAACCTAACCAAACCTAAACCAAACCAAACCCAAACCAAACCCAAACCAAACCAAACCAAACCCAAACCAAACCCAAACCAAACCAAACCCAGAGAGACAGAGAGACAGACATCCAGAGAGAGAGAGAGAGAGAGAGAGAGAGACAGAGAGACAGAAAGAGACCCATACCAAACCAAACCCAAACCCAAACCGAACCCAAACCAAACCCAAACCCAAACCAAACCAAACCCAAACCAAACCCAGAGGCAGAGAGAACCCAGAGAGACAGAGAGAGACAGAGAGTGAGAGACAGAGACCCAAACCAAACCCAAACCAAACCAAACCCAAACCCAAACCAAACCCAAACCCCAACCAAACCAAACCAAACCCAAACCCAAACCAAACCAATCCCAAACCAAGCCCAGAGGCAGAGAGAACCCAGAGAGACAGAGAGAGAGAGAGAGACAGAGACGCAAACCAAACCCAAACCAAACCAAACCCAAACCAAACAAAACCCAAAACAAAACCCAAACCAAACCCAAACCAAACCCAAACCCAAACCCAGAGAGACAGAGAGAGACAGAGAGTGAGAGACAGAGACCCAAACCAAACCCAAACCAAACCAAACCCAAACCAAAACCAAACGCAAACCAAACCAAACCCAAACCCAAACCAAACCCAAACCCAAAGCAAACCAAACCAATCCCAAACCAAGCCCAGAGGCAGAGAAAACCCAGAGAGACAGAGAGAGAGAGAGAGACAGAGACCCAAACCCAAACCCAAACCAAACCCAAACCAAGCCCAGAGGCAGAGAGAATCCAGAGAGATAGAGAGAACCCAGAGAGACAGAGATAACCCAGAGAGACAGAGAGAACCCAGAGAGACAGAGAGAGAGAGACAGAGGCCCAAACCAAACCCAAACCAAGCCCAGAGGCAGAGAGAACCCAGAGAGACAGAGAGAACCCAGAGAGACAGAGCGAGAGACAGAGACCCAAACCAAACCCAAACCAAGCCCAGAGGCAGATAGAATCCAGAGAGACAGAGATAACCCAGAGAGACAGAGAGAGACAGAGAGACAGAGAGGCAGACAGCCAGAGAGACAGAGAGAGAGAGACACAGAGACCCAAACCCAAACCCAAACCAAACCCAAACCAAACCCAGAGAGACAGAGAGAGACAGAGAGAGAGATAGAGGGAGAGACAAAGACCCAAACCAAACCCAAACCAAGCCCAGAGGCAGAGAGAACCCAGAGAGACAGAGATAACCCAGAGATAACCCAGAGAGACAGAGAGACAGAAAGGCAGACAGCCAGAGAGACAGCGAGAGAGAGAGACAGAGACCCAAACCCAAACCCAAACCAAACCCAAACCTAACCAAACCTAAACCAAACCAAACCCAAACCAAACCCAAACCAAACCCAAACCAAACCACACCAAACCCAAACCAAACCCAAACCAAACCAAACCCAGAGAGACAGAGAGACAGACATCCAGAGAGAGAGAGAGAGAGAGAGAGAGAGAGACAGAGAGACAGAAAGAGACCCATACCAAACCAAACCCAAACCCAAACCGAACCCAAACCAAACCCAAACCCAAACCAAACCAAACCCAAACCAAACCCAGAGGCAGAGAGAACCCAGAGAGACAGAGAGAGACAGAGAGTGAGAGACAGAGACCCAAACCAAACCCAAACCAAACCAAACCCAAACCCAAACCAAACCCAAACCCAAACCAAACCAAACCAAACCCAAACCCAAACCAAACCAATCCCAAACCAAGCCCAGAGGCAGAGAGAACCCAGAGAGACAGAGAGAGAGAGAGAGACAGAGACGCAAACCAAACCCAAACCAAACCAAACCCAAACCAAACCAAACCCAAACCAAACAAAACCCAAACCAAACCCAAACCAAACCCAAACCCAAACCCAGAGAGACAGAGAGAGACAGAGAGTGAGAGACAGAGACCCAAACCAAACCCAAACCAAACCAAACCCAAACCAAACCCAGAGGCAGAGAGAACCCAGAGAGACAGAGAGAGACAGAGAGTGAGAGACAGAGACCCAAACCAAACCCAAACCAAACCAAACCCAAACCCAAACCAAACCCAAACCCCAACCATACCAAACCAAACCCAAACCCAAACCGAACCCAAACCAAACCCAAACCCAAACCAAACCAAACCCAAACCAAACCCAGAGGCAGAGAGAACCCAGAGAGACAGAGAGAGACAGAGAGTGAGAGACAGAGACCCAAACCAAACCCAAACCAAACCAAACCCAAACCCAAACCAAACCCAAACCCAAACCAAACCAAACCAAACCCAAACCCAAACGAAACCAATCCCAAACCAAGCCCAGAGGCAGAGAGAACCCAGAGAGACAGAGAGAGAGAGAGAGACAGAGACGCAAACCAAACCCAAACCAAACCAAACCCAAACCAAACCAAACCCAAACCAAACAAAACCCAAACCAAACCCAAACCAAACCCAAACCCAAACCCAGAGAGACAGAGAGAGACAGAGAGTGAGAGACAGAGACCCAAACCAAACCCAAACCAAACCAAACCCAAACCAAAACCAAACCCAAACCAAACCAAACCCAAACCCAAACCAAACCCAAACCCAAAGCAAACCAAACCAATCCCAAACCAAGCCCAGAGGCAGAGAGAACCCAGAGAGACAGAGAGAGAGAGAGAGACAGAGACCCAAACCCAAACCCAAACTAAACCCAAACCAAGCCCAGAGGCAGAGAGAACCCAGAGAGACAGAGATAACCCAGAGATAACCCAGAGAGACAGAGAGACAGAAAGGCAGACAGCCAGAGAGACAGAGACCCAAACCCAAACCCAAACCAAACCCAAACCTAACCAAACCTAAACCAAACCAAACCCAAACCAAACCCAAACCAAACCAAACCAGACCCAAACCAAACCCAAACCAAACCAAACCCAGAGAGACAGAGAGACAGACATCCAGAGAGAGAGAGAGAGAGAGAGAGAGACAGAGAGACAGAAAGAGACCCATACCAAACGAAACCCAAACCCAAACCGAACCCAAACCAAACCCAAACCCAAACCAAACCAAACCCAAACCAAACCCAGAGGCAGAGAGAACCCAGAGAGACAGAGAGAGACAGAGAGTGAGAGACAGAGACCCAAACCAAACCCAAACCAAACCAAACCCAAACCCAAACCAAACCCAAACCCAAACCAAACCAAACCAAACCCAAACCCAAACCAAACCAATCCCAAACCAAGCCCAGAGGCAGAGAGAACCCAGAGAGACAGAGAGAGAGAGAGAGACAGAGACGCAAACCAAACCCAAACCAAACCAAACCCAAACCAAACCCAAACCAAACAAAACCCAAACCAAACAAAACCCAAACCAAACCCAAACCAAACCCAGAGGCAGAGAGAACCCAGAGAGACAGAGATAACCCAGAGATAACCCAGAGAGACAGAGAGACAGAAAGGCAGACAGCCAGAGAGACAGAGAGAGAGAGAGACAGAGACCCAAACCCAAACCCAAACCAAACCCAAACCTAACCAAACCTAAACCAAACCAAACCCAAACCAAACCCAAACCAAACCAAACCAAACCCAAACCAAACCCAAACCAAACCAAACCCAGAGAGACAGAGAGACAGACATCCAGAGAGAGAGAGAGAGAGAGAGAGAGAGACAGAGAGACAGAAAGAGACCCATACCAAACCAAACCCAAACCCAAACCGAACCCAAACCAAACCCAAACCCAAACCAAACCAAACCCAAACCAAACCCAGAGGCAGAGAGAACCCAGAGAGACAGAGAGAGACAGAGAGTGAGAGACAGAGACCCAAACCAAACCCAAACCAAACCAAACCCAAACCCAAACCAAACCCAAACCCCAACCAAACCAAACCAAACCCAAACCCAAACCAAACCAATCCCAAACCAAGCCCAGAGGCAGAGAGAACCCAGAGAGACAGAGAGAGAGAGAGAGACAGAGACGCAAACCAAACCCAAACCAAACCAAACCCAAACCAAACAAAACCCAAAACAAAACCCAAACCAAACCCAAACCAAACCCAAACCCAAACCCAGAGAGACAGAGAGAGACAGAGAGTGAGAGACAGAGACCAAAACCAAACCCAAACCAAACCAAACCCAAACCAAAACCAAACCCAAACCAAACCAAACCCAAACCCAAACCAAACCCAAACCCAAAGCAAACCAAACCAATCCCAAACCAAGCCCAGAGGCAGAGAAAACCCAGAGAGACAGAGAGAGAGAGAGAGACAGAGACCCAAACCCAAACCCAAACCAAACCCAAACCAAGCCCAGAGGCAGAGAGAATCCAGAGAGATAGAGAGAACCCAGAGAGACAGAGATAACCCAGAGAGACAGAGAGAACCCAGAGAGACAGAGAGAGAGAGACAGAGGCCCAAACCAAACCCAAACCAAGCCCAGAGGCAGAGAGAACCCAGAGAGACAGAGATAACCCAGAGAGACAGAGAGAGACAGAGAGACAGAGAGGCAGACAGCCAGAGAGACAGAGAGAGAGACAGAGACCCAAACCCAAACCCAAACCAAACCCAAACCAAGCCCAGAGGCAGAGAGAACCCGGAGAGACAGAGAGAACCCAGAGAGGCAGAGAGAACCGAGAGAGACAGAGAGAGAGAGACAGAGACCCAAACCCAAACCCAAACCAAACCCAAACCAAGCCCAGAGGCAGAGAGAACCCAGAGAGACAGAGAGAACCCAGAGAGACAGAGCGAGAGACAGAGACCCAAACCAAACCCAAACCAAGCCCAGAGGCAGATAGAATCCAGAGAGACAGAGATAACCCAGAGAGACAGAGAGAGACAGAGAGACAGAGAGGCAGACAGCCAGAGAGACAGAGAGAGAGAGACACAGAGACCCAAACCCAAACCCAAACCAAACCCAAACCAAACCCAGAGAGACAGAGAGAGACAGAGAGAGAGATAGAGGGAGAGACAAAGACCCAAACCAAACCCAAACCAAGCCCAGAGGCAGAGAGAACCCAGAGAGACAGAGATAACCCAGAGATAACCCAGAGAGACAGAGAGACAGAAAGGCAGACAGCCAGAGAGACAGCGAGAGAGAGAGACAGAGACCCAAACCCAAACCCAAACCAAACCCAAACCTAACCAAACCTAAACCAAACCAAACCCAAACCAAACCCAAACCAAACCCAAACCAAACCACACCAAACCCAAACCAAACCCAAACCAAACCAAACCCAGAGAGACAGAGAGACAGACATCCAGAGAGAGAGAGAGAGAGAGAGAGAGAGACAGAGAGACAGAAAGAGACCCATACCAAACCAAACCCAAACCCAAACCGAACCCAAACCAAACCCAAACCCAAACCAAACCAAACCCAAACCAAACCCAGAGGCAGAGAGAACCCAGAGAGACAGAGAGAGACAGAGAGTGAGAGACAGAGACCCAAACCAAACCCAAACCAAACCAAACCCAAACCCAAACCAAACCCAAACCCAAACCAAACCAAACCAAACCCAAACCCAAACCAAACCAATCCCAAACCAAGCCCAGAGGCAGAGAGAACCCAGAGAGACAGAGAGAGAGAGAGAGACAGAGACGCAAACCAAACCCAAACCAAACCAAACCCAAACCAAACCAAACCCAAACCAAACCCAAACCAAACCCAAACCAAACCCAAACCCAAACCCAGAGAGACAGAGAGAGACAGAGAGTGAGAGACAGAGACCCAAACCAAACCCAAACCAAACCAAACCCAAACCAAAACCAAACCCAAACCAAACCAAACCCAAACCCAAACCAAACCCAAACCCAAAGCAAACCAAACCAATCCCAAACCAAGCCCAGAGGCAGAGAGAACCCAGAGAGACAGAGAGAGAGAGAGAGACAGAGACCCAAACCCAAACCCAAACTAAACCCAAACCAAGCCCAGAGGCAGAGAGAACCCAGAGAGACAGAGATAACCCAGAGATAACCCAGAGAGACAGAGAGACAGAAAGGCAGACAGCCAGAGAGACAGAGACCCAAACCCAAACCCAAACCAAACCCAAACCTAACCAAACCCAAACCAAACCAAACCCAAACCAAACCCAAACCAAACCAAACCAAACCCAAACCAAACCCATACCAAACCAAACCCAAACCCAAACCGAACCCAAACCAAACCCAAACCCAAACCAAACCAAACCCAAACCAAACCCAGAGGCAGAGAGAACCCAGAGAGACAGAGAGAGACAGAGAGTGAGAGACAGAGACCCAAACCAAACCCAAACCAAACCAAACCCAAACCCAAACCAAACCCAAACCCAAACCAAACCAAACCAAACCCAAACCCAAACCAAACCAATCCCAAACCAAGCCCAGAGGCAGAGAGAACCCAGAGAGACAGAGAGAGAGAGAGAGACAGAGACGCAAACCAAACCCAAACCAAACCAAACCCAAACCAAACCAAACCCAAACCAAACCCAAACCAAACCCAAACCAAACCCAAACCCAAACCCAGAGAGACAGAGAGAGACAGAGAGTGAGAGACAGAGACCCAAACCAAACCCAAACCAAACCAAACCCAAACCAAAACCAAACCCAAACCAAACCAAACCCAAACCCAAACCAAACCCAAACCCAAAGCAAACCAAACCAATCCCAAACCAAGCCCAGAGGCAGAGAGAACCCAGAGAGACAGAGAGAGAGAGAGAGACAGAGACCCAAACCCAAACCCAAACTAAACCCAAACCAAGCCCAGAGGCAGAGAGAACCCAGAGAGACAGAGATAACCCAGAGATAACCCAGAGAGACAGAGAGACAGAAAGGCAGACAGCCAGAGAGACAGAGACCCAAACCCAAACCCAAACCAAACCCAAACCTAACCAAACCCAAACCAAACCAAACCCAAACCAAACCCAAACCAAACCAAACCAAACCCAAACCAAACCCATACCAAACCAAACCCAAACCCAAACCGAACCCAAACCAAACCCAAACCCAAACCAAACCAAACCCAAACCAAACCCAGAGGCAGAGAGAACCCAGAGAGACAGAGAGAGACAGAGAGTGAGAGACAGAGACCCAAACCAAACCCAAACCAAACCAAACCCAAACCCAAACCAAACCCAAACCCAAACCAAACCAAACCAAACCCAAACCCAAACCAAACCAATCCCAAACCAAGCCCAGAGGCAGAGAGAACCCAGAGAGACAGAGAGAGAGAGAGAGACAGAGACGCAAACCAAACCCAAACCAAACCAAACCCAAACCAAACCCAAACCAAACAAAACCCAAACCAAACAAAACCCAAACCAAACCCAAACCAAACCCAGAGGCAGAGAGAACCCAGAGAGACAGAGATAACCCAGAGATAACCCAGAGAGACAGAGAGACAGAAAGGCAGACAGCCAGAGAGACAGAGAGAGAGAGAGACAGAGACCCAAACCCAAACCCAAACCAAACCCAAACCAAACCCAAACCAAACCAAACCCAAACCAAACCCAAACCAAACCCAAACCAAACCCAAACCAAACCCAAACCAAACCAAACCCAAACCAAACCCAAACCAAACCCAAACCAAACCAAACCCAAACCAAACCCAAACCAAACCCAAACCAAACCCAAACCAAACCCAAACCAAACCCAAACCAAACCCAAACCAAACCCAAACCAAGCCCAAACCAAACCAAACCCAAACCAAACCCAAACCAAACCCAAACCAAACCAAACCCAAACCAAACCCAAACCAAACCCAAACCAAACCCAAACCAAACCAAACCCAAACCAAACCCAAACCCAAACCGAACCCAAACCAAACCCAAACCCAAACCAAACCAAACCCAAACCAAACCCAGAGGCAGAGAGAACCCAGAGAGACAGAGAGAGACAGAGAGTGAGAGACAGAGACCCAAACCAAACCCAAACCAAACCAAACCCAAACCCAAACCAAACCCAAACCCAAACCAAACCAAACCAAACCCAAACCCAAACCAAACCAATCCCAAACCAAGCCCAGAGGCAGAGAGAACCCAGAGAGACAGAGAGAGAGAGAGAGACAGAGACGCAAACCAAACCCAAACCAAACCAAACCCAAACCAAACCCAAACCAAACAAAACCCAAACCAAACAAAACCCAAACCAAACCCAAACCAAACCCAGAGGCAGAGAGAACCCAGAGAGACAGAGATAACCCAGAGATAACCCAGAGAGACAGAGAGACAGAAAGGCAGACAGCCAGAGAGACAGAGAGAGAGAGAGACAGAGACCCAAACCCAAACCCAAACCAAACCCAAACCAAACCCAAACCAAACCAAACCCAAACCAAACCCAAACCAAACCCAAACCAAACCCAAACCAAACCAAACCCAAACCAAACCCAAACCAAACCCAAACCAAACCAAACCCAAACCAAACCCAAACCAAACCCAAACCAAACCCAAACCAAACCCAAACCAAACCCAAACCAAACCCAAACCAAACCCAAACCAAACCCAAACCAAACCCAAACCAAACCCAAACCAAACCCAAACCAAACCCAAACCAAACCCAAACCAAACCCAAACCAAACCCAAACCAAACCAAACCAAACCCAAACCAAACCAAACCCAAACCAAACCAAACCAAACCCAAACCCAAACCAAACCCAAACCAAACCAAACCCAGAGAGACAGAGAGACAGACATCCAGAGAGAGAGAGAGAGAGAGAGAGAGACAGAGAGACAGAAAGAGACCCATACCAAACGAAACCCAAACCCAAACCGAACCCAAACCAAACCCAAACCCAAACCAAACCAAACCCAAACCAAACCCAGAGGCAGAGAGAACCCAGAGAGACAGAGAGAGACAGAGAGTGAGAGACAGAGACCCAAACCAAACCCAAACCAAACCAAACCCAAACCCAAACCAAACCCAAACCCAAACCAAACCAAACCAAACCCAAACCCAAACCAAACCAATCCCAAACCAAGCCCAGAGGCAGAGAGAACCCAGAGAGACAGAGAGAGAGAGAGAGACAGAGACGCAAACCAAACCCAAACCAAACCAAACCCAAACCAAACCCAAACCAAACAAAACCCAAACCAAACAAAACCCAAACCAAACCCAAACCAAACCCAGAGGCAGAGAGAACCCAGAGAGACAGAGATAACCCAGAGATAACCCAGAGAGACAGAGAGACAGAAAGGCAGACAGCCAGAGAGACAGAGAGAGAGAGAGACAGAGACCCAAACCCAAACCCAAACCAAACCCAAACCTAACCAAACCTAAACCAAACCAAACCCAAACCAAACCCAAACCAAACCAAACCAAACCCAAACCAAACCCAAACCAAACCAAACCCAGAGAGACAGAGAGACAGACATCCAGAGAGAGAGAGAGAGAGAGAGAGAGAGACAGAGAGACAGAAAGAGACCCAAACCCAAACCAAACCAAACCCCAACCAAACCAAACCAAACCCAAACCCAAACCAAACCAATCCCAAACCAAGCCCAGAGGCAGAGAGAACCCAGAGAGACAGAGAGAGAGAGAGAGACAGAGACGCAAACCAAACCCAAACCAAACCAAACCCAAACCAAACAAAACCCAAAACAAAACCCAAACCAAACCCAAACCAAACCCAAACCCAAACCCAGAGAGACAGAGAGAGACAGAGAGTGAGAGACAGAGACCCAAACCAAACCCAAACCAAACCAAACCCAAACCAAAACCAAACCCAAACCAAACCAAACCCAAACCCAAACCAAACCCAAACCCAAAGCAAACCAAACCAATCCCAAACCAAGCCCAGAGGCAGAGAAAACCCAGAGAGACAGAGAGAGAGAGAGAGACAGAGACCCAAACCCAAACCCAAACCAAACCCAAACCAAGCCCAGAGGCAGAGAGAATCCAGAGAGATAGAGAGAACCCAGAGAGACAGAGATAACCCAGAGAGACAGAGAGAGACAGAGAGACAGAGAGGCAGACAGCCAGAGAGACAGAGAGAGAGACAGAGACCCAAACCCAAACCAAACCCAAACCCAAACCAAACCCAAACCGAACCCAAACCCAAACCAAACCAAACCCAAACCAAACCGAAACCAAACCCAAACCAAGCCCAGAGGCAGAGAGAACCCAGAGAGACAGAGAGAACCCAGAGAGACAGAGACAGCCCACAGAGACAGAGAGAGAGACAGAGACCCAAACCAAACCCAAACCAAGCCCAGAGGCAGAGAGAACCTAGAGAGACAGAGATAACCCAGAGAGACAGAGAGAGACAGAGAGACAGAGAGGCAGACAGCCAGAGAGACAGAGAGAGAGAGAGAGACAGAGACCCAAACCCAAACCCAAACCCAAACCAAACCCAAACCAAACCCAGAGAGACAGAGAGAGACAGAGAGAGAGATAGAGAGAGAGACAAAGACCCAAACCAAACCCAAACCAAACCCAAACCCAAACCAAGCCCAGAGGCAAAGAGAACCCAGAGAGACAGAGAGAACCCAAAGAGACAGAGAGAGAGAGACAGAGGCCCAAACCAAACCCAAACCAAGCCCAGAGGCAGAGAGAACCCAGAGAGACAGAGATAACCCAGAGAGACAGAGAGAGACAGAGAGACAGAGAGGCAGACAGCCAGAGAGACAGAGAGAGAGACAGAGACCCAAACCCAAACCCAAACCAAACCCAAACCAAGCCCAGAGGCAGAGAGAACCCAGAGAGACAGAGAGAACCCAGAGAGACAGAGAGAGAGACAGAGACCCAAACCAAACCCAAACCAAGCCCAGAGGCAGATAGAATCCAGAGAGACAGAGATAACCCAGAGAGACAGAGAGAGACAGAGAGACAGAGAGGCAGACAGCCAGAGAGACAGAGAGAGAGAGACACAGAGACCCAAACCCAAACCCAAACCAAACCCAAACCAAACCCAGAGAGACAGAGAGAGACAGAGAGAGAGATAGAGAGAGAGACAAAGACCCAAACCAAACCCAAACCAAGCCCAGAGGCAGAGAGAACCCAGAGAGACAGAGATAACCCAGAGATAACCCAGAGAGACAGAGAGACAGAAAGGCAGACAGCCAGAGAGACAGCGAGAGAGAGAGACAGAGACCCAAACCCAAACCCAAACCAAACCCAAACCTAACCAAACCTAAACCAAACCAAACCCAAACCAAACCCAAACCAAACCACACCAAACCCAAACCAAACCCAAACTAAACCAAACCCAGAGAGACAGAGAGACAGACATCCAGAGAGAGAGAGAGAGAGAGAGAGAGAGAGACAGAGAGACAGAAAGAGACCCATACCAAACCAAACCCAAACCCAAACCAAACCCAAACCCAAACCCAGAGAGACAGAGAGAGACAGAGAGTGAGAGACAGAGACCCAAACCAAACCCAAACCAAACCAAACCCAAACCAAAACCAAACCCAAACCAAACCAAACCCAAACCCAAACCAAACCCAAACCCAAAGCAAACCAAACCAATCCCAAACCAAGCCCAGAGGCAGAGAGAACCCAGAGAGACAGAGAGAGAGAGAGAGACAGAGACCCAAACCCAAACCCAAACTAAACCCAAACCAAGCCCAGAGGCAGAGAGAACCCAGAGAGACAGAGATAACCCAGAGATAACCCAGAGAGACAGAGAGACAGAAAGGCAGACAGCCAGAGAGACAGAGACCCAAACCCAAACCCAAACCAAACCCAAACCTAACCAAACCTAAACCAAACCAAACCCAAACCAAACCCAAACCAAACCAAACCAAACCCAAACCAAACCCAAACCAAACCAAACCCAGAGAGACAGAGAGACAGACATCCAGAGAGAGAGAGAGAGAGAGAGAGAGACAGAGAGACAGAAAGAGACCCATACCAAACGAAACCCAAACCCAAACCGAACCCAAACCAAACCCAAACCCAAACCAAACCAAACCCAAACCAAACCCAGAGGCACAGAGAACCCAGAGAGACAGAGAGAGACAGAGAGTGAGAGACAGAGACCCAAACCAAACCCAAACCAAACCAAACCCAAACCCAAACCAAACCCAAACCCAAACCAAACCAAACCAAACCCAAACCCAAACCAAACCAATCCCAAACCAAGCCCAGAGGCAGAGAGAACCCAGAGAGACAGAGAGAGAGAGAGAGACAAAGACGCAAACCAAACCCAAACCAAACCAAACCCAAACCAAACCCAAACCAAACAAAACCCAAACCAAACAAAACCCAAACCAAACCCAAACCAAACCCAGAGGCAGAGAGAACCCAGAGAGACAGAGATAACCCAGAGATAACCCAGAGAGACAGAGAGACAGAAAGGCAGACAGCCAGAGAGACAGAGAGAGAGAGAGACAGAGACCCAAACCCAAACCCAAACCAAACCCAAACCTAACCAAACCTAAACCAAACCAAACCCAAACCAAACCCAAACCAAACCAAACCAAACCCAAACCAAACCCAAACCAAACCAAACCCAGAGAGACAGAGAGACAGACATCCAGAGAGAGAGAGAGAGAGAGAGAGAGAGAGACAGAGAGACAGAAAGAGACCCATACCAAACCAAACCCAAACCCAAACCGAACCCAAACCAAACCCAAACCCAAACCAAACCAAACCCAAACCAAACCCAGAGGCAGAGAGAACCCAGAGAGACAGAGAGAGACAGAGAGTGAGAGACAGAGACCCAAACCAAACCCAAACCAAACCAAACCCAAACCCAAACCAAACCCAAACCCCAACCAAACCAAACCAAACCCAAACCCAAACCAAACCAATCCCAAACCAAGCCCAGAGGCAGAGAGAACCCAGAGAGACAGAGAGAGAGAGAGAGACAGAGACGCAAACCAAACCCAAACCAAACCAAACCCAAACCAAACAAAACCCAAAACAAAACCCAAACCAAACCCAAACCAAACCCAAACCCAAACCCAGAGAGACAGAGAGAGACAGAGAGTGAGAGACAGAGACCCAAACCAAACCCAAACCAAACCAAACCCAAACCAAAACCAAACCCAAACCAAACCAAACCCAAACCCAAACCAAACCCAAACCCAAAGCAAACCAAACCAATCCCAAACCAAGCCCAGAGGCAGAGAGAACCCAGAGAGACAGAGAGAGAGAGAGAGACAGAGACCCAAACCCAAACCCAAACTAAACCCAAACCAAGCCCAGAGGCAGAGAGAACCCAGAGAGACAGAGATAACCCAGAGATAACCCAGAGAGACAGAGAGACAGAAAGGCAGACAGCCAGAGAGACAGAGACCCAAACCCAAACCCAAACCAAACCCAAACCTAACCACACCCAAACCAAACCAAACCCAAACCAAACCCAAACCAAACCAAACCAAACCCAAACCAAACCCATACCAAACCAAACCCAAACCCAAACCGAACCCAAACCAAACCCAAACCCAAACCAAACCAAACCCAAACCAAACCCAGAGGCAGAGAGAACCCAGAGAGACAGAGAGAGACAGAGAGTGAGAGACAGAGACCCAAACCAAACCCAAACCAAACCAAACCCAAACCCAAACCAAACCCAAACCCAAACCAAACCAAACCAAACCCAAACCCAAACCAAACCAATCCCAAACCAAGCCCAGAGGCAGAGAGAACCCAGAGAGACAGAGAGAGAGAGAGAGACAGAGACGCAAACCAAACCCAAACCAAACCAAACCCAAACCAAACCAAACCCAAACCAAACAAAACCCAAACCAAACCCAAACCAAACCCAAACCCAAACCCAGAGAGACAGAGAGAGACAGAGAGTGAGAGACAGAGACCCAAACCAAACCCAAACCAAACCAAACCCAAACCAAAACCAAACCCAAACCAAACCAAACCCAAACCCAAACCAAACCCAAACCCAAAGCAAACCAAACCAATCCCAAACCAAGCCCAGAGGCAGAGAGAACCCAGAGAGACAGAGAGAGAGAGAGAGACAGAGACCCAAACCCAAACCCAAACTAAACCCAAACCAAGCCCAGAGGCAGAGAGAACCCAGAGAGACAGAGATAACCCAGAGATAACCCAGAGAGACAGAGAGACAGAAAGGCAGACAGCCAGAGAGACAGAGACCCAAACCCAAACCCAAACCAAACCCAAACCTAACCAAACCTAAACCAAACCAAACCCAAACCAAACCCAAACCAAACCAAACCAAACCCAAACCAAACCCAAACCAAACCAAACCCAGAGAGACAGAGAGACAGACATCCAGAGAGAGAGAGAGAGAGAGAGAGAGACAGAGAGACAGAAAGAGACCCATACCAAACGAAACCCAAACCCAAACCGAACCCAAACCAAACCCAAACCCAAACCAAACCCAGAGGCAGAGAGAACCCAGAGAGACAGAGAGAGACAGAGAGTGAGAGACAGAGACCCAAACCAAACCCAAACCAAACCAAACCCAAACCCAAACCAAACCCAAACCCAAACCAAACCAAACCAAACCCAAACCAAACCAATCCCAAACCAAGCCCAGAGGCAGAGAGAACCCAGAGAGACAGAGAGAGAGAGAGAGACAGAGACGCAAACCAAACCCAAACCAAACCAAACCCAAACCAAACCCAAACCAAACAAAACCCAAACCAAACAAAACCCAAACCAAACCCAAACCAAACCCAGAGGCAGAGAGAACCCAGAGAGACAGAGATAACCCAGAGATAACCCAGAGAGACAGAGAGACAGAAAGGCAGACAGCCAGAGAGACAGAGAGAGAGAGAGACAGAGACCCAAACCCAAACCCAAACCAAACCCAAACCTAACCAAACCTAAACCAAACCAAACCCAAACCAAACCCAAACCAAACCAAACCAAACCCAAACCAAACCCAAACCAAACCAAACCCAGAGAGACAGAGAGACAGACATCCAGAGAGAGAGAGAGAGAGAGAGAGAGAGAGACAGAGAGACAGAAAGAGACCCATACCAAACCAAACCCAAACACAAACCGAACCCAAACCAAACCCAAACCCAAACCAAACCAAACCCAAACCAAACCCAGAGGCAGAGAGAACCCAGAGAGACAGAGAGAGACAGAGAGTGAGAGACAGAGACCCAAACCAAACCCAAACCAAACCAAACCCAAACCCAAACCAAACCCAAACCCCAACCAAACCAAACCAAACCCAAACCCAAACCCAAACCAAACCAATCCCAAACCAAGCCCAGAGGCAGAGAGAACCCAGAGAGACAGAGAGAGAGAGAGAGACAGAGACGCAAACCAAACCCAAACCAAACCAAACCCAAACCAAACAAAACCCAAAACATAACCCAAACCAAACCCAAACCAAACCCAAACCCAAACCCAGAGAGACAGAGAGAGACAGAGAGTGAGAGACAGAGACCCAAACCAAACCCAAACCAAACCAAACCCAAACCAAAACCAAACCCAAACCAAACCAAACCCAAACCCAAACCAAACCCAAACCCAAAGCAAACCAAACCAATCCCAAACCAAGCCCAGAGGCAGAGAAAACCCAGAGAGACAGAGAGAGAGAGAGAGACAGAGACCCAAACCCAAACCCAAACCAAACCCAAACCAAGCCCAGAGGCAGAGAGAATCCAGAGAGATAGAGAGAACCCAGAGAGACAGAGATAACCCAGAGAGACAGAGAGAGACAGAGAGACAGAGAGGCAGACAGCCAGAGAGACAGAGAGAGAGACAGAGACCCAAACCCAAACCAAACCCAAACCCAAACCAAACCCAAACCGAACCCAAACCCAAACCAAACCAAACCCAAACCAAACCGAAACCAAACCCAAACCAAGCCCAGAGGCAGAGAGAACCCAGAGAGACAGAGAGAACCCAGAGAGACAGAGACAGCCCACAGAGACAGAGAGAGAGACAGAGACCCAAACCAAACCCAAACCAAGCCCAGAGGCAGAGAGAACCTAGAGAGACAGAGATAACCCAGAGAGACAGAGAGAGACAGAGAGACAGAGAGGCAGACAGCCAGAGAGACAGAGAGAGAGAGAGAGACAGAGACCCAAACCCAAACCCAAACCCAAACCAAACCCAAACCAAACCCAGAGAGACAGAGAGAGACAGAGAGAGAGATAGAGAGAGAGACAAAGACCCAAACCAAACCCAAACCAAACCCAAACCCAAACCAAGCCCAGAGGCAAAGAGAACCCAGAGAGACAGAGAGAACCCAAAGAGACAGAGAGAGAGAGACAGAGGCCCAAACCAAACCCAAACCAAGCCCAGAGGCAGAGAGAACCCAGAGAGACAGAGATAACCCAGAGAGACAGAGAGAGACAGAGAGACAGAGAGGCAGACAGCCAGAGAGACAGAGAGAGAGACAGAGACCCAAACCCAAACCCAAACCAAACCCAAACCAAACCCAGAGAGACAGAGAGAGACAGAGAGAGAGATAGAGAGAGAGACAAAGACCCAAACCAAACCCAAACCAAGCCCAGAGGCAGAGAGAACCCAGAGAGACAGAGATAACCCAGAGATAACCCAGAGAGACAGAGAGACAGAAAGGCAGACAGCCAGAGAGACAGCGAGAGAGAGAGACAGAGACCCAAACCCAAACCCAAACCAAACCCAAACCTAACCAAACCTAAACCAAACCAAACCCAAACCAAACCCAAACCAAACCACACCAAACCCAAACCAAACCCAAACTAAACCAAACCCAGAGAGACAGAGAGACAGACATCCAGAGAGAGAGAGAGAGAGAGAGAGAGAGACAGAGAGACAGAAAGAGACCCATACCAAACCAAACCCAAACCCAAACCAAACCCAAACCCAAACCCAGAGAGACAGAGAGAGACAGAGAGTGAGAGACAGAGACCCAAACCAAACCCAAACCAAACCAAACCCAAACCAAAACCAAACCCAAACCAAACCAAACCCAAACCCAAACCAAACCCAAACCCAAAGCAAACCAAACCAATCCCAAACCAAGCCCAGAGGCAGAGAGAACCCAGAGAGACAGAGAGAGAGAGAGAGAGACAGAGACCCAAACCCAAACCCAAACTAAACCCAAACCAAGCCCAGAGGCAGAGAGAACCCAGAGAGACAGAGATAACCCAGAGATAACCCAGAGAGACAGAGAGACAGAAAGGCAGACAGCCAGAGAGACAGAGACCCAAACCCAAACCCAAACCAAACCCAAACCTAACCAAACCTAAACCAAACCAAACCCAAACCAAACCCAAACCAAACCAAACCAAACCCAAACCAAACCCAAACCAAACCAAACCCAGAGAGACAGAGAGACAGACATCCAGAGAGAGAGAGAGAGAGAGAGAGAGACAGAGAGACAGAAAGAGACCCATACCAAACGAAACCCAAACCCAAACCGAACCCAAACCAAACCCAAACCCAAACCAAACCAAACCCAAACCAAACCCAGAGGCAGAGAGAACCCAGAGAGACAGAGAGAGACAGAGAGTGAGAGACAGAGACCCAAACCAAACCCAAACCAAACCAAACCCAAACCCAAACCAAACCCAAACCCAAACCAAACCAAACCAAACCCAAACCCAAACCAAACCAATCCCAAACCAAGCCCAGAGGCAGAGAGAACCCAGAGAGACAGAGAGAGAGAGAGAGACAGAGACGCAAACCAAACCCAAACCAAACCAAACCCAAACCAAACCCAAACCAAACAAAACCCAAACCAAACAAAACCCAAACCAAACCCAAACCAAACCCAGAGGCAGAGAGAACCCAGAGAGACAGAGATAACCCAGAGATAACCCAGAGAGACAGAGAGACAGAAAGGCAGACAGCCAGAGAGACAGAGAGAGAGAGAGACAGAGACCCAAACCCAAACCCAAACCAAACCCAAACCTAACCAAACCTAAACCAAACCAAACCCAAACCAAACCCAAACCAAACCAAACCAAACCCAAACCAAACCCAAACCAAACCAAACCCAGAGAGACAGAGAGACAGACATCCAGAGAGAGAGAGAGAGAGAGAGAGAGAGACAGAGAGACAGAAAGAGACCCATACCAAACCAAACCCAAACCCAAACCGAACCCAAACCAAACCCAAACCCAAACCAAACCAAACCCAAACCAAACCCAGAGGCAGAGAGAACCCAGAGAGACAGAGAGAGACAGAGAGTGAGAGACAGAGACCCAAACCAAACCCAAACCAAACCAAACCCAAACCCAAACCAAACCCAAACCCCAACCAAACCAAACCAAACCCAAACCCAAACCAAACCAATCCCAAACCAAGCCCAGAGGCAGAGAGAACCCAGAGAGACAGAGAGAGAGAGAGAGACAGAGACGCAAACCAAACCCAAACCAAACCAAACCCAAACCAAACAAAACCCAAAACAAAACCCAAACCAAACCCAAACCAAACCCAAACCCAAACCCAGAGAGACAGAGAGAGACAGAGAGTGAGAGACAGAGACCCAAACCAAACCCAAACCAAACCAAACCCAAACCAAAACCAAACCAAACCCAAACCCAAACCAAACCCAAACCCAAAGCAAACCAAACCAATCCCAAACCAAGCCCAGAGGCAGAGAAAACCCACAGAGACAGAGAGAGAGAGAGAGACAGAGACCCAAACCCAAACCCAAACCAAACCCAAACCAAGCCCAAGGGCAGAGAGAATCCAGAGAGATAGAGAGAACCCAGAGAGACAGAGATAACCCAGAGAGACAGAGAGAGACAGAGAGACAGAGAGGCAGACAGCCAGAGAGACAGAGAGAGAGACAGAGACCCAAACCCAAACCAAACCCAAACCCAAACCAAACCCAAACCGAACCCAAACCCAAACCAAACCAAACCCAAACCAAACCGAAACCAAGCCCAGAGGCAGAGAGAATCCAGAGAGATAGAGAGAACCCAGAGAGACAGAGATAACCCAGAGAGACAGAGAGAGACAGAGAGACAGAGAGGCAGACAGCCAGAGAGACAGAGAGAGAGACAGAGACCCAAACCCAAACCAAACCCAAACCCAAACCAAACCCAAACCGAACCCAAACCCAAACCAAACCAAACCCAAACCAAACCGAAACCAAACCCAAACCAAGCCCAGAGGCAGAGAGAACCCAGAGAGACAGAGAGAACCCAGAGAGACAGAGACAGCCCACAGAGACAGAGAGAGAGACAGAGACCCAAACCAAACCCAAACCAAGCCCAGAGGCAGAGAGAACCTAGAGAGACAGAGATAACCCAGAGAGACAGAGAGAGACAGAGAGACAGAGAGGCAGACAGCCAGAGAGACAGAGAGAGAGAGAGAGACAGAGACCCAAACCCAAACCCAAACCCAAACCAAACCCAAACCAAACCCAGAGAGACAGAGAGAGACAGAGAGAGAGATAAAGAGAGAGACAAAGACCCAAACCAAACCCAAACCAAACCCAAACCCAAACCAAGCCCAGAGGCAAAGAGAACCCAGAGAGACAGAGAGAACCCAAAGAGACAGAGAGAGAGAGACAGAGGCCCAAACCAAACCCAAACCAAGCCCAGAGGCAGAGAGAACCCAGAGAGACAGAGATAACCCAGAGAGACAGAGAGAGACAGAGAGACAGAGAGGCAGACAGCCAGAGAGACAGAGAGAGAGACAGAGACCCAAACCCAAACCCAAACCAAACCCAAACCAAGCCCAGAGGCAGAGAGAACCCGGAGAGACAGAGAGAACCCAGAGAGGCAGAGAGAACCGAGAGAGACAGAGAGAGAGAGACAGAGGCCCAAACCCAAACCCAAACCAAACCCAAACCAAGCCCAGAGGCAGAGAGAACCCAGAGAGACAGAGAGAACCCAGAGAGACAGAGAGAGAGACAGAGACCCAAACCAAACCCAAACCAAGCCCAGAGGCAGATAGAATCCAGAGAGGCAGAGATAACCCAGAGAGACAGAGAGAGACAGAGAGACAGAGAGGCAGACAGCCAGAGAGACAGAGAGAGAGAGACACAGAGACCCAAACCCAAACCCAAACCAAACCCAAACCAAACCCAGAGAGACAGAGAGAGACAGAGAGGGAGATAGAGAGAGAGACAAAGACCCAAACCAAACCCAAACCAAGCCCAGAGGCAGAGAGAACCCAGAGAGACAGAGATAACCCAGAGATAACCCAGAGAGACAGAGAGACAGAAAGGCAGACAGCCAGAGAGACAGCGAGAGAGAGAGACAGAGACCCAAACCCAAACCCAAACCAAACCCAAACCTAACCAAACCTAAACCAAACCAAACCCAAACCAAACCCAAACCAAACCCAAACCCAAACCCAGAGAGACAGAGAGAGACAGAGAGTGAGAGACAGAGACCCAAACCAAACCCAAACCAAACCAAACCCAAACCAAAACCAAACCCAAACCAAACCAAACCCAAACCCAAACCAAACCCAAACCCAAAGCAAACCAAACCAATCCCAAACCAAGCCCAGAGGCAGAGAAAACCCACAGAGACAGAGAGAGAGAGAGAGACAGAGACCCAAACCCAAACCCAAACCAAACCCAAACCAAGCCCAGAGGCAGAGAGAATCCAGAGAGATAGAGAGAACCCAGAGAGACAGAGATAACCCAGAGAGACAGAGAGAGACAGAGAGACAGAGAGGCAGACAGCCAGAGAGACAGAGAGAGAGACAGAGACCCAAACCCAAACCAAACCCAAACCCAAACCAAACCCAAACCGAACCCAAACCCAAACCAAACCAAACCCAAACCAAACCGAAACCAAGCCCAGAGGCAGAGAGAATCCAGAGAGATAGAGAGAACCCAGAGAGACAGAGATAACCCAGAGAGACAGAGAGAGACAGAGAGACAGAGAGGCAGACAGCCAGAGAGACAGAGAGAGAGACAGAGACCCAAACCCAAACCAAACCCAAACCCAAACCAAACCCAAACCGAACCCAAACCCAAACCAAACCAAACCCAAACCAAACCGAAACCAAACCCAAACCAAGCCCAGAGGCAGAGAGAACCCAGAGAGACAGAGAGAACCCAGAGAGACAGAGACAGCCCACAGAGACAGAGAGAGAGACAGAGACCCAAACCAAACCCAAACCAAGCCCAGAGGCAGAGAGAACCTAGAGAGACAGAGATAACCCAGAGAGACAGAGAGAGACAGAGAGACAGAGAGGCAGACAGCCAGAGAGACAGAGAGAGAGAGAGAGACAGAGACCCAAACCCAAACCCAAACCCAAACCAAACCCAAACCAAACCCAGAGAGACAGAGAGAGACAGAGAGAGAGATAGAGAGAGAGACAAAGACCCAAACCAAACCCAAACCAAACCCAAACCCAAACCAAGCCCAGAGGCAAAGAGAACCCAGAGAGACAGAGAGAACCCAAAGAGACAGAGAGAGAGAGACAGAGGCCCAAACCAAACCCAAACCAAGCCCAGAGGCAGAGAGAACCCAGAGAGACAGAGATAACCCAGAGAGACAGAGAGAGACAGAGAGACAGAGAGGCAGACAGCCAGAGAGACAGAGAGAGAGACAGAGACCCAAACCCAAACCCAAACCAAACCCAAACCAAGCCCAGAGGCAGAGAGAACCCGGAGAGACAGAGAGAACCCAGAGAGGCAGAGAGAACCGAGAGAGACAGAGAGAGAGAGACAGAGGCCCAAACCCAAAACCAAACCAAACCCAAACCAAGCCCAGAGGCAGAGAGAACCCAGAGAGACAGAGAGAACCCAGAGAGACAGAGAGAGAGACAGAGACCCAAACCAAACCCAAACCAAGCCCAGAGGCAGATAGAATCCAGAGAGACAGAGATAACCCAGAGAGACAGAGAGAGACAGAGAGACAGAGAGGCAGACAGCCAGAGAGACAGAGAGAGAGAGACACAGAGACCCAAACCCAAACCCAAACCAAACCCAAACCAAACCCAGAGAGACAGAGAGAGACAGAGAGAGAGATAGAGAGAGAGACAAAGACCCAAACCAAACCCAAACCAAGCCCAGAGGCAGAGAGAACCCAGAGAGACAGAGATAACCCAGAGAGACAGAGAGACAGAAAGGCAGACAGCCAGAGAGACAGCGAGAGAGAGAGACAGAGACCCAAACCCAAACCCAAACCAAACCCAAACCTAACCAAACCTAAACCAAACCAAACCCAAACCAAACCCAAACCAAACCACACCAAACCCAAACCAAACCCAAACCAAACCAAACCCAGAGAGACAGAGAGACAGACATCCAGAGAGAGAGAGAGAGAGAGAGAGAGACAGAGAGACAGAAAGAGACCCATACCAAACCAAACCCAAACCCAAACCGAACCCAAACCAAACCCAAACCCAAACCAAACCAAACCCAAACCAAACCCAGAGGCAGAGAGAACCCAGAGAGACAGAGAGAGACAGAGAGTGAGAGACAGAGACCCAAACCAAACCCAAACCAAACCAAACCCAAACCCAAACCAAACCCAAACCCAAACCAAACCAAACCAAACCCAAACCCAAACCAAACCAATCCCAAACCAAGCCCAGAGGCAGAGAGAACCCAGAGAGACAGAGAGAGAGAGAGAGACAGAGACGCAAACCAAACCCAAACCAAAACCAAACCCAAACCAAACCAAACCCAAACCCAAACCAAACCCAAACCCAAAGCAAACCAAACCAATCCCAAACCAAGCCCAGAGGCAGAGAGAACCCAGAGAGACAGAGAGAGAGAGAGAGACAGAGACCCAAACCCAAACCCAAACTAAACCCAAACCAAGCCCAGAGGCAGAGAGAACCCAGAGAGACAGAGATAACCCAGAGATAACCCAGAGAGACAGAGAGACAGAAAGGCAGACAGCCAGAGAGACAGAGACCCAAACCCAAACCCAAACCAAACCCAAACCTAACCAAACCTAAACCAAACCAAACCCAAACCAAACCAAACCAAACCCAAACCAAACCCAAACCAAACCAAACCCAGAGAGACAGAGAGACAGACATCCAGAGAGAGAGAGAGAGAGAGAGAGAGACAGAGAGACAGAAAGAGACCCATACCAAACGAAACCCAAACCCAAACCGAACCCAAACCAAACCCAAACCCAAACCAAACCAAACCCAAACCAAACCCAGAGGCAGAGAGAACCCAGAGAGACAGAGAGAGACAGAGAGTGAGAGACAGAGACCCAAACCAAACCCAAACCAAACCAAACCCAAACCCAAACCAAACCCAAACCCAAACCAAACCAAACCAAACCCAAACCCAAACCAAACCAATCCCAAACCAAGCCCAGAGGCAGAGAGAACCCAGAGAGACAGAGAGAGAGAGAGAGACAGAGACGCAAACCAAACCCAAACCAAACCAAACCCAAACCAAACCCAAACCAAACAAAACCCAAACCAAACAAAACCCAAACCAAACCCAAACCAAACCCAAACCAAACCCAAACCAAACCCAAACCCAAACCCAGAGAGACAGAGAGAGACAGAGAGTGAGAGACAGAGACCCAAACCAAACCCAAACCAAACCCAAACCAAAACCCAAACCAAACCCAAACCAAACCAAACCCAAACCCAAACCAAACCCAAACCCAAAGCAAACCAAACCAATCCCAAACCAAGCACAGAGGCAGAGAGAACCCAGAGAGACAGAGAGAGAGAGAGAGACAGAGAGAGAGAGACAGAGACCCAAACCCAAACCCAAACCAAACCCAAACCAAGCCCAGAGGCAGAGAGAACCCAGAGAGACAGAGAGAACCCAGAGAGACAGAGAGAGAGACAGAGACCCAAACCAAACCCAAACCAAGCCCAGAGGCAGATAGAATCCACAGAGCCAGAGATAACCCAGAGAGACAGAGAGAGACAGAGAGACAGAGAGGCAGACAGCCAGAGAGACAGAGAGAGAGAGAGACAGAGACCCAAACCCAAACCAAACCCAAACCCAAACCAAACCTAAACCGAACCCAAACCCAAACCAAACCAAACCCAAACCAAACCGAAACCAAACCCAAACCAAGCCCAGAGGCAGAGAGAACCCAGATAGACAGAGAGAACCCAGAGAGACAGAGACAGCCCAGAGAGACAGAGAGAGAGACAGAGACCCAAACCAAACCCAAACCAAGCCCAGAGGCAGAGAGAACCCAGAGAGACAGAGATAACCCAGAGAGACAGAGAGAGACAGAGAGACAGAGAGGCAGACAGCCAGAGAGACAGAGAGAGAGAGAGAGACAGAGACCCAAACCCAAACCCAAACCCAAACCAAACCCAAACCAAACCCAGAGAGACAGAGAGAGACAGAGAGAGAGATAGAGAGAGAGACAAAGACCCAAACCAAACCCAAACCAAACCCAAACCCAAACCAAGCCCAGAGGCAGAGAGAACCCAGAGAGACAGAGAGAACCCAGAGAGACAGAGAGAGAGAGACAGAGGCCCAAACCAAACCCAAACCAAGCCCAGAGACAGAGAGAACCCAGAGAGACAGAGAGAGACAGAGAGACAGAGAGGCAGACAGCCAGAGAGACAGAGAGAGAGACAGAGACCCAAACCCAAACCCAAACCAAACCCAAACCAAGCCCAGAGGCAGAGAGAACCCGGAGAGACAGAGAGAACCCAGAGAGGCAGAGAGAACCGAGAGAGACAGAGAGAGAGAGACAGAGACCCAAACCCAAACCCAAACCAAACCCAAACCAAGCCCAGAGGCAGAGAGAACCCAGAGAGACAGAGAGAACCCAGAGAGACAGAGCGAGAGACAGAGACCCAAACCAAACCCAAACCAAGCCCAGAGGCAGATAGAATCCAGAGAGACAGAGATAACCCAGAGAGACAGAGAGAGACAGAGAGACAGAGAGGCAGACAGCCAGAGAGACAGAGAGAGAGAGACACAGAGACCCAAACCCAAACCCAAACCAAACCCAAACCAAACCCAGAGAGACAGAGAGAGACAGAGAGACAGAGAGAGAGAGACAGAGACCCAAACCAAACCCAAACCAAGCCCAGAGGCAGAGAGAACCCAGAGAGACAGAGATAACCCAGAGATAACCCAGAGAGACAGAGAGACAGAAAGGCAGACAGCCAGAGAGACAGAGAGAGAGAGAGACAGAGACCCAAACCCAAACCCAAACCAAACCCAAACCTAACCAAACCTAAACCAAACCAAACCCAAACCAAACCCAAACCAAACCAAACCAAACCCAAACCAAACCCAAACCAAACCAAACCCAGAGAGACAGAGAGACAGACATCCAGAGAGAGAGAGAGAGAGAGAGAGACAGAGAGACAGAAAGAGACCCATACCAAACCAAACCCAAACCCAAACCGAACCCAAACCAAACCCAAACCCAAACCAAACCAAACCCAAACCAAACCCAGAGGCAGAGAGAACCCAGAGAGACAGAGAGAGACAGAGAGTGAGAGACAGAGACCCAAACCAATCCCAAACCAAGCCCAGAGGCAGAGAGAACCCAGAGAGACAGAGAGAGAGAGAGAGACAGAGACGCAAACCAAACCCAAACCAAACCAAACCCAAACCAAACCCAAACCAAACAAAACCCAAACCAAACAAAACCCAAACCAAACCCAAACCAAACCCAGAGGCAGAGAGAACCCAGAGAGACAGAGATAACCCAGAGATAACCCAGAGAGACAGAGAGACAGAAAGGCAGACAGCCAGAGAGACAGAGAGAGAGAGAGACAGAGACCCAAACCCAAACCCAAACCAAACCCAAACCTAACCAAACCTAAACCAAACCAAACCCAAACCAAACCCAAACCAAACCAAACCAAACCCAAACCAAACCCAAACCAAACCAAACCCAGAGAGACAGAGAGACAGACATCCAGAGAGAGAGAGAGAGAGAGAGAGAGAGAGAGAGAGACAGAGAGACAGAAAGAGACCCATACCAAACCAAACCCAAACCCAAACCGAACCCAAACCAAACCCAAACCCAAACCAAACCAAACCCAAACCAAACCCAGAGGCAGAGAGAACCCAGAGAGACAGAGAGAGACAGAGAGTGAGAGACAGAGACCCAAACCAAACCCAAACCAAACCAAACCCAAACCCAAACCAAACCCAAACCCCAACCAAACCAAACCAAACCCAAACCCAAACCAAACCAATCCCAAACCAAGCCCAGAGGCAGAGAGAACCCAGAGAGACAGAGAGAGAGAGAGAGACAGAGACGCAAACCAAACCCAAACCAAACCAAACCCAAACCAAACAAAACCCAAAACAAAACCCAAACCAAGCCCAAACCAAACCCAAACCCAAACCCAGAGAGACAGAGAGAGACAGAGAGTGAGAGACAGAGACCCAAACCAAACCCAAACCAAACCAAACCCAAACCAAAACCAAACCCAAACCAAACCAAACCCAAACCCAAACCAAACCCAAACCCAAAGCAAACCAAACCAATCCCAAACCAAGCCCAGAGGCAGAGAAAACCCAGAGAGACAGAGAGAGAGAGAGAGACAGAGACCCAAACCCAAACCCAAACCAAACCCAAACCAAGCCCAGAGGCAGAGAGAATCCAGAGAGATAGAGAGAACCCAGAGAGACAGAGATAACCCAGAGAGACAGAGAGAGACAGAGAGACAGAGAGGCAGACAGCCAGAGAGACAAAGAGAGAGACAGAGACCCAAACCCAAACCAAACCCAAACCCAAACCAAACCCAAACCGAACCCAAACCCAAACCAAACCAAACCCAAACCAAACCGAAACCAAACCCAAACCAAGCCCAGAGGCAGAGAGAACCCAGAGAGACAGAGAGAACCCAGAGAGACGGAGACAGCCCACAGAGACAGAGAGAGAGACAGAGACCCAAACCAAACCCAAACCAAGCCCAGAGGCAGAGAGAACCTAGAGAGACAGAGATAACCCAGAGAGACAGAGAGAGACAGAGAGACAGAGAGGCAGACAGCCAGAGAGACAGAGAGAGAGAGAGAGAGACAGAGACCCAAACCCAAACCCAAACCCAAACCAAACCCAAACCAAACCCAAACCAAACAAAACCCAAACCAAACAAAACCCAAACCAAACCCAAACCAAACCCAGAGGCAGAGAGAACCCAGAGAGACAGAGATAACCCAGAGATAACCCAGAGAGACAGAGAGACAGAAAGGCAGACAGCCAGAGAGACAGAGAGAGAGAGAGACAGAGACCCAAACCCAAACCCAAACCAAACCCAAACCTAACCAAACCTAAACCAAACCAAACCCAAACCAAACCCAAACCAAACCAAACCAAACCCAAACCAAACCCAAACCAAACCAAACCCAGAGAGACATAGAGACAGACATCCAGAGAGAGAGAGAGAGAGAGAGAGAGAGAGACAGAGAGACAGAAAGAGACCCATACCAAACCAAACCCAAACCCAAACCGAACCCAAACCAAACCCAAACCCAAACCAAACCAAACCCAAACCAAACCCAGAGGCAGAGAGAACCCAGAGAGACAGAGAGAGACAGAGAGTGAGAGACAGAGACCCAAACCAAACCCAAACCAAACCAAACCCAAACCCAAACCAAACCCAAACCCCAACCAAACCAAACCAAACCCAAACCCAAACCAAACCAATCCCAAACCAAGCCCAGAGGCAGAGAGAACCCAGAGAGACAGAGAGAGAGAGAGAGACAGAGACGCAAACCAAACCCAAACCAAACCAAACCCAAACCAAACAAAACCCAAAACAAAACCCAAACCAAACCCAAACCAAACCCAAACCCAAACCCAGAGAGACAGAGAGAGACAGAGAGTGAGAGACAGAGACCCAAACCAAACCCAAACCAAACCAAACCCAAACCAAAACCAAACCCAAACCAAACCAAACCCAAACCCAAACCAAGCCCAAACCCAAAGCAAACCAAACCAATCCCAAACCAAGCCCAGAGGCAGAGAAAACCCAGAGAGACAGAGAGAGAGAGAGAGACAGAGACCCAAACCCAAACCCAAACCAAACCCAAACCAAGCCCAGAGGCAGAGAGAATCCAGAGAGATAGAGAGAACCCAGAGAGACAGAGATAACCCAGAGAGACAGAGAGAGACAGAGAGACAGAGAGGCAGACAGCCAGAGAGACAGAGAGAGAGACAGAGACCCAAACCCAAACCAAACCCAAACCCAAACCAAACCCAAACCGAACCCAAACCCAAACCAAACCAAACCCAAACCAAACCGAAACCAAACCCAAACCAAGCCCAGAGGCAGAGAGAACCCAGAGAGACAGAGAGAACCCAGAGAGACAGAGACAGCCCACAGAGACAGAGAGAGAGACAGAGACCCAAACCAAACCCAAACCAAGCCCAGAGGCAGAGAGAACCTAGAGAGACAGAGATAACCCAGAGAGACAGAGAGAGACAGAGAGACAGAGAGGCAGACAGCCAGAGAGACAGAGAGAGAGAGAGAGACAGAGACCCAAACCCAAACCCAAACCCAAACCAAACCCAAACCAAACCCAGAGAGACAGAGAGAGACAGAGAGAGAGATAGAGAGAGAGACAAAGACCCAAACCAAACCCAAACCAAACCCAAACCCAAACCAAGCCCAGAGGCAAAGAGAACCCAGAGAGACAGAGAGAACCCAAAGAGACAGAGAGAGAGAGACAGAGGCCCAAACCAAACCCAAACCAAGCCCAGAGGCAGAGAGAACCCAGAGAGACAGAGATAACCCAGAGAGACAGAGAGAGACAGAGAGACAGAGAGGCAGACAGCCAGAGAGACAGAGAGAGAGACAGAGACCCAAACCCAAACCCAAACCAAACCCAAACCAAGCCCAGAGGCAGAGAGAACCCGGAGAGACAGAGAGAACCCAGAGAGGCAGAGAGAACCGAGAGAGACAGAGAGAGAGAGACAGAGGCCCAAACCCAAACCCAAACCAAACCCAAACGAAGCCCAGAGGCAGAGAGAACCCAGAGAGACAGAGAGAACCCAGAGAGACAGAGAGAGAGACAGAGACCCAAACCACACCCAAACCAAGCCCAGAGGCAGATAGAATCCAGAGAGACAGAGATAACCCAGAGAGACAGAGAGAGACAGAGAGACAGAGAGGCAGACAGCCAGAGAGACAGAGAGAGAGAGAGACAGAGACCCAAACCGAAACCCAAACCAAACCCAAACCAAACCTAAACCGAACCCAAACCCAAACCAAACCAAACCCAAACCAAACCGAAACCAAACCCAAACCAAGCCCAGAGGCAGAGAGAACCCAGAGAGACAGAGAGAACCCAGAGAGACAGAGACAGCCCAGAGAGACAGAGAGAGAGACAGAGACCCAAACCAAACCCAAACCAAGCCCAGAGGCAGAGAGAACCCAGAGAGACAGAGATAACCCAGAGAGACAGAGAGAGACAGAGAGACAGAGAGGCAGACAGCCAGAGAGACAGAGAGAGAGAGAGAGACAGAGACCCAAACCCAAACCCAAACGCAAACCAAACCCAAACCAAACCCAGAGAGACAGAGAGAGACAGAGAGAGAGAGATAGAGAGAGAGACAAAGACCCAAACCAAACCCAAACCAAACCCAAACCCAAACCAAGCCCAGAGGCAGAGAGAACCCAGAGAGACAGAGAGAGAGAGACAGAGGCCCAAACCAAACCCAAACCAAGCCCAGAGGCAGAGAGAACCCAGAGAGACAGAGATAACCCAGAGAGACAGAGAGAGACAGAGAGACAGAGAGGCAGACAGCCAGAGAGACAGAGAGAGAGACAGAGACCCAAACCCAAACCCAAACCAAACCCAAACCAAGCCCAGAGGCAGAGAGAACCCGGAGAGACAGAGAGAACCCAGAGAGGCAGAGAGAACCGAGAGAGACAGAGAGAGAGAGACAGAGACCCAAACCCAAACCCAAACCAAACCCAAACCAAACCCAAACCAAACCCAAACCCAAACCAAGCCCAGAGGCAGAGAGAACCCAGAGAGACAGAGAGAGAGAGACAGAGACCCAAACCAAACCCAAACCAAGCCCAGAGGCAGAGAGAACCCAGAGAGACAGAGATAACCCAGAGATAACCCAGAGAGACAGAGAGACAGAAAGGCAGACAGCCAGAGAGACAGAGAGAGAGAGAGAGACAGAGACCCAAACCCAAACCCAAACCAAACCCAAACCTAACCAAACCTAAACCAAACCAAACCCAAACCAAACCCAAACCAAACCAAACCAAACCCAAACCAAACCCAAACCAAACCAAACCCAGAGAGACAGAGAGACAGACATCCAGAGAGAGAGAGAGAGAGAGAGAGAGAGAGAGACAGAGAGACAGAAAGAGACCCATACCAAACCAAACCCAAACCCAAACCGAACCCAAACCAAACCCAAACCCAAACCAAACCAAACCCAAACCAAACCCAGAGGCAGAGAGAACCCAGAGAGACAGAGAGAGACAGAGAGTGAGAGACAGAGACCCAAACCAAACCCAAACCAAACCAAACCCAAACCCAAACCAAACCCAAACCCAAACCAAACCAAACCAAACCCAAACCCAAACCAAACCAATCCCAAACCAAGCCCAGAGGCAGAGAGAACCCAGAGAGACAGAGAGAGAGAGAGAGACAGAGACGCAAACCAAGCCCAAACCAAACCAAACCCAAACCAAACCAAACCCAAACCAAACAAAACCCAAAACAAAACCCAAACCAAACCCAAACCAAACCCAAACCCAAACCCAGAGAGACAGAGAGAGACAGAGAGTGAGAGAAAGAGACCCAAACCAAACCCAAACCAAACCAAACCCAAACCAAAACCAAACCCAAACCAAACCAAACCCAAACCCAAACCAAACCCAAACCCAAAGCAAACCAAACCAATCCCAAACCAAGCCCAGAGGCAGAGAGAACCCAGAGAGACAGAGAGAGAGAGAGAGACAGAGACCCAAACCCAAACCCAAACCAAACCCAAACCAAGCCCAGAGGCAGAGAGAATCCAGAGAGATAGAGAGAACCCAGAGAGACAGAGATAACCGAGAGAGACAGAGAGAGACAGAGACACAGAGAGGCAGACAGCCAGAGAGACAGAGAGAGAGACAGAGACCCAAACCCAAACCCAAACCAAACCCAAACCAAGCCCAGAGGCAGAGAGAACCCGGAGAGACAGAGAGAACCCAGAGAGGCAGAGAGAACCGAGAGAGACAGAGAGAGAGAGACAGAGACCCAAACCCAAACCCAAACCAAACCCAAACCAAGCCCAGAGGCAGAGAGAACCCAGAGAGACAGAGAGAGAGACAGAGACCCAAACCAAACCCAAACCAAGCCCAGAGGCAGAGAGAACCCAGAGAGACAGAGATAACCCAGAGAGACAGAGAGAGACAGAGAGACAGAGAGGCAGACAGCCAGAGAGACAGAGAGAGAGAGAGAGACAGAGACCCAAACCCAAACCCAAACCAAACCCAAACCAAACCCAGAGAGACAGAGAGAGACAGAGAGAGAGATAGAGAGAGAGACAAAGACCCAAACCAAACCCAAACCAAACCCAAACCCAAACCAAGCCCAGAGGCAGAGAGAACCCAGAGAGACAGAGAGAACCCAGAGAGACAGAGAGAGAGAGACAGAGGCCCAAACCAAACCCAAACCAAGCCCAGAGGCAGAGAGAACCCAGAGAGACAGAGATAACCCAGAGGGACAGAGAGAGACAGAGAGACAGAGAGGCAGACAGCCAGAGAGACAGAGAGAGAGACAGAGACCCAAACCCAAACCCAAACCAAACCCAAACCAAGCCCAGAGGCAGAGAGAACCCGGAGAGACAGAGAGAACCCAGAGAGGCAGAGAGAACCGAGAGAGACAGAGAGAGAGAGACAGAGACCCAAACCCAAACCCAAACCAAACCCAAACCAAGCCCAGAGGCAGAGAGAACCCAGAGAGACAGAGAGAACCCAGAGAGACAGAGCGAGAGACAGAGACCCAAACCAAACCCAAACCAAGCCCAGAGGCAGATAGAATCCAGAGAGACAGAGATAACCCAGAGAGACAGAGAGAGACAGAGAGACAGAGAGGCAGACAGCCAGAGAGACAGAGAGAGAGAGACACAGAGACCCAAACCCAAACCCAAACCAAACCCAAACCAAACCCAGAGAGACAGAGAGAGACAGAGAGAGAGATAGAGAGAGAGACAAAGACCCAAACCAAACCCAAACCAAACCCAAACCCAAACCAAGCCCAGAGGCAGAGAGAACCCAGAGAGACAGAGAGAGAGAGACAGAGACCCAAACCAAACCCAAACCAAGCCCAGAGGCAGAGAGAACCCAGAGAGACAGAGATAACCCAGAGATAACCCAGAGAGACAGAGAGACAGAAAGGCAGACAGCCAGAGAGACAGAGAGAGAGAGAGACAGAGACCCAAACCCAAACCCAAACCAAACCCAAACCTAACCAAACCTAAACCAAACCAAACCCAAACCAAACCCAAACCAAACCAAACCAAACCCAAACCAAACCCAAACCAAACCAAACCCAGAGAGACAGAGAGACAGACATCCAGAGAGAGAGAGAGACAGAGAGAGAGACAGAGAGACAGAAAGAGACCCATACCAAACCAAACCCAAACCCAAACCGAACCCAAACCAAACCCAAACCCAAACCAAACCAAACCCAAACCAAACCCAGAGGCAGAGAGAACCCAGAGAGACAGAGAGAGACAGAGAGTGAGAGACAGAGACCCAAACCAAACCCAAACCAAACCAAACCCAAACCCAAACCAAACCCAAACCCAAACCAAACCAAACCAAACCCAAACCCAAACCAAACCAATCCCAAACCAAGCCCAGAGGCAGAGAGAACCCAGAGAGACAGAGACAGCCCAGAGAGACAGAGAGAGAGACAGAGATCCAAACCAAACCCAAACCAAGCCCAGAGGCAGAGAGAACCCAGAGAGACAGAGATAACCCAGAGAGACAGAGAGAGACAGAGAGACAGAGAGGCAGACAGCCAGAGAGACAGAGAGAGAGAGAGAGACCCAAACCCAAACCCAAACCAAACCCAAACCAAGCCCAGAGGCAGAGAGAACCCGGAGAGACAGAGAGAACCCAGAGAGGCAGAGAGAACCGAGAGAGACAGAGAGAGAGAGACAGAGACCCAAACCCAAACCCAAACCAAACCCAAACCAAGCCCAGAGGCAGAGAGAACCCAGAGAGACAGAGAGAGAGACAGAGACCCAAACCAAACCCAAACCAAGCCCAGAGGCAGAGAGAACCCAGAGAGACAGAGATAACCCAGAGAGACAGAGAGAGACAGAGAGACAGAGAGGCAGACAGCCAGAGAGACAGAGAGAGAGAGAGAGACAGAGACCCAAACCCAAACCCAAACCAAACCCAAACCAAACCCAGAGAGACAGAGAGAGACAGAGAGAGAGATAGAGAGAGAGACAAAGACCCAAACCAAACCCAAACCAAACCCAAACCCAAACCAAGCCCAGAGGCAGAGAGAACCCAGAGAGACAGAGAGAACCCAGAGAGACAGAGAGAGAGAGACAGAGGCCCAAACCAAACCCAAACCAAGCCCAGAGGCAGAGAGAACCCAGAGAGACAGAGATAACCCAGAGGGACAGAGAGAGACAGAGAGACAGAGAGGCAGACAGCCAGAGAGACAGAGAGAGAGACAGAGACCCAAACCCAAACCCAAACCAAACCCAAACCAAGCCCAGAGGCAGAGAGAACCCGGAGAGACAGAGAGAACCCAGAGAGGCAGAGAGAACCGAGAGAGACAGAGAGAGAGAGACAGAGACCCAAACCCAAACCCAAACCAAACCCAAACCAAGCCCAGAGGCAGAGAGAACCCAGAGAGACAGAGAGAACCCAGAGAGACAGAGCGAGAGACAGAGACCCAAACCAAACCCAAACCAAGCCCAGAGGCAGATAGAATCCAGAGAGACAGAGATAACCCAGAGAGACAGAGAGAGACAGAGAGACAGAGAGGCAGACAGCCAGAGAGACAGAGAGAGAGAGACACAGAGACCCAAACCCAAACCCAAACCAAACCCAAACCAAACCCAGAGAGACAGAGAGAGACAGAGAGAGAGATAGAGAGAGAGACAAAGACCCAAACCAAACCCAAACCAAACCCAAACCCAAACCAAGCCCAGAGGCAGAGAGAACCCAGAGAGACAGAGAGAGAGAGACAGAGACCCAAACCAAACCCAAACCAAGCCCAGAGGCAGAGAGAACCCAGAGAGACAGAGATAACCCAGAGATAACCCAGAGAGACAGAGAGACAGAAAGGCAGACAGCCAGAGAGACAGAGAGAGAGAGAGACAGAGACCCAAACCCAAACCCAAACCAAACCCAAACCTAACCAAACCTAAACCAAACCAAACCCAAACCAAACCCAAACCAAACCAAACCAAACCCAAACCAAACCCAAACCAAACCAAACCCAGAGACACAGAGAGACAGACATCCAGAGAGAGAGAGAGACAGAGAGAGAGACAGAGAGACAGAAAGAGACCCATACCAAACCAAACCCAAACCCAAACCGAACCCAAACCAAACCCAAACCCAAACCAAACCAAACCCAAACCAAACCCAGAGGCAGAGAGAACCCAGAGAGACAGAGAGAGACAGAGAGTGAGAGACAGAGACCCAAACCAAACCCAAACCAAACCAAACCCAAACCCAAACCAAACCCAAACCCAAACCAAACCAAACCAAACCCAAACCCAAACCAAACCAATCCCAAACCAAGCCCAGAGGCAGAGAGAACCCAGAGAGACAGAGACAGCCCAGAGAGACAGAGAGAGAGACAGAGATCCAAACCAAACCCAAACCAAGCCCAGAGGCAGAGAGAACCCAGAGAGACAGAGATAACCCAGAGAGACAGAGAGAGACAGAGAGACAGAGAGGCAGACAGCCAGAGAGACAGAGAGAGAGAGAGAGACAGAGACCCAAACCCAAACCCAAACCAAACCCAAACCAAACCCAGAGAGACAGAGAGAGACAGAGAGAGAGATAGAGAGAGAGACAAAGACCCAAACCAAACCCAAACCAAACCCAAACCCAAACCAAGCCCAGAGGCAGAGAGAACCCAGAGAGACAGAGAGAACCCAGAGAGACAGAGAGAGAGAGACAGAGGCCCAAACCAAACCCAAACCAAGCCCAGAGGCAGAGAGAACCCAGAGAGACAGAGATAACCCAGAGGGACAGAGAGAGACAGAGAGACAGAGAGGCAGACAGCCAGAGAGACAGAGAGAGAGACAGAGACCCAAACCCAAACCCAAACCAAACCCAAACCAAGCCCAGAGGCAGAGAGAACCCGGAGAGACAGAGAGAACCCAGAGAGGCAGAGAGAACCGAGAGAGACAGAGAGAGAGAGACAGAGACCCAAACCCAAACCCAAACCAAACCCAAACCAAGCCCAGAGGCAGAGAGAACCCAGAGAGACAGAGAGAACCCAGAGAGACAGAGCGAGAGACAGAGACCCAAACCAAACCCAAACCAAGCCCAGAGGCAGATAGAATCCAGAGAGACAGAGATAACCCAGAGAGACAGAGAGAGACAGAGAGACAGAGAGGCAGACAGCCAGAGAGACAGAGAGAGAGAGACACAGAGACCCAAACCCAAACCCAAACCAAACCCAAACCAAACCCAGAGAGACAGAGAGAGACAGAGAGAGAGATAGAGAGAGAGACAAAGACCCAAACCAAACCCAAACCAAACCCAAACCCAAACCAAGCCCAGAGGCAGAGAGAACCCAGAGAGACAGAGAGAGAGAGACAGAGACCCAAACCAAACCCAAACCAAGCCCAGAGGCAGAGAGAACCCAGAGAGACAGAGATAACCCAGAGATAACCCAGAGAGACAGAGAGACAGAAAGGCAGACAGCCAGAGAGACAGAGAGAGAGAGAGACAGAGACCCAAACCCAAACCCAAACCAAACCCAAACCTAACCAAACCTAAACCAAACCAAACCCAAACCAAACCCAAACCAAACCAAACCAAACCCAAACCAAACCCAAACCAAACCAAACCCAGAGAGACAGAGAGACAGACATCCAGAGAGAGAGAGAGACAGAGAGAGAGACAGAGAGACAGAAAGAGACCCATACCAAACCAAACCCAAACCCAAACCGAACCCAAACCAAACCCAAACCCAAACCAAACCAAACCCAAACCAAACCCAGAGGCAGAGAGAACCCAGAGAGACAGAGAGAGACAGAGAGTGAGAGACAGAGACCCAAACCAAACCCAAACCAAACCAAACCCAAACCCAAACCAAACCCAAACCCAAACCAAACCAAACCAAACCCAAACCCAAACCAAACCAATCCCAAACCAAGCCCAGAGGCAGAGAGAACCCAGAGAGACAGAGACAGCCCAGAGAGACAGAGAGAGAGACAGAGATCCAAACCAAACCCAAACCAAGCCCAGAGGCAGAGAGAACCCAGAGAGACAGAGATAACCCAGAGAGACAGAGAGAGACAGAGAGACAGAGAGGCAGACAGCCAGAGAGACAGAGAGAGAGAGAGAGACCCAAACCCAAACCCAAACCAAACCCAAACCAAGCCCAGAGGCAGAGAGAACCCGGAGAGACAGAGAGAACCCAGAGAGGCAGAGAGAACCGAGAGAGACAGAGAGAGAGAGACAGAGACCCAAACCCAAACCCAAACCAAACCCAAACCAAGCCCAGAGGCAGAGAGAACCCAGAGAGACAGAGAGAGAGACAGAGACCCAAACCAAACCCAAACCAAGCCCAGAGGCAGAGAGAACCCAGAGAGACAGAGATAACCCAGAGAGACAGAGAGAGACAGAGAGACAGAGAGGCAGACAGCCAGAGAGACAGAGAGAGAGAGAGAGACAGAGACCCAAACCCAAACCCAAACCAAACCCAAACCAAACCCAGAGAGACAGAGAGAGACAGAGAGAGAGATAGAGAGAGAGACAAAGACCCAAACCAAACCCAAACCAAACCCAAACCCAAACCAAGCCCAGAGGCAGAGAGAACCCAGAGAGACAGAGAGAACCCAGAGAGACAGAGAGAGAGAGACAGAGGCCCAAACCAAACCCAAACCAAGCCCAGAGGCAGAGAGAACCCAGAGAGACAGAGATAACCCAGAGGGACAGAGAGAGACAGAGAGACAGAGAGGCAGACAGCCAGAGAGACAGAGAGAGAGACAGAGACCCAAACCCAAACCCAAACCAAACCCAAACCAAGCCCAGAGGCAGAGAGAACCCGGAGAGACAGAGAGAACCCAGAGAGGCAGAGAGAACCGAGAGAGACAGAGAGAGAGAGACAGAGACCCAAACCCAAACCCAAACCAAACCCAAACCAAGCCCAGAGGCAGAGAGAACCCAGAGAGACAGAGAGAACCCAGAGAGACAGAGCGAGAGACAGAGACCCAAACCAAACCCAAACCAAGCCCAGAGGCAGATAGAATCCAGAGAGACAGAGATAACCCAGAGAGACAGAGAGAGACAGAGAGACAGAGAGGCAGACAGCCAGAGAGACAGAGAGAGAGAGACACAGAGACCCAAACCCAAACCCAAACCAAACCCAAACCAAACCCAGAGAGACAGAGAGAGACAGAGAGAGAGATAGAGAGAGAGACAAAGACCCAAACCAAACCCAAACCAAACCCAAACCCAAACCAAGCCCAGAGGCAGAGAGAACCCAGAGAGACAGAGAGAGAGAGACAGAGACCCAAACCAAACCCAAACCAAGCCCAGAGGCAGAGAGAACCCAGAGAGACAGAGATAACCCAGAGATAACCCAGAGAGACAGAGAGACAGAAAGGCAGACAGCCAGAGAGACAGAGAGAGAGAGAGACAGAGACCCAAACCCAAACCCAAACCAAACCCAAACCTAACCAAACCTAAACCAAACCAAACCCAAACCAAACCCAAACCAAACCAAACCAAACCCAAACCAAACCCAAACCAAACCAAACCCAGAGAGACAGAGAGACAGACATCCAGAGAGAGAGAGAGACAGAGAGAGAGACAGAGAGACAGAAAGAGACCCATACCAAACCAAACCCAAACCCAAACCGAACCCAAACCAAACCCAAACCCAAACCAAACCAAACCCAAACCAAACCCAGAGGCAGAGAGAACCCAGAGAGACAGAGAGAGACAGAGAGTGAGAGACAGAGACCCAAACCAAACCCAAACCAAACCAAACCCAAACCCAAACCAAACCCAAACCCAAACCAAACCAAACCAAACCCAAACCCAAACCAAACCAATCCCAAACCAAGCCCAGAGGCAGAGAGAACCCAGAGAGACAGAGACAGCCCAGAGAGACAGAGAGAGAGACAGAGATCCAAACCAAACCCAAACCAAGCCCAGAGGCAGAGAGAACCCAGAGAGACAGAGATAACCCAGAGAGACAGAGAGAGACAGAGAGACAGAGAGGCAGACAGCCAGAGAGACAGAGAGAGAGAGAGAGACAGAGACCCAAACCCAAACCCAAACCAAACCCAAACCAAACCCAGAGAGACAGAGAGAGACAGAGAGAGAGATAGAGAGAGAGACAAAGACCCAAACCAAACCCAAACCAAGCCCAGAGGCAGAGAGAACCCAGAGAGACAGAGAGAACCCAGAGAGACAGAGAGAGAGAGACAGAGGCCCAAACCAAACCCAAACCAAGCCCAGAGGCAGAGAGAACCCAGAGAGACAGAGATAACCCAGAGGGACAGAGAGAGACAGAGAGACAGAGAGGCAGACAGCCAGAGAGACAGAGAGAGAGACAGAGACCCAAACCCAAACCCAAACCAAACCCAAACCAAGCCCAGAGGCAGAGAGAACCCGGAGAGACAGAGAGAACCCAGAGAGGCAGAGAGAACCGAGAGAGACAGAGAGAGAGAGACAGAGACCCAAACCCAAACCCGAACCAAACCCAAACCAAGCCCAGAGGCAGAGAGAACCCAGAGAGACAGAGAGAACCCAGAGAGACAGAGCGAGAGACAGAGACCCAAACCAAACCCAAACCAAGCCCAGAGGCAGATAGAATCCAGAGAGACAGAGATAACCCAGAGAGACAGAGAGAGACAGAGAGACAGAGAGGCAGACAGCCAGAGAGACAGAGAGAGAGAGACACAGAGACCCAAACCCAAACCCAAACCAAACCCAAACCAAACCCAGAGAGACAGAGAGAGACAGAGAGAGAGATAGAGAGAGAGACAAAGACACAAACCAAACCCAAACCAAACCCAAACCCAAACCAAGCCCAGAGGCAGAGAGAACCCAGAGAGACAGAGAGAGAGAGACAGAGACCCAAACCAAACCCAAACCAAGCCCAGAGGCAGAGAGAACCCAGAGAGACAGAGATAACCCAGAGACAACCCAGAGAGACAGAGAGACAGAAAGGCAGACAGCCAGAGAGACAGAGAGAGAGAGAGAGACAGAGACCCAAACCCAAACCCAAACCAAACCCAAACCTAACCAAACCTAAACCAAACCAAACCCAAACCAAACCCAAACCAAACCAAACCAAACCCAAACCAAACCAAACCCAGAGAGACAGAGAGACAGACATCCAGAGAGAGAGAGAGAGAGAGAGAGAGACAGAGAGACAGAAAGAGACCCATACCAAACCAAACCCAAACTCAAACCGAACCCAAACCAAACCCAAACCCAAACCAAACTAAACCCAAACCAAACCCAGAGGCAGAGAGAACCCAGAGAGACAGAGAGAGACAGAGAGTGAGAGACAGAGACCCAAACTAAACCCAAACCAAACCAAACCCAAACCCAAACCAAACCCAAACCCAAACCAAACCAAACCAAACCCAAACCCAAACCAAACCAATCCCAAACCAAGCCCAGAGGCAGAGAGAACCCAGAGAGACAGAGAGAGAGAGAGAGACAGAGACGCAAACCAAACCCAAACCAAACCAAACCCAAACCAAACCAAACCCAAACCAAACAAAACCCAAAACAAAACCCAAACCAAACCCAAACCCAAACCAAAACCAAACCCAAACCAAACCAAACCCAAACCCAAACCAAACCCAAACCCAAAGCAAACCAAACCAATCCCAAACCAAGCCCAGAGGCAGAGAGAACCCAGAGAGACAGAGAGAGAGAGAGAGACAGAGACCCAAACCCAAACCCAAACCAAACCCAAACCAAGCCCAGAGGCAGAGAGAACCCAGAGAGACAGAGATAACCCAGAGATAACCCAGAGAGACAGAGAGACAGAAAGGCAGACAGCCAGAGAGACAGAGAGAGAGAGAGAGACAGAGACCCAAACCCAAACCCAAACCAAACCCAAACCTAACCAAACCTAAACCAAACCAAACCCAAACCAAACCCAAACCAAACCAAACCAAACCCAAACCAAACCCAAACCAAACCAAACCCAGAGAGACAGAGAGACAGACATCCAGAGAGAGAGAGAGAGAGAGAGAGACAGAGAGACAGAAAGAGACCCATACCAAACCAAACCCAAACCCAAACCGAACCCAAACCAAACCCAAACCCAAACCAAACCAAACCCAAACCAAACCCAGAGGCAGAGAGAACCCAGAGAGACAGAGAGAGACAGAGAGTGAGAGACAGAGACCCAAACCAAACCCAAACCAAACCAAACCCAAACCCAAACCAAACCCAAACCCAAACCAAACCAAACCAAACCCAAACCCAAACCAAACCAATCCCAAACCAAGCCCAGAGGCAGAGAGAACCCAGAGAGACAGAGAGAGAGAGAGAGACAGAGACGCAAACCAAACCCAAACCAAACCAAACCCAAACCAAACCTAACCCAAACCAAACCAAACCGAAACCAAAACCGAACCCAAACCAAACCAAACCCAAACCCAAAGCAAACCAAACCAATCCCAAACCAAGCCCAGAGGCAGAGAGAACCCAGAGAGACAGAGAGAGAGAGAGAGACAGAGACCCAAACCCAAACCCAAACCAAACCCAAACCAAGCCCAGAGGCAGAGAGAATCCAGAGAGATAGAGAGAACCCAGAGAGACAGAGATAACCCAGAGAGACAGAGAGAGACAGAGAGACAGAGAGGCAGACAGCCAGAGAGACAGAGAGAGAGACAGAGACCCAAACCCAAACCCAAACCAAACCCAAACCAAGCCCAGAGGCAGAGAGAACCCGGAGAGACAGAGAGAACCCAGAGAGGCAGAGAGAACCGAGAGAGACAGAGAGAGAGAGACAGAGACCCAAACCCAAACCCAAACCGAACCCAAACCAAGCCCAGAGGCAGAGAGAACCCAGAGAGACAGAGAGAACCCAGAGAGACAGAGAGAGAGACAGAGACCCAAACCAAACCCAAACCAAGCCCAGAGGCAGATAGAATCTAGAGAGACAGAGATAACCCAGAGAGACAGAGAGAGACAGAGAGACAGAGAGGCAGACAGCCAGAGAGACAGAGAGAGAGAGAGACAGAGACCCAAACCCAAACCAAACCCAAACCCAAACCAAACCTAAACCGAACCCAAACCCAAACCAAACCAAACCCAAACCAAACCGAAACCAAACCCAAACCAAGCCCAGAGGCAGAGAGAACCCAGAGAGACAGAGAGAACCCAGAGAGACAGAGACAGCCCAGAGAGACAGAGAGAGAGACAGAGACCCAAACCAAACCCAAACCAAGCCCAGAGGCAGAGAGAACCCAGAGAGACAGAGATAACCCAGAGAGACAGAGAGAGACAGAGAGACAGAGAGGCAGACAGCCAGAGAGACAGAGAGAGAGAGAGAGACAGAGACCCAAACCCAAACCCAAACCCAAACCAAACCCAAACCAAACCCAGAGAGACAGAGAGAGACAGAGAGAGAGAGATAGAGAGAGAGAGACAAAGACCCAAACCAAACCCAAACCAAACCCAAACCCAAACCAAGCCCAGAGGCAGAGAGAACCCAGAGAGACAGAGAGAACCCAGAGAGACAGAGAGAGAGAGACAGAGGCCCAAACCAAACCCAAACCAAGCCCAGAGGCAGAGAGAACCCAGAGAGACAGAGATAACCCAGAGAGACAGAGAGAGACAGAGAGACACAGAGGCAGACAGCCAGAGAGACAGAGAGAGAGACAGAGACCCAAACCCAAACCCAAACCAAACCCAAACCAAGCCCAGAGGCAGAGAGAACCCGGAGAGACAGAGAGAACCCAGAGAGGCAGAGAGAACCGAGAGAGACAGAGAGAGAGAGACAGAGACCCAAACCCAAACCCAAACCAAACCCAAACCAAGCCCAGAGGCAGAGAGAACCCAGAGAGACAGAGAGAACCCAGAGAGACAGAGCGAGAGACAGAGACCCAAACCAAACCCAAACCAAGCCCAGAGGCAGATAGAATCCAGAGAGACAGAGATAACCCAGAGAGACAGAGAGACACAGAGAGACAGAGAGGCAGACAGCCAGAGAGACAGAGAGAGAGACACACAGAGACCCAAACCCAAACCCAAACCAAACCCAAACCAAACCCAGAGAGACAGAGAGAGACAGAGAGAGAGATAGAGAGAGAGACAAAGACCCAAACCAAACCCAAACCAAACCCAAACCCAAACCAAGCCCAGAGGCAGAGAGAACCCAGAGAGACAGAGAGAGAGAGACAGAGACCCAAACCAAACCCAAACCAAGCCCAGAGGCAGAGAGAACCCAGAGAGACAGAGATAACCCAGAGATAACCCAGAGAGACAGAGAGACAGAAAGGCAGACAGCCAGAGAGACAGAGAGAGAGAGAGAGACAGAGACCCAAACCCAAACCCAAACCAAACCCAAACCTAACCAAACCTAAACCAAACCAAACCCAAACCAAACCCAAACCAAACCAAACCAAACCCAAACCAAACCCAAACCAAACCAAACCCAGAGAGACAGAGAGACAGACATCCAGAGAGAGAGAGAGAGAGAGAGAGAGAGAGAGACAGAGAGACAGAAAGAGACCCATACCAAACCAAACCCAAACCCAAACCGAACCCAAACCAAACCCAAACCCAAACCAAACCAAACCCAAACCAAACCCAGAGGCAGAGAGAACCCAGAGAGACAGAGAGAGACAGAGAGTGAGAGACAGAGACCCAAACCAAACCCAAACCAAACCAAACCCAAACCCAAACCAAACCCAAACCCAAACCAAACCAAACCAAACCCAAACCCAAACCAAACCAATCCCAAACCAAGCCCAGAGGCAGAGAGAACCCAGAGAGACAGAGAGAGAGAGAGAGACAGAGACGCAAACCAAACCCAAACCAAACCAAACCCAAACCAAACCAAACCCAAACCAAACAAAACCCAAAACAAAACCCAAACCAAACCCAAACCAAACCCAAACCCAAACCCAGAGAGACAGAGAGAGACAGAGAGTGAGAGACAGAGACCCAACCCAAACCCAAACCAAACCAAACCCAAACCAAAACCAAACCCAAACCAAACCAAACCCAAACCCAAACCAAACCCAAACCCAAAGCAAACCAAACCAATCCCAAACCAAGCCCAGAGGCAGAGAGAACCCAGAGAGACAGAGAGAGAGAGAGAGACAGAGACCCAAACCCAAACCCAAACCAAACCCAAACCAAGCCCAGAGGCAGAGAGAATCCAGAGAGATAGAGAGAACCCAGAGAGACAGAGATAACCCAGAGAGACAGAGAGAGACAGAGAGACAGAGAGGCAGACAGCCAGAGAGACAGAGAGAGAGACAGAGACCCAAACCCAAACCCAAACCCAAACCAAACCCAAACCAAGCCCAGAGGCAGAGAGAACCCGGAGAGACAGAGAGAACCCAGAGAGGCAGAGAGAACCGAGAGAGACAGAGAGAGAGAGACAGAGACCCAAACCCAAACCCAAACCAAACCCAAACCAAGCCCAGAGGCAGAGAGAACCCAGAGAGACAGAGAGAACCCAGAGAGACAGAGAGAGAGACAGAGACCCAAACCAAACCCAAACCAAGCCCAGAGGCAGATAGAATCTAGAGAGACAGAGATAACCCAGAGAGACAGAGAGAGACAGAGAGACAGAGAGGCAGACAGCCAGAGAGACAGAGAGAGAGAGAGACAGAGACCCAAACCCAAACCAAACCCAAACCCAAACCAAACCTAAACCGAACCCAAACCCAAACCAAACCAAACCCAAACCAAACCGAAACCAAACCCAAACCAAGCCCAGAGGCAGAGAGAACCCAGAGCGACAGAGAGAACCCAGAGAGACAGAGACAGCCCAGAGAGACAGAGAGAGAGACAGAGATCCAAACCAAACCCAAACCAAGCCCAGAGGCAGAGAGAACCCAGAGAGACAGAGAGAACCCAGAGAGACAGAGCGAGAGACAGAGACCCAAACCAAACCCAAACCAAGCCCAGAGGCAGATAGAATCCAGAGAGACAGAGATAACCCAGAGAGACAGAGAGGCAGACAGCCAGAGAGACAGAGAGAGAGAGACACAGAGACCCAAACCCAAACCCAAACCAAACCCAAACCAAACCCAGAGAGACGGAGAGAGACAGAGAGAGAGATAGAGAGAGAGACAAAGACCCAAACCAAACCCAAACCAAACCCAAACCCAAACCAAGCCCAGAGGCAGAGAGAACCCAGAGAGACAGAGATAACCCAGAGATAACCCAGAGAGACAGAGAGACAGAAAGGCAGACAGCCAGAGAGACAGAGAGAGAGAGAGACAGAGACCCAAACCCAAACCCAAACCAAACCCAAACCTAACCAAACCTAAACCAAACCAAACCCAAACCAAACCCAAACCAAACCAAACCAAACCCAAACCAAACCCAAACCAAACCAAACCCAGAGAGACAGAGAGACAGACATCCAGAGAGAGAGAGAGAGAGAGAGAGAGAGAGAGACAGAGAGACAGAAAGAGACCCATACCAAACCAAACCCAAACCCAAACCGAACCCAAACCAAACCCAAACCCAAACCAAACCAAACCCAAACCAAACCCAGAGGCAGAGAGAACCCAGAGAGACAGAGAGAGACAGAGAGTGAGAGACAGAGACCCAAACGAAACCCAAACCAAACCAAACCCAAACCCAAACCAAACCCAAACCCAAACCAAACCAAACCAAACCCAAACCCAAACCAAACCAATCCCAAACCAAGCCCAGAGGCAGAGAGAACCCAGAGAGACAGAGAGAGAGAGAGAGACAGAGACGCAAACCAAACCCAAACCAAACCAAACCCAAACCAAACCAAACCCAAACCAAACAAAACCCAAAACAAAACCCAAACCAAACCCAAACCAAACCCAAACCCAAACCCAGAGAGACAGAGAGAGACAGAGAGTGAGAGACAGAGACCCAAACCAAACCCAAACCAAACCAAACCCAAACCAAAACCAAACCCAAACCAAACCAAACCCAAACCCAAACCAAACCCAAACCCAAAGCAAACCAAACCAATCCCAAACCAAGCCCAGAGGCAGAGAGAACCCAGAGAGACAGAGAGAGAGAGAGAGACAGAGACCCAAACCCAAACCCAAACCAAACCCAAACCAAGCCCAGAGGCAGAGAGAATCCAGAGAGATAGAGAGAACCCAGAGAGACAGAGATAACCCAGAGAGACAGAGAGAGACAGAGAGACAGAGAGGCAGACAGCCAGAGAGACAGAGAGAGAGACAGAGACCCAAACCCAAACCCAAACCAAACCCAAACCAAGCCCAGAGGCAGAGAGAACCCGGAGAGACAGAGAGAACCCAGAGAGGCAGAGAGAACCGAGAGAGACAGAGAGAGAGAGACAGAGACCCAAACCCAAACCCAAACCAAACCCAAACCAAGCCCAGAGGCAGAGAGAACCCAGAGAGACAGAGAGAACCCAGAGAGACAGAGAGAGAGACAGAGACCCAAACCAAACCCAAACCAAGCCCAGAGGCAGATAGAATCTAGAGAGACAGAGATAACCCAGAGAGACAGAGAGAGACAGAGAGAGAGAGAGAGAGAGAGACAGAGAGACAGAAAGAGACCCATACCAAACCAAACCCAAACCCAAACCGAACCCAAACCAAACCCAAACCCAAACCAAACCAAACCCAAACCAAACCCAGAGGCAGAGAGAACCCAGAGAGACAGAGAGAGACAGAGAGTGAGAGACAGAGACCCAAACCAAACCCAAACCAAACCAAACCGAAACCCAAACCAAACCCAAACCCAAACCAAACCAAACCAAACCCAAACCCAAACCAAACCAATCCCAAACCAAGCCCAGAGGCAGAGAGAACCCAGAGAGACAGAGAGAGAGAGAGAGACAGAGACGCAAACCAAACCCAAACCAAACCAAACCCAAACCAAACCAAACCCAAACCAAACAAAACCCAAAACAAAACCCAAACCAAACCCAAACCAAACCCAAACCCAAACCCAGAGAGACAGAGAGAGACAGAGAGTGAGAGACAGAGACCCAACCCAAACCCAAACCAAACCAAACCCAAACCAAAACCAAACCCAAACCAAACCAAACCCAAACCCAAACCAAACCCAAACCCAAAGCAAACCAAACCAATCCCAAACCAAGCCCAGAGGCAGAGAGAACCCAGAGAGACAGAGAGAGAGAGAGAGACAGAGACCCAAACCCAAACCCAAACCAAACCCAAACCAAGCCCAGAGGCAGAGAGAATCCAGAGAGATAGAGAGAACCCAGAGAGACAGAGATAACCCAGAGAGACAGAGAGAGACAGAGAGACAGAGAGGCAGACAGCCAGAGAGACAGAGAGAGAGACAGAGACCCAAACCCAAACCCAAACCCAAACCAAACCCAAACCAAGCCCAGAGGCAGAGAGAACCCGGAGAGACAGAGAGAACCCAGAGAGGCAGAGAGAACCGAGAGAGACAGAGAGAGAGAGACAGAGACCCAAACCCAAACCCAAACCAAACCCAAACCAAGCCCAGAGGCAGAGAGAACCCAGAGAGACAGAGAGAACCCAGAGAGACAGAGAGAGAGACAGAGACCCAAACCAAACCCAAACCAAGCCCAGAGGCAGATAGAATCTAGAGAGACAGAGATAACCCAGAGAGACAGAGAGAGACAGAGAGACAGAGAGGCAGACAGCCAGAGAGACAGAGAGAGAGAGAGACAGAGACCCAAACCCAAACCAAACCCAAACCCAAACCAAACCTAAACCGAACCCAAACCCAAACCAAACCAAACCCAAACCAAACCGAAACCAAACCCAAACCAAGCCCAGAGGCAGAGAGAACCCAGAGCGACAGAGAGAACCCAGAGAGACAGAGACAGCCCAGAGAGACAGAGAGAGAGACAGAGATCCAAACCAAAACCAAACCAAGCCCAGAGGCAGAGAGAACCCAGAGAGACAGAGAGAACCCAGAGAGACAGAGCGAGAGACAGAGACCCAAACCAAACCCAAACCAAGCCCAGAGGCAGATAGAATCCAGAGAGACAGAGATAACCCAGAGAGACAGAGAGGCAGACAGCCAGAGAGACAGAGAGAGAGAGACACAGAGACCCAAACCCAAACCCAAACCAAACCCAAACCAAACCCAGAGAGACGGAGAGAGACAGAGAGAGAGATAGAGAGAGAGACAAAGACCCAAACCAAACCCAAACCAAACCCAAACCCAAACCAAGCCCAGAGGCAGAGAGAACCCAGAGAGACAGAGATAACCCAGAGATAACCCAGAGAGACAGAGAGACAGAAAGGCAGACAGCCAGAGAGACAGAGAGAGAGAGAGACAGAGACCCAAACCCAAACCCAAACCAAACCCAAACCTAACCAAACCTAAACCAAACCAAACCCAAACCAAACCCAAACCAAACCAAACCAAACCCAAACCAAACCCAAACCAAACCAAACCCAGAGAGACAGAGAGACAGACATCCAGAGAGAGAGAGAGAGAGAGAGAGAGAGAGACAGAGAGACAGAAAGAGACCCATACCAAACCAAACCCAAACCCAAACCGAACCCAAACCAAACCCAAACCCAAACCAAACCAAACCCAAACCAAACCCAGAGGCAGAGAGAACCCAGAGAGACAGAGAGAGACAGAGAGTGAGAGACAGAGACCCAAACGAAACCCAAACCAAACCAAACCCAAACCCAAACCAAACCCAAACCCAAACCAAACCAAACCAAACCCAAACCCAAACCAAACCAATCCCAAACCAAGCCCAGAGGCAGAGAGAACCCAGAGAGACAGAGAGAGAGAGAGAGACAGAGACGCAAACCAAACCCAAACCAAACCAAACCCAAACCAAACCAAACCCAAACCAAACAAAACCCAAAACAAAACCCAAACCAAACCCAAACCAAACCCAAACCCAAACCCAGAGAGACAGAGAGAGACAGAGAGTGAGAGACAGAGACCCAAACCAAACCCAAACCAAACCAAACCCAAACCAAAACCAAACCCAAACCAAACCAAACCCAAACCCAAACCAAACCCAAACCCAAAGCAAACCAAACCAATCCCAAACCAAGCCCAGAGGCAGAGAGAACCCAGAGAGACAGAGAGAGAGAGAGAGACAGAGACCCAAACCCAAACCCAAACCAAACCCAAACCAAGCCCAGAGGCAGAGAGAATCCAGAGAGATAGAGAGAACCCAGAGAGACAGAGATAACCCAGAGAGACAGAGAGAGACAGAGAGACAGAGAGGCAGACAGCCAGAGAGACAGAGAGAGAGACAGAGACCCAAACCCAAACCCAAACCAAACCCAAACCAAGCCCAGAGGCAGAGAGAACCCGGAGAGACAGAGAGAACCCAGAGAGGCAGAGAGAACCGAGAGAGACAGAGAGAGAGAGACAGAGACCCAAACCCAAACCCAAACCAAACCCAAACCAAGCCCAGAGGCAGAGAGAACCCAGAGAGACAGAGAGAACCCAGAGAGACAGAGAGAGAGACAGAGACCCAAACCAAACCCAAACCAAGCCCAGAGGCAGATAGAATCTAGAGAGACAGAGATAACCCAGAGAGACAGAGAGAGACAGAGAGAGAGAGAGAGAGAGAGACAGAGAGACAGAAAGAGACCCATACCAAACCAAACCCAAACCCAAACCGAACCCAAACCAAACCCAAACCCAAACCAAACCAAACCCAAACCAAACCCAGAGGCAGAGAGAACCCAGAGAGACAGAGAGAGACAGAGAGTGAGAGACAGAGACCCAAACCAAACCCAAACCAAACCAAACCGAAACCCAAACCAAACCCAAACCCAAACCAAACCAAACCAAACCCAAACCCAAACCAAACCAATCCCAAACCAAGCCCAGAGGCAGAGAGAACCCAGAGAGACAGAGAGAGAGAGAGAGACAGAGACGCAAACCAAACCCAAACCAAACCAAACCCAAACCAAACCAAACCCAAACCAAACAAAACCCAAAACAAAACCCAAACCAAACCCAAACCAAACCCAAACCCAAACCCAGAGAGACAGAGAGAGACAGAGAGTGAGAGACAGAGACCCAACCCAAACCCAAACCAAACCAAACCCAAACCAAAACCAAACCCAAACCAAACCAAACCCAAACCCAAACCAAACCCAAACCCAAAGCAAACCAAACCAATCCCAAACCAAGCCCAGAGGCAGAGAGAACCCAGAGAGACAGAGAGAGAGAGAGAGACAGAGACCCAAACCCAAACCCAAACCAAACCCAAACCAAGCCCAGAGGCAGAGAGAATCCAGAGAGATAGAGAGAACCCAGAGAGACAGAGATAACCCAGAGAGACAGAGAGAGACAGAGAGACAGAGAGGCAGACAGCCAGAGAGACAGAGAGAGAGACAGAGACCCAAACCCAAACCCAAACCCAAACCAAACCCAAACCAAGCCCAGAGGCAGAGAGAACCCGGAGAGACAGAGAGAACCCAGAGAGGCAGAGAGAACCGAGAGAGACAGAGAGAGAGAGACAGAGACCCAAACCCAAACCCAAACCAAACCCAAACCAAGCCCAGAGGCAGAGAGAACCCAGAGAGACAGAGAGAACCCAGAGAGACAGAGAGAGAGACAGAGACCCAAACCAAACCCAAACCAAGCCCAGAGGCAGATAGAATCTAGAGAGACAGAGATAACCCAGAGAGACAGAGAGAGACAGAGAGACAGAGAGGCAGACAGCCAGAGAGACAGAGAGAGAGAGAGACAGAGACCCAAACCCAAACCAAACCCAAACCCAAACCAAACCTAAACCGAACCCAAACCCAAACCAAACCAAACCCAAACCAAACCGAAACCAAACCCAAACCAAGCCCAGAGGCAGAGAGAACCCAGAGCGACAGAGAGAACCCAGAGAGACAGAGACAGCCCAGAGAGACAGAGAGAGAGACAGAGATCCAAACCAAAACCAAACCAAGCCCAGAGGCAGAGAGAACCCAGAGAGACAGAGAGAACCCAGAGAGACAGAGCGAGAGACAGAGACCCAAACCAAACCCAAACCAAGCCCAGAGGCAGATAGAATCCAGAGAGACAGAGATAACCCAGAGAGACAGAGAGGCAGACAGCCAGAGAGACAGAGAGAGAGAGACACAGAGACCCAAACCCAAACCCAAACCAAACCCAAACCAAACCCAGAGAGACGGAGAGAGACAGAGAGAGAGATAGAGAGAGAGACAAAGACCCAAACCAAACCCAAACCAAACCCAAACCCAAACCAAGCCCAGAGGCAGAGAGAACCCAGAGAGACAGAGATAACCCAGAGATAACCCAGAGAGACAGAGAGACAGAAAGGCAGACAGCCAGAGAGACAGAGAGAGAGAGAGACAGAGACCCAAACCCAAACCCAAACCAAACCCAAACCTAACCAAACCTAAACCAAACCAAACCCAAACCAAACCCAAACCAAACCAAACCAAACCCAAACCAAACCCAAACCAAACCAAACCCAGAGAGACAGAGAGACAGACATCCAGAGAGAGAGAGAGAGAGAGAGAGAGAGAGACAGAGAGACAGAAAGAGACCCATACCAAACCAAACCCAAACCCAAACCGAACCCAAACCAAACCCAAACCCAAACCAAACCAAACCCAAACCAAACCCAGAGGCAGAGAGAACCCAGAGAGACAGAGAGAGACAGAGAGTGAGAGACAGAGACCCAAACCAAACCCAAACCAAACCAAACCCAAACCCAAACCAAACCCAAACCCAAACCAAACCAAACCAAACCCAAACCCAAACCAAACCAATCCCAAACCAAGCCCAGAGGCAGAGAGAACCCAGAGAGACAGAGAGAGAGAGAGAGACAGAGACGCAAACCAAACCCAAACCAAACCAAACCCAAACCAAACCAAACCCAAACCAAACAAAACCCAAAACAAAACCCAAACCAAACCCAAACCAAACCCAAACCCAAACCCAGAGAGACAGAGAGAGACAGAGAGTGAGAGACAGAGACCCAAACCAAACCCAAACCAAACCAAACCCAAACCAAAACCAAACCCAAACCAAACCAAACCCAAACCCAAACCAAACCCAAACCCAAAGCAAACCAAACCAATCCCAAACCAAGCCCAGAGGCAGAGAGAACCCAGAGAGACAGAGAGAGAGAGAGAGACAGAGACCCAAACCCAAACCCAAACCAAACCCAAACCAAGCCCAGAGGCAGAGAGAATCCAGAGAGATAGAGAGAACCCAGAGAGACAGAGATAACCCAGAGAGACAGAGAGAGACAGAGAGACAGAGAGGCAGACAGCCAGAGAGACAGAGAGAGAGACAGAGACCCAAACCCAAACCCAAACCAAACCCAAACCAAGCCCAGAGGCAGAGAGAACCCGGAGAGACAGAGAGAACCCAGAGAGGCAGAGAGAACCGAGAGAGACAGAGAGAGAGAGACAGAGACCCAAACCCAAACCCAAACCAAACCCAAACCAAGCCCAGAGGCAGAGAGAACCCAGAGAGACAGAGAGAACCCAGAGAGACAGAGAGAGAGACAGAGACCCAAACCAAACCCAAACCAAGCCCAGAGGCAGATAGAATCTAGAGAGACAGAGATAACCCAGAGAGACAGAGAGAGACAGAGAGACAGAGAGGCAGACAGCCAGAGAGACAGAGAGAGAGAGAGACAGAGACCCAAACCCAAACCAAACCCAAACCCAAACCAAACCTAAACCGAACCCAAACCCAAACCAAACCAAACCCAAACCAAACCGAAACCAAACCCAAACCAAGCCCAGAGGCAGAGAGAACCCAGAGCGACAGAGAGAACCCAGAGAGACAGAGACAGCCCAGAGAGACAGAGAGAGAGACAGAGATCCAAACCAAACCCAAACCAAGCCCAGAGGCAGAGAGAACCCAGAGAGACAGAGATAACCCAGAGAGACAGAGAGAGACAGAGAGACAGAGAGGCAGACAGCCAGAGAGACAGAGAGAGAGAGAGAGACAGAGACCCAAACCCAAACCCAAACCAAACCCAAACCAAACCCAGAGAGACAGAGAGAGACAGAGAGAGAGATAGAGAGAGAGACAAAGACCCAAACCAAACCCAAACCAAACCCAAACCCAAACCAAGCCCAGAGGCAGAGAGAACCCAGAGAGACAGAGAGAACCCAGAGAGACAGAGAGAGAGAGACAGAGGCCCAAACCAAACCCAAACCAAGCCCAGAGGCAGAGAGAACCCAGAGAGACAGAGATAACCCAGAGGGACAGAGAGAGACAGAGAGACAGAGAGGCAGACAGCCAGAGAGACAGAGAGAGAGACAGAGACCCAAACCCAAACCCAAACCAAACCCAAACCAAGCCCAGAGGCAGAGAGAACCCGGAGAGACAGAGAGAACCCAGAGAGGCAGAGAGAACCGAGAGAGACAGAGAGAGAGAGACAGAGACCCAAACCCAAACCCAAACCAAACCCAAACCAAGCCCAGAGGCAGAGAGAACCCAGAGAGACAGAGAGAACCCAGAGAGACAGAGCGAGAGACAGAGACCCAAACCAAACCCAAACCAAGCCCAGAGGCAGATAGAATCCAGAGAGACAGAGATAACCCAGAGAGACAGAGAGAGACAGAGAGACAGAGAGGCAGACAGCCAGAGAGACAGAGAGAGAGAGACACAGAGACCCAAACCCAAACCCAAACCAAACCCAAACCAAACCCAGAGAGACAGAGAGAGACAGAGAGAGAGATAGAGAGAGAGACAAAGACCCAAACCAAACCCAAACCAAACCCAAACCCAAACCAAGCCCAGAGGCAGAGAGAACCCAGAGAGACAGAGAGAGAGAGAGACAGAGACCCAAACCAAACCCAAACCAAGCCCAGAGGCAGAGATAACCCAGAGAGACAGAGAGACAGAAAGGCAGACAGCCAGAGAGACAGAAAGGCAGACAGCCAGAGAGACAGAGAGAGAGAGAGACAGAGACCCAAACCCAAACCCAAACCAAACCCAAACCTAACCAAACCTAAACCAAACCAAACCCAAACCAAACCCAAACCAAACCAAACCAAACCCAAACCAAACCCAAACCAAACCAAACCCAGAGAGACAGAGAGACAGACATCCAGAGAGAGAGAGAGAGAGAGAGAGAGACAGAGAGACAGAAAGAGACCCATACCAAACCAAACCCAAACCCAAACCGAACCCAAACCAAACCCAAACCCAAACCAAACCAAACCCAAACCAAACCCAGAGGCAGAGAGAACCCAGAGAGACAGAGAGAGACAGAGAGTGAGAGACAGAGACCCAAACCAAACCCAAACCAAACCAAACCCAAACCCAAACCAAACCCAAACCCAACCCAAACCAAACCAAACCCAAACCCAAACCAAACCAATCCCAAACCAAGCCCAGAGGCAGAGAGAACCCAGAGAGACAGAGAGAGAGAGAGAGACAGAGACGCAAACCAAACCCAAACCAAACCAAACCCAAACCAAACAAAACCCAAAACAAAACCCAAACCAAACCCAAACCCAAACCAAAACCAAACCCAAACCAAACCAAACCCAAACCCAAACCAAACCCAAACCCAAAGCAAACCAAACCAATCCCAAACCAAGCCCAGAGGCAGAGAGAACCCAGAGAGACAGAGAGAGAGAGAGAGACAGAGACCCAAACCCAAACCCAAACCAAACCCAAACCAAGCCCAGAGGCAGAGAGAACCCAGAGAGACAGAGATAACCCAGAGATAACCCAGAGAGACAGAGAGACAGAAAGGCAGACAGCCAGAGAGACAGAGAGAGAGAGAGAGACAGAGACCCAAACCCAAACCCAAACCAAACCCAAACCTAACCAAACCTAAACCAAACCAAACCCAAACCAAACCCAAACCAAACCAAACCAAACCCAAACCAAACCCTAACCAAACCAAACCCAGAGAGACAGAGAGACAGACATCCAGAGAGAGAGAGAGAGAGAGAGAGAGAGAGACAGAGAGACAGAGAGGCAGACAGCCAGAGAGACAGAGAGAGAGAGACACAGAGACCCAAACCCAAACCCAAACCAAACCCAAACCAAACCCAGAGAGACAGAGAGAGACAGAGAGAGAGATAGAGAGAGAGACAAAGACCCAAACCAAACCCAAACCAAACCCAAACCCAAACCAAGCCCAGAGGCAGAGAGAACCCAGAGAGACAGAGAGAGAGAGAGACAGAGACCCAAACCAAACCCAAACCAAGCCCAGAGGCAGAGAGAACCCAGAGAGACAGAGATAACCCAGAGATAACCCAGAGAGACAGAGAGACAGAAAGGCAGACAGCCAGAGAGACAGAGAGAGAGAGAGAGACAGAGACCCAAACCCAAACCCAAACCAAACCCAAACCTAACCAAACCTAAACCAAACCAAACCCAAACCAAACCCAAATCAAACCAAACCAAACCCAAACCAAACCCAAACCAAACCAAACCCAGAGAGACAGAGAGACAGACATCCAGAGAGAGAGAGAGAGAGAGAGAGAGACAGAGAGACAGAAAGAGACCCATACCAAACCAAACCCAAACCCAAACCGAACCCAAACCAAACCCAAACCCAAACCAAACCAAACCCAAACCAAACCCAGAGGCAGAGAGAACCCAGAGAGACAGAAAGAGACAGAGAGTGAGAGACAGAGACCCAAACCAAACCCAAACCAAACCAAACCCAAACCCAAACCAAACCCAAACCCAAACCAAACCAAACCAAACCCAAACCCAAACCAAACCAATCCCAAACCAAGCCCAGAGGCAGAGAGAACCCAGAGAGACAGAGAGAGAGAGAGAGACAGAGACGCAAACCAAACCCAAACCAAACCAAACCCAAACCAAACCAAACCCAAACCAAACAAAACCCAAAACAAAACCCAAACCAAACCCAAACCAAACCCAAACCCAAACCCAGAGAGACAGAGAGAGACAGAGAGTGAGAGACAGAGACCCAAACCAAACCCAAACCAAACCAAACCCAAACCAAAACCAAACCCAAACCAAACCAAACCCAAACCCAAACCAAACCCAAACCCAAAGCAAACCAAACCAATCCCAAACCAAGCCCAGAGGCAGAGAGAACCCAGAGAGACAGAGAGAGAGAGAGAGACAGAGACCCAAACCCAAACCCAAACCAAACCCAAACCAAGCCCAGAGGCAGAGAGAATCCAGAGAGATAGAGAGAACCCAGAGAGACAGAGATAACCCAGAGAGACAGAGAGAGACAGAGAGACAGAGAGGCAGACAGCCAGAGAGACAGAGAGAGAGACAGAGACCCAAACCCAAACCCAAACCAAACCCAAACCAAGCCCAGAGGCAGAGAGAACCCGGAGAGACAGAGAGAACCCAGAGAGGCAGAGAGAACCGAGAGAGACAGAGAGAGAGAGACAGAGACCCAAACCCAAACCCAAACCAAACCCAAACCAAGCCCAGAGGCAGAGAGAACCCAGAGAGACAGAGAGAGAGACAGAGACCCAAACCAAACCCAAACCAAGCCCAGAGGCAGATAGAATCTAGAGAGACAGAGATAACCCAGAGAGACAGAGAGAGACAGAGAGACAGAGAGGCAGACAGCCAGAGAGACAGAGAGAGAGAGAGACAGAGACCCAAACCCAAACCAAACCCAAACCCAAACCAAACCTAAACCGAACCCAAACCCAAACCAAACCAAACCCAAACCAAACCGAAACCAAACCCAAACCAAGCCCAGACGCAGAGAGAACCCAGAGAGACAGAGAGAACCCAGAGAGACAGAGACAGCCCAGAGAGACAGAGAGAGAGACAGAGATCCAAACCAAACCCAAACCAAGCCCAGAGGCAGAGAGAACCCAGAGAGACAGAGATAACCCAGAGAGACAGAGAGAGACAGAGAGACAGAGAGGCAGACAGCCAGAGAGACAGAGAGAGAGAGAGAGACAGAGACCCAAACCCAAACCCAAACCAAACCCAAACCAAACCCAGAGAGACAGAGAGAGACAGAGAGAGAGATAGAGAGAGAGACAAAGACCCAAACCAAACCCAAACCAAACCCAAACCCAAACCAAGCCCAGAGGCAGAGAGAACCCAGAGAGACAGAGAGAACCCAGAGAGACAGAGAGAGAGAGACAGAGGCCCAAACCAAACCCAAACCAAGCCCAGAGGCAGAGAGAACCCAGAGAGACAGAGATAACCCAGAGAGACAGAGAGAGACAGAGAGACAGAGAGGCAGACAGCCAGAGAGACAGAGAGAGAGACAGAGACCCAAACCCAAACCCAAACCAAACCCAAACCAAGCCCAGAGGCAGAGAGAACCCGGAGAGACAGAGAGAACCCAGAGAGGCAGAGAGAACCGAGAGAGACAGAGAGAGAGAGACAGAGACCCAAACCCAAACCCAAACCAAACCCAAACCAAGCCCAGAGGCAGAGAGAACCCAGAGAGACAGAGAGAACCCAGAGAGACAGAGAGAGAGACAGAGACCCAAACCAAACCCAAACCAAGCCCAGAGGCAGATAGAATCTAGAGAGACAGAGATAACCCAGAGAGACAGAGAGAGACAGAGAGACAGAGAGGCAGACAGCCAGAGAGACAGAGAGAGAGAGAGACAGAGACCCAAACCCAAACCAAACCCAAACCCAAACCAAACCTAAACCGAACCCAAACCCAAACCAAACCAAACCCAAACCAAACCGAAACCAAACCCAAACCAAGCCCAGACGCAGAGAGAACCCAGAGAGACAGAGAGAACCCAGAGAGACAGAGACAGCCCAGAGAGACAGAGAGAGAGACAGAGATCCAAACCAAACCCAAACCAAGCCCAGAGGCAGAGAGAACCCAGAGAGACAGAGATAACCCAGAGAGACAGAGAGAGACAGAGAGACAGAGAGGCAGACAGCCAGAGAGACAGAGAGAGAGAGAGAGACAGAGACCCAAACCCAAACCCAAACCAAACCCAAACCAAACCCAGAGAGACAGAGAGAGACAGAGAGAGAGATAGAGAGAGAGACAAAGACCCAAACCAAACCCAAACCAAACCCAAACCCAAACCAAGCCCAGAGGCAGAGAGAACCCAGAGAGACAGAGAGAACCCAGAGAGACAGAGAGAGAGAGAGAGACAGAGACCCAAACCCAAACCCAAACCAAACCCAAACCAAGCCCAGAGGCAGAGAGAATCCAGAGAGATAGAGAGAACCCAGAGAGACAGAGATAACCCAGAGAGACAGAGAGAGACAGAGAGACAGAGAGGCAGACAGCCAGAGAGACAGAGAGAGAGACAGAGACCCAAACCCAAACCCAAACCAAACCCAAACCAAGCCCAGAGGCAGAGAGAACCCGGAGAGACAGAGAGAACCCAGAGAGGCAGAGAGAACCGAGAGAGACAGAGAGAGAGAGACAGAGACCCAAACCCAAACCCAAACCAAACCCAAACCAAGCCCAGAGGCAGAGAGAACCCAGAGAGACAGAGAGAGAGACAGAGACCCAAACCAAACCCAAACCAAGCCCAGAGGCAGATAGAATCTAGAGAGACAGAGATAACCCAGAGAGACAGAGAGAGACAGAGAGACAGAGAGGCAGACAGCCAGAGAGACAGAGAGAGAGAGAGACAGAGACCCAAACCCAAACCAAACCCAAACCCAAACCAAACCTAAACCGAACCCAAACCCAAACCAAACCAAACCCAAACCAAACCGAAACCAAACCCAAACCAAGCCCAGACGCAGAGAGAACCCAGAGAGACAGAGAGAACCCAGAGAGACAGAGACAGCCCAGAGAGACAGAGAGAGAGACAGAGATCCAAACCAAACCCAAACCAAGCCCAGAGGCAGAGAGAACCCAGAGAGACAGAGATAACCCAGAGAGACAGAGAGAGACAGAGAGACAGAGAGGCAGACAGCCAGAGAGACAGAGAGAGAGAGAGAGACAGAGACCCAAACCCAAACCCAAACCAAACCCAAACCAAACCCAGAGAGACAGAGAGAGACAGAGAGAGAGATAGAGAGAGAGACAAAGACCCAAACCAAACCCAAACCAAACCCAAACCCAAACCAAGCCCAGAGGCAGAGAGAACCCAGAGAGACAGAGAGAACCCAGAGAGACAGAGAGAGAGAGACAGAGGCCCAAACCAAACCCAAACCAAGCCCAGAGGCAGAGAGAACCCAGAGAGACAGAGATAACCCAGAGAGACAGAGAGAGACAGAGAGACAGAGAGGCAGACAGCCAGAGAGACAGAGAGAGAGACAGAGACCCAAACCCAAACCCAAACCAAACCCAAACCAAGCCCAGAGGCAGAGAGAACCCGGAGAGACAGAGAGAACCCAGAGAGGCAGAGAGAACCGAGAGAGACAGAGAGAGAGAGACAGAGACCCAAACCCAAACCCAAACCAAACCCAAACCAAGCCCAGAGGCAGAGAGAACCCAGAGAGACAGAGAGAACCCAGAGAGACAGAGAGAGAGACAGAGACCCAAACCAAACCCAAACCAAGCCCAGAGGCAGATAGAATCTAGAGAGACAGAGATAACCCAGAGAGACAGAGAGAGACAGAGAGACAGAGAGGCAGACAGCCAGAGAGACAGAGAGAGAGAGAGACAGAGACCCAAACCCAAACCAAACCCAAACCCAAACCAAACCTAAACCGAACCCAAACCCAAACCAAACCAAACCCAAACCAAACCGAAACCAAACCCAAACCAAGCCCAGACGCAGAGAGAACCCAGAGAGACAGAGAGAACCCAGAGAGACAGAGACAGCCCAGAGAGACAGAGAGAGAGACAGAGATCCAAACCAAACCCAAACCAAGCCCAGAGGCAGAGAGAACCCAGAGAGACAGAGATAACCCAGAGAGACAGAGAGAGACAGAGAGACAGAGAGGCAGACAGCCAGAGAGACAGAGAGAGAGAGAGAGACAGAGACCCAAACCCAAACCCAAACCAAACCCAAACCAAACCCAGAGAGACAGAGAGAGACAGAGAGAGAGATAGAGAGAGAGACAAAGACCCAAACCAAACCCAAACCAAACCCAAACCCAAACCAAGCCCAGAGGCAGAGAGAACCCAGAGAGACAGAGAGAACCCAGAGAGACAGAGAGAGAGAGACAGAGGCCCAAACCAAACCCAAACCAAGCCCAGAGGCAGAGAGAACCCAGAGAGACAGAGATAACCCAGAGAGACAGAGAGAGACAGAGAGACAGAGAGGCAGACAGCCAGAGAGACAGAGAGAGAGACAGAGACCCAAACCCAAACCCAAACCAAACCCAAACCAAGCCCAGAGGCAGAGAGAACCCGGAGAGACAGAGAGAACCCAGAGAGGCAGAGAGAACCGAGAGAGACAGAGAGAGAGAGACAGAGACCCAAACCAAACCCAAACCAAGCCCAGAGGCAGAGAGAACCCAGAGAGACAGAGATAACCCAGAGATAACCCAGAGAGACAGAGAGACAGAAAGGCAGACAGCCAGAGAGACAGAGAGAGAGAGAGACAGAGACCCAAACCCAAACCCAAACCAAACCCAAACCTAACCAAACCTAAACCAAACCAAACCCAAACCAAACCCAAACCAAACCAAACCAAACCCAAACCAAACCCAAACCAAACCAAACCCAGAGAGACAGAGAGACAGACATCCAGAGAGAGAGAGAGAGAGAGAGAGAGAGAGACAGAGAGACAGAAAGAGACCCATACCAAACCAAACCCAAACCCAAACCGAACCCAAACCAAACCCAAACCCAAACCAAACCAAACCCAAACCAAACCCAGAGGCAGAGAGAACCCAGAGAGACAGAGAGAGACAGAGAGTGAGAGACAGAGACCCAAACCAAACCCAAACCAAACCAAACCCAAACCCAAACCAAACCCAAACCCAAACCAAACCAAACCAAACCCAAACCCAAACCAAACCAATCCCAAACCAAGCCCAGAGGCAGAGAGAACCCAGAGAGACAGAGAGAGAGAGAGAGACAGACACGCAAACCAAACCCAAACCAAACCAAACCCAAACCAAACAAAACCCAAAACAAAACCCAAACCAAACCCAAACCCAAACCAAAACCAAACCCAAACCAAACCAAACCCAAACCCAAACCCAAACCAAACCCAAACCAAACCAAACCAAACCCAAACCAAACCAAACCCAAACCCAAACCAAACCCAAACCCAAACCAAAACCAAACCCAAACCAAACCAAACCCAAACCCAAACCAAACCCAAACCCAAACCAAAACCAAACCCAAACCAAACCAAACCCAAACCCAAACCAAACCCAAACCCAAAGCAAACCAAACCAATCCCAAACCAAGCCCAGAGGCAGAGAGAACCCAGAGAGACAGAGAGAGAGAGAGAGACAGAGACCCAAACCCAAACCCAAACCAAACCCAAACCAAGCCCAGAGGCAGAGAGAATCCAGAGAGATAGAGAGAACCCAGAGAGACAGAGAGAGAGAGAGAGACAGAGACCCAAACCAAACCCAAACCAAGCCCAGAGGCAGAGAGAACCCAGAGAGACAGAGATAACCCAGAGATAACCCAGAGAGACAGAGAGACAGAAAGGCAGACAGCCAGAGAGACAGAGAGAGAGAGAGACAGAGACCCAAACCCAAACCCAAACCAAACCCAAACCAAACCAAACCTAAACCAAACCAAACCCAAACCAAACCCAAACCAAACCAAACCAAACCCAAACCAAACCCAAACCAAACCAAACCCAGAGAGACAGAGAGACAGACATCCAGAGAGAGAGAGAGAGAGAGAGAGACAGAGAGACAGAAAGAGACCCATACCAAACCAAACCCAAACCGAAACCGAACCCAAACCAAACCCAAACCCAAACCAAACCCAAACCAAACCCAGAGGCAGAGAGAACCCAGAGAGACAGAGAGAGACAGAGAGTGAGAGACAGAGACCCAAACCAAACCCAAACCAAACCAAACCCAAACCCAAACCAAACCCAAACCCAAAACAAACCAAACCAAACCCGAACCCAAACCAAACCAATCCCAAACCAAGCCCAGAGGCAGAGAGAACCCAGAGAGACAGAGAGAGAGAGAGAGAGACAGAGACGCAAACCAAACCCAAACCAAACCAAACCCAAACCAAACAAAACCCAAACCAAACCCAAACCAAACGAAACCCAAACCAAACCCAAACCAAACCTAAACCAAACCCAAACCAAACCCAAACCAAACCCAAACCCAAACCCAGAGAGACAGAGAGAGACAGAGAGTGAGAGACAGAGACCCAAACCAAACCCAAACCAAAACCAAACCCAAACCAAACCAAACCCAAACCCAAACCAAACCCAAACCCAAACCAAACCAAACCAATCCCAAACCAAGCCCAGAGGCAGAGAGAACCCAGAGAGACAGAGAGAGAGAGAGAGACAGAGACCCAAACCCAAACCCAAACCAAACCCAAACCAAGCCCAGAGGCAGAGAGAACCCAGAGAGATAGAGAGAACCCAGAGAGACAGAGAGAGAGAGAGACAGAGACCCAAACCAAACCCAAACCAAGCCCAGAGGCAGAGAGAACCCAGAGAGACAGAGATAACCCAGAGAGACAGAGAGAGACAGAGAGACAGAGAGGCCGACCGCTAGAGAGACAGAGAGAGAGAGAGAGAGACAGAGACCCAAACCCAAACCAAACCCAAACCCAAACCAAACCCAAACCAAACCCAAACCCAAACCAAACCAAACCCAAACCAAACCGAAACCAAACCCAAACCAAGCCCAGAGGCAGAGAGAACCCAGAGAGACAGAGATAACCCAGAGAGACAGAGAGAGACAGAGAGACAGAGAGGCAGACAGCCAGAGAGACAGAGAGAGAGAGAGACAGAGACCCAAACCCAAACCGAAACCCAAACCAAACCCAAACCAAACCCAAACCAAACGCAAAGAGACAGAGAGAGATAGAGAGAGAGACAAAGACCCAAACCAAACCCAAACCAAACCCAAACCCAAACCAAGCCCAGAGGCAGAGAGAACCCAGAGAGACAGAGAGAACCCAGAGAGACAGGGAGAGAGACAGAGACCCAAACCAAACCCAAACCAAGCCCAGAGGTAGAGAGAACCCAGAGAGACAGAGATAACCCAGAGAGACAGAGAGAGACAGAGAGACAGAGAGGCAGACAGCCAGAGAGACAGAGAGAGAGAGAGACCCAGAGCCAGAGAGACAGAGTGAGCGATAGAGAGAGAGACAAAGACCCAAACCAAACCCAAACCAAACCCAAACCCAAACCAAACCAAACCAAACCCAAACCCAAACCAAACCAATCCCAAACCAAGCCCAGAGGCAGAGAGAACCCAGAGAGACAGAGAGAGAGAGAAAGACAGAGACCCAAACCCAAACCCAAACCAAACCCAAACCAAGCCCAGAGGCAGAGAGAACCCAGAGGGATAGAGAGAACCCAGAGAGACAGAGATAACCCAGAGAGACAGAGAGAGACAGAGAGACAGAGAGGCAGACAGCCAGAGAGACAGAGAGAGAGAGAGACAGAGACCCAAACCAAACCCAAACCAAGCCCAGAGGCAGAGACAACCCAGAGAGACAGAGATAACCCAGAGATAGCCCAGAGAGACAGAGAGACAGAAAGGCAGACAGCCAGAGAGACAGAGAGAGAGAGAGACAGAGACCCAAACCCAAACCCAAACCAAACCCAAACCAAACCAAACCTAAACCAAACCAAACCCAACCCAAACCCAAACCAAACCAAACCAAACCCAAACCAAACCCAAACCAAACCAAACCCAGAGAGACAGAGAGACAGACATCCAGAGAGAGAGAGAGAGAGAGAGAGAGAGAGAGACAGAGAGACAGAAAGAGACCCATACCAAACCAAACCCAAACCGAAACCGAACCCAAACCAAACCGAAACCCAAACCAAACCCAAACCAAACCCAGAGGCAGAGAGAACCCAGAGAGACAGAGAGAGACAGAGAGTGAGAGACAGAGACCCAAACCAAACCCAAACCAAACCAAACCCAAACCCAAAACAAACCAAACCAAACCCGAACCCAAACCAAACCAATCCCAAAGCAAGCCCAGAGGCAGAGAGAACCCAGAGAGACAGAGAGAGAGAGAGAGAGAGACAGAGACGCAAACCAAACCCAAACCAAACAAAACCCAAACCAAACCCAAACCAAACAAAACCCAAACCAAACCCAAACCAAACCCAAACCAAACCCAAACCAAACCCAAACCCAAACCCAGAGAGACAGAGAGAGACAGAGAGTGAGAGACAGAGACCCAAACCAAACCCAAACCAAAACCAAACCCAAACCAAACCAAAACCCAAACCAAACCCAAACCCAAACCAAACCAAACCAATCCCAAACCAAGCCCAGAGGCAGAGAGAACCCAGAGAGACAGAGAGAGAGAGAGAGACAGAGACCCAAACCCAAACCAAACCCAAACCAAGCCCAGAGGCAGAGAGAACCCAGAGAGATAGAGAGAACCCAGAGAGACAGAGAGAGAGAGACAGAGACCCAAACCAAACCCAAACCAAGCCCAGAGGCAGAGAGAACCCAGAGAGACAGAGAGAGACAGAGAGACAGAGAGGCAGACAGCCAGAGAGACAGAGAGAGAGAGAGAGAGACAGAGACCCAAACCCAAACCAAACCCAAACCCAAACCAAACCCAAACCAAACCCAAACCCAAACCAAACCAAACCCAAACCAAACCGAAACCAAACCCAAACCAAGCCCAGAGGCAGAGAGAACCCAGAGAGACAGAGATAACCCAGAGAGACAGAGAGAGACAGAGAGACAGAGAGGCAGACAGCCAGAGAGACAGAGAGAGAGAGAGACAGAGACCCAAACCCAAACCGAAACCCAAACCAAACCCAAACCAAACCCAAACCAAACCGAAAGAGACAGAGAGAGATAGAGAGAGAGACAAAGACCCAAACCAAACCCAAACCAAACCCAAACCCAAACCAAGCCCAGAGGCAGAGAGAACCCAGAGAGACAGAGATAACCCAGAGATAACCCAGAGAGACAGAGAGACAGAAAGGCAGACAGACAGAGAGACAGAGAGAGAGAGAGCGACCGAGACCCAAACCCAAACCCAAACCAAACCCAAACCAAACCAAACCTAAACCAAACCAAACCCAAACCAAACCCAAACCAAACCCAAACCAAACCAAACCAAACCCAAACCAAACCCAAACCAAACCACACCAAGAGAGACAGAGAGACAGACATCCAGAGAGAGAGAGAGAGAGAGAGACAGAGAGACAGAAAGAGACCCATACCAAACCAAACCCAAACCCAAACCGAACCCAAACCAAACCCAAACCCAAACCAAACCAAACCCAAACCAAACCCAGAGGCAGAGAGAACCCAGAGAGACAGAGAGAGACAGAGAGTGAGAGACAGAGACCGAAACCAAACCCAAACCAAACCCAAACCAAACCAAACCAAACCCAAACCAAACCCAAACCAAACCAAACCCAGAGAGACAGAGAGACAGACATCCAGAGAGAGAGAGAGAGAGAGAGAGACAGAGAGACAGAAAGAGACCCATACCAAACCAAACCCAAACCCAAACCGAACCCAAACCAAACCCAAACCCAAACCAAACCAAACCCAAACCAAACCCAGAGGCAGAGAGAACCCAGAGAGACAGAGAGAGACAGAGAGTGAGAGACAGAGACCCAAACCAAACCCAAACCAAACCAAACCCAAACCCAAACCAAACCCAAACCCGAACCAAACCAAACCAAACCCAAACCCAAACCAAACCAATCCCAAACCAAGCCCAGAGGCAGAGAGAACCCAGAGAGACAGAGAGAGAGAGAGAGACAGAGACGCAAACCAAACCAAACCCAAACCCAAACCAAACCCAAACCCAAACCCAAACCAAACCCAAACCCAAAGCAAACCAAACCAATCCCAAACCAAGCCCAGAGGCAGAGAGAACCCAGAGAGACAGAGAGAGAGAGAGAGACAGAGACCCAAACCCAAACCCAAACCAAACCCAAACCAAGCCCAGAGGCAGAGAGAATCCAGAGAGATAGAGAGAACCCAGAGAGACAGAGAGAGAGAGAGAGAGACAGAGACCCAAACCAAACCCAAACCAAGCCCAGAGGCAGAGAGAACCCAGAGAGACAGAGATAACCCAGAGATAACCCAGAGAGACAGAGAGACAGAAAGGCAGACAGCCAGAGAGACAGAGAGAGAGAGAGACAGAGACCCAAACCCAAACCCAAACCAAACCCAAACCAAACCAAACCTAAACCAAACCAAACCCAAACCAAACCCAAACCAAACCCAAACCAAACCAAACCAAACCCAAACCAAACCCAAACCAAACCAAACCCAGAGAGACAGAGAGACAGACATCCAGAGAGAGAGAGAGAGAGAGAGAGAGAGAGAGACAGAGAGACAGAAGGAGACCCATACCAAACCAAACCCAAACCGAAACCGAACCCAAACCAAACCCAAACCCAAACCAAACCCAAACCAAACCCAGAGGCAGAGAGAACCCAGAGAGACAGAGAGAGACAGAGAGTGAGAGACAGAGACCCAAACCAAACCCAAACCAAACCAAACCCAAACCCAAACCAAACCCAAACCCAAAACAAACCAAACCAAACCCGAACCCAAACCAAACCAATCCCAAACCAAGCCCAGAGGCAGAGAGAACCCAGAGAGACAGAGAGAGAGAGAGAGAGAGAGACAGAGACGCAAACCAAACCCAAACCAAACCAAACCCAAACCAAACAAAACCCAAACCAAACCCAAACCAAACAAAACCCAAACCAAACCCAAACCAAACCCAAACCAAACCCAAACCAAAACCAAACCAAACCCAAACCCAAACCCAGAGAGACAGAGAGAGACAGAGAGTGAGAGACAGAGACCCAAACCAAACCCAAACCAAAACCAAACCCAAACCAAACCAAACCCAAACCCAAACCAAACCCAAACCCAAACCAAACCAAACCAATCCCAAACCAAGCCCAGAGGCAGAGAGAACCCAGAGAGACAGAGAGAGAGAGAGAGACAGAGACCCAAACCCAAACCCAAACCAAACCCAAACCAAGCCCAGAGGCAGAGAGAACCCAGAGAGATAGAGAGAACCCAGAGAGACAGAGAGAGAGAGAGACAGAGACCCAAACCAAACCCAAACCAAGCCCAGAGGCAGAGAGAACCCAGAGAGACAGAGATAACCCAGAGAGACAGAGAGAGACAGAGAGACAGAGAGGCCGACAGCTAGAGAGACAGAGAGAGAGAGAGAGAGACAGAGACCCAAACCCAAACCAAACCCAAACCCAAACCAAACCCAAACCAAACCCAAACCCAAACCAAACCAAACCCAAACCAAACCGAAACCAAACCCAAACCAAGCCCAGAGGCAGAGAGAACCCAGAGAGACAGAGATAACCCAGAGAGACAGAGAGAGACAGAGAGACAGAGAGGCAGACAGCCAGAGAGACAGAGAGAGAGAGAGACAGAGACCCAAACCCAAACCGAAACCCAAACCAAACCCAAACCAAACCCAAACCAAACGCAAAGAGACAGAGAGAGATAGAGAGAGAGACAAAGACCCAAACCAAACCCAAACCAAACCCAAACCCAAACCAAGCCCAGAGGCAGAGAGAACCCAGAGAGACAGAGAGAACCCAGAGAGACAGAGAGAGAGACAGAGACCCAAACCAAACCCAAACCAAGCCCAGAGGTAGAGAGAACCCAGAGAGACAGAGATAACCCAGAGAGACAGAGAGAAACAGAGAGACAGAGAGGCAGACAGCCAGAGAGACAGAGAGAGAGAGAGACCCAGAGCCAGAGAGACAGAGTGAGAGATAGAGAGAGAGAGACAAAGACCCAAACCAAACCCAAACCAAACCCAAACCCAAACCAAGCCCAGAGGCAGAGAGAACCCAGAGAGACAGAGATAACCCAGAGATAACCCAGAGAGACAGAGAGACAGAAAGGCAGACAGCCAGAGAGACAGAGAGAGAGAGAGCGACCGAGACCCAAACCCAAACCCAAACCAAACCCAAACCAAACCAAACCGAAACCAAACCAAACCCAAACCAAACCCAAACCAAACCCAAACCAAACCAAACCAAACCCAGAGAGACAGAGAGAGACAGAGACCCAAACCAAACCCACACCAAACCAAACCCAAACCAAAACCAAACCCAAACCAAACCCAAACCAAACCCAAACCAAACCAAACCAATCCCAAAGCAAGCCCAGAGGCAGAGAGAACCCAGAGAGACAGAGAGAGAGAGAGAGAGAGACAGAGACGCAAACCAAACCCAAACCAAACAAAACCCAAACCAAACCCAAACCAAACAAAACCCAAACCAAACCCAAACCAAACCCAAACCAAACCCAAACCAAACCCAAACCCAAACCCAGAGAGACAGAGAGAGACAGAGAGTGAGAGACAGAGACCCAAACCAAACCCAAACCAAAACCAAACCCAAACCAAACCAAAACCCAAACCAAACCCAAACCCAAACCAAACCAAACCAATCCCAAACCAAGCCCAGAGGCAGAGAGAACCCAGAGAGACAGAGAGAGAGAGAGAGACAGAGACCCAAACCCAAACCAAACCCAAACCAAGCCCAGAGGCAGAGAGAACCCAGAGAGATAGAGAGAACCCAGAGAGACAGAGAGAGAGAGACAGAGACCCAAACCAAACCCAAACCAAGCCCAGAGGCAGAGAGAACCCAGAGAGACAGAGAGAGACAGAGAGACAGAGAGGCAGACAGCCAGAGAGACAGAGAGAGAGAGAGAGAGACAGAGACCCAAACCCAAACCAAACCCAAACCCAAACCAAACCCAAACCAAACCCAAACCCAAACCAAACCAAACCCAAACCAAACCGAAACCAAACCCAAACCAAGCCCAGAGGCAGAGAGAACCCAGAGAGACAGAGATAACCCAGAGAGACAGAGAGAGACAGAGAGACAGAGAGGCAGACAGCCAGAGAGACAGAGAGAGAGAGAGACAGAGACCCAAACCCAAACCGAAACCCAAACCAAACCCAAACCAAACCCAAACCAAACCGAAAGAGACAGAGAGAGATAGAGAGAGAGACAAAGACCCAAACCAAACCCAAACCAAACCCAAACCCAAACCAAGCCCAGAGGCAGAGAGAACCCAGAGAGACAGAGATAACCCAGAGATAACCCAGAGAGACAGAGAGACAGAAAGGCAGACAGACAGAGAGACAGAGAGAGAGAGAGCGACCGAGACCCAAACCCAAACCCAAACCAAACCCAAACCAAACCAAACCTAAACCAAACCAAACCCAAACCAAACCCAAACCAAACCCAAACCAAACCAAACCAAACCCAAACCAAACCCAAACCAAACCACACCAAGAGAGACAGAGAGACAGACATCCAGAGAGAGAGAGAGAGAGAGAGACAGAGAGACAGAAAGAGACCCATACCAAACCAAACCCAAACCCAAACCGAACCCAAACCAAACCCAAACCCAAACCAAACCAAACCCAAACCAAACCCAGAGGCAGAGAGAACCCAGAGAGACAGAGAGAGACAGAGAGTGAGAGACAGAGACCGAAACCAAACCCAAACCAAACCCAAACCAAACCAAACCAAACCCAAACCAAACCCAAACCAAACCAAACCCAGAGAGACAGAGAGACAGACATCCAGAGAGAGAGAGAGAGAGAGAGAGACAGAGAGACAGAAAGAGACCCATACCAAACCAAACCCAAACCCAAACCGAACCCAAACCAAACCCAAACCCAAACCAAACCAAACCCAAACCAAACCCAGAGGCAGAGAGAACCCAGAGAGACAGAGAGAGACAGAGAGTGAGAGACAGAGACCCAAACCAAACCCAAACCAAACCAAACCCAAACCCAAACCAAACCCAAACCCGAACCAAACCAAACCAAACCCAAACCCAAACCAAACCAATCCCAAACCAAGCCCAGAGGCAGAGAGAACCCAGAGAGACAGAGAGAGAGAGAGAGACAGAGACGCAAACCAAACCAAACCCAAACCCAAACCAAACCCAAACCCAAACCCAAACCAAACCCAAACCCAAAGCAAACCAAACCAATCCCAAACCAAGCCCAGAGGCAGAGAGAACCCAGAGAGACAGAGAGAGAGAGAGAGACAGAGACCCAAACCCAAACCCAAACCAAACCCAAACCAAGCCCAGAGGCAGAGAGAATCCAGAGAGATAGAGAGAACCCAGAGAGACAGAGAGAGAGAGAGAGAGACAGAGACCCAAACCAAACCCAAACCAAGCCCAGAGGCAGAGAGAACCCAGAGAGACAGAGATAACCCAGAGATAACCCAGAGAGACAGAGAGACAGAAAGGCAGACAGCCAGAGAGACAGAGAGAGAGAGAGACAGAGACCCAAACCCAAACCCAAACCAAACCCAAACCAAACCAAACCTAAACCAAACCAAACCCAAACCAAACCCAAACCAAACCCAAACCAAACCAAACCAAACCCAAACCAAACCCAAACCAAACCAAACCCAGAGAGACAGAGAGACAGACATCCAGAGAGAGAGAGAGAGAGAGAGAGAGAGAGAGACAGAGAGACAGAAGGAGACCCATACCAAACCAAACCCAAACCGAAACCGAACCCAAACCAAACCCAAACCCAAACCAAACCCAAACCAAACCCAGAGGCAGAGAGAACCCAGAGAGACAGAGAGAGACAGAGAGTGAGAGACAGAGACCCAAACCAAACCCAAACCAAACCAAACCCAAACCCAAACCAAACCCAAACCCAAAACAAACCAAACCAAACCCGAACCCAAACCAAACCAATCCCAAACCAAGCCCAGAGGCAGAGAGAACCCAGAGAGACAGAGAGAGAGAGAGAGAGAGAGACAGAGACGCAAACCAAACCCAAACCAAACCAAACCCAAACCAAACAAAACCCAAACCAAACCCAAACCAAACAAAACCCAAACCAAACCCAAACCAAACCCAAACCAAACCCAAACCAAAACCAAACCAAACCCAAACCCAAACCCAGAGAGACAGAGAGAGACAGAGAGTGAGAGACAGAGACCCAAACCAAACCCAAACCAAAACCAAACCCAAACCAAACCAAACCCAAACCCAAACCAAACCCAAACCCAAACCAAACCAAACCAATCCCAAACCAAGCCCAGAGGCAGAGAGAACCCAGAGAGACAGAGAGAGAGAGAGAGACAGAGACCCAAACCCAAACCCAAACCAAACCCAAACCAAGCCCAGAGGCAGAGAGAACCCAGAGAGATAGAGAGAACCCAGAGAGACAGAGAGAGAGAGAGACAGAGACCCAAACCAAACCCAAACCAAGCCCAGAGGCAGAGAGAACCCAGAGAGACAGAGATAACCCAGAGAGACAGAGAGAGACAGAGAGACAGAGAGGCCGACAGCTAGAGAGACAGAGAGAGAGAGAGAGAGACAGAGACCCAAACCCAAACCAAACCCAAACCCAAACCAAACCCAAACCAAACCCAAACCCAAACCAAACCAAACCCAAACCAAACCGAAACCAAACCCAAACCAAGCCCAGAGGCAGAGAGAACCCAGAGAGACAGAGATAACCCAGAGAGACAGAGAGAGACAGAGAGACAGAGAGGCAGACAGCCAGAGAGACAGAGAGAGAGAGAGACAGAGACCCAAACCCAAACCGAAACCCAAACCAAACCCAAACCAAACCCAAACCAAACGCAAAGAGACAGAGAGAGATAGAGAGAGAGACAAAGACCCAAACCAAACCCAAACCAAACCCAAACCCAAACCAAGCCCAGAGGCAGAGAGAACCCAGAGAGACAGAGAGAACCCAGAGAGACAGAGAGAGAGACAGAGACCCAAACCAAACCCAAACCAAGCCCAGAGGTAGAGAGAACCCAGAGAGACAGAGATAACCCAGAGAGACAGAGAGAAACAGAGAGACAGAGAGGCAGACAGCCAGAGAGACAGAGAGAGAGAGAGACCCAGAGCCAGAGAGACAGAGTGAGAGATAGAGAGAGAGAGACAAAGACCCAAACCAAACCCAAACCAAACCCAAACCCAAACCAAGCCCAGAGGCAGAGAGAACCCAGAGAGACAGAGATAACCCAGAGATAACCCAGAGAGACAGAGAGACAGAAAGGCAGACAGCCAGAGAGACAGAGAGAGAGAGAGCGACCGAGACCCAAACCCAAACCCAAACCAAACCCAAACCAAACCAAACCGAAACCAAACCAAACCCAAACCAAACCCAAACCAAACCCAAACCAAACCAAACCAAACCCAGAGAGACAGAGAGAGACAGAGACCCAAACCAAACCCACACCAAACCAAACCCAAACCAAAACCAAACCCAAACCAAACCAAACCCAAACCCAAACCAAACCCAAACCAAACCCAAACCCAAACCAAACCAAACCCAAACCCAAACCAAACCAAACCCAAACCAAACCCAGAGGCAGAGAGAACCCAGAGAGACAGAGAGAGACAGAGAGTGAGAGACAGAGACCCAAACCAAACCCAAACCAAACCAAACCCAAACCCAAACCAAACCCAAACCCAAACCAAACCAAACCAAACCCAAACCCAAACCAAACCAATCCCAAACCAAGCCCAGAGGCAGAGAGAACCCGGAGAGACAGAGAGAGAGAGAGAGAGAGACAGAGACGCAAACCAAACCCAAACCAAACAAAACCCAAACCAAACCCAAACCAAACCCAAACCAAACCCAAACCAAACCCAAACCAAACCCAAACCCAAACCCAGAGAGACAGAGAGAGACAGAGACCCAAACCAAACCCACACCAAACCAAACCCAAACCAAAACCAAACCCAAACCAAACCAAACCCAAACCCAAACCAAACCCAAACCCAAAGCAAACCAAACCAATCCCAAACCAAGCCCAGAGGCAGAGAGAACCCAGAGAGACAGAGAGAGAGAGAAAGACAGAGACCCAAACCCAAACCCAAACCAAACCCAAACCAAGCCCAGAGGCAGAGAGAACCCAGAGGGATAGAGAGAACCCAGAGAGACAGAGAGAGAGAGAGAGACAGAGACCCAAACCGAACCCAAACCAAGCCCAGAGGCAGAGAGAACCCAGAGAGACAGAGATAACCCAGAGAGACAGAGAGAGACAGAGAGACAGAGAGGCAGACAGCCAGAGAGACAGAGAGAGAGAGAGACAGAGACCCAAACCAAACCCAAACCAAGCCCAGAGGCAGAGACAACCCAGAGAGACAGAGATAACCCAGAGATAACCCAGAGAGACAGAGAGACAGAAAGGCAGACAGCCAGAGAGACGGAGAGAGAGAGAGACAGAGACCCAAACCCAAACCCAAACCAAACCCAAACCAAACCAAACCTAAACCAAACCAAACCCAAACCAAACCCAAACCAAACCAAACCAAACCCAAACCAAACCCAAACCAAACCCAAACCAAACCACACCAAGAGAGACAGAGAGACAGACATCCAGAGAGAGAGAGAGAGAGAGAGAGAGAGACAGAGAGACAGAAAGAGACCCATACCAAACCAAACCCAAACCCAAACCGAACCCAAACCAAACCCAAACCCAAACCAAACCAAACCCAAACCAAACCCAGAGGCAGAGAGAACCCAGAGAGACAGAGAGAGACAGAGAGTGAGAGACAGAGACCCAAACCAAACCCAAACCAAACCAAACCCAAACCCAAACCAAACCCAAACCCAAACCAAACCAAACCAAACCCAAACCCAAACCAAACCAATCCCAAACCAAGCCCAGAGGCAGAGAGAACCCGGAGAGACAGAGAGAGAGAGAGAGAGACAGAGACGCAAACCAAACCCAAACCAAACAAAACCCAAACCAAACCCAAACCAAACCCAAACCAAACCCAAACCAAACCCAAACCAAACCCAAACCCAAACCCAGAGAGACAGAGAGAGACAGAGACCCAAACCAAACCCACACCAAACCAAACCCAAACCAAAACCAAACCCAAACCAAACCAAACCCAAACCCAAACCAAACCCAAACCCAAAGCAAACCAAACCAATCCCAAACCAAGCCCAGAGGCAGAGAGAACCCAGAGAGACAGAGAGAGAGAGAAAGACAGAGACCCAAACCCAAACCCAAACCAAACCCAAACCAAGCCCAGAGGCAGAGAGAACCCAGAGGGATAGAGAGAACCCAGAGAGACAGAGAGAGAGAGAGAGACAGCGACCCAAACCGAACCCAAACCAAGCCCAGAGGCAGAGAGAACCCAGAGAGACAGAGATAACCCAGAGAGACAGAGAGAGACAGAGAGACAGAGAGGCAGACAGCCAGAGAGACAGAGAGAGAGAGAGACAGAGACCCAAACCAAACCCAAACCAAGCCCAGAGGCAGAGACAACCCAGAGAGACAGAGATAACCCAGAGATAACCCAGAGAGACAGAGAGACAGAAAGGCAGACAGCCAGAGAGACAGAGAGAGAGAGAGACAGAGACCCAAACCCAAACCCAAACCAAACCCAAACCAAACCAAACCTAAACCAAACCAAACCCAAACCAAACCCAAACAAAACCAAACCAAACCCAAACCAAACCCAAACCAAACCAAACCCAGAGAGACAGAGAGACAGACATCCAGAGAGAGAGAGAGAGAGAGAGAGAGAGACAGAGAGACAGAAAGAGACCCATACCAAACCAAACCCAAACCGAAACCGAACCCAAACCAAACCGAAACCCAAACCAAACCCAAACCAAACCCAGAGGCAGAGAGAACCCAGAGAGACAGAGAGAGACAGAGACTGAGAGACAGAGACCCAAACCAAACCCAAACCAAACCAAACCCAAACCCAAAACAAACCAAACCAAACCCGAACCCAAACCAAACCAATCCCAAACCAAGCCCAGAGGCAGAGAGAACCCAGAGAGACAGAGAGAGAGAGAGAGAGAGACAGAGACGCAAACCAAACCCAAACCAAACAAAACCCAAACCAAACCCAAACCAAACCCAAACCAAACCCAAACCAAACCCAAACCCAAACCCAGAGAGACAGAGAGAGACAGAGAGTGAGAGACAGAGACCCAAACCAATCCCAAACCAAAACCAAACCCAAACCAAACCCAAACCCAAACCAAACCCAAACCCAAACCAAACCAAACCAATCCCAAACCAAGCCCAGAGGCAGAGAGAACCCAGAGAGACAGAGAGAGAGAGAGAGACAGAGACCCAAACCCAAACCAAACCCAAACCAAGCCCAGAGGCAGAGAGAACCCAGAGAGATAGAGAGAACCCAGAGAGACAGAGAGAGAGAGACAGAGACCCAAACCAAACCCAAACCAAGCCCAGAGGCAGAGAGAACCCAGAGAGACAGAGATAACCCAGAGATAACCCAGAGAGACAGAGAGACAGAAAGGCAGACAGACAGAGAGACAGAGAGAGAGAGAGCGACCGAGACCCAAACCCAAACCCAAACCAAACCCAAACCAAACCAAACCTAAACCAAACCAAACCCAAACCAAACCCAAACCAAACCCAAACCAAACCAAACCAAACCCAAACCAAACCCAAACCAAACCAAACCAAACCCAAACCAAACCCAAACCAAACCAAACCCAGAGAGACAGAGAGACAGACATCCAGAGAGAGAGAGAGAGAGAGAGAGACAGAGAGACAGAAAGAGACCCATACCAAACCAAACCCAAACCCAAACCGAACCCAAACCAAACCCAAACCCAAACCAAACCAAACCCAAACCAAACCCAGAGGCAGAGAGAACCCAGAGAGACAGAGAGAGACAGAGAGTGAGAGACAGAGACCCAAACCAAACCCAAACCAAACCAAACCCAAACCAAACCAAACCCAAACCCAAACCAAACCCAAACCCAAACCAAACCAAACCAAACCCAAACCCAAACCAAACCAATCCCAAACCAAGCCCAGAGGCAGAGAGAACCCAGAGAGACAGAGAGAGAGAGAGAGACAGAGACGCAAACCAAACCCAAACCAAACCAAACCCAAACCAAACCCAAACCCAAACCAAACCCAAACCAAACCCAAACCGAACCCAAACCAAACCCAAACCCAAACCAAACCAAACCCAAACCAAACCCAGAGGCAGAGAGAACCCAGAGAGACAGAGAGAGACAGAGAGTGAGAGACAGAGACCCAAACCAAACCCAAACCAAACCAAACCCAAACCCAAACCAAACCCAAACCCAAACCAAACCAAACCAAACCCAAACCCAAACCAAACCAATCCCAAACCAAGCCCAGAGGCAGAAGGAACCCAGAGAGACAGAGAGAGAGAGAGAGACAGAGACGCAAACCAAACCCAAACCAAACCAAACCCAAACCAAACCAAACCCAAACCAAACAAAACCCAAAACAAAACCCAAACCCAAACCAAACAAAACCCAAAACAAAACCCAAACCAAACCCAAACCAAACCCAAACCGAAACCGAACCCAAACCAAACCGAAACCCAAACCAAACCCAAACCAAACCCAGAGGCAGAGAGAACCCAGAGAGACAGAGAGAGACAGAGACTGAGAGACAGAGACCCAAACCAAACCCAAACCAAACCAAACCCAAACCCAAAACAAACCAAACCAAACCCGAACCCAAACCAAACCAATCCCAAACCAAGCCCAGAGGCAGAGAGAACCCAGAGAGACAGAGAGAGAGAGAGAGAGAGACAGAGACGCAAACCAAACCCAAACCAAACAAAACCCAAACCAAACCCAAACCAAACCCAAACCAAACCCAAACCAAACCCAAACCCAAACCCAGAGAGACAGAGAGAGACAGAGAGTGAGAGACAGAGACCCAAACCAATCCCAAACCAAAACCAAACCCAAACCAAACCCAAACCCAAACCAAACCCAAACCCAAACCAAACCAAACCAATCCCAAACCAAGCCCAGAGGCAGAGAGAACCCAGAGAGACAGAGAGAGAGAGAGAGACAGAGACCCAAACCCAAACCAAACCCAAACCAAGCCCAGAGGCAGAGAGAACCCAGAGAGATAGAGAGAACCCAGAGAGACAGAGAGAGAGAGACAGAGACCCAAACCAAACCCAAACCAAGCCCAGAGGCAGAGAGAACCCAGAGAGACAGAGATAACCCAGAGATAACCCAGAGAGACAGAGAGACAGAAAGGCAGACAGACAGAGAGACAGAGAGAGAGAGAGCGACCGAGACCCAAACCCAAACCCAAACCAAACCCAAACCAAACCAAACCTAAACCAAACCAAACCCAAACCAAACCCAAACCAAACCCAAACCAAACCAAACCAAACCCAAACCAAACCCAAACCAAACCAAACCAAACCCAAACCAAACCCAAACCAAACCAAACCCAGAGAGACAGAGAGACAGACATCCAGAGAGAGAGAGAGACAGAGAGAGACAGAGAGACAGAAAGAGACCCATACCAAACCAAACCCAAACCCAAACCGAACCCAAACCAAACCCAAACCCAAACCAAACCAAACCCAAACCAAACCCAGAGGCAGAGAGAACCCAGAGAGACAGAGAGAGACAGAGAGTGAGAGACAGAGACCCAAACCAAACCCAAACCAAACCAAACCCAAACCAAACCAAACCCAAACCCAAACCAAACCCAAACCCAAACCAAACCAAACCAAACCCAAACCCAAACCAAACCAATCCCAAACCAAGCCCAGAGGCAGAGAGAACCCAGAGAGACAGAGAGAGAGAGAGAGACAGAGACGCAAACCAAACCCAAACCAAACCAAACCCAAACCAAACCCAAACCCAAACCAAACCCAAACCAAACCCAAACCGAACCCAAACCAAACCCAAACCCAAACCAAACCAAACCCAAACCAAACCCAGAGGCAGAGAGAACCCAGAGAGACAGAGAGAGACAGAGAGTGAGAGACAGAGACCCAAACCAAACCCAAACCAAACCAAACCCAAACCCAAACCAAACCCAAACCCAAACCAAACCAAACCAAACCCAAACCCAAACCAAACCAATCCCAAACCAAGCCCAGAGGCAGAAGGAACCCAGAGAGACAGAGAGAGAGAGAGAGACAGAGACGCAAACCAAACCCAAACCAAACCAAACCCAAACCAAACCAAACCCAAACCAAACAAAACCCAAAACAAAACCCAAACCCAAACCAAACAAAACCCAAAACAAAACCCAAACCAAACCCAAACCAAACCCAAACCCAAACCCAGAGAGACAGAGAGAGACAGAGAGTGAGAGACAGAGACCCAAACCAAACCCAAACCAAACCAAACCCAAACCAAAACCAAACCCAAACCAAACCAAACCCAAACCCAAACCAAACCCAAACCCAAAGCAAACCAAACCAATCCCAAACCAAGCCCAGAGGCAGAGAGAACCCAGAGAGACAGAGAGAGAGAGAGAGACAGAGACCCAAACCCAAACCCCAACCAAACCCAAACCAAGCCCAGAGGCAGAGAGAACCCAGAGAGACAGAGATAACCCAGAGATAACCCAGAGAGACAGAGAGACAGAAAGGCAGACAGCCAGAGAGACAGAGAGAGAGAGAGACAGAGACCCAAACCCAAACCCAAACCAAACCCAAACCTAACCAAACCTAAACCAAACCAAACCCAAACCAAACCCAAACCAAACCAAACCAAACCCAAACCAAACCCAAACCAAACCAAACCCAGAGAGACAGAGAGACAGACATCCAGAGAGAGAGAGAGAGAGAGAGAGAGAGAGAGACAGAGAGACAGAAAGAGACCCATACCAAACCAAACCCAAACCCAAACCAAACCCAAACCCAAACCAAACCAAACCAAACCCAAACCCAAACCAAACCAATCCCAAACCAAGCCCAGAGGCAGAGAGAACCCGGAGAGACAGAGAGAGAGAGAGAGAGACAGAGACGCAAACCAAACCCAAACCAAACAAAACCCAAACCAAACCCAAACCAAACCCAAACCAAACCCAAACCAAACCCAAACCAAACCCAAACCAAACCCAAACCCAAACCCAGAGAGACAGAGAGAGACAGAGACCCAAACCAAACCCACACCAAACCAAACCCAAACCAAAACCAAACCCAAACCAAACCAAACCCAAACCCAAACCAAACCCAAACCCAAAGCAAACCAAACCAATCCCAAACCAAGCCCAGAGGCAGAGAGAACCCAGAGAGACAGAGAGAGAGAGAAAGACAGAGACCCAAACCCAAACCCAAACCAAACCCAAACCAAGCCCAGAGGCAGAGAGAACCCAGAGGGATAGAGAGAACCCAGAGAGACAGAGAGAGAGAGAGAGACAGCGACCCAAACCGAACCCAAACCAAGCCCAGAGGCAGAGAGAACCCAGAGAGACAGAGATAACCCAGAGAGACAGAGAGAGACAGAGAGACAGAGAGGCAGACAGCCAGAGAGACAGAGAGAGAGAGAGACAGAGACCCAAACCAAACCCAAACCAAGCCCAGAGGCAGAGACAACCCAGAGAGACAGAGATAACCCAGAGATAACCCAGAGAGACAGAGAGACAGAAAGGCAGACAGCCAGAGAGACAGAGAGAGAGAGAGACAGAGACCCAAACCCAAACCCAAACCAAACCCAAACCAAACCAAACCTAAACCAAACCAAACCCAAACCAAACCCAAACCAAACCAAACCAAACCCAAACCAAACCCAAACCAAACCAAACCCAGAGAGACAGAGAGACAGACATCCAGAGAGAGAGAGAGAGAGAGAGAGAGAGAGACAGAGAGACAGAAAGAGACCCATACCAAACCAAACCCAAACCGAAACCGAACCCAAACCAAACCGAAACCCAAACCAAACCCAAACCAAACCCAGAGGCAGAGAGAACCCAGAGAGACAGAGAGAGACAGAGAGTGAGAGACAGAGACGCAAACCGAACCCAAACCAAACAAAACCCAAACCAAACCCAAACCAAACCCAAACCAAACCCAAACCAAACCCAAACCCAAACCCAGAGAGACAGAGAGAGACAGAGAGTGAGAGACAGAGACCCAAACCAAACCCAAACCAAAACCAAACCCAAACCAAACCCAAACCCAAACCAAACCCAAACCCAAACCAAACCAAACCAATCCCAAACCAAGCCCAGAGGCAGAGAGAACCCAGAGAGACAGAGAGAGAGAGAGAGAGACAGAGACCCAAACCCAAACCAAACCCAAACCAAGCCCAGAGGCAGAGAGAACCCAGAGAGATAGAGAGAACCCAGAGAGACAGAGAGAGAGAGACAGAGACCCAAACCAAACCCAAACCAAGCCCAGAGGCAGAGAGAACCCAGAGAGACAGAGATAACCCAGAGAGACAGAGAGAGACAGAGAGACAGAGAGGCAGACAGCCAGAGAGACAGAGAGAGAGAGAGACAGAGACCCAAACCCAAACCGAAACCCAAACCAAACCCAAACCAAACCCAAACCAAACCCAAAGAGACAGAGAGAGATAGAGAGAGAGACAAAGACTCAAACCAAACCCAAACCAAACCCAAACCCAAACCAAGCCCAGAGGCAGAGAGAACCCAGAGAGACAGAGATAACCCAGAGATAACCCAGAGAGACAGAGAGACAGAAAGGCAGACAGACAGAGAGACAGAGAGAGAGAGAGCGACCGAGACCCAAACCCAAACCCAAACCAAACCCAAACCAAACCAAACCTAAACCAAACCAAACCCAAACCAAACCCAAACCAAACCCAAACCAAACCAAACCAAACCCAAACCAAACCCAAACCAAACCACACCAAGAGAGACAGAGAGACAGACATCCAGAGAGAGAGAGAGAGAGAGAGACAGAGAGACAGAAAGAGACCCATACCAAACCAAACCCAAACCCAAACCGAACCCAAACCAAACCCAAACCCAAACCAAACCAAACCCAAACCAAACCCAGAGGCAGAGAGAACCCAGAGAGACAGAGAGAGACAGAGAGTGAGAGACAGAGACCGAAACCAAACCCAAACCAAACCCAAACCAAACCAAACCAAACCCAAACCAAACCCAAACCAAACCAAACCCAGAGAGACAGAGAGACAGACATCCAGAGAGAGAGAGAGAGAGAGAGAGACAGAGAGACAGAAAGAGACCCATACCAAACCAAACCCAAACCCAAACCGAACCCAAACCAAACCCAAACCCAAACCAAACCAAACCCAAACCAAACCCAGAGGCAGAGAGAACCCAGAGAGACAGAGAGAGACAGAGAGTGAGAGACAGAGACCCAAACCAAACCCAAACCAAACCAAACCCAAACCCAAACCAAACCCAAACCAAACCAAACCAAACCCAAACCCAAACCAAACCAATCCCAAACCAAGCCCAGAGGCAGAGAGAACCCAGAGAGACAGAGAGAGAGAGAGAGACAGAGACGCAAACCAAACCCAAACCAAACCAAACCCAAACCAAACCCAAACCCAAACCAAACCCAAACCAAACCCAAACCGAACCCAAACCAAACCCAAACCCAAACCAAACCAAACCCAAACCAAACCCAGAGGCAGAGAGAACCCAGAGAGACAGAGAGAGACAGAGAGTGAGAGACAGAGACCCAAACCAAACCCAAACCAAACCAAACCCAAACCCAAACCAAACCCAAACCCAAACCAAACCAAACCAAACCCAAACCCAAACCAAACCAATCCCAAACCAAGCCCAGAGGCAGAGAGAACCCAGAGAGACAGAGAGAGAGAGAGAGACAGAGACGCAAACCAAACCCAAACCAAACCAAACCCAAACCAAACCAAACCCAAACCAAACAAAACCCAAAACAAAACCCAAACCCAAACCAAACAAAACCCAAAACAAAACCCAAACCAAACCCAAACCAAACCCAAACCCAAACCCAGAGAGACAGAGAGAGACAGAGAGTGAGAGACAGAGACCCAAACCAAACCCAAACCAAACCAAACCCAAACCAAAACCAAACCCAAACCAAACCAAACCCAAACCCAAACCAAACCCAAACCCAAAGCAAACCAAACCAATCCCAAACCAAGCCCAGAGGCAGAGAGAACCCAGAGAGACAGAGAGAGAGAGAGAGACAGAGACCCAAACCCAAACCCAAACCAAACCCAAACCAAGCCCAGAGGCAGAGAGAACCCAGAGAGACAGAGATAACCCAGAGATAACCCAGAGAGACAGAGAGACAGAAAGGCAGACAGCCAGAGAGACAGAGAGAGAGAGAGACAGAGACCCAAACCCAAACCCAAACCAAACCCAAACCTAACCAAACCTAAACCAAACCCAAACCAAACCCAAACCTAACCAAACCTAAACCAAACCAAACCCAAACCAAACCCAAACCAAACCAAACCAAACCCAAACCAAACCCAAACCAAACCAAACCCAGAGAGACAGAGAGACAGACATCCAGAGAGAGAGAGAGAGAGAGAGAGAGAGAGAGACAGAGAGACAGAAAGAGACCCATACCAAACCAAACCCAAACCCAAACCGAACCCAAACCAAACCCAAACCCAAACCAAACCAAACCCAAACCAAACCAATCCCAAACCAAGCCCAGAGGCAGAGAGAACCCAGAGAGACAGAGAGAGAGTGAGAGACAGAGACGCAAACCAAACCAAACCCAAACCCAAACCAAACCCAAACCCAAACCCAAACCAAACCCAAACCCAAAGCAAACCAAACCAATCCCAAACCAAGCCCAGAGGCAGAGAGAACCCAGAGAGACAGAGAGAGAGAGAGAGACAGAGACCCAAACCCAAACCCAAACCAAACCCAAACCAAGCCCAGAGGCAGAGAGAATCCAGAAAGATAGAGAGAACCCAGAGAGACAGAGAGAGAGAGAGAGACAGAGACCCAAACCAAACCCAAACCAAGCCCAGAGGCAGAGAGAACCCAGAGAGACAGAGATAACCCAGAGATAACCCAGAGAGACAGAGAGACAGAAAGGCAGACAGCCAGAGAGACAGAGAGAGAGAGAGACAGAGACCCAAACCCAAACCCAAACCAAACCCAAACCAAACCAAACCTAAACCAAACCAAACCCAAACCAAACCCAAACCAAACCAAACCAAACCCAAACCAAACCCAAACCAAACCCAAACCCAAACCCAAACCAAACCCAAACCAAGCCCAGAGGCAGAGAGAACCCAGAGAGACAGAGAGAACCCAGAGAGACAGAGCGAGAGACAGAGACCCAAACCAAACCCAAACCAAGCCCAGAGGCAGATAGAATCCAGAGAGACAGAGATAACCCAGAGAGACAGAGAGAGACAGAGAGACAGAGAGGCAGACAGCCAGAGAGACAGAGAGAGAGAGACACAGAGACCCAAACCCATACCCAAACCAAACCCAAACCAAACCCAGAGAGACAGAGAGAGACAGAGAGACAGAGAGAGAGAGACAGAGACCCAAACCAAACCCAAACCAAGCCCAGAGGCAGAGAGAACCCAGAGAGACAGAGATAACCCAGAGATAACCCAGAGAGACAGAGAGACAGAAAGGCAGACAGCCAGAGAGACAGAGAGAGAGAGAGACAGAGACCCAAACCCAAACCCAAACCAAACCCAAACCTAACCAAACCTAAACCAAACCAAACCCAAACCAAACCCAAACCAAACCAAACCAAACCCAAACCAAACCCAAACCAAACCCAAACCAAACCAAACCCAGAGAGACAGAGAGACAGACATCCAGAGAGAGAGAGAGAGAGAGAGAGACAGAGAGACAGAAAGAGACCCATACCAAACCAAACCCAAACCCAAACCGAACCCAAACCAAACCCAAACCCAAACCAAACCAAACCCAAACCAAACCCAAACCCAAACCAAACCAAACCTAAACCAAACCAAACCCAAACCAAACCCAAACCAAACCAAACCAAACCCAAACCAAACCCAAACCAAACCAAACCCAGAGAGACAGAGAGACAGACATCCAGAGAGAGAGAGAGAGAGAGAGAGAGAGACAGAGAGACAGAAAGAGACCCATACCAAACCAAACCCAAACCGAAACCGAACCCAAACCAAACCGAAACCCAAACCAAACCCAAACCAAACCCAGAGGCAGAGAGAACCCAGAGAGACAGAGAGAGACAGAGAGTGAGAGACAGAGACGCAAACCGAACCCAAACCAAACAAAACCCAAACCAAACCCAAACCAAACCCAAACCAAACCCAAACCAAACCCAAACCCAAACCCAGAGAGACAGAGAGAGACAGAGAGTGAGAGACAGAGACCCAAACCAAACCCAAACCAAAACCAAACCCAAACCAAAACCAAACCCAAACCAAACCCAAACCCAAACCAAACCAAACCAATCCCAAACCAAGCCCAGAGGCAGAGAGAACCCAGAGAGACAGAGAGAGAGAGAGAGACAGAGACCCAAACCCAAACCAAACCCAAACCAAGCCCAGAGGCAGAGAGAACCCAGAGAGATAGAGAGAACCCAGAGAGACAGAGAGAGAGAGACAGAGACCCAAACCAAACCCAAACCAAGCCCAGAGGCAGAGAGAACCCAGAGAGACAGAGATAACCCAGAGAGACAGAGAGAGACAGAGAAACAGAGAGGCAGACAGCCAGAGAGACAGAGAGAGAGAGAGACAGAGACCCAAACCCAAACCGAAACCCAAACCAAACCCAAACCAAACCCAAACCAAACCCAAAGAGACAGAGAGAGATAGAGAGAGAGACAAAGACCCAAACCAAACCCAAACCAAACCCAAACCCAAACCAAGCCCAGAGGCAGAGAGAACCCAGAGAGACAGAGATAACCCAGAGATAACCCAGAGAGACAGAGAGACAGAAAGGCAGACAGACAGAGAGACAGAGAGAGAGAGAGCGACCGAGACCCAAACCCAAACCCAAACCAAACCCAAACCAAACCAAACCTAAACCAAACCAAACCCAAACCAAACCCAAACCAAACCCAAACCAAACCAAACCAAACCCAAACCAAACCCAAACCAAACCACACCAAGAGAGACAGAGAGACAGACATCCAGAGAGAGAGAGAGAGAGAGAGAGACAGAGAGACAGAAAGAGACCCATACCAAACCAAACCCAAACCCAAACCGAACCCAAACCAAACCCAAACCCAAACCAAACCAAACCCAAACCAAACCCAGAGGCAGAGAGAACCCAGAGAGACAGAGAGAGACAGAGAGTGAGAGACAGAGACCGAAACCAAACCCAAACCAAACCCAAACCAAACCAAACCAAACCCAAACCAAACCCAAACCAAACCAAACCCAGAGAGACAGAGAGACAGACATCCAGAGAGAGAGAGAGAGAGAGAGAGACAGAGAGACAGAAAGAGACCCATACCAAACCAAACCCAAACCCAAACCGAACCCAAACCAAACCCAAACCCAAACCAAACCAAACCCAAACCAAACCCAGAGGCAGAGAGAACCCAGAGAGACAGAGAGAGACAGAGAGTGAGAGACAGAGACCCAAACCAAACCCAAACCAAACCAAACCCAAACCCAAACCAAACCCAAACCCAAACCAAACCAAACCAAACCCAAACCCAAACCAAACCAATCCCAAACCAAGCCCAGAGGCAGAGAGAACCCAGAGAGACAGAGAGAGAGAGAGAGACAGAGACGCAAACCAAACCCAAACCAAACCAAACCCAAACCAAACCCAAACCCAAACCAAACCCAAACCAAACCCAAACCGAACCCAAACCAAACCCAAACCCAAACCAAACCAAACCCAAACCAAACCCAGAGGCAGAGAGAACCCAGAGAGACAGAGAGAGACAGAGAGTGAGAGACAGAGACCCAAACCAAACCCAAACCAAACCAAACCCAAACCCAAACCAAACCCAAACCCAAACCAAACCAAACCAAACCCAAACCCAAACCAAACCAATCCCAAACCAAGCCCAGAGGCAGAGAGAACCCAGAGAGACAGAGAGAGAGAGAGAGACAGAGACGCAAACCAAACCCAAACCAAACCAAACCCAAACCAAACCAAACCCAAACCAAACAAAACCCAAAACAAAACCCAAACCCAAACCAAACAAAACCCAAAACAAAACCCAAACCAAACCCAAACCAAACCCAAACCCAAACCCAGAGAGACAGAGAGAGACAGAGAGTGAGAGACAGAGACCCAAACCAAACCCAAACCAAACCAAACCCAAACCAAAACCAAACCCAAACCAAACCAAACCCAAACCCAAACCAAACCCAAACCCAAAGCAAACCAAACCAATCCCAAACCAAGCCCAGAGGCAGAGAGAACCCAGAGAGACAGAGAGAGAGAGAGAGACAGAGACCCAAACCCAAACCCAAACCAAACCCAAACCAAGCCCAGAGGCAGAGAGAACCCAGAGAGACAGAGATAACCCAGAGATAACCCAGAGAGACAGAGAGACAGAAAGGCAGAAGCCAGAGAGACAGAGAGAGAGAGAGACAGAGACCCAAACCCAAACCCAAACCAAACCCAAACCTAACCAAACCTAAACCAAACCCAAACCAAACCCAAACCTAACCAAACCTAAACCAAACCAAACCCAAACCAAACCCAAACCAAACCAAACCAAACCCAAACCAAACCCAAACCAAACCAAACCCAGAGAGACAGAGAGACAGACATCCAGAGAGAGAGAGAGAGAGAGAGAGAGAGAGAGAGACAGAGAGACAGAAAGAGACCCATACCAAACCAAACCCAAACCCAAACCGAACCCAAACCAAACCCAAACCCAAACCAAACCAAACCCAAACCAAACCAATCCCAAACCAAGCCCAGAGGCAGAGAGAACCCAGAGAGACAGAGAGAGAGTGAGAGACAGAGACGCAAACCAAACCAAACCCAAACCCAAACCAAACCCAAACCCAAACCCAAACCAAACCCAAACCCAAAGCAAACCAAACCAATCCCAAACCAAGCCCAGAGGCAGAGAGAACCCAGAGAGACAGAGAGAGAGAGAGAGACAGAGACCCAAACCCAAACCCAAACCAAACCCAAACCAAGCCCAGAGGCAGAGAGAATCCAGAAAGATAGAGAGAACCCAGAGAGACAGAGAGAGAGAGAGAGACAGAGACCCAAACCAAACCCAAACCAAGCCCAGAGGCAGAGAGAACCCAGAGAGACAGAGATAACCCAGAGATAACCCAGAGAGACAGAGAGACAGAAAGGCAGACAGCCAGAGAGACAGAGAGAGAGAGAGACAGAGACCCAAACCCAAACCCAAACCAAACCCAAACCAAACCAAACCTAAACCAAACCAAACCCAAACCAAACCCAAACCAAACCAAACCAAACCCAAACCAAACCCAAACCAAACCCAAACCCAAACCCAAACCAAACCCAAACCAAGCCCAGAGGCAGAGAGAACCCAGAGAGACAGAGAGAACCCAGAGAGACAGAGCGAGAGACAGAGACCCAAACCAAACCCAAACCAAGCCCAGAGGCAGATAGAATCCAGAGAGACAGAGATAACCCAGAGAGACAGAGAGAGACAGAGAGACAGAGAGGCAGACAGCCAGAGAGACAGAGAGAGAGAGACACAGAGACCCAAACCCAAACCCAAACCAAACCCAAACCAAACCCAGAGAGACAGAGAGAGACAGAGAGACAGAGAGAGAGAGACAGAGACCCAAACCAAACCCAAACCAAGCCCAGAGGCAGAGAGAACCCAGAGAGACAGAGATAACCCAGAGATAACCCAGAGAGACAGAGAGACAGAAAGGCAGACAGCCAGAGAGACAGAGAGAGAGAGAGACAGAGACCCAAACCCAAACCCAAACCAAACCCAAACCTAACCAAACCTAAACCAAACCAAACCCAAACCAAACCCAAACCAAACCAAACCAAACCCAAACCAAACCCAAACCAAACCAAACCCAGAGAGACAGAGAGACAGACATCCAGAGAGAGAGAGAGAGAGAGAGAGACAGAGAGACAGAAAGAGACCCATACCAAACCAAACCCAAACCCAAACCGAACCCAAACCAAACCCAAACCCAAACCAAACCAAACCCAGAGGCAGAGAGAACCCAGAGAGACAGAGAGAGACAGAGAGTGAGAGACAGAGACCCAAACCAATCCCAAACCAAGCCCAGAGGCAGAGAGAACCCAGAGAGACAGAGAGAGAGAGAGAGACAGAGACGCAAACCAAACCCAAACCAAACCAAACCCAAACCAAACCCAAACCAAACAAAACCCAAACCAAACAAAACCCAAACCAAACCCAAACCAAACCCAGAGGCAGAGAGAACCCAGAGAGACAGAGATAACCCAGAGATAACCCAGAGAGACAGAGAGACAGAAAGGCAGACAGCCAGAGAGACAGAGAGAGAGAGAGACAGAGACCCAAACCCAAACCCAAACCAAACCCAAACCTAACCAAACCTAAACCAAACCAAACCCAAACCAAACCCAAACCAAACCAAACCAAACCCAAACCAAACCCAAACCAAACCAAACCCAGAGAGACAGAGAGACAGACATCCAGAGAGAGAGAGAGAGAGAGAGAGAGAGAGAGAGACAGAGAGACAGAAAGAGACCCATACCAAACCAAACCCAAACCCAAACCGAACCCAAACCAAACCCAAACCCAAACCAAACCAAACCCAAACCAAACCCAGAGGCAGAGAGAACCCAGAGAGACAGAGAGAGACAGAGACCCAAACCAAACCCAAACCAAACCAAACCCAAACCCAAACCAAACCCAAACCCCAACCAAACCAAACCAAACCCAAACCCAAACCAAACCAATCCCAAACCAAGCCCAGAGGCAGAGAGAACCCAGAGAGACAGAGAGAGAGAGAGAGACAGAGACGCAAACCAAACCCAAACCAAACCAAACCCAAACCAAACAAAACCCAAAACAAAACCCAAACCAAACCCAAACCAAACCCAAACCCAAACCCAGAGAGACAGAGAGAGACAGAGAGTGAGAGACAGAGACCCAAACCAAACCCAAACCAAACCAAACCCAAACCAAAACCAAACCCAAACCAAACCAAACCCAAACCCAAACCAAACCCAAACCCAAAGCAAACCAAACCAATCCCAAACCAAGCCCAGAGGCAGAGAAAACCCAGAGAGACAGAGAGAGAGAGAGAGACAGAGACCCAAACCCAAACCCAAACCAAACCCAAACCAAGCCCAGAGGCAGAGAGAATCCAGAGAGATAGAGAGAACCCAGAGAGACAGAGATAACCCAGAGAGACAGAGAGAGACAGAGAGACAGAGAGGCAGACAGCCAGAGAGACAGAGAGAGAGACAGAGACCCAAACCCAAACCAAACCCAAACCCAAACCAAACCCAAACCGAACCCAAACCCAAACCAAACCAAACCCAAACCAAACCGAAACCAAACCCAAACCAAGCCCAGAGGCAGAGAGAACCCAGAGAGACAGAGAGAACCCAGAGAGACGGAGACAGCCCACAGAGACAGAGAGAGAGACAGAGACCCAAACCAAACCCAAACCAAGCCCAGAGGCAGAGAGAACCTAGAGAGACAGAGATAACCCAGAGAGACAGAGAGAGACAGAGAGACAGAGAGGCAGACAGCCAGAGAGACAGAGAGAGAGAGAGAGACAGAGACCCAAACCCAAACCCAAACCCAAACCAAACCCAAACCAAACCCAAACCAAACAAAACCCAAACCAAACCCAAACCAAACCCAGAGGCAGAGAGAACCCAGAGAGACAGAGATAACCCAGAGATAACCCAGAGAGACAGAGAGAGAGAGAGACAGAGACCCAAACCCAAACCCAAACCAAACCCAAACCTAACCAAACCTAAACCAAACCAAACCCAAACCAAACCCAAACCAAACCAAACCAAACCCAAACCAAACCCAAACCAAACCAAACCCAGAGAGACAGAGAGACAGACATCCAGAGAGAGAGAGAGAGAGAGAGAGAGAGAGACAGAGAGACAGAAAGAGACCCATACCAAACCAAACCCAAACCCAAACCGAACCCAAACCAAACCCAAACCCAAACCAAACCAAACCCAAACCAAACCCAGAGGCAGAGAGAACCCAGAGAGACAGAGAGAGACAGAGAGTGAGAGACAGAGACCCAAACCAAACCCAAACCAAACCAAACCCAAACCCAAACCAAACCCAAACCCCAACCAAACCAAACCAAACCCAAACCCAAACCAAACCAATCCCAAACCAAACCCAAACCAAACCAAACCCAGAGAGACAGAGAGACAGACATCCAGAGAGAGAGAGAGAGAGAGAGAGAGAGAGAGACAGAGAGACAGAAAGAGACCCATACCAAACCAAACCCAAACCCAAACCGAACCCAAACCAAACCCAAACCCAAACCAAACCAAACCCAAACCAAACCAATCCCAAACCAAGCCCAGAGGCAGAGAGAACCCAGAGAGACAGAGAGAGAGTGAGAGACAGAGACGCAAACCAAACCAAACCCAAACCCAAACCAAACCCAAACCCAAACCCAAACCAAACCCAAACCCAAAGCAAACCAAACCAATCCCAAACCAAGCCCAGAGGCAGAGAGAACCCAGAGAGACAGAGAGAGAGAGAGAGACAGAGACCCAAACCCAAACCCAAACCAAACCCAAACCAAGCCCAGAGGCAGAGAGAATCCAGAAAGATAGAGAGAACCCAGAGAGACAGAGAGAGAGAGAGAGAGACAGAGACCCAAACCAAACCCAAACCAAGCCCAGAGGCAGAGAGAACCCAGAGAGACAGAGATAACCCAGAGATAACCCAGAGAGACAGAGAGACAGAAAGGCAGACAGCCAGAGAGACAGAGAGAGAGAGAGACAGAGACCCAAACCCAAACCCAAACCAAACCCAAACCAAACCAAACCTAAACCAAACCAAACCCAAACCAAACCCAAACCAAACCAAACCAAACCCAAACCAAACCCAAACCAAACCCAAACCCAAACCCAAACCAAACCCAAACCAAGCCCAGAGGCAGAGAGAACCCAGAGAGACAGAGAGAACCCAGAGAGACAGAGCGAGAGACAGAGACCCAAACCAAACCCAAACCAAGCCCAGAGGCAGATAGAATCCAGAGAGACAGAGATAACCCAGAGAGACAGAGAGAGACAGAGAGACAGAGAGGCAGACAGCCAGAGAGACAGAGAGAGAGAGACACAGAGACCCAAACCCAAACCCAAACCAAACCCAAACCAAACCCAGAGAGACAGAGAGAGACAGAGAGACAGAGAGAGAGAGACAGAGACCCAAACCAAACCCAAACCAAGCCCAGAGGCAGAGAGAACCCAGAGAGACAGAGATAACCCAGAGATAACCCAGAGAGACAGAGAGACAGAAAGGCAGACAGCCAGAGAGACAGAGAGAGAGAGAGACAGAGACCCAAACCAAACCCAAACCAAAACCAAACCCAAACCAAACCAAACCCAAACCCAAACCAAACCCAAACCCAAAGCAAACCAAACCAATCCCAAACCAAGCCCAGAGGCAGAGAGAACCCAGAGAGACAGAGAGAGAGAGAGAGACAGAGACCCAAACCCAAACCCAAACCAAACCCAAACCAAGCCCAGAGGCAGAGAGAATCCAGAGAGATAGAGAGAACCCAGAGAGACAGAGATAACCCAGAGAGACAGAGAGAGACAGAGAGACAGAGAGGCAGACAGCCAGAGAGACAGAGAGAGAGACAGAGACCCAAACCCAAACCCAAACCAAACCCAAACCAAGCCCAGAGGCAGAGAGAACCCGGAGAGACAGAGAGAACCCAGAGAGGCAGAGAGAACCGAGAGAGACAGAGAGAGAGAGACAGAGACCCAAACCCAAACCCAAACCAAACCCAAACCAAGCCCAGAGGCAGAGAGAACCCAGAGAGACAGAGAGAACCCAGAGAGACAGAGAGAGAGACAGAGACCCAAACCAAACGCAAACCAAGCCCAGAGGCAGATAGAATCTAGAGAGACAGAGATAACCCAGAGAGACAGAGAGAGACAGAGAGAGAGAGAGAGAGAGAGACAGAGAGACAGAAAGAGACCCATACCAAACCAAACCCAAACCCAAACCGAACCCAAACCAAACCCAAACCCAAACCAAACCAAACCCAAACCAAACCCAGAGGCAGAGAGAACCCAGAGAGACAGAGAGAGACAGAGAGTGAGAGACAGAGACCCAAACCAAACCCAAACCAAACCAAACCCAAACCCAAACCAAACCCAAACCCAAACCAAACCAAACCAAACCCAAACCCAAACCAAACCAATCCCAAACCAAGCCCAGAGGCAGAGAGAACCCAGAGAGACAGAGAGAGAGAGAGAGACAGAGACGCAAACCAAACCCAAACCAAACCAAACCCAAACCAAACCAAACCCAAACCAAACAAAACCCAAAACAAAACCCAAACCAAACCCAAACCAAACCCAAACCCAAACCCAGAGAGACAGAGAGAGACAGAGAGTGAGAGACAGAGACCCAACCCAAACCCAAACCAAACCAAACCCAAACCAAAACCAAACCCAAACCAAACCAAACCCAAACCCAAACCAAACCCAAACCCAAAGCAAACCAAACCAATCCCAAACCAAGCCCAGAGGCAGAGAGAACCCAGAGAGACAGAGAGAGAGAGAGAGACAGAGACCCAAACCCAAACCCAAACCAAACCCAAACCAAGCCCAGAGGCAGAGAGAATCCAGAGAGATAGAGAGAACCCAGAGAGACAGAGATAACCCAGAGAGACAGAGAGAGACAGAGAGACAGAGAGGCAGACAGCCAGAGAGACAGAGAGAGAGACAGAGACCCAAACCCAAACCCAAACCCAAACCAAACCCAAACCAAGCCCAGAGGCAGAGAGAACCCGGAGAGACAGAGAGAACCCAGAGAGGCAGAGAGAACCGAGAGAGACAGAGAGAGAGAGACAGAGACCCAAACCCAAACCCAAACCAAACCCAAACCAAGCCCAGAGGCAGAGAGAACCCAGAGAGACAGAGAGAACCCAGAGAGACAGAGAGAGAGACAGAGACCCAAACCAAACCCAAACCAAGCCCAGAGGCAGATAGAATCTAGAGAGACAGAGATAACCCAGAGAGACAGAGAGAGACAGAGAGACAGAGAGGCAGACAGCCAGAGAGACAGAGAGAGAGAGAGACAGAGACCCAAACCCAAACCAAACCCAAACCCAAACCAAACCTAAACCGAACCCAAACCCAAACCAAACCAAACCCAAACCAAACCGAAACCAAACCCAAACCAAGCCCAGAGGCAGAGAGAACCCAGAGCGACAGAGAGAACCCAGAGAGACAGAGACAGCCCAGAGAGACAGAGAGAGAGACAGAGATCCAAACCAAACCCAAACCAAGCCCAGAGGCAGAGAGAACCCAGAGAGACAGAGAGAACCCAGAGAGACAGAGCGAGAGACAGAGACCCAAACCAAACCCAAACCAAGCCCAGAGGCAGATAGAATCCAGAGAGACAGAGATAACCCAGAGAGACAGAGAGGCAGACAGCCAGAGAGACAGAGAGAGAGAGACACAGAGACCCAAACCCAAACCCAAACCAAACCCAAACCAAACCCAGAGAGACGGAGAGAGACAGAGAGAGAGATAGAGAGAGAGACAAAGACCCAAACCAAACCCAAACCAAACCCAAACCCAAAACAAGCCCAGAGGCAGAGAGAACCCAGATAGACAGAGATAACCCAGAGATAACCCAGAGAGACAGAGAGACAGAAAGGCAGACAGCCAGAGAGACAGAGAGAGAGAGAGACAGAGACCCAAACCCAAACCCAAACCAAACCCAAACCTAACCAAACCTAAACCAAACCAAACCCAAACCAAACCCAAACCAAACCAAACCAAACCCAAACCAAACCCAAACCAAACCAAACCCAGAGAGACAGAGAGACAGACATCCAGAGAGAGAGAGAGAGAGAGAGAGAGAGAGACAGAGAGACAGAAAGAGACCCATACCAAACCAAACCCAAACCCAAACCGAACCCAAACCAAACCCAAACCCAAACCAAACCAAACCCAAACCAAACCCAGAGGCAGAGAGAACCCAGAGAGACAGAGAGAGACAGAGAGTGAGAGACAGAGACCCAAACCAAACCCAAACCAAACCAAACCCAAACCCAAACCAAACCCAAACCCAAACCAAACCAAACCAAACCCAAACCCAAACCAAACCAATCCCAAACCAAGCCCAGAGGCAGAGAGAACCCAGAGAGACAGAGAGAGAGAGAGAGAGACAGAGACGCAAACCAAACCCAAACCAAACCAAACCCAAACCAAACAAAACCCAAAACAAAACCCAAACCAAACCCAAACCAAACCCAAACCCAAACCCAGAGAGACAGAGAGAGACAGAGAGTGAGAGACAGAGACCCAAACCAAACCCAAACCAAACCAAACCCAAACCAAAACCAAACCCAAACCAAACCAAACCCAAACCCAAACCAAACCCAAACCCAAAGCAAACCAAACCAATCCCAAACCAAGCCCAGAGGCAGAGAGAACCCAGAGAGACAGAGAGAGAGAGAGAGACAGAGACCCAAACCCAAACCCAAACCAAACCCAAACCAAGCCCAGAGGCAGAGAGAATCCAGAGAGATAGAGAGAACCCAGAGAGACAGAGATAACCCAGAGAGACAGAGAGAACCGAGAGAGACAGAGAGAGAGAGACAGAGACCCAAACCCAAACCCAAACCAAACCCAAACCAAGCCCAGAGGCAGAGAGAACCCAGAGAGACAGAGAGAACCCAGAGAGACAGAGAGAGAGACAGAGACCCAAACCAAACCCAAACCAAGCCCAGAGGCAGATAGAATCTAGAGAGACAGAGATAACCCAGAGAGACAGAGAGAGACAGAGAGACAGAGAGGCAGACAGCCAGAGAGACAGAGAGAGAGAGAGACAGAGACCCAAACCCAAACCAAACCCAAACCCAAACCAAACCTAAACCGAACCCAAACCCAAACCAAACCAAACCCAAACCAAACCGAAACCAAACCCAAACCAAGCCCAGAGGCAGAGAGAACCCAGAGCGACAGAGAGAACCCAGAGAGACAGAGACAGCCCAGAGAGACAGAGAGAGAGACAGAGATCCAAACCAAACCCAAACCAAGCCCAGAGGCAGAGAGAACCCAGAGAGACAGAGATAACCCAGAGAGACAGAGAGAGACAGAGAGACAGAGAGGCAGACAGCCAGAGAGACAGAGAGAGAGAGAGAGACAGAGACCCAAACCCAAACCCAAACCAAACCCAAACCAAACCCAGAGAGACAGAGAGAGACAGAGAGAGAGATAGAGAGAGAGACAAAGACCCAAACCAAACCCAAACCAAACCCAAACCCAAACCAAGCCCAGAGGCAGAGAGAACCCAGAGAGACAGAGAGAACCCAGAGAGACAGAGAGAGAGAGACAGAGGCCCAAACCAAACCCAAACCAAGCCCAGAGGCAGAGAGAACCCAGAGAGACAGAGATAACCCAGAGGGACAGAGAGAGACAGAGAGACAGAGAGGCAGACAGCCAGAGAGACAGAGAGAGAGACAGAGACCCAAACCCAAACCCAAACCAAACCCAAACCAAGCCCAGAGGCAGAGAGAACCCGGAGAGACAGAGAGAACCCAGAGAGGCAGAGAGAACCGAGAGAGACAGAGAGAGAGAGACAGAGACCCAAACCCAAACCCAAACCAAACCCAAACCAAGCCCAGAGGCAGAGAGAACCCAGAGAGACAGAGAGAGCCCAGAGAGACAGAGCGAGGGACAGAGACCCAAACCAAACCCAAACCAAGCCCAGAGGCAGATAGAATCCAGAGAGACAGAGATAACCCAGAGAGACAGAGAGAGACAGAGAGACAGAGAGGCAGACAGCCAGAGAGACAGAGAGAGAGAGACACAGAGACCCAAACCCAAACCCAAACCAAACCCAAACCAAACCCAGAGAGACAGAGAGAGACAGAGAGAGAGATAGAGAGAGAGACAAAGACCCAAACCAAACCCAAACCAAACCCAAACCCAAACCAAGCCCAGAGGCAGAGAGAACCCAGAGAGACAGAGAGAGAGAGACAGAGACCCAAACCAAACCCAAACCAAGCCCAGAGGCAGAGAGAACCCAGAGAGACAGAGATAACCCAGAGATAACCCAGAGAGACAGAGAGACAGAAAGGCAGACAGCCAGAGAGACAGAGAGAGAGAGAGACAGAGACCCAAACCCAAACCCAAACCAAACCCAAACCTAACCAAACCTAAACCAAACCAAACCCAAACCAAACCCAAACCAAACCAAACCAAACCCAAACCAAACCCAAACCAAACCAAACCCAGAGAGACAGAGAGACAGACATCCAGAGAGAGAGAGAGAGAGAGAGAGAGACAGAGAGACAGAAAGAGACCCATACCAAACCAAACCCAAACCCAAACCGAACCCAAACCAAACCCAAACCCAAACCAAACCAAACCCAAACCAAACCCAGAGGCAGAGAGAACCCAGAGAGACAGAGAGAGACAGAGAGTGAGAGACAGAGACCCAAACCAAACCCAAACCAAACCAAACCCAAACCCAAACCAAACCCAAACCCAACCCAAACCAAACCAAACCCAAACCCAAACCAAACCAATCCCAAACCAAGCCCAGAGGCAGAGAGAACCCAGAGAGACAGAGAGAGAGAGAGAGACAGAGACGCAAACCAAACCCAAACCAAACCAAACCCAAACCAAACAAAACCCAAAACAAAACCCAAACCAAACCCAAACCCAAACCAAAACCAAACCCAAACCAAACCAAACCCAAACCCAAACCAAACCCAAACCCAAAGCAAACCAAACCAATCCCAAACCAAGCCCAGAGGCAGAGAGAACCCAGAGAGACAGAGAGAGAGAGAGAGACAGAGACCCAAACCCAAACCCAAACCAAACCCAAACCAAGCCCAGAGGCAGAGAGAACCCAGAGAGACAGAGATAACCCAGAGATAACCCAGAGAGACAGAGAGACAGAAAGGCAGACAGCCAGAGAGACAGAGAGAGAGAGAGAGACAGAGACCCAAACCCAAACCCAAACCAAACCCAAACCTAACCAAACCTAAACCAAACCAAACCCAAACCAAACCCAAACCAAACCAAACCAAACCCAAACCAAACCCAAACCAAACCAAACCCAGAGAGACAGAGAGACAGACATCCAGAGAGAGAGAGAGAGAGAGAGAGAGAGAGACAGAGAGACAGAGAGGCAGACAGCCAGAGAGACAGAGAGAGAGAGACACAGAGACCCAAACCCAAACCCAAACCAAACCCAAACCAAACCCAGAGAGACAGAGAGAGACAGAGAGAGAGATAGAGAGAGAGACAAAGACCCAAACCAAACCCAAACCAAACCCAAACCCAAACCAAGCCCAGAGGCAGAGAGAACCCAGAGAGACAGAGAGAGAGAGAGACAGAGACCCAAACCAAACCCAAACCAAGCCCAGAGGCAGAGAGAACCCAGAGAGACAGAGATAACCCAGAGATAACCCAGAGAGACAGAGAGACAGAAAGGCAGACAGCCAGAGAGACAGAGAGAGAGAGAGAGACAGAGACCCAAACCCAAACCCAAACCAAACCCAAACCTAACCAAACCTAAACCAAACCAAACCCAAACCAAACCCAAATCAAACCAAACCAAACCCAAACCAAACCCAAACCAAACCAAACCCAGAGAGACAGAGAGACAGACATCCAGAGAGAGAGAGAGAGAGAGAGAGACACAGAGAGACAGAAAGAGACCCATACCAAACCAAACCCAAACCCAAACCGAACCCAAACCAAACCCAAACCCAAACCAAACCAAACCCAAACCAAACCCAGAGGCAGAGAGAACCCAGAGAGACAGAAAGAGACAGAGAGTGAGAGACAGAGACCCAAACCAAACCCAAACCAAACCAAACCCAAACCCAAACCAAACCCAAACCCAAACCAAACCAAACCAAACCCAAACCCAAACCAAACCAATCCCAAACCAAGCCCAGAGGCAGAGAGAACCCAGAGAGACAGAGAGAGAGAGAGAGACAGAGACGCAAACCAAACCCAAACCAAACCAAACCCAAACCAAACCAAACCCAAACCAAACAAAACCCAAAACAAAACCCAAACCAAACCCAAACCAAACCCAAACCCAAACCCAGAGAGACAGAGAGAGACAGAGAGTGAGAGACAGAGACCCAAACCAAACCCAAACCAAACCAAACCCAAACCAAAACCAAACCCAAACCAAACCAAACCCAAACCCAAACCAAACCCAAACCCAAAGCAAACCAAACCAATCCCAAACCAAGCCCAGAGGCAGAGAGAACCCAGAGAGACAGAGAGAGAGAGAGAGACAGAGACCCAAACCCAAACCCAAACCAAACCCAAACCAAGCCCAGAGGCAGAGAGAATCCAGAGAGATAGAGAGAACCCAGAGAGACAGAGATAACCCAGAGAGACAGAGAGAGACAGAGAGACAGAGAGGCAGACAGCCAGAGAGACAGAGAGAGAGACAGAGACCCAAACCCAAACCCAAACCAAACCCAAACCAAGCCCAGAGGCAGAGAGAACCCGGAGAGACAGAGAGAACCCAGAGAGGCAGAGAGAACCGAGAGAGACAGAGAGAGAGAGACAGAGACCCAAACCCAAACCCAAACCAAACCCAAACCAAGCCCAGAGGCAGAGAGAACCCAGAGAGACAGAGAGAGAGACAGAGACCCAAACCAAACCCAAACCAAGCCCAGAGGCAGATAGAATCTAGAGAGACAGAGATAACCCAGAGAGACAGAGAGAGACAGAGAGACAGAGAGGCAGACAGCCAGAGAGACAGAGAGAGAGAGAGACAGAGACCCAAACCCAAACCAAACCCAAACCCAAACCAAACCTAAACCGAACCCAAACCCAAACCAAACCAAACCCAAACCAAACCGAAACCAAACCCAAACCAAGCCCAGACGCAGAGAGAACCCAGAGAGACAGAGAGAACCCAGAGAGACAGAGACAGCCCAGAGAGACAGAGAGAGAGACAGAGATCCAAACCAAACCCAAACCAAGCCCAGAGGCAGAGAGAACCCAGAGAGACAGAGATAACCCAGAGAGACAGAGAGAGACAGAGAGACAGAGAGGCAGACAGCCAGAGAGACAGAGAGAGAGAGAGAGACAGAGACCCAAACCCAAACCCAAACCAAACCCAAACCAAACCCAGAGAGACAGAGAGAGACAGAGAGAGAGATAGAGAGAGAGACAAAGACCCAAACCAAACCCAAACCAAACCCAAACCCAAACCAAGCCCAGAGGCAGAGAGAACCCAGAGAGACAGAGAGAACCCAGAGAGACAGAGAGAGAGAGACAGAGGCCCAAACCAAACCCAAACCAAGCCCAGAGGCAGAGAGAACCCAGAGAGACAGAGATAACCCAGAGAGACAGAGAGAGACAGAGAGACAGAGAGGCAGACAGCCAGAGAGACAGAGAGAGAGACAGAGACCCAAACCCAAACCCAAACCAAACCCAAACCAAGCCCAGAGGCAGCGAGAACCCGGAGAGACAGAGAGAACCCAGAGAGGCAGAGAGAACCGAGAGAGACAGAGAGAGAGAGACAGAGACCCAAACCCAAACCCAAACCAAACCCAAACCAAGCCCAGAGGCAGAGAGAACCCAGAGAGACAGAGAGAACCCAGAGAGACAGAGAGAGAGACAGAGACCCAAACCAAACCCAAACCAAGCCCAGAGGCAGATAGAATCTAGAGAGACAGAGATAACCCAGAGAGACAGAGAGAGACAGAGAGACAGAGAGGCAGACAGCCAGAGAGACAGAGAGAGAGAGAGACAGAGACCCAAACCCAAACCAAACCCAAACCCAAACCAAACCTAAACCGAACCCAAACCCAAACCAAACCAAACCCAAACCAAACCGAAACCAAACCCAAACCAAGCCCAGACGCAGAGAGAACCCAGAGAGACAGAGAGAACCCAGAGAGACAGAGACAGCCCAGAGAGACAGAGAGAGAGACAGAGATCCAAACCAAACCCAAACCAAGCCCAGAGGCAGAGAGAACCCAGAGAGACAGAGATAACCCAGAGAGACAGAGAGAGACAGAGAGACAGAGAGGCAGACAGCCAGAGAGACAGAGAGAGAGAGAGAGACAGAGACCCAAACCCAAACCCAAACCAAACCCAAACCAAACCCAGAGAGACAGAGAGAGACAGAGAGAGAGATAGAGAGAGAGACAAAGACCCAAACCAAACCCAAACCAAACCCAAACCCAAACCAAGCCCAGAGGCAGAGAGAACCCAGAGAGACAGAGAGAACCCAGAGAGACAGAGAGAGAGAGACAGAGGCCCAAACCAAACCCAAACCAAGCCCAGAGGCAGAGAGAACCCAGAGAGACAGAGATAACCCAGAGAGACAGAGAGAGACAGAGAGACAGAGAGGCAGACAGCCAGAGAGACAGAGAGAGAGACAGAGACCCAAACCCAAACCCAAACCAAACCCAAACCAAGCCCAGAGGCAGAGAGAACCCGGAGAGACAGAGAGAACCCAGAGAGGCAGAGAGAACCGAGAGAGACAGAGAGAGAGAGACAGAGACCCAAACCAAACCCAAACCAAGCCCAGAGGCAGAGAGAACCCAGAGAGACAGAGATAACCCAGAGATAACCCAGAGAGACAGAGAGACAGAAAGGCAGACAGCCAGAGAGACAGAGAGAGAGAGAGACAGAGACCCAAACCCAAACCCAAACCAAACCCAAACCTAACCAAACCTAAACCAAACCAAACCCAAACCAAACCCAAACCAAACCAAACCAAACCCAAACCAAACCCAAACCAAACCAAACCCAGAGAGACAGAGAGACAGACATCCAGAGAGAGAGAGAGAGAGAGAGAGAGAGAGACAGAGAGACAGAAAGAGACCCATACCAAACCAAACCCAAACCCAAACCGAACCCAAACCAAACCCAAACCCAAACCAAACCAAACCCAAACCAAACCCAGAGGCAGAGAGAACCCAGAGAGACAGAGAGAGACAGAGAGTGAGAGACAGAGACCCAAACCAAACCCAAACCAAACCAAACCCAAACCCAAACCAAACCCAAACCCAAACCAAACCAAACCAAACCCAAACCCAAACCAAACCAATCCCAAACCAAGCCCAGAGGCAGAGAGAACCCAGAGAGACAGAGAGAGAGAGAGAGACAGACACGCAAACCAAACCCAAACCAAACCAAACCCAAACCAAACAAAACCCAAAACAAAACCCAAACCAAACCCAAACCCAAACCAAAACCAAACCCAAACCAAACCAAACCCAAACCCAAACCCAAACCAAACCCAAACCAAACCAAACCAAACCCAAACCAAACCAAACCCAAACCCAAACCAAACCCAAACCCAAACCAAAACCAAACCCAAACCAAACCAAACCCAAACCCAAACCAAACCCAAACCCAAAGCAAACCAAACCAATCCCAAACCAAGCCCAGAGGCAGAGAGAACCCAGAGAGACAGAGAGAGAGAGAGAGACAGAGACCCAAACCCAAACCCAAACCAAACCCAAACCAAGCCCAGAGGCAGAGAGAATCCAGAGAGATAGAGAGAACCCAGAGAGACAGAGAGAGAGAGAGAGACAGAGACCCAAACCAAACCCAAACCAAGCCCAGAGGCAGAGAGAACCCAGAGAGACAGAGATAACCCAGAGATAACCCAGAGAGACAGAGAGACAGAAAGGCAGACAGCCAGAGAGACAGAGAGAGAGAGAGACAGAGACCCAAACCCAAACCCAAACCAAACCCAAACCAAACCAAACCTAAACCAAATCAAACCCAAACCAAACCCAAACCAAACCAAACCAAACCCAAACCAAACCCAAACCAAACCAAACCCAGAGAGACAGAGAGACAGACATCCAGAGAGAGAGAGAGAGAGAGAGAGACAGAGAGACAGAAAGAGACCCATACCAAACCAAACCCAAACCGAAACCGAACCCAAACCAAACCCAAACCCAAACCAAACCCAAACCAAACCCAGAGGCAGAGAGAACCCAGAGAGACAGAGAGAGACAGAGAGTGAGAGACAGAGACCCAAACCAAACCCAAACCAAACCAAACCCAAACCCAAACCAAACCCAAACCCAAAACAAACCAAACCAAACCCGAACCCAAACCAAACCAATCCCAAACCAAGCCCAGAGGCAGAGAGAACCCAGAGAGACAGAGAGAGAGAGAGAGAGACAGAGACGCAAACCAAACCCAAACCAAACCAAACCCAAACCAAACAAAACCCAAACCAAACCCAAACCAAACGAAACCCAAACCAAACCCAAACCAAACCCAAACCAAACCCAAACCAAACCCAAACCAAACCCAAACCCAAACCCAGAGAGACAGAGAGAGACAGAGAGTGAGAGACAGAGACCCAAACCAAACCCAAACCAAAACCAAACCCAAACCAAACCAAACCCAAACCCAAACCAAACCCAAACCCAAACCAAACCAAACCAATCCCAAACCAAGCCCAGAGGCAGAGAGAACCCAGAGAGACAGAGAGAGAGAGAGAGACAGAGACCCAAACCCAAACCCAAACCAAACCCAAACCAAGCCCAGAGGCAGAGAGAACCCAGAGAGATAGAGAGAACCCAGAGAGACAGAGAGAGAGAGAGACAGAGACCCAAACCAAACCCAAACCAAGCCCAGAGGCAGAGAGAACCCAGAGAGACAGAGATAACCCAGAGAGACAGAGAGAGACAGAGAGACAGAGAGGCCGACCGCTAGAGAGACAGAGAGAGAGAGAGAGAGACAGAGACCCAAACCCAAACCAAACCCAAACCCAAACCAAACCCAAACCAAACCCAAACCCAAACCAAACCAAACCCAAACCAAACCGAAACCAAACCCAAACCAAGCCCAGAGGCAGAGAGAACCCAGAGAGACAGAGATAACCCAGAGAGACAGAGAGAGACAGAGAGACAGAGAGGCAGACAGCCAGAGAGACAGAGAGAGAGAGAGACAGAGACCCAAACCCAAACCGAAACCCAAACCAAACCCAAACCAAACCCAAACCAAACCCAAAGAGACAGAGAGAGATAGAGAGAGAGACAGAGACCCAAACCAAACCCAAACCAAACCCAAACCCAAACCAAGCCCAGAGGCAGAGAGAACCCAGAGAGACAGAGAGAACCCAGAGAGACAGGGAGAGAGACAGAGACCCAAACCAAACCCAAACCAAGCCCAGAGGTAGAGAGAACCCAGAGAGACAGAGATAACCCAGAGAGACAGAGAGAGACAGAGAGACAGAGAGGCAGACAGCCAGAGAGACAGAGAGAGAGAGAGACCCAGAGCCAGAGAGACAGAGTGAGAGATAGAGAGAGAGACAAAGACCCAAACCAAACCCAAACCAAACCCAAACCCAAACCAAACCAAACCAAACCCAAACCCAAACCAAACCAATCCCAAACCAAGCCCAGAGGCAGAGAGAACCCAGAGAGACAGAGAGAGAGAGAAAGACAGAGACCCAAACCCAAACCCAAACCAAACCCAAACCAAGCCCAGAGGCAGAGAGAACCCAGAGGGATAGAGAGAACCCAGAGAGACAGAGATAACCCAGAGAGACAGAGAGAGACAGAGAGACAGAGAGGCAGACAGCCAGAGAGACAGAGAGAGAGAGAGACAGAGACCCAAACCAAACCCAAACCAAGCCCAGAGGCAGAGACAACCCAGAGAGACAGAGATAACCCAGAGATAACCCAGAGAGACAGAGAGACAGAAAGGCAGACAGCCAGAGAGACAGAGAGAGAGAGAGACAGAGACCCAAACCCAAACCCAAACCAAACCCAAACCAAACCAAACCTAAACCAAACCAAACCCAACCCAAACCCAAACCAAACCAAACCAAACCCAAACCAAACCCAAACCAAACCAAACCCAGAGAGACAGAGAGACAGACATCCAGAGAGAGAGAGAGAGAGAGAGAGAGAGAGAGACAGAGAGACAGAAAGAGACCCATACCAAACCAAACCCAAACCGAAACCGAACCCAAACCAAACCGAAACCCAAACCAAACCCAAACCAAACCCAGAGGCAGAGAGAACCCAGAGAGACAGAGAGAGACAGAGAGTGAGAGACAGAGACCCAAACCAAACCCAAACCAAACCAAACCCAAACCCAAAACAAACCAAACCAAACCCGAACCCAAACCAAACCAATCCCAAAGCAAGCCCAGAGGCAGAGAGAACCCAGAGAGACAGAGAGAGAGAGAGAGAGAGACAGAGACGCAAACCAAACCCAAACCAAACAAAACCCAAACCAAACCCAAACCAAACAAAACCCAAACCAAACCCAAACCAAACCCAAACCAAACCCAAACCAAACCCAAACCAAACCCAAACCAAACCCAAACCCAAACCCAGAGAGACAGAGAGAGACAGAGAGTGAGAGACAGAGACCCAAACCAAACCCAAACCAAAACCAAACCCAAACCAAACCCAAACCCAAACCAAACCCAAACCCAAACCAAACCAAACCAATCCCAAACCAAGCCCAGAGGCAGAGAGAACCCAGAGAGACAGAGAGAGAGAGAGAGACAGAGACCCAAACCCAAACCAAACCCAAACCAAGCCCAGAGGCAGAGAGAACCCAGAGAGATAGAGAGAACCCAGAGAGACAGAGAGAGAGAGACAGAGACCCAAACCAAACCCAAACCAAGCCCAGAGGCAGAGAGAACCCAGAGAGACAGAGAGAGACAGAGAGACAGAGAGGCAGACAGCCAGAGAGACAGAGAGAGAGAGAGAGAGACAGAGACCCAAACCCAAACCAAACCCAAACCCAAACCAAACCCAAACCAAACCCAAACCCAAACCAAACCAAACCCAAACCAAACCGAAACCAAACCCAAACCAAGCCCAGAGGCAGAGAGAACCCAGAGAGACAGAGATAACCCAGAGAGACAGAGAGAGACAGAGAGACAGAGAGGCAGACAGCCAGAGAGACAGAGAGAGAGAGAGACAGAGACCCAAACCCAAACCGAAACCCAAACCAAACCCAAACCAAACCCAAACCAAACCGAAAGAGACAGAGAGAGATAGAGAGAGAGACAAAGACCCAAACCAAACCCAAACCAAACCCAAACCCAAACCAAGCCCAGAGGCAGAGAGAACCCAGAGAGACAGAGATAACCCAGAGATAACCCAGAGAGACAGAGAGACAGAAAGGCAGACAGACAGAGAGACAGAGAGAGAGAGAGCGACCGAGACCCAAACCCAAACCCAAACCAAACCCAAACCAAACCAAACCTAAACCAAACCAAACCCAAACCAAACCCAAACCAAACCCAAACCAAACCAAACCAAACCCAAACCAAACCCAAACCAAACCACACCAAGAGAGACAGAGAGACAGACATCCAGAGAGAGAGAGAGAGAGAGAGACAGAGAGACAGAAAGAGACCCATACCAAACCAAACCCAAACCCAAACCGAACCCAAACCAAACCCAAACCCAAACCAAACCAAACCCAAACCAAACCCAGAGGCAGAGAGAACCCAGAGAGACAGAGAGAGACAGAGAGTGAGAGACAGAGACCGAAACCAAACCCAAACCAAACCCAAACCAAACCAAACCAAACCCAAACCAAACCCAAACCAAACCAAACCCAGAGAGACAGAGAGACAGACATCCAGAGAGAGAGAGAGAGAGAGAGAGACAGAGAGACAGAAAGAGACCCATACCAAACCAAACCCAAACCCAAACCGAACCCAAACCAAACCCAAACCCAAACCAAACCAAACCCAAACCAAACCCAGAGGCAGAGAGAACCCAGAGAGACAGAGAGAGACAGAGAGTGAGAGACAGAGACCCAAACCAAACCCAAACCAAACCAAACCCAAACCCAAACCAAACCCAAACCCGAACCAAACCAAACCAAACCCAAACCCAAACCAAACCAATCCCAAACCAAGCCCAGAGGCAGAGAGAACCCAGAGAGACAGAGAGAGAGAGAGAGACAGAGACGCAAACCAAACCAAACCCAAACCCAAACCAAACCCAAACCCAAACCCAAACCAAACCCAAACCCAAAGCAAACCAAACCAATCCCAAACCAAGCCCAGAGGCAGAGAGAACCCAGAGAGACAGAGAGAGAGAGAGAGACAGAGACCCAAACCCAAACCCAAACCAAACCCAAACCAAGCCCAGAGGCAGAGAGAATCCAGAGAGATAGAGAGAACCCAGAGAGACAGAGAGAGAGAGAGAGAGACAGAGACCCAAACCAAACCCAAACCAAGCCCAGAGGCAGAGAGAACCCAGAGAGACAGAGATAACCCAGAGATAACCCAGAGAGACAGAGAGACAGAAAGGCAGACAGCCAGAGAGACAGAGAGAGAGAGAGACAGAGACCCAAACCCAAACCCAAACCAAACCCAAACCAAACCAAACCTAAACCAAACCAAACCCAAACCAAACCCAAACCAAACCCAAACCAAACCAAACCAAACCCAAACCAATCCCAAACCAAACCAAACCCAGAGAGACAGAGAGACAGACATCCAGAGAGAGAGAGAGAGAGAGAGAGAGAGAGAGACAGAGAGACAGAAGGAGACCCATACCAAACCAAACCCAAACCGAAACCGAACCCAAACCAAACCCAAACCCAAACCAAACCCAAACCAAACCCAGAGGCAGAGAGAACCCAGAGAGACAGAGAGAGACAGAGAGTGAGAGACAGAGACCCAAACCAAACCCAAACCAAACCAAACCCAAACCCAAACCAAACCCAAACCCAAAACAAACCAAACCAAACCCGAACCCAAACCAAACCAATCCCAAACCAAGCCCAGAGGCAGAGAGAACCCAGAGAGACAGAGAGAGAGAGAGAGAGAGACAGAGACGCAAACCAAACCCAAACCAAACCAAACCCAAACCAAACAAAACCCAAACCAAACCCAAACCAAACAAAACCCAAACCAAACCCAAACCAAACCCAAACCAAACCCAAACCAAAACCAAACCAAACCCAAACCCAAACCCAGAGAGACAGAGAGAGACAGAGAGTGAGAGACAGAGACCCAAACCAAACCCAAACCAAAACCAAACCCAAACCAAACCAAACCCAAACCCAAACCAAACCCAAACCCAAACCAAACCAAACCAATCCCAAACCAAGCCCAGAGGCAGAGAGAACCCAGAGAGACAGAGAGAGAGAGAGAGACAGAGACCCAAACCCAAACCCAAACCAAACCCAAACCAAGCCCAGAGGCAGAGAGAACCCAGAGAGATAGAGAGAACCCAGAGAGACAGAGAGAGAGAGAGACAGAGACCCAAACCAAACCCAAACCAAGCCCAGAGGCAGAGAGAACCCAGAGAGACAGAGATAACCCAGAGAGACAGAGAGAGACAGAGAGACAGAGAGGCCGACAGCTAGAGAGACAGAGAGAGAGAGACAGAGACCCAAACCCAAACCAAACCCAAACCCAAACCAAACCCAAACCAAACCCAAACCCAAACCAAACCAAACCCAAACCAAACCGAAACCAAACCCAAACCAAGCCCAGAGGCAGAGAGAACCCAGAGAGACAGAGATAACCCAGAGAGACAGAGAGAGACAGAGAGACAGAGAGGCAGACAGCCAGAGAGACAGAGAGAGAGAGAGACAGAGACCCAAACCCAAACCGAAACCCAAACCAAACCCAAACCAAACCCAAACCAAACGCAAAGAGACAGAGAGAGATAGAGAGAGAGACAAAGACCCAAACCAAACCCAAACCAAACCCAAACCCAAACCAAGCCCAGAGGCAGAGAGAACCCAGAGAGACAGAGATAACCCAGAGATAACCCAGAGAGACAGAGAGACAGAAAGGCAGACAGCCAGAGAGACAGAGAGAGAGAGAGCGACCGAGACCCAAACCCAAACCCAAACCAAACCCAAACCAAACCAAACCGAAACCAAACCAAACCCAAACCAAACCCAAACCAAACCCAAACCAAACCAAACCAAACCCAGAGAGACAGAGAGAGACAGAGACCCAAACCAAACCCACACCAAACCAAACCCAAACCAAAACCAAACCCAAACCAAACCAAACCCAAACCCAAACCAAACCCAAACCAAACCCAAACCCAAACCAAACCAAACCCAAACCCAAACCAAACCAAACCCAAACCAAACCCAGAGGCAGAGAGAACCCAGAGAGACAGAGAGAGACAGAGAGTGAGAGACAGAGACCCAAACCAAACCCAAACCAAACCAAACCCAAACCCAAACCAAACCCAAACCCAAACCAAACCAAACCAAACCCAAACCCAAACCAAACCAATCCCAAACCAAGCCCAGAGGCAGAGAGAACCCGGAGAGACAGAGAGAGAGAGAGAGAGACAGAGACGCAAACCAAACCCAAACCAAACAAAACCCAAACCAAACCCAAACCAAACCCAAACCAAACCCAAACCAAACCCAAACCAAACCCAAACCCAAACCCAGAGAGACAGAGAGAGACAGAGACCCAAACCAAACCCACACCAAACCAAACCCAAACCAAAACCAAACCCAAACCAAACCAAACCCAAACCCAAACCAAACCCAAACCCAAAGCAAACCAAACCAATCCCAAACCAAGCCCAGAGGCAGAGAGAACCCAGAGAGACAGAGAGAGAGAGAAAGACAGAGACCCAAACCCAAACCCAAACCAAACCCAAACCAAGCCCAGAGGCAGAGAGAACCCAGAGGGATAGAGAGAACCCAGAGAGACAGAGAGAGAGAGAGAGACAGAGACCCAAACCGAACCCAAACCAAGCCCAGAGGCAGAGAGAACCCAGAGAGACAGAGATAACCCAGAGAGACAGAGAGAGACAGAGAGACAGAGAGGCAGACAGCCAGAGAGACAGAGAGAGAGAGAGACAGAGACCCAAACCAAACCCAAACCAAGCCCAGAGGCAGAGACAACCCAGAGAGACAGAGATAACCCAGAGATAACCCAGAGAGACAGAGAGACAGAAAGGCAGACAGCCAGAGAGACAGAGAGAGAGAGAGACAGAGACCCAAACCCAAACCCAAACCAAACCCAAACCAAACCAAACCTAAACCAAACCAAACCCAAACCAAACCCAAACCAAACCAAACCAAACCCAAACCAAACCCAAACCAAACCCAAACCAAACCACACCAAGAGAGACAGAGAGACAGACATCCAGAGAGAGAGAGAGAGAGAGAGAGAGAGACAGAGAGACAGAAAGAGACCCATACCAAACCAAACCCAAACCCAAACCGAACCCAAACCAAACCCAAACCCAAACCAAACCAAACCCAAACCAAACCCAGAGGCAGAGAGAACCCAGAGAGACAGAGAGAGACAGAGAGTGAGAGACAGAGACCCAAACCAAACCCAAACCAAACCAAACCCAAACCCAAACCAAACCCAAACCCAAACCAAACCAAACCAAACCCAAACCCAAACCAAACCAATCCCAAACCAAGCCCAGAGGCAGAGAGAACCCGGAGAGACAGAGAGAGAGAGAGAGAGACAGAGACGCAAACCAAACCCAAACCAAACAAAACCCAAACCAAACCCAAACCAAACCCAAACCAAACCCAAACCAAACCCAAACCAAACCCAAACCCAAACCCAGAGAGACAGAGAGAGACAGAGACCCAAACCAAACCCACACCAAACCAAACCCAAACCAAAACCAAACCCAAACCAAACCAAACCCAAACCCAAACCAAACCCAAACCCAAAGCAAACCAAACCAATCCCAAACCAAGCCCAGAGGCAGAGAGAACCCAGAGAGACAGAGAGAGAGAGAAAGACAGAGACCCAAACCCAAACCCAAACCAAACCCAAACCAAGCCCAGAGGCAGAGAGAACCCAGAGGGATAGAGAGAACCCAGAGAGACAGAGAGAGAGAGAGAGACAGCGACCCAAACCGAACCCAAACCAAGCCCAGAGGCAGAGAGAACCCAGAGAGACAGAGATAACCCAGAGAGACAGAGAGAGACAGAGAGACAGAGAGGCAGACAGCCAGAGAGACAGAGAGAGAGAGAGACAGAGACCCAAACCAAACCCAAACCAAGCCCAGAGGCAGAGACAACCCAGAGAGACAGAGATAACCCAGAGATAACCCAGAGAGACAGAGAGACAGAAAGGCAGACAGCCAGAGAGACAGAGAGAGAGAGAGACAGAGACCCAAACCCAAACCCAAACCAAACCCAAACCAAACCAAACCTAAACCAAACCAAACCCAAACCAAACCCAAACAAAACCAAACCAAACCCAAACCAAACCCAAACCAAACCAAACCCAGAGAGACAGAGAGACAGACATCCAGAGAGAGAGAGAGAGAGAGAGAGAGAGACAGAGAGACAGAAAGAGACCCATACCAAACCAAACCCAAACCGAAACCGAACCCAAACCAAACCGAAACCCAAACCAAACCCAAACCAAACCCAGAGGCAGAGAGAACCCAGAGAGACAGAGAGAGACAGAGACTGAGAGACAGAGACCCAAACCAAACCCAAACCAAACCAAACCCAAACCCAAAACAAACCAAACCAAACCCGAACCCAAACCAAACCAATCCCAAACCAAGCCCAGAGGCAGAGAGAACCCAGAGAGACAGAGAGAGAGAGAGAGAGAGACAGAGACGCAAACCAAACCCAAACCAAACAAAACCCAAACCAAACCCAAACCAAACCCAAACCAAACCCAAACCAAACCCAAACCCAAACCCAGAGAGACAGAGAGAGACAGAGAGTGAGAGACAGAGACCCAAACCAATCCCAAACCAAAACCAAACCCAAACCAAACCCAAACCCAAACCAAACCCAAACCCAAACCAAACCAAACCAATCCCAAACCAAGCCCAGAGGCAGAGAGAACCCAGAGAGACAGAGAGAGAGAGAGAGACAGAGACCCAAACCCAAACCAAACCCAAACCAAGCCCAGAGGCAGAGAGAACCCAGAGAGATAGAGAGAACCCAGAGAGACAGAGAGAGAGAGACAGAGACCCAAACCAAACCCAAACCAAGCCCAGAGGCAGAGAGAACCCAGAGAGACAGAGATAACCCAGAGATAACCCAGAGAGACAGAGAGACAGAAAGGCAGACAGACAGAGAGACAGAGAGAGAGAGAGCGACCGAGACCCAAACCCAAACCCAAACCAAACCCAAACCAAACCAAACCTAAACCAAACCAAACCCAAACCAAACCCAAACCAAACCCAAACCAAACCAAACCAAACCCAAACCAAACCCAAACCAAACCAAACCAAACCCAAACCAAACCCAAACCAAACCAAACCCAGAGAGACAGAGAGACAGACATCCAGAGAGAGAGAGAGAGAGAGAGAGACAGAGAGACAGAAAGAGACCCATACCAAACCAAACCCAAACCCAAACCGAACCCAAACCAAACCCAAACCCAAACCAAACCAAACCCAAACCAAACCCAGAGGCAGAGAGAACCCAGAGAGACAGAGAGAGACAGAGAGTGAGAGACAGAGACCCAAACCAAACCCAAACCAAACCAAACCCAAACCAAACCAAACCCAAACCCAAACCAAACCCAAACCCAAACCAAACCAAACCAAACCCAAACCCAAACCAAACCAATCCCAAACCAAGCCCAGAGGCAGAGAGAACCCAGAGAGACAGAGAGAGAGAGAGAGACAGAGACGCAAACCAAACCCAAACCAAACCAAACCCAAACCAAACCCAAACCCAAACCAAACCCAAACCAAACCCAAACCGAACCCAAACCAAACCCAAACCCAAACCAAACCAAACCCAAACCAAACCCAGAGGCAGAGAGAACCCAGAGAGACAGAGAGAGACAGAGAGTGAGAGACAGAGACCCAAACCAAACCCAAACCAAACCAAACCCAAACCCAAACCAAACCCAAACCCAAACCAAACCAAACCAAACCCAAACCCAAACCAAACCAATCCCAAACCAAGCCCAGAGGCAGAAGGAACCCAGAGAGACAGAGAGAGAGAGAGAGACAGAGACGCAAACCAAACCCAAACCAAACCAAACCCAAACCAAACCAAACCCAAACCAAACAAAACCCAAAACAAAACCCAAACCCAAACCAAACAAAACCCAAAACAAAACCCAAACCAAACCCAAACCAAACCCAAACCCAAACCCAGAGAGACAGAGAGAGACAGAGAGTGAGAGACAGAGACCCAAACCAAACCCAAACCAAACCAAACCCAAACCCAAACCAAAACCAAACCCAAACCAAACCAAACCCAAACCCAAACCAAACCCAAACCCAAAGCAAACCAAACCAATCCCAAACCAAGCCCAGAGGCAGAGAGAACCCAGAGAGACAGAGAGAGAGAGAGAGACAGAGACCCAAACCCAAACCCCAACCAAACCCAAACCAAGCCCAGAGGCAGAGAGAACCCAGAGAGACAGAGATAACCCAGAGATAACCCAGAGAAACAGAGAGACAGAAAGGCAGACAGCCAGAGAGACAGAGAGAGAGAGAGACAGAGACCCAAACCCAAACCCAAACCAAACCCAAACCTAACCAAACCTAAACCAAACCAAACCCAAACCAAACCCAAACCAAACCAAACCAAACCCAAACCAAACCCAAACCAAACCAAACCCAGAGAGACAGAGAGACAGACATCCAGAGAGAGAGAGAGAGAGAGAGAGAGAGAGAGACAGAGAGACAGAAAGAGACCCATACCAAACCAAACCCAAACCCAAACCAAACCCAAACCCAAACCAAACCAAACCAAACCCAAACCCAAACCAAACCAATCCCAAACCAAGCCCAGAGGCAGAGAGAACCCGGAGAGACAGAGAGAGAGAGAGAGAGACAGAGACGCAAACCAAACCCAAACCAAACAAAACCCAAACCAAACCCAAACCAAACCCAAACCAAACCCAAACCAAACCCAAACCAAACCCAAACCAAACCCAAACCCAAACCCAGAGAGACAGAGAGAGACAGAGACCCAAACCAAACCCACACCAAACCAAACCCAAACCAAAACCAAACCCAAACCAAACCAAACCCAAACCCAAACCAAACCCAAACCCAAAGCAAACCAAACCAATCCCAAACCAAGCCCAGAGGCAGAGAGAACCCAGAGAGACAGAGAGAGAGAGAAAGACAGAGACCCAAACCCAAACCCAAACCAAACCCAAACCAAGCCCAGAGGCAGAGAGAACCCAGAGGGATAGAGAGAACCCAGAGAGACAGAGAGAGAGAGAGAGACAGCGACCCAAACCGAACCCAAACCAAGCCCAGAGGCAGAGAGAACCCAGAGAGACAGAGATAACCCAGAGAGACAGAGAGAGACAGAGAGACAGAGAGGCAGACAGCCAGAGAGACAGAGAGAGAGAGAGACAGAGACCCAAACCAAACCCAAACCAAGCCCAGAGGCAGAGACAACCCAGAGAGACAGAGATAACCCAGAGATAACCCAGAGAGACAGAGAGACAGAAAGGCAGACAGCCAGAGAGACAGAGAGAGAGAGAGACAGAGACCCAAACCCAAACCCAAACCAAACCCAAACCAAACCAAACCTAAACCAAACCAAACCCAAACCAAACCCAAACCAAACCAAACCAAACCCAAACCAAACCCAAACCAAACCAAACCCAGAGAGACAGAGAGACAGACATCCAGAGAGAGAGAGAGAGAGAGAGAGAGAGAGACAGAGAGACAGAAAGAGACCCATACCAAACCAAACCCAAACCGAAACCGAACCCAAACCAAACCGAAACCCAAACCAAACCCAAACCAAACCCAAACCGAACCCAAACCAAACCCAAACCCAAACCAAACCAAACCCAAACCAAACCCAGAGGCAGAGAGAACCCAGAGAGACAGAGAGAGACAGAGAGTGAGAGACAGAGACCCAAACCAAACCCAAACCAAACCAAACCCAAACCCAAACCAAACCAAACCCAAACCAAACCCAAACCAAACCCAAACCCAAACCAAACCAAACCCAAACCAAAACCAAACCCAAACCAAACCAAACCCAAACCCAAACCAAACCCAAACCCAAAGCAAACCAAACCAATCCCAAACCAAGCCCAGAGGCAGAGAGAACCCAGAGAGACAGAGAGAGAGAGAGAGACAGAGACCCAAACCCAAACCCCAACCAAACCCAAACCAAGCCCAGAGGCAGAGAGAACCCAGAGAGACAGAGATAACCCAGAGATAGCCCAGAGAGACAGAGAGACAGAAAGGCAGACAGCCAGAGAGACAGAGAGAGAGAGAGACAGAGACCCAAACCCAAACCCAAACCAAACCCAAACCTAACCAAACCTAAACCAAACCAAACCCAAACCAAACCCAAACCAAACCAAACCAAACCCAAACCAAACCCAAACCAAACCAAACCCAGAGAGACAGAGAGACAGACATCCAGAGAGAGAGAGAGAGAGAGAGAGAGAGAGAGACAGAGAGACAGAAAGAGACCCATACCAAACCAAACCCAAACCCAAACCAAACCCAAACCCAAACCAAACCAAACCAAACCCAAACCCAAACCAAACCAATCCCAAACCAAGCCCAGAGGCAGAGAGAACCCGGAGAGACAGAGAGAGAGAGAGAGAGACAGAGACGCAAACCAAACCCAAACCAAACAAAACCCAAACCAAACCCAAACCAAACCCAAACCAAACCCAAACCAAACCCAAACCAAACCCAAACCAAACCCAAACCCAAACCCAGAGAGACAGAGAGAGACAGAGACCCAAACCAAACCCACACCAAACCAAACCCAAACCAAAACCAAACCCAAACCAAACCAAACCCAAACCCAAACCAAACCCAAACCCAAAGCAAACCAAACCAATCCCAAACCAAGCCCAGAGGCAGAGAGAACCCAGAGAGACAGAGAGAGAGAGAAAGACAGAGACCCAAACCCAAACCCAAACCAAACCCAAACCAAGCCCAGAGGCAGAGAGAACCCAGAGGGATAGAGAGAACCCAGAGAGACAGAGAGAGAGAGAGAGACAGCGACCCAAACCGAACCCAAACCAAGCCCAGAGGCAGAGAGAACCCAGAGAGACAGAGATAACCCAGAGAGACAGAGAGAGACAGAGAGACAGAGAGGCAGACAGCCAGAGAGACAGAGAGAGAGAGAGACAGAGACCCAAACCAAACCCAAACCAAGCCCAGAGGCAGAGACAACCCAGAGAGACAGAGATAACCCAGAGATAACCCAGAGAGACAGAGAGACAGAAAGGCAGACAGCCAGAGAGACAGAGAGAGAGAGAGACAGAGACCCAAACCCAAACCCAAACCAAACCCAAACCAAACCAAACCTAAACCAAACCAAACCCAAACCAAACCCAAACCAAACCAAACCAAACCCAAACCAAACCCAAACCAAACCAAACCCAGAGAGACAGAGAGACAGACATCCAGAGAGAGAGAGAGAGAGAGAGAGAGAGAGACAGAGAGACAGAAAGAGACCCATACCAAACCAAACCCAAACCGAAACCGAACCCAAACCAAACCGAAACCCAAACCAAACCCAAACCAAACCCAGAGGCAGAGAGAACCCAGAGAGACAGAGAGAGACAGAGAGTGAGAGACAGAGACGCAAACCGAACCCAAACCAAACAAAACCCAAACCAAACCCAAACCAAACCCAAACCAAACCCAAACCAAACCCAAACCCAAACCCAGAGAGACAGAGAGAGACAGAGAGTGAGAGACAGAGACCCAAACCAAACCCAAACCAAAACCAAACCCAAACCAAACCCAAACCCAAACCAAACCCAAACCCAAACCAAACCAAACCAATCCCAAACCAAGCCCAGAGGCAGAGAGAACCCAGAGAGACAGAGAGAGAGAGAGAGACAGAGACCCAAACCCAAACCAAACCCAAACCAAGCCCAGAGGCAGAGAGAACCCAGAGAGATAGAGAGAACCCAGAGAGACAGAGAGAGAGAGAGACAGAGACCCAAACCAAACCCAAACCAAGCCCAGAGGCAGAGAGAACCCAGAGAGACAGAGATAACCCAGAGAGACAGAGAGAGACAGAGAGACAGAGAGGCAGACAGCCAGAGAGACAGAGAGAGAGAGAGACAGAGACCCAAACCCAAACCGAAACCCAAACCAAACCCAAACCAAACCCAAACCAAACCCAAAGAGACAGAGAGAGATAGAGAGAGAGACAAAGACTCAAACCAAACCCAAACCAAACCCAAACCCAAACCAAGCCCAGAGGCAGAGAGAACCCAGAGAGACAGAGATAACCCAGAGATAACCCAGAGAGACAGAGAGACAGAAAGGCAGACAGACAGAGAGACAGAGAGAGAGAGAGCGACCGAGACCCAAACCCAAACCCAAACCAAACCCAAACCAAACCAAACCTAAACCAAACCAAACCCAAACCAAACCCAAACCAAACCCAAACCAAACCAAACCAAACCCAAACCAAACCCAAACCAAACCACACCAAGAGAGACAGAGAGACAGACATCCAGAGAGAGAGAGAGAGAGAGAGACAGAGAGACAGAAAGAGACCCATACCAAACCAAACCCAAACCCAAACCGAACCCAAACCAAACCCAAACCCAAACCAAACCAAACCCAAACCAAACCCAGAGGCAGAGAGAACCCAGAGAGACAGAGAGAGACAGAGAGTGAGAGACAGAGACCGAAACCAAACCCAAACCAAACCCAAACCAAACCAAACCAAACCCAAACCAAACCCAAACCAAACCAAACCCAGAGAGACAGAGAGACAGACATCCAGAGAGAGAGAGAGAGAGAGAGAGACAGAGAGACAGAAAGAGACCCATACCAAACCAAACCCAAACCCAAACCGAACCCAAACCAAACCCAAACCCAAACCAAACCAAACCCAAACCAAACCCAGAGGCAGAGAGAACCCAGAGAGACAGAGAGAGACAGAGAGTGAGAGACAGAGACCCAAACCAAACCCAAACCAAACCAAACCCAAACCCAAACCAAACCCAAACCCAAACCAAACCAAACCAAACCCAAACCCAAACCAAACCAATCCCAAACCAAGCCCAGAGGCAGAGAGAACCCAGAGAGACAGAGAGAGAGAGAGAGACAGAGACGCAAACCAAACCCAAACCAAACCAAACCCAAACCAAACCCAAACCCAAACCAAACCCAAACCAAACCCAAACCGAACCCAAACCAAACCCAAACCCAAACCAAACCAAACCCAAACCAAACCCAGAGGCAGAGAGAACCCAGAGAGACAGAGAGAGACAGAGAGTGAGAGACAGAGACCCAAACCAAACCCAAACCAAACCAAACCCAAACCCAAACCAAACCCAAACCCAAACCAAACCAAACCAAACCCAAACCCAAACCAAACCAAACCCAAACCAAGCCCAGAGGCAGAGAGAACCCAGAGAGATAGAGAGAACCCAGAGAGACAGAGAGAGAGAGACAGAGACCCAAACCAAACCCAAACCAAGCCCAGAGGCAGAGAGAACCCAGAGAGACAGAGATAACCCAGAGATAACCCAGAGAGACAGAGAGACAGAAAGGCAGACAGACAGAGAGACAGAGAGAGAGAGAGCGACCGAGACCCAAACCCAAACCCAAACCAAACCCAAACCAAACCAAACCTAAACCAAACCAAACCCAAACCAAACCCAAACCAAACCCAAACCAAACCAAACCAAACCCAAACCAAACCCAAACCAAACCAAACCAAACCCAAACCAAACCCAAACCAAACCAAACCCAGAGAGACAGAGAGACAGACATCCAGAGAGAGAGAGAGAGAGAGACAGAGAGACAGAAAGAGACCCATACCAAACCAAACCCAAACCCAAACCGAACCCAAACCAAACCCAAACCCAAACCAAACCAAACCCAAACCAAACCCAGAGGCAGAGAGAACCCAGAGAGACAGAGAGAGACAGAGAGTGAGAGACAGAGACCCAAACCAAACCCAAACCAAACCAAACCCAAACCAAACCAAACCCAAACCCAAACCAAACCCAAACCCAAACCAAACCAAACCAAACCCAAACCCAAACCAAACCAATCCCAAACCAAGCCCAGAGGCAGAGAGAACCCAGAGAGACAGAGAGAGAGAGAGAGACAGAGACGCAAACCAAACCCAAACCAAACCAAACCCAAACCAAACCCAAACCCAAACCAAACCCAAACCAAACCCAAACCGAACCCAAACCAAACCCAAACCCAAACCAAACCAAACCCAAACCAAACCCAGAGGCAGAGAGAACCCAGAGAGACAGAGAGAGACAGAGAGTGAGAGACAGAGACCCAAACCAAACCCAAACCAAACCAAACCCAAACCCAAACCAAACCCAAACCCAAACCAAACCAAACCAAACCCAAACCCAAACCAAACCAATCCCAAACCAAGCCCAGAGGCAGAAGGAACCCAGAGAGACAGAGAGAGAGAGAGAGACAGAGACGCAAACCAAACCCAAACCAAACCAAACCCAAACCAAACCAAACCCAAACCAAACAAAACCCAAAACAAAACCCAAACCCAAACCAAACAAAACCCAAAACAAAACCCAAACCAAACCCAAACCAAACCCAAACCCAAACCCAGAGAGACAGAGAGAGACAGAGAGTGAGAGACAGAGACCCAAACCAAACCCAAACCAAACCAAACCCAAACCAAACCCAAACCCAAACCCAGAGAGACAGAGAGAGACAGAGAGTGAGAGACAGAGACCCAAACCAAACCCAAACCAAACCAAACCCAAACCAAAACCAAACCCAAACCAAACCAAACCCAAACCCAAACCAAACCCAAACCCAAAGCAAACCAAACCAATCCCAAACCAAGCCCAGAGGCAGAGAGAACCCAGAGAGACAGAGAGAGAGAGAGAGACAGAGACCCAAACCCAAACCCCAACCAAACCCAAACCAAGCCCAGAGGCAGAGAGAACCCAGAGAGACAGAGATAACCCAGAGATAACCCAGAGAGACAGAGAGACAGAAAGGCAGACAGCCAGAGAGACAGAGAGAGAGAGAGACAGAGACCCAAACCCAAACCCAAACCAAACCCAAACCTAACCAAACCTAAACCAAACCAAACCCAAACCAAACCCAAACCAAACCAAACCAAACCCAAACCAAACCCAAACCAAACCAAACCCAGAGAGACAGAGAGACAGACATCCAGAGAGAGAGAGAGAGAGAGAGAGAGAGAGAGACAGAGAGACAGAAAGAGACCCATACCAAACCAAACCCAAACCCAAACCAAACCCAAACCCAAACCAAACCAAACCAAACCCAAACCCAAACCAAACCAATCCCAAACCAAGCCCAGAGGCAGAGAGAACCCGGAGAGACAGAGAGAGAGAGAGAGAGACAGAGACGCAAACCAAACCCAAACCAAACAAAACCCAAACCAAACCCAAACCAAACCCAAACCAAACCCAAACCAAACCCAAACCAAACCCAAACCAAACCCAAACCAAACCCAAACCAAACCCAAACCCAAACCCAGAGAGACAGAGAGAGACAGAGACCCAAACCAAACCCACACCAAACCAAACCCAAACCAAAACCAAACCCAAACCAAACCAAACCCAAACCCAAACCAAACCCAAACCCAAAGCAAACCAAACCAATCCCAAACCAAGCCCAGAGGCAGAGAGAACCCAGAGAGACAGAGAGAGAGAGAAAGACAGAGACCCAAACCCAAACCCAAACCAAACCCAAACCAAGCCCAGAGGCAGAGAGAACCCAGAGGGATAGAGAGAACCCAGAGAGACAGAGAGAGAGAGAGAGACAGCGACCCAAACCGAACCCAAACCAAGCCCAGAGGCAGAGAGAACCCAGAGAGACAGAGATAACCCAGAGAGACAGAGAGAGACAGAGAGACAGAGAGGCAGACAGCCAGAGAGACAGAGAGAGAGAGAGACAGAGACCCAAACCAAACCCAAACCAAGCCCAGAGGCAGAGACAACCCAGAGAGACAGAGATAACCCAGAGATAACCCAGAGAGACAGAGAGACAGAAAGGCAGACAGCCAGAGAGACAGAGAGAGAGAGAGACAGAGACCCAAACCCAAACCCAAACCAAACCCAAACCAAACCAAACCTAAACCAAACCAAACCCAAACCAAACCCAAACCAAACCAAACCAAACCCAAACCAAACCCAAACCAAACCAAACCCAGAGAGACAGAGAGACAGACATCCAGAGAGAGAGAGAGAGAGAGAGAGAGAGAGACAGAGAGACAGAAAGAGACCCATACCAAACCAAACCCAAACCGAAACCGAACCCAAACCAAACCGAAACCCAAACCAAACCCAAACCAAACCCAGAGGCAGAGAGAACCCAGAGAGACAGAGAGAGACAGAGAGTGAGAGACAGAGACGCAAACCGAACCCAAACCAAACAAAACCCAAACCAAACCCAAACCAAACCCAAACCAAACCCAAACCAAACCCAAACCCAAACCCAGAGAGACAGAGAGAGACAGAGAGTGAGAGACAGAGACCCAAACCAAACCCAAACCAAAACCAAACCCAAACCAAACCCAAACCCAAACCAAACCCAAACCCAAACCAAACCAAACCAATCCCAAACCAAGCCCAGAGGCAGAGAGAACCCAGAGAGACAGAGAGAGAGAGAGAGACAGAGACCCAAACCCAAACCAAACCCAAACCAAGCCCAGAGGCAGAGAGAACCCAGAGAGATAGAGAGAACCCAGAGAGACAGAGAGAGAGAGACAGAGACCCAAACCAAACCCAAACCAAGCCCAGAGGCAGAGAGAACCCAGAGAGACAGAGATAACCCAGAGAGACAGAGAGAGACAGAGAGACAGAGAGGCAGACAGCCAGAGAGACAGAGAGAGAGAGAGACAGAGACCCAAACCCAAACCGAAACCCAAACCAAACCCAAACCAAACCCAAACCAAACCCAAAGAGACAGAGAGAGATAGAGAGAGAGACAAAGACTCAAACCAAACCCAAACCAAACCCAAACCCAAACCAAGCCCAGAGGCAGAGAGAACCCAGAGAGACAGAGATAACCCAGAGATAACCCAGAGAGACAGAGAGACAGAAAGGCAGACAGACAGAGAGACAGAGAGAGAGAGAGCGACCGAGACCCAAACCCAAACCCAAACCAAACCCAAACCAAACCAAACCTAAACCAAACCAAACCCAAACCAAACCCAAACCAAACCCAAACCAAACCAAACCAAACCCAAACCAAACCCAAACCAAACCACACCAAGAGAGACAGAGAGACAGACATCCAGAGAGAGAGAGAGAGAGAGAGACAGAGAGACAGAAAGAGACCCATACCAAACCAAACCCAAACCCAAACCGAACCCAAACCAAACCCAAACCCAAACCAAACCAAACCCAAACCAAACCCAGAGGCAGAGAGAACCCAGAGAGACAGAGAGAGACAGAGAGTGAGAGACAGAGACCGAAACCAAACCCAAACCAAACCCAAACCAAACCAAACCAAACCCAAACCAAACCCAAACCAAACCAAACCCAGAGAGACAGAGAGACAGACATCCAGAGAGAGAGAGAGAGAGAGAGAGACAGAGAGACAGAAAGAGACCCATACCAAACCAAACCCAAACCCAAACCGAACCCAAACCAAACCCAAACCCAAACCAAACCAAACCCAAACCAAACCCAGAGGCAGAGAGAACCCAGAGAGACAGAGAGAGACAGAGAGTGAGAGACAGAGACCCAAACCAAACCCAAACCAAACCAAACCCAAACCCAAACCAAACCCAAACCCAAACCAAACCAAACCAAACCCAAACCCAAACCAAACCAATCCCAAACCAAGCCCAGAGGCAGAGAGAACCCAGAGAGACAGAGAGAGAGAGAGAGACAGAGACGCAAACCAAACCCAAACCAAACCAAACCCAAACCAAACCCAAACCCAAACCAAACCCAAACCAAACCCAAACCGAACCCAAACCAAACCCAAACCCAAACCAAACCAAACCCAAACCAAACCCAGAGGCAGAGAGAACCCAGAGAGACAGAGAGAGACAGAGAGTGAGAGACAGAGACCCAAACCAAACCCAAACCAAACCAAACCCAAACCCAAACCAAACCCAAACCCAAACCAAACCAAACCAAACCCAAACCCAAACCAAACCAAACCCAAACCAAGCCCAGAGGCAGAGAGAACCCAGAGAGATAGAGAGAACCCAGAGAGACAGAGAGAGAGAGACAGAGACCCAAACCAAACCCAAACCAAGCCCAGAGGCAGAGAGAACCCAGAGAGACAGAGATAACCCAGAGATAACCCAGAGAGACAGAGAGACAGAAAGGCAGACAGACAGAGAGACAGAGAGAGAGAGAGCGACCGAGACCCAAACCCAAACCCAAACCAAACCCAAACCAAACCAAACCTAAACCAAACCAAACCCAAACCAAACCCAAACCAAACCCAAACCAAACCAAACCAAACCCAAACCAAACCCAAACCAAACCAAACCAAACCCAAACCAAACCCAAACCAAACCAAACCCAGAGAGACAGAGAGACAGACATCCAGAGAGAGAGAGAGAGAGAGAGAGACAGAGAGACAGAAAGAGACCCATACCAAACCAAACCCAAACCCAAACCGAACCCAAACCAAACCCAAACCCAAACCAAACCAAACCCAAACCAAACCCAGAGGCAGAGAGAACCCAGAGAGACAGAGAGAGACAGAGAGTGAGAGACAGAGACCCAAACCAAACCCAAACCAAACCAAACCCAAACCAAACCAAACCCAAACCCAAACCAAACCCAAACCCAAACCAAACCAAACCAAACCCAAACCCAAACCAAACCAATCCCAAACCAAGCCCAGAGGCAGAGAGAACCCAGAGAGACAGAGAGAGAGAGAGAGACAGAGACGCAAACCAAACCCAAACCAAACCAAACCCAAACCAAACCCAAACCCAAACCAAACCCAAACCAAACCCAAACCGAACCCAAACCAAACCCAAACCCAAACCAAACCAAACCCAAACCAAACCCAGAGGCAGAGAGAACCCAGAGAGACAGAGAGAGACAGAGAGTGAGAGACAGAGACCCAAACCAAACCCAAACCAAACCAAACCCAAACCCAAACCAAACCCAAACCCAAACCAAACCAAACCAAACCCAAACCCAAACCAAACCAATCCCAAACCAAGCCCAGAGGCAGAAGGAACCCAGAGAGACAGAGAGAGAGAGAGAGACAGAGACGCAAACCAAACCCAAACCAAACCAAACCCAAACCAAACCAAACCCAAACCAAACAAAACCCAAAACAAAACCCAAACCCAAACCAAACAAAACCCAAAACAAAACCCAAACCAAACCCAAACCAAACCCAAACCCAAACCCAGAGAGACAGAGAGAGACAGAGAGTGAGAGACAGAGACCCAAACCAAACCCAAACCAAACCAAACCCAAACCAAACCCAAACCCAAACCCAGAGAGACAGAGAGAGACAGAGAGTGAGAGACAGAGACCCAAACCAAACCCAAACCAAACCAAACCCAAACCAAAACCAAACCCAAACCAAACCAAACCCAAACCCAAACCAAACCCAAACCCAAAGCAAACCAAACCAATCCCAAACCAAGCCCAGAGGCAGAGAGAACCCAGAGAGACAGAGAGAGAGAGAGAGACAGAGACCCAAACCCAAACCCCAACCAAACCCAAACCAAGCCCAGAGGCAGAGAGAACCCAGAGAGACAGAGATAACCCAGAGATAACCCAGAGAGACAGAGAGACAGAAAGGCAGACAGCCAGAGAGACAGAGAGAGAGAGAGACAGAGACCCAAACCCAAACCCAAACCAAACCCAAACCTAACCAAACCTAAACCAAACCAAACCCAAACCAAACCCAAACCAAACCAAACCAAACCCAAACCAAACCCAAACCAAACCAAACCCAGAGAGACAGAGAGACAGACATCCAGAGAGAGAGAGAGAGAGAGAGAGAGAGAGAGACAGAGAGACAGAAAGAGACCCATACCAAACCAAACCCAAACCCAAACCAAACCCAAACCCAAACCAAACCAAACCAAACCCAAACCCAAACCAAACCAATCCCAAACCAAGCCCAGAGGCAGAGAGAACCCGGAGAGACAGAGAGAGAGAGAGAGAGACAGAGACGCAAACCAAACCCAAACCAAACAAAACCCAAACCAAACCCAAACCAAACCCAAACCAAACCCAAACCAAACCCAAACCAAACCCAAACCAAACCCAAACCCAAACCCAGAGAGACAGAGAGAGACAGAGACCCAAACCAAACCCACACCAAACCAAACCCAAACCAAAACCAAACCCAAACCAAACCAAACCCAAACCCAAACCAAACCCAAACCCAAAGCAAACCAAACCAATCCCAAACCAAGCCCAGAGGCAGAGAGAACCCAGAGAGACAGAGAGAGAGAGAAAGACAGAGACCCAAACCCAAACCCAAACCAAACCCAAACCAAGCCCAGAGGCAGAGAGAACCCAGAGGGATAGAGAGAACCCAGAGAGACAGAGAGAGAGAGAGAGACAGCGACCCAAACCGAACCCAAACCAAGCCCAGAGGCAGAGAGAACCCAGAGAGACAGAGATAACCCAGAGAGACAGAGAGAGACAGAGAGACAGAGAGGCAGACAGCCAGAGAGACAGAGAGAGAGAGAGACAGAGACCCAAACCAAACCCAAACCAAGCCCAGAGGCAGAGACAACCCAGAGAGACAGAGATAACCCAGAGATAACCCAGAGAGACAGAGAGACAGAAAGGCAGACAGCCAGAGAGACAGAGAGAGAGAGAGACAGAGACCCAAACCCAAACCCAAACCAAACCCAAACCAAACCAAACCTAAACCAAACCAAACCCAAACCAAACCCAAACCAAACCAAACCAAACCCAAACCAAACCCAAACCAAACCAAACCCAGAGAGACAGAGAGACAGACATCCAGAGAGAGAGAGAGAGAGAGAGAGAGAGAGACAGAGAGACAGAAAGAGACCCATACCAAACCAAACCCAAACCGAAACCGAACCCAAACCAAACCGAAACCCAAACCAAACCCAAACCAAACCCAGAGGCAGAGAGAACCCAGAGAGACAGAGAGAGACAGAGAGTGAGAGACAGAGACGCAAACCGAACCCAAACCAAACAAAACCCAAACCAAACCCAAACCAAACCCAAACCAAACCCAAACCAAACCCAAACCCAAACCCAGAGAGACAGAGAGAGACAGAGAGTGAGAGACAGAGACCCAAACCAAACCCAAACCAAAACCAAACCCAAACCAAACCCAAACCCAAACCAAACCCAAACCCAAACCAAACCAAACCAATCCCAAACCAAGCCCAGAGGCAGAGAGAACCCAGAGAGACAGAGAGAGAGAGAGAGACAGAGACCCAAACCCAAACCAAACCCAAACCAAGCCCAGAGGCAGAGAGAACCCAGAGAGATAGAGAGAACCCAGAGAGACAGAGAGAGAGAGACAGAGACCCAAACCAAACCCAAACCAAGCCCAGAGGCAGAGAGAACCCAGAGAGACAGAGATAACCCAGAGAGACAGAGAGAGACAGAGAGACAGAGAGGCAGACAGCCAGAGAGACAGAGAGAGAGAGAGACAGAGACCCAAACCCAAACCGAAACCCAAACCAAACCCAAACCAAACCCAAACCAAACCCAAAGAGACAGAGAGAGATAGAGAGAGAGACAAAGACTCAAACCAAACCCAAACCAAACCCAAACCCAAACCAAGCCCAGAGGCAGAGAGAACCCAGAGAGACAGAGATAACCCAGAGATAACCCAGAGAGACAGAGAGACAGAAAGGCAGACAGACAGAGAGACAGAGAGAGAGAGAGCGACCGAGACCCAAACCCAAACCCAAACCAAACCCAAACCAAACCAAACCTAAACCAAACCAAACCCAAACCAAACCCAAACCAAACCCAAACCAAACCAAACCAAACCCAAACCAAACCCAAACCAAACCACACCAAGAGAGACAGAGAGACAGACATCCAGAGAGAGAGAGAGAGAGAGAGACAGAGAGACAGAAAGAGACCCATACCAAACCAAACCCAAACCCAAACCGAACCCAAACCAAACCCAAACCCAAACCAAACCAAACCCAAACCAAACCCAGAGGCAGAGAGAACCCAGAGAGACAGAGAGAGACAGAGAGTGAGAGACAGAGACCGAAACCAAACCCAAACCAAACCCAAACCAAACCAAACCAAACCCAAACCAAACCCAAACCAAACCAAACCCAGAGAGACAGAGAGACAGACATCCAGAGAGAGAGAGAGAGAGAGAGAGACAGAGAGACAGAAAGAGACCCATACCAAACCAAACCCAAACCCAAACCGAACCCAAACCAAACCCAAACCCAAACCAAACCAAACCCAAACCAAACCCAGAGGCAGAGAGAACCCAGAGAGACAGAGAGAGACAGAGAGTGAGAGACAGAGACCCAAACCAAACCCAAACCAAACCAAACCCAAACCCAAACCAAACCCAAACCCAAACCAAACCAAACCAAACCAAACCCAAACCCAAACCAAACCAATCCCAAACCAAGCCCAGAGGCAGAGAGAACCCAGAGAGACAGAGAGAGAGAGAGAGACAGAGACGCAAACCAAACCCAAACCAAACCAAACCCAAACCAAACCCAAACCCAAACCAAACCCAAACCAAACCCAAACCGAACCCAAACCAAACCCAAACCCAAACCAAACCAAACCCAAACCAAACCCAGAGGCAGAGAGAACCCAGAGAGACAGAGAGAGACAGAGAGTGAGAGACAGAGACCCAAACCAAACCCAAACCAAACCAAACCCAAACCCAAACCAAACCCAAACCCAAACCAAACCAAACCAAACCCAAACCCAAACCAAACCAATCCCAAACCAAGCCCAGAGGCAGAGAGAACCCAGAGAGACAGAGAGAGAGAGAGAGACAGAGACGCAAACCAAACCCAAACCAAACCAAACCCAAACCAAACCAAACCCAAACCAAACAAAACCCAAAACAAAACCCAAACCCAAACCAAACAAAACCCAAAACAAAACCCAAACCAAACCCAAACCAAACCCAAACCCAAACCCAGAGAGACAGAGAGAGACAGAGAGTGAGAGACAGAGACCCAAACCAAACCCAAACCAAACCAAACCCAAACCAAAACCAAACCCAAACCAAACCAAACCCAAACCCAAACCAAACCCAAACCCAAAGCAAACCAAACCAATCCCAAACCAAGCCCAGAGGCAGAGAGAACCCAGAGAGACAGAGAGAGAGAGAGAGACAGAGACCCAAACCCAAACCCAAACCAAACCCAAACCAAGCCCAGAGGCAGAGAGAACCCAGAGAGACAGAGATAACCCAGAGATAACCCAGAGAGACAGAGAGACAGAAAGGCAGACAGCCAGAGAGACAGAGAGAGAGAGAGACAGAGACCCAAACCCAAACCCAAACCAAACCCAAACCTAACCAAACCTAAACCAAACCCAAACCAAACCCAAACCTAACCAAACCTAAACCAAACCAAACCCAAACCAAACCCAAACCAAACCAAACCAAACCCAAACCAAACCCAAACCAAACCAAACCCAGAGAGACAGAGAGACAGACATCCAGAGAGAGAGAGAGAGAGAGAGAGAGAGAGAGAGACAGAGAGACAGAAAGAGACCCATACCAAACCAAACCCAAACCCAAACCGAACCCAAACCAAACCCAAACCCAAACCAAACCAAACCCAAACCAAACCAATCCCAAACCAAGCCCAGAGGCAGAGAGAACCCAGAGAGACAGAGAGAGAGTGAGAGACAGAGACGCAAACCAAACCAAACCCAAACCCAAACCAAACCCAAACCCAAACCCAAACCAAACCCAAACCCAAAGCAAACCAAACCAATCCCAAACCAAGCCCAGAGGCAGAGAGAACCCAGAGAGACAGAGAGAGAGAGAGAGACAGAGACCCAAACCCAAACCCAAACCAAACCCAAACCAAGCCCAGAGGCAGAGAGAATCCAGAAAGATAGAGAGAACCCAGAGAGACAGAGAGAGAGAGAGAGACAGAGACCCAAACCAAACCCAAACCAAGCCCAGAGGCAGAGAGAACCCAGAGAGACAGAGATAACCCAGAGATAACCCAGAGAGACAGAGAGACAGAAAGGCAGACAGCCAGAGAGACAGAGAGAGAGAGAGACAGAGACCCAAACCCAAACCCAAACCAAACCCAAACCAAACCAAACCTAAACCAAACCAAACCCAAACCAAACCCAAACCAAACCAAACCAAACCCAAACCAAACCCAAACCAAACCCAAACCCAAACCCAAACCAAACCCAAACCAAGCCCAGAGGCAGAGAGAACCCAGAGAGACAGAGAGAACCCAGAGAGACAGAGCGAGAGACAGAGACCCAAACCAAACCCAAACCAAGCCCAGAGGCAGATAGAATCCAGAGAGACAGAGATAACCCAGAGAGACAGAGAGAGACAGAGAGACAGAGAGGCAGACAGCCAGAGAGACAGAGAGAGAGAGACACAGAGACCCAAACCCAAACCCAAACCAAACCCAAACCAAACCCAGAGAGACAGAGAGAGACAGAGAGACAGAGAGAGAGAGACAGAGACCCAAACCAAACCCAAACCAAGCCCAGAGGCAGAGAGAACCCAGAGAGACAGAGATAACCCAGAGATAACCCAGAGAGACAGAGAGACAGAAAGGCAGACAGCCAGAGAGACAGAGAGAGAGAGAGACAGAGACCCAAACCCAAACCCAAACCAAACCCAAACCTAACCAAACCTAAACCAAACCAAACCCAAACCAAACCCAAACCAAACCAAACCAAACCCAAACCAAACCCAAACCAAACCCAAACCAAACCAAACCCAGAGAGACAGAGAGACAGACATCCAGAGAGAGAGAGAGAGAGAGAGAGACAGAGAGACAGAAAGAGACCCATACCATACCAAACCCAAACCCAAACCGAACCCAAACCAAACCCAAACCCAAACCAAACCAAACCCAAACCAAACCCAAACCCAAACCAAACCAAACCTAAACCAAACCAAACCCAAACCAAACCCAAACCAAACCAAACCAAACCCAAACCAAACCCAAACCAAACCAAACCCAGAGAGACAGAGAGACAGACATCCAGAGAGAGAGAGAGAGAGAGAGAGAGAGACAGAGAGACAGAAAGAGACCCATACCAAACCAAACCCAAACCGAAACCGAACCCAAACCAAACCGAAACCCAAACCAAACCCAAACCAAACCCAGAGGCAGAGAGAACCCAGAGAGACAGAGAGAGACAGAGAGTGAGAGACAGAGACGCAAACCGAACCCAAACCAAACAAAACCCAAACCAAACCCAAACCAAACCCAAACCAAACCCAAACCAAACCCAAACCCAAACCCAGAGAGACAGAGAGAGACAGAGAGTGAGAGACAGAGACCCAAACCAAACCCAAACCAAAACCAAACCCAAACCAAAACCAAACCCAAACCAAACCCAAACCCAAACCAAACCAAACCAATCCCAAACCAAGCCCAGAGGCAGAGAGAACCCAGAGAGACAGAGAGAGAGAGAGAGACAGAGACCCAAACCCAAACCAAACCCAAACCAAGCCCAGAGGCAGAGAGAACCCAGAGAGATAGAGAGAACCCAGAGAGACAGAGAGAGAGAGACAGAGACCCAAACCAAACCCAAACCAAGCCCAGAGGCAGAGAGAACCCAGAGAGACAGAGATAACCCAGAGAGACAGAGAGAGACAGAGAGACAGAGAGGCAGACAGCCAGAGAGACAGAGAGAGAGAGAGACAGAGACCCAAACCCAAACCGAAACCCAAACCAAACCCAAACCAAACCCAAACCAAACCCAAAGAGACAGAGAGAGATAGAGAGAGAGACAAAGACCCAAACCAAACCCAAACCAAACCCAAACCCAAACCAAGCCCAGAGGCAGAGAGAACCCAGAGAGACAGAGATAACCCAGAGATAACCCAGAGAGACAGAGAGACAGAAAGGCAGACAGACAGAGAGACAGAGAGAGAGAGAGCGACCGAGACCCAAACCCAAACCCAAACCAAACCCAAACCAAACCAAACCTAAACCAAACCAAACCCAAACCAAACCCAAACCAAACCCAAACCAAACCAAACCAAACCCAAACCAAACCCAAACCAAACCACACCAAGAGAGACAGAGAGACAGACATCCAGAGAGAGAGAGAGAGAGAGAGACAGAGAGACAGAAAGAGACCCATACCAAACCAAACCCAAACCCAAACCGAACCCAAACCAAACCCAAACCCAAACCAAACCAAACCCAAACCAAACCCAGAGGCAGAGAGAACCCAGAGAGACAGAGAGAGACAGAGAGTGAGAGACAGAGACCGAAACCAAACCCAAACCAAACCCAAACCAAACCAAACCAAACCCAAACCAAACCCAAACCAAACCAAACCCAGAGAGACAGAGAGACAGACATCCAGAGAGAGAGAGAGAGAGAGAGAGACAGAGAGACAGAAAGAGACCCATACCAAACCAAACCCAAACCCAAACCGAACCCAAACCAAACCCAAACCCAAACCAAACCAAACCCAAACCAAACCCAGAGGCAGAGAGAACCCAGAGAGACAGAGAGAGACAGAGAGTGAGAGACAGAGACCCAAACCAAACCCAAACCAAACCAAACCCAAACCCAAACCAAACCCAAACCCAAACCAAACCAAACCAAACCCAAACCCAAACCAAACCAATCCCAAACCAAGCCCAGAGGCAGAGAGAACCCAGAGAGACAGAGAGAGAGAGAGAGACAGAGACGCAAACCAAACCCAAACCAAACCAAACCCAAACCAAACCCAAACCCAAACCAAACCCAAACCAAACCCAAACCGAACCCAAACCAAACCCAAACCCAAACCAAACCAAACCCAAACCAAACCCAGAGGCAGAGAGAACCCAGAGAGACAGAGAGAGACAGAGAGTGAGAGACAGAGACCCAAACCAAACCCAAACCAAACCAAACCCAAACCCAAACCAAACCCAAACCCAAACCAAACCAAACCAAACCCAAACCCAAACCAAACCAATCCCAAACCAAGCCCAGAGGCAGAGAGAACCCAGAGAGACAGAGAGAGAGAGAGAGACAGAGACGCAAACCAAACCCAAACCAAACCAAACCCAAACCAAACCAAACCCAAACCAAACAAAACCCAAAACAAAACCCAAACCCAAACCAAACAAAACCCAAAACAAAACCCAAACCAAACCCAAACCAAACCCAAACCCAAACCCAGAGAGACAGAGAGAGACAGAGAGTGAGAGACAGAGACCCAAACCAAACCCAAACCAAACCAAACCCAAACCAAAACCAAACCCAAACCAAACCAAACCCAAACCCAAACCAAACCCAAACCCAAAGCAAACCAAACCAATCCCAAACCAAGCCCAGAGGCAGAGAGAACCCAGAGAGACAGAGAGAGAGAGAGAGACAGAGACCCAAACCCAAACCCAAACCAAACCCAAACCAAGCCCAGAGGCAGAGAGAACCCAGAGAGACAGAGATAACCCAGAGATAACCCAGAGAGACAGAGAGACAGAAAGGCAGACAGCCAGAGAGACAGAGAGAGAGAGAGACAGAGACCCAAACCCAAACCCAAACCAAACCCAAACCTAACCAAACCTAAACCAAACCCAAACCAAACCCAAACCTAACCAAACCTAAACCAAACCAAACCCAAACCAAACCCAAACCAAACCAAACCAAACCCAAACCAAACCCAAACCAAACCAAACCCAGAGAGACAGAGAGACAGACATCCAGAGAGAGAGAGAGAGAGAGAGAGAGAGAGAGAGACAGAGAGACAGAAAGAGACCCATACCAAACCAAACCCAAACCCAAACCGAACCCAAACCAAACCCAAACCCAAACCAAACCAAACCCAAACCAAACCAATCCCAAACCAAGCCCGGAGGCAGAGAGAACCCAGAGAGACAGAGAGAGAGTGAGAGACAGAGACGCAAACCAAACCAAACCCAAACCCAAACCAAACCCAAACCCAAACCCAAACCAAACCCAAACCCAAAGCAAACCAAACCAATCCCAAACCAAGCCCAGAGGCAGAGAGAACCCAGAGAGACAGAGAGAGAGAGAGAGACAGAGACCCAAACCCAAACCCAAACCAAACCCAAACCAAGCCCAGAGGCAGAGAGAATCCAGAAAGATAGAGAGAACCCAGAGAGACAGAGAGAGAGAGAGAGACAGAGACCCAAACCAAACCCAAACCAAGCCCAGAGGCAGAGAGAACCCAGAGAGACAGAGATAACCCAGAGATAACCCAGAGAGACAGAGAGACAGAAAGGCAGACAGCCAGAGAGACAGAGAGAGAGAGAGACAGAGACCCAAACCCAAACCCAAACCAAACCCAAACCAAACCAAACCTAAACCAAACCAAACCCAAACCAAACCCAAACCAAACCAAACCAAACCCAAACCAAACCCAAACCAAACCCAAACCCAAACCCAAACCAAACCCAAACCAAGCCCAGAGGCAGAGAGAACCCAGAGAGACAGAGAGAACCCAGAGAGACAGAGCGAGAGACAGAGACCCAAACCAAACCCAAACCAAGCCCAGAGGCAGATAGAATCCAGAGAGACAGAGATAACCCAGAGAGACAGAGAGAGACAGAGAGACAGAGAGGCAGACAGCCAGAGAGACAGAGAGAGAGAGACACAGAGACCCAAACCCAAACCCAAACCAAACCCAAACCAAACCCAGAGAGACAGAGAGAGACAGAGAGACAGAGAGAGAGAGACAGAGACCCAAACCAAACCCAAACCAAGCCCAGAGGCAGAGAGAACCCAGAGAGACAGAGATAACCCAGAGATAACCCAGAGAGACAGAGAGACAGAAAGGCAGACAGCCAGAGAGACAGAGAGAGAGAGAGACAGAGACCCAAACCCAAACCCAAACCAAACCCAAACCTAACCAAACCTAAACCAAACCAAACCCAAACCAAACCCAAACCAAACCAAACCAAACCCAAACCAAACCCAAACCAAACCAAACCCAGAGAGACAGAGAGACAGACATCCAGAGAGAGAGAGAGAGAGAGAGAGACAGAGAGACAGAAAGAGACCCATACCAAACCAAACCCAAACCCAAACCGAACCCAAACCAAACCCAAACCCAAACCAAACCAAACCCAAACCAAACCCAGAGGCAGAGAGAACCCAGAGAGACAGAGAGAGACAGAGAGTGAGAGACAGAGACCCAAACCAATCCCAAACCAAGCCCAGAGGCAGAGAGAACCCAGAGAGACAGAGAGAGAGAGAGAGACAGAGACGCAAACCAAACCCAAACCAAACCAAACCCAAACCAAACCCAAACCAAACAAAACCCAAACCAAACAAAACCCAAACCAAACCCAAACCAAACCCAGAGGCAGAGAGAACCCAGAGAGACAGAGATAACCCAGAGATAACCCAGAGAGACAGAGAGACAGAAAGGCAGACAGCCAGAGAGACAGAGAGAGAGAGAGACAGAGACCCAAACCCAAACCCAAACCAAACCCAAACCTAACCAAACCTAAACCAAACCAAACCCAAACCAAACCCAAACCAAACCAAACCAAACCCAAACCAAACCCAAACCAAACCAAACCCAGAGAGACAGAGAGACAGACATCCAGAGAGAGAGAGAGAGAGAGAGAGAGAGAGAGAGACAGAGAGACAGAAAGAGACCCATACCAAACCAAACCCAAACCCAAACCGAACCCAAACCAAACCCAAACCCAAACCAAACCAAACCCAAACCAAACCCAGAGGCAGAGAGAACCCAGAGAGACAGAGAGAGACAGAGAGTGAGAGACAGAGACCCAAACCAAACCCAAACCAAACCAAACCAAACCCAAACCAAACCAAACCAAACCCAAACCAAACCAAACCCAAACCAAACCCAAACCAAACCCAAACCAAACCCAAACCAAACCAATCCCAAACCAAGCCCAGAGGCAGAGAGAACCCAGAGAGACAGAGAGAGAGAGAGAGACAGAGACGCAAACCAAACCCAAACCAAACCAAACCCAAACCAAACAAAACCCAAAACAAAACCCAAACCAAACCCAAACCAAACCCAAACCCAAACCCAGAGAGACAGAGAGAGACAGAGAGTGAGAGACAGAGACCCAAACCAAACCCAAACCAAACCAAACCCAAACCAAAACCAAACCCAAACCAAACCAAACCCAAACCCAAACCAAACCCAAACCCAAAGCAAACCAAACCAATCCCAAACCAAGCCCAGAGGCAGAGAAAACCCAGAGAGACAGAGAGAGAGAGAGAGACAGAGACCCAAACCCAAACCCAAACCAAACCCAAACCAAGCCCAGAGGCAGAGAGAATCCAGAGAGATAGAGAGAACCCAGAGAGACAGAGATAACCCAGAGAGACAGAGAGAGACAGAGAGACAGAGAGGCAGACAGCCAGAGAGACAGAGAGAGAGACAGAGACCCAAACCCAAACCAAACCCAAACCCAAACCAAACCCAAACCGAACCCAAACCCAAACCAAACCAAACCCAAACCAAACCGAAACCAAACCCAAACCAAGCCCAGAGGCAGAGAGAACCCAGAGAGACAGAGAGAACCCAGAGAGACGGAGACAGCCCACAGAGACAGAGAGAGAGACAGAGACCCAAACCAAACCCAAACCAAACCCAGAGGCAGAGAGAACCTAGAGAGACAGAGATAACCCAGAGAGACAGAGAGAGACAGAGAGACAGAGAGGCAGACAGCCAGAGAGACAGAGAGAGAGAGAGAGAGACAGAGACCCAAACCCAAACCCAAACCCAAACCAAACCCAAACCAAACCCAAACCAAACAAAACCCAAACCAAACCCAAACCAAACCCAGAGGCAGAGAGAACCCAGAGAGACAGAGATAACCCAGAGATAACCCAGAGAGACAGAGAGAGAGAGAGACAGAGACCCAAACCCAAACCCAAACCAAACCCAAACCTAACCAAACCTAAACCAAACCAAACCCAAACCAAACCCAAACCAAACCAAACCAAACCCAAACCAAACCCAAACCAAACCAAACCCAGAGAGACAGAGAGACAGACATCCAGAGAGAGAGAGAGAGAGAGAGAGAGAGAGACAGAGAGACAGAAAGAGACCCATACCAAACCAAACCCAAACCCAAACCGAACCCAAACCAAACCCAAACCCAAACCAAACCAAACCCAAACCAAACCCAGAGGCAGAGAGAACCCAGAGAGACAGAGAGAGACAGAGAGTGAGAGACAGAGACCCAAACCAAACCCAAACCAAACCAAACCCAAACCCAAACCAAACCCAAACCCCAACCAAACCAAACCAAACCCAAACCCAAACCAAACCAATCCCAAACCAAACCCAAACCAAACCAAACCCAGAGAGACAGAGAGACAGACATCCAGAGAGAGAGAGAGAGAGAGAGAGAGAGAGAGACAGAGAGACAGAAAGAGACCCATACCAAACCAAACCCAAACCCAAACCGAACCCAAACCAAACCCAAACCCAAACCAAACCAAACCCAAACCAAACCAATCCCAAACCAAGCCCAGAGGCAGAGAGAACCCAGAGAGACAGAGAGAGAGTGAGAGACAGAGACGCAAACCAAACCAAACCCAAACCCAAACCAAACCCAAACCCAAACCCAAACCAAACCCAAACCCAAAGCAAACCAAACCAATCCCAAACCAAGCCCAGAGGCAGAGAGAACCCAGAGAGACAGAGAGAGAGAGAGAGACAGAGACCCAAACCCAAACCCAAACCAAACCCAAACCAAGCCCAGAGGCAGAGAGAATCCAGAAAGATAGAGAGAACCCAGAGAGACAGAGAGAGAGAGAGAGACAGAGACCCAAACCAAACCCAAACCAAGCCCAGAGGCAGAGAGAACCCAGAGAGACAGAGATAACCCAGAGATAACCCAGAGAGACAGAGAGACAGAAAGGCAGACAGCCAGAGAGACAGAGAGAGAGAGAGACAGAGACCCAAACCCAAACCCAAACCAAACCCAAACCAAACCAAACCTAAACCAAACCAAACCCAAACCAAACCCAAACCAAACCAAACCAAACCCAAACCAAACCCAAACCAAACCCAAACCCAAACCCAAACCAAACCCAAACCAAGCCCAGAGGCAGAGAGAACCCAGAGAGACAGAGAGAACCCAGAGAGACAGAGCGAGAGACAGAGACCCAAACCAAACCCAAACCAAGCCCAGAGGCAGATAGAATCCAGAGAGACAGAGATAACCCAGAGAGACAGAGAGAGACAGAGAGACAGAGAGGCAGACAGCCAGAGAGACAGAGAGAGAGAGACACAGAGACCCAAACCCAAACCCAAACCAAACCCAAACCAAACCCAGAGAGACAGAGAGAGACAGAGAGACAGAGAGAGAGAGACAGAGACCCAAACCAAACCCAAACCAAGCCCAGAGGCAGAGAGAACCCAGAGAGACAGAGATAACCCAGAGATAACCCAGAGAGACAGAGAGACAGAAAGGCAGACAGCCAGAGAGACAGAGAGAGAGAGAGACAGAGACCCAAACCCAAACCCAAACCAAACCCAAACCTAACCAAACCTAAACCAAACCAAACCCAAACCAAACCCAAACCAAACCAAACCAAACCCAAACCAAACCCAAACCAAACCAAACCCAGAGAGACAGAGAGACAGACATCCAGAGAGAGAGAGAGAGAGAGAGAGACAGAGAGACAGAAAGAGACCCATACCAAACCAAACCCAAACCCAAACCGAACCCAAACCAAACCCAAACCCAAACCAAACCAAACCCAAACCAAACCCAGAGGCAGAGAGAACCCAGAGAGACAGAGAGAGACAGAGAGTGAGAGACAGAGACCCAAACCAATCCCAAACCAAGCCCAGAGGCAGAGAGAACCCAGAGAGACAGAGAGAGAGAGAGAGAGACAGAGACGCAAACCAAACCCAAACCAAACCAAACCCAAACCAAACCCAAACCAAACAAAACCCAAACCAAACAAAACCCAAACCAAACCCAAACCAAACCCAGAGGCAGAGAGAACCCAGAGAGACAGAGATAACCCAGAGATAACCCAGAGAGACAGAGAGACAGAAAGGCAGACAGCCAGAGAGACAGAGAGAGAGAGAGACAGAGACCCAAACCCAAACCCAAACCAAACCCAAACCTAACCAAACCTAAACCAAACCAAACCCAAACCAAACCCAAACCAAACCAAACCAAACCCAAACCAAACCCAAACCAAACCAAACCCAGAGAGACAGAGAGACAGACATCCAGAGAGAGAGAGAGAGAGAGAGAGAGAGAGAGAGAGACAGAGAGACAGAAAGAGACCCATACCAAACCAAACCCAAACCCAAACCGAACCCAAACCAAACCCAAACCCAAACCAAACCAAACCCAAACCAAACCCAGAGGCAGAGAGAACCCAGAGAGACAGAGAGAGACAGAGAGTGAGAGACAGAGACCCAAACCAAACCCAAACCAAACCAAACCCAAACCCAAACCAAACCCAAACCCCAACCAAACCAAACCAAACCCAAACCCAAACCAAACCAATCCCAAACCAAGCCCAGAGGCAGAGAGAACCCAGAGAGACAGAGAGAGAGAGAGAGACAGAGACGCAAACCAAACCCAAACCAAACCAAACCCAAACCAAACAAAACCCAAAACAAAACCCAAACCAAACCCAAACCAAACCCAAACCCAAACCCAGAGAGACAGAGAGAGACAGAGAGTGAGAGACAGAGACCCAAACCAAACCCAAACCAAACCAAACCCAAACCAAAACCAAACCCAAACCAAACCAAACCCAAACCCAAACCAAACCCAAACCCAAAGCAAACCAAACCAATCCCAAACCAAGCCCAGAGGCAGAGAAAACCCAGAGAGACAGAGAGAGAGAGAGAGACAGAGACCCAAACCCAAACCCAAACCAAACCCAAACCAAGCCCAGAGGCAGAGAGAATCCAGAGAGATAGAGAGAACCCAGAGAGACAGAGATAACCCAGAGAGACAGAGAGAGACAGAGAGACAGAGAGGCAGACAGCCAGAGAGACAGAGAGAGAGACAGAGACCCAAACCCAAACCAAACCCAAACCCAAACCAAACCCAAACCGAACCCAAACCCAAACCAAACCAAACCCAAACCAAACCGAAACCAAACCCAAACCAAGCCCAGAGGCAGAGAGAACCCAGAGAGACAGAGAGAACCCAGAGAGACGGAGACAGCCCACAGAGACAGAGAGAGAGACAGAGACCCAAACCAAACCCAAACCAAGCCCAGAGGCAGAGAGAACCTAGAGAGACAGAGATAACCCAGAGAGACAGAGAGAGACAGAGAGACAGAGAGGCAGACAGCCAGAGAGACAGAGAGAGAGAGAGAGACAGAGACCCAAACCCAAACCCAAACCCAAACCAAACCCAAACCAAACCCAGAGAGACAGAGAGAGACAGAGAGAGAGATAGAGAGAGAGACAAAGACCCAAACCAAACCCAAACCAAACCCAAACCCAAACCAAGCCCAGAGGCAAAGAGAACCCAGAGAGACAGAGAGAACCCAAAGAGACAGAGAGAGAGAGACAGAGGCCCAAACCAAACCCAAACCAAGCCCAGAGGCAGAGAGAACCCAGAGAGACAGAGATAACCCAGAGAGACAGAGAGAGACAGAGAGACAGAGAGGCAGACAGCCAGAGAGACAGAGAGAGAGACAGAGACCCAAACCCAAACCCAAACCAAACCCAAACCAAGCCCAGAGGCAGAGAGAACCCGGAGAGACAGAGAGAACCCAGAGAGGCAGAGAGAACCGAGAGAGACAGAGAGAGAGAGACAGAGGCCCAAACCCAAACCCAAACCAAACCCAAACCAAGCCCAGAGGCAGAGAGAACCCAGAGAGACAGAGAGAACCCAGAGAGACAGAGAGAGAGACAGAGACCCAAACCAAACCCAAACCAAGCCCAGAGGCAGATAGAATCCAGAGAGACAGAGATAACCCAGAGAGACAGAGAGAGACAGAGAGACAGAGAGGCAGACAGCCAGAGAGACAGAGAGAGAGAGAGACAGAGACCCAAACCGAAACCCAAACCAAACCCAAACCAAACCTAAACCGAACCCAAACCCAAACCAAACCAAACCCAAACCAAACCGAAACCACACCCAAACCAAGCCCAGAGGCAGAGAGAACCCAGAGAGACAGAGAGAACCCAGAGAGACAGAGACAGCCCAGAGAGACAGAGAGAGAGACAGAGACCCAAACCAAACCCAAACCAAGCCCAGAGGCAGAGAGAACCCAGAGAGACAGAGATAACCCAGAGAGACAGAGAGAGACAGAGAGACAGAGAGGCAGACAGCCAGAGAGACAGAGAGAGAGAGAGAGACAGAGACCCAAACCCAAACCCAAACCAAACCCAAACCAAGCCCAGAGGCAGAGAGAACCCGGAGAGACAGAGAGAACCCAGAGAGGCAGAGAGAACCGAGAGAGACAGAGAGAGAGAGACAGAGACCCAAACCCAAACCCAAACCAAACCCAAACCAAGCCCAGAGGCAGAGAGAACCCAGAGAGACAGAGAGAACCCAGAGAGACAGAGCGAGAGACAGAGACCCAAACCAAACCGAAACCAAGCCCAGAGGCAGATAGAATCCAGAGAGACAGAGATAACCCAGAGAGACAGAGAGACACAGAGAGACAGAGAGGCAGACAGCCAGAGAGACAGAGAGAGAGAGACACAGAGACCCAAACCCAAACCCAAACCAAACCCAAACCAAACCCAGAGAGACAGAGAGAGACAGAGAGAGAGATAGAGAGAGAGACAAAGACCCAAACCAAACCCAAACCAAACCCAAACCCAAACCAAGCCCAGAGGCAGAGAGAACCCAGAGAGACAGAGAGAGAGAGACAGAGACCCAAACCAAACCCAAACCAAGCCCAGAGGCAGAGAGAACCCAGAGAGACAGAGATAACCCAGAGATAACCCAGAGAGACAGAGAGACAGAAAGGCAGACAGCCAGAGAGACAGAGAGAGAGAGAGAGACAGAGACCCAAACCCAAACCCAAACCAAACCCAAACCTAACCAAACCTAAACCAAACCAAACCCAAACCAAACCCAAACCAAACCAAACCAAACCCAAACCAAACCCAAACCAAACCAAACCCAGAGAGACAGAGAGACAGACATCCAGAGAGAGAGAGAGAGAGAGAGAGAGAGAGAGACAGAGAGACAGAAAGAGACCCATACCAAACCAAACCCAAACCCAAACCGAACCCAAACCAAACCCAAACCCAAACCAAACCAAACCCAAACCAAACCCAGAGGCAGAGAGAACCCAGAGAGACAGAGAGAGACAGAGAGTGAGAGACAGAGACCCAAACCAAACCCAAACCAAACCAAACCCAAACCCAAACCAAACCCAAACCCAAACCAAACCAAACCAAACCCAAACCCAAACCAAACCAATCCCAAACCAAGCCCAGAGGCAGAGAGAACCCAGAGAGACAGAGAGAGAGAGAGAGACAGAGACGCAAACCAAGCCCAAACCAAACCAAACCCAAACCAAACCAAACCCAAACCAAACAAAACCCAAAACAAAACCCAAACCAAACCCAAACCAAACCCAAACCCAAACCCAGAGAGACAGAGAGAGACAGAGAGTGAGAGACAGAGACCCAAACCAAACCCAAACCAAACCAAACCCAAACCAAAACCAAACCCAAACCAAACCAAACCCAAACCAAACCAAACCCAAACCAAACCCAGAGGCAGAGAGAACCCAGAGAGACAGAGAGAGACAGAGAGTGAGAGACAGAGACCGAAACCAAACCCAAACCAAACCCAAACCAAACCAAACCAAACCCAAACCAAACCCAAACCAAACCAAACCCAGAGAGACAGAGAGACAGACATCCAGAGAGAGAGAGAGAGAGAGAGAGACAGAGAGACAGAAAGAGACCCATACCAAACCAAACCCAAACCCAAACCGAACCCAAACCAAACCCAAACCCAAACCAAACCAAACCCAAACCAAACCCAGAGGCAGAGAGAACCCAGAGAGACAGAGAGAGACAGAGAGTGAGAGACAGAGACCCAAACCAAACCCAAACCAAACCAAACCCAAACCCAAACCAAACCCAAACCCAAACCAAACCAAACCAAACCCAAACCCAAACCAAACCAATCCCAAACCAAGCCCAGAGGCAGAGAGAACCCAGAGAGACAGAGAGAGAGAGAGAGACAGAGACGCAAACCAAACCCAAACCAAACCAAACCCAAACCAAACCCAAACCCAAACCAAACCCAAACCAAACCCAAACCGAACCCAAACCAAACCCAAACCCAAACCAAACCAAACCCAAACCAAACCCAGAGGCAGAGAGAACCCAGAGAGACAGAGAGAGACAGAGAGTGAGAGACAGAGACCCAAACCAAACCCAAACCAAACCAAACCCAAACCCAAACCAAACCCAAACCCAAACCAAACCAAACCAAACCCAAACCCAAACCAAACCAATCCCAAACCAAGCCCAGAGGCAGAGAGAACCCAGAGAGACAGAGAGAGAGAGAGAGACAGAGACGCAAACCAAACCCAAACCAAACCAAACCCAAACCAAACCAAACCCAAACCAAACAAAACCCAAAACAAAACCCAAACCCAAACCAAACAAAACCCAAAACAAAACCCAAACCAAACCCAAACCAAACCCAAACCCAAACCCGGAGAGACAGAGAGAGACAGAGAGTGAGAGACAGAGACCCAAACCAAACCCAAACCAAACCAAACCCAAACCAAAACCAAACCCAAACCAAACCAAACCCAAACCCAAACCAAACCCAAACCCAAAGCAAACCAAACCAATCCCAAACCAAGCCCAGAGGCAGAGAGAACCCAGAGAGACAGAGAGAGAGAGAGAGACAGAGACCCAAACCCAAACCCAAACCAAACCCAAACCAAGCCCAGAGGCAGAGAGAACCCAGAGAGACAGAGATAACCCAGAGATAACCCAGAGAGACAGAGAGACAGAAAGGCAGACAGCCAGAGAGACAGAGAGAGAGAGAGACAGAGACCCAAACCCAAACCCAAACCAAACCCAAACCTAACCAAACCTAAACCAAACCAAACCCAAACCAAACCCAAACCAAACCAAACCAAACCCAAACCAAACCCAAACCAAACCAAACCCAGAGAGACAGAGAGACAGACATCCAGAGAGAGAGAGAGAGAGAGAGAGAGAGAGACAGAGAGACAGAAAGAGACCCATACCAAACCAAACCCAAACCCAAACCGAACCCAAACCAAACCCAAACCCAAACCAAACCAAACCCAAACCAAACCAATCCCAAACCAAGCCCAGAGGCAGAGAGAACCCAGAGAGACAGAGAGAGAGTGAGAGACAGAGACGCAAACCAAACCAAACCCAAACCCAAACCAAACCCAAACCCAAACCCAAACCAAACCCAAACCCAAAGCAAACCAAACCAATCCCAAACCAAGCCCAGAGGCAGAGAGAACCCAGAGAGACAGAGAGAGAGAGAGAGACAGAGACCCAAACCCAAACCCAAACCAAACCCAAACCAAGCCCAGAGGCAGAGAGAATCCAGAAAGATAGAGAGAACCCAGAGAGACAGAGAGAGAGAGAGAGACAGAGACCCAAACCAAACCCAAACCAAGCCCAGAGGCAGAGAGAACCCAGAGAGACAGAGATAACCCAGAGATAACCCAGAGAGACAGAGAGACAGAAAGGCAGACAGCCAGAGAGACAGAGAGAGAGAGAGACAGAGACCCAAACCCAAACCCAAACCAAACCCAAACCAAACCAAACCTAAACCAAACCAAACCCAAACCAAACCCAAACCAAACCAAACCAAACCCAAACCAAACCCAAACCAAACCCAAACCCAAACCCAAACCAAACCCAAACCAAGCCCAGAGGCAGAGAGAACCCAGAGAGACAGAGAGAACCCAGAGAGACAGAGCGAGAGACAGAGACCCAAACCAAACCCAAACCAAGCCCAGAGGCAGATAGAATCCAGAGAGACAGAGATAACCCAGAGAGACAGAGAGAGACAGAGAGACAGAGAGGCAGACAGCCAGAGAGACAGAGAGAGAGAGACACAGAGACCCAAACCAAACCCAAACCAAACCAAACCCAGAGAGACAGAGAGACAGACATCCAGAGAGAGAGAGAGAGAGAGAGAGACAGAGAGACAGAAAGAGACCCATACCAAACCAAACCCAAACCCAAACCGAACCCAAACCAAACCCAAACCCAAACCAAACCAAACCCAAACCAAACCCAGAGGCAGAGAGAACCCAGAGAGACAGAGAGAGACAGAGAGTGAGAGACAGAGACCCAAACCAATCCCAAACCAAGCCCAGAGGCAGAGAGAACCCAGAGAGACAGAGAGAGAGAGAGAGACAGAGACGCAAACCAAACCCAAACCAAACCAAACCCAAACCAAACCCAAACCAAACAAAACCCAAACCAAACAAAACCCAAACCAAACCCAAACCAAACCCAGAGGCAGAGAGAACCCAGAGAGACAGAGATAACCCAGAGATAACCCAGAGAGACAGAGAGACAGAAAGGCAGACAGCCAGAGAGACAGAGAGAGAGAGAGACAGAGACCCAAACCCAAACCCAAACCAAACCCAAACCTAACCAAACCTAAACCAAACCAAACCCAAACCAAACCCAAACCAAACCAAACCAAACCCAAACCAAACCCAAACCAAACCAAACCCAGAGAGACAGAGAGACAGACATCCAGAGAGAGAGAGAGAGAGAGAGAGAGAGAGAGAGACAGAGAGACAGAAAGAGACCCATACCAAACCAAACCCAAACCCAAACCGAACCCAAACCAAACCCAAACCCAAACCAAACCAAACCCAAACCAAACCCAGAGGCAGAGAGAACCCAGAGAGACAGAGAGAGACAGAGAGTGAGAGACAGAGACCCAAACCAAACCCAAACCAAACCAAACCCAAACCCAAACCAAACCCAAACCCCAACCAAACCAAACCAAACCCAAACCCAAACCAAACCAATCCCAAACCAAGCCCAGAGGCAGAGAGAACCCAGAGAGACAGAGAGAGAGAGAGAGACAGAGACCCAAACCAAACCAAACCCAAACCAAAACCAAACCCAAACCAAACCAAACCCAAACCCAAACCAAACCCAAACCCAAAGCAAACCAAACCAATCCCAAACCAAGCCCAGAGGCAGAGAAAACCCAGAGAGACAGAGAGAGAGAGAGAGACAGAGACCCAAACCCAAACCCAAACCAAACCCAAACCAAGCCCAGAGGCAGAGAGAATCCAGAGAGATAGAGAGAACCCAGAGAGACAGAGATAACCCAGAGAGACAGAGAGAGACAGAGAGACAGAGAGGCAGACAGCCAGAGAGACAGAGAGAGAGACAGAGACCCAAACCCAAACCAAACCCAAACCCAAACCAAAAGCAAACCGAACCCAAACCCAAACCAAACCAAACCCAAACCAAACCGAAACCAAACCCAAACCAAGCCCAGAGGCAGAGAGAACCCAGAGAGACAGAGAGAACCCAGAGAGACGGAGACAGCCCACAGAGACAGAGAGAGAGACAGAGACCCAAACCAAACCCAAACCAAGCCCAGAGGCAGAGAGAACCTAGAGAGACAGAGATAACCCAGAGAGACAGAGAGAGACAGAGAGACAGAGAGGCAGACAGCCAGAGAGACAGAGAGAGAGAGAGAGACAGAGACCCAAACCCAAACCCAAACCCAAACCAAACCCAAACCAAACCCAAACCAAACAAAACCCAAACCAAACAAAACCCAAACCAAACCCAAACCAAACCCAGAGGCAGAGAGAACCCAGAGAGACAGAGATAACCCAGAGATAACCCAGAGAGACAGAGAGACAGAAAGGCAGACAGCCAGAGAGACAGAGAGAGAGAGAGACAGAGACCCAAACCCAAACCCAAACCAAACCCAAACCTAACCAAACCTAAACCAAACCAAACCCAAACCAAACCCAAACCAAACCAAACCAAACCCAAACCAAACCCAAACCAAACCAAACCCAGAGAGACAGAGAGACAGACATCCAGAGAGAGAGAGAGAGAGAGAGAGAGAGAGACAGAGAGACAGAAAGAGACCCATACCAAACCAAACCCAAACCCAAACCGAACCCAAACCAAACCCAAACCCAAACCAAACCAAACCCAAACCAAACCCAGAGGCAGAGAGAACCCAGAGAGACAGAGAGAGACAGAGAGTGAGAGACAGAGACCCAAACCAAACCCAAACCAAACCAAACCCAAACCCAAACCAAACCCAAACCCCAACCAAACCAAACCAAACCCAAACCCAAACCAAACCAATCCCAAACCAAGCCCAGAGGCAGAGAGAACCCAGAGAGACAGAGAGAGAGAGAGAGACAGAGACGCAAACCAAACCCAAACCAAACCAAACCCAAACCAAACAAAACCCAAAACAAAACCCAAACCAAACCCAAACCAAACCCAAACCCAAACCCAGAGAGACAGAGAGAGACAGAGAGTGAGAGACAGAGACCCAAACCAAACCCAAACCAAACCAAACCCAAACCAAAACCAAACCCAAACCAAACCAAACCCAAACCCAAACCAAGCCCAAACCCAAAGCAAACCAAACCAATCCCAAACCAAGCCCAGAGGCAGAGAAAACCCAGAGAGACAGAGAGAACCCAGAGAGACAGAGACAGCCCACAGAGACAGAGAGAGAGACAGAGACCCAAACCAAACCCAAACCAAGCCCAGAGGCAGAGAGAACCTAGAGAGACAGAGATAACCCAGAGAGACAGAGAGAGACAGAGAGACAGAGAGGCAGACAGCCAGAGAGACAGAGAGAGAGAGAGAGACAGAGACCCAAACCCAAACCCAAACCAAACCCAAACCAAGCCCAGAGGCAGAGAGAATCCAGAGAGATAGAGAGAACCCAGAGAGACAGAGATAACCCAGAGAGACAGAGAGAGACAGAGAGACAGAGAGGCAGACAGCCAGAGAGACAGAGAGAGAGACAGAGACCCAAACCCAAACCAAACCCAAACCCAAACCAAACCCAAACCGAACCCAAACCCAAACCAAACCAAACCCAAACCAAACCCAAACCAAACCGAAACCAAACCCAAACCAAGCCCAGAGGCAGAGAGAACCCAGAGAGACAGAGAGAACCCAGAGAGACAGAGACAGCCCACAGAGACAGAGAGAGAGACAGAGACCCAAACCAAACCCAAACCAAGCCCAGAGGCAGAGAGAACCTAGAGAGACAGAGATAACCCAGAGAGACAGAGAGAGACAGAGAGACAGAGAGGCAGACAGCCAGAGAGACAGAGAGAGAGAGAGAGACAGAGACCCAAACCCAAACCCAAACCCAAACCAAACCCAAACCAAACCCAGAGAGACAGAGAGAGACAGAGAGAGAGATAGAGAGAGAGACAAAGACCCAAACCAAACCCAAACCAAACCCAAACCCAAACCAAGCCCAGAGGCAAAGAGAACCCAGAGAGACAGAGAGAACCCAAAGAGACAGAGAGAGAGAGACAGAGGCCCAAACCAAACCCAAACCAAGCCCAGAGGCAGAGAGAACCCAGAGAGACAGAGATAACCCAGAGAGACAGAGAGAGACAGAGAGACAGAGAGGCAGACAGCCAGAGAGACAGAGAGAGAGACAGAGACCCAAACCCAAACCCAAACCAAACCCAAACCAAGCCCAGAGGCAGAGAGAACCCGGAGAGACAGAGAGAACCCAGAGAGGCAGAGAGAACCGAGAGAGACAGAGAGAGAGAGACAGAGGCCCAAACCCAAACCCAAACCAAACCCAAACCAAGCCCAGAGGCAGAGAGAACCCAGAGAGACAGAGAGAACCCAGAGAGACAGAGAGAGAGACAGAGACCCAAACCAAACCCAAACCAAGCCCAGAGGCAGATAGAATCCAGAGAGACAGAGATAACCCAGAGAGACAGAGAGAGACAGAGAGACAGAGAGGCAGACAGCCAGAGAGACAGAGAGAGAGAGAGACAGAGACCCAAACCGAAACCCAAACCAAACCCAAACCAAACCTAAACCGAACCCAAACCCAAACCAAACCAAACCCAAACCAAACCGAAACCATACCCAAACCAAGCCCAGAGGCAGAGAGAACCCAGAGAGACAGAGAGAACCCAGAGAGACAGAGACAGCCCAGAGAGACAGAGAGAGAGACAGAGACCCAAACCAAACCCAAACCAAGCCCAGAGGCAGAGAGAACCCAGAGAGACAGAGATAACCCAGAGAGACAGAGAGAGACAGAGAGACAGAGAGGCAGACAGCCAGAGAGACAGAGAGAGAGAGAGAGACAGAGACCCAAACCCAAACCCAAACCAAACCCAAACCAAGCCCAGAGGCAGAGAGAACCCGGAGAGACAGAGAGAACCCAGAGAGGCAGAGAGAACCGAGAGAGACAGAGAGAGAGAGACAGAGACCCAAACCCAAACCCAAACCAAACCCAAACCAAGCCCAGAGGCAGAGAGAACCCAGAGAGACAGAGAGAACCCAGAGAGACAGAGCGAGAGACAGAGACCCAAACCAAACCGAAACCAAGCCCAGAGGCAGATAGAATCCAGAGAGACAGAGATAACCCAGAGAGACAGAGAGACACAGAGAGACAGAGAGGCAGACAGCCAGAGAGACAGAGAGAGAGAGACACAGAGACCCAAACCCAAACCCAAACCAAACCCAAACCAAACCCAGAGAGACAGAGAGAGACAGAGAGAGAGATAGAGAGAGAGACAAAGACCCAAACCAAACCCAAACCAAACCCAAACCCAAACCAAGCCCAGAGGCAGAGAGAACCCAGAGAGACAGAGAGAGAGAGACAGAGACCCAAACCAAACCCAAACCAAGCCCAGAGGCAGAGAGAACCCAGAGAGACAGAGATAACCCAGAGATAACCCAGAGAGACAGAGAGACAGAAAGGCAGACAGCCAGAGAGACAGAGAGAGAGAGAGAGACAGAGACCCAAACCCAAACCCAAACCAAACCCAAACCTAACCAAACCTAAACCAAACCAAACCCAAACCAAACCCAAACCAAACCAAACCAAACCCAAACCAAACCCAAACCAAACCAAACCCAGAGAGACAGAGAGACAGACATCCAGAGAGAGAGAGAGAGAGAGAGAGAGAGAGAGACAGAGAGACAGAAAGAGACCCATACCAAACCAAACCCAAACCCAAACCGAACCCAAACCAAACCCAAACCCAAACCAAACCAAACCCAAACCAAACCCAGAGGCAGAGAGAACCCAGAGAGACAGAGAGAGACAGAGAGTGAGAGACAGAGACCCAAACCAAACCCAAACCAAACCAAACCCAAACCAAAACCAAACCCAAACCAAACCAAACCCAAACCCAAACCAAGCCCAAACCCAAAGCAAACCAAACCAATCCCAAACCAAGCCCAGAGGCAGAGAAAACCCAGAGAGACAGAGAGAGAGAGAGAGACAGAGACCCAAACCCAAACCCAAACCAAACCCAAACCAAGCCCAGAGGCAGAGAGAATCCAGAGAGATAGAGAGAACCCAGAGAGACAGAGATAACCCAGAGAGACAGAGAGAGACAGAGAGACAGAGAGGCAGACAGCCAGAGAGACAGAGAGAGAGACAGAGACCCAAACCCAAACCAAACCCAAACCCAAACCAAACCCAAACCGAACCCAAACCCAAACCAAACCAAACCCAAACCAAACCGAAACCAAACCCAAACCAAGCCCAGAGGCAGAGAGAACCCAGAGAGACAGAGAGAACCCAGAGAGACAGAGACAGCCCACAGAGACAGAGAGAGAGACAGAGACCCAAACCAAACCCAAACCAAGCCCAGAGGCAGAGAGAACCTAGAGAGACAGAGATAACCCAGAGAGACAGAGAGAGACAGAGAGACAGAGAGGCAGACAGCCAGAGAGACAGAGAGAGAGAGAGAGACAGAGACCCAAACCCAAACCCAAACCCAAACCAAACCCAAACCAAACCCAGAGAGACAGAGAGAGACAGAGAGAGAGATAGAGAGAGAGACAAAGACCCAAACCAAACCCAAACCAAACCCAAACCCAAACCAAGCCCAGAGGCAAAGAGAACCCAGAGAGACAGAGAGAACCCAAAGAGACAGAGAGAGAGAGACAGAGGCCCAAACCAAACCCAAACCAAGCCCAGAGGCAGAGAGAACCCAGAGAGACAGAGATAACCCAGAGAGACAGAGAGAGACAGAGAGACAGAGAGGCAGACAGCCAGAGAGACAGAGAGAGAGACAGAGACCCAAACCCAAACCCAAACCAAACCCAAACCAAGCCCAGAGGCAGAGAGAACCCGGAGAGACAGAGAGAACCCAGAGAGGCAGAGAGAACCGAGAGAGACAGAGAGAGAGAGACAGAGGCCCAAACCCAAACCCAAACCAAACCCAAACCAAGCCCAGAGGCAGAGAGAACCCAGAGAGACAGAGAGAACCCAGAGAGACAGAGAGAGAGACAGAGACCCAAACCAAACCCAAACCAAGCCCAGAGGCAGATAGAATCCAGAGAGACAGAGATAACCCAGAGAGACAGAGAGAGACAGAGAGACAGAGAGGCAGACAGCCAGAGAGACAGAGAGAGAGAGAGACAGAGACCCAAACCGAAACCCAAACCAAACCCAAACCAAACCTAAACCGAACCCAAACCCAAACCAAACCAAACCCAAACCAAACCGAAACCATACCCAAACCAAGCCCAGAGGCAGAGAGAACCCAGAGAGACAGAGAGAACCCAGAGAGACAGAGACAGCCCAGAGAGACAGAGAGAGAGACAGAGACCCAAACCAAACCCAAACCAAGCCCAGAGGCAGAGAGAACCCAGAGAGACAGAGATAACCCAGAGAGACAGAGAGAGACAGAGAGACAGAGAGGCAGACAGCCAGAGAGACAGAGAGAGAGAGAGAGACAGAGACCCAAACCCAAACCCAAACCAAACCCAAACCAAGCCCAGAGGCAGAGAGAACCCGGAGAGACAGAGAGAACCCAGAGAGGCAGAGAGAACCGAGAGAGACAGAGAGAGAGAGACAGAGACCCAAACCCAAACCCAAACCAAACCCAAACCAAGCCCAGAGGCAGAGAGAACCCAGAGAGACAGAGAGAACCCAGAGAGACAGAGCGAGAGACAGAGACCCAAACCAAACCGAAACCAAGCCCAGAGGCAGATAGAATCCAGAGAGACAGAGATAACCCAGAGAGACAGAGAGACACAGAGAGACAGAGAGGCAGACAGCCAGAGAGACAGAGAGAGAGAGACACAGAGACCCAAACCCAAACCCAAACCAAACCCAAACCAAACCCAGAGAGACAGAGAGAGACAGAGAGAGAGATAGAGAGAGAGACAAAGACCCAAACCAAACCCAAACCAAACCCAAACCCAAACCAAGCCCAGAGGCAGAGAGAACCCAGAGAGACAGAGAGAGAGAGACAGAGACCCAAACCAAACCCAAACCAAGCCCAGAGGCAGAGAGAACCCAGAGAGACAGAGATAACCCAGAGATAACCCAGAGAGACAGAGAGACAGAAAGGCAGACAGCCAGAGAGACAGAGAGAGAGAGAGAGACAGAGACCCAAACCCAAACCCAAACCAAACCCAAACCTAACCAAACCTAAACCAAACCAAACCCAAACCAAACCCAAACCAAACCAAACCAAACCCAAACCAAACCCAAACCAAACCAAACCCAGAGAGACAGAGAGACAGACATCCAGAGAGAGAGAGAGAGAGAGAGAGAGAGAGAGACAGAGAGACAGAAAGAGACCCATACCAAACCAAACCCAAACCCAAACCGAACCCAAACCAAACCCAAACCCAAACCAAACCAAACCCAAACCAAACCCAGAGGCAGAGAGAACCCAGAGAGACAGAGAGAGACAGAGAGTGAGAGACAGAGACCCAAACCAAACCCAAACCAAACCAAACCCAAACCCAAACCAAACCCAAACCCAAACCAAACCAAACCAAACCCAAACCCAAACCAAACCAATCTCAAACCAAGCCCAGAGGCAGAGAGAACCCAGAGAGACAGAGAGAGAGAGAGAGACAGAGACGCAAACCAAGCCCAAACCAAACCAAACCCAAACCAAACCAAACCCAAACCAAACAAAACCCAAAACAAAACCCAAACCAAACCCAAACCAAACCCAAACCCAAACCCAGAGAGACAGAGAGAGACAGAGAGTGAGAGACAGAGACCCAAACCAAACCCAAACCAAACCAAACCCAAACCAAAACCAAACCCAAACCAAACCAAACCCAAACCCAAACCAAACCCAAACCCAAAGCAAACCAAACCAATCCCAAACCAAGCCCAGAGGCAGAGAGAACCCAGAGAGACAGAGAGAGAGAGAGAGACAGAGACCCAAACCCAAACCCAAACCAAACCCAAACCAAGCCCAGAGGCAGAGAGAATCCAGAGAGATAGAGAGAACCCAGAGAGACAGAGATAACCGAGAGAGACAGAGAGAGACAGAGACACAGAGAGGCAGACAGCCAGAGAGACAGAGAGAGAGACAGAGACCCAAACCCAAACCCAAACCAAACCCAAACCAAGCCCAGAGGCAGAGAGAACCCGGAGAGACAGAGAGAACCCAGAGAGGCAGAGAGAACCGAGAGAGACAGAGAGAGAGAGACAGAGACCCAAACCCAAACCCAAACCAAACCCAAACCAAGCCCAGAGGCAGAGAGAACCCAGAGAGACAGAGAGAGAGACAGAGACCCAAACCAAACCCAAACCAAGCCCAGAGGCAGAGAGAACCCAGAGAGACAGAGATAACCCAGAGAGACAGAGAGAGACAGAGAGACAGAGAGGCAGACAGCCAGAGAGACAGAGAGAGAGAGAGAGACAGAGACCCAAACCCAAACCCAAACCAAACCCAAACCAAACCCAGAGAGACAGAGAGAGACAGAGAGAGAGATAGAGAGAGAGACAAAGACCCAAACCAAACCCAAACCAAACCCAAACCCAAACCAAGCCCAGAGGCAGAGAGAACCCAGAGAGACAGAGAGAACCCAGAGAGACAGAGAGAGAGAGACAGAGGCCCAAACCAAACCCAAACCAAGCCCAGAGGCAGAGAGAACCCAGAGAGACAGAGATAACCCAGAGGGACAGAGAGAGACAGAGAGACAGAGAGGCAGACAGCCAGAGAGACAGAGAGAGAGACAGAGACCCAAACCCAAACCCAAACCAAACCCAAACCAAGCCCAGAGGCAGAGAGAACCCGGAGAGACAGAGAGAACCCAGAGAGGCAGAGAGAACCGAGAGAGACAGAGAGAGAGAGACAGAGACCCAAACCCAAACCCAAACCAAACCCAAACCAAGCCCAGAGGCAGAGAGAACCCAGAGAGACAGAGAGAACCCAGAGAGACAGAGCGAGAGACAGAGACCCAAACCAAACCCAAACCAAGCCCAGAGGCAGATAGAATCCAGAGAGACAGAGATAACCCAGAGAGACAGAGAGAGACAGAGAGACAGAGAGGCAGACAGCCAGAGAGACAGAGAGAGAGAGACACAGAGACCCAAACCCAAACCCAAACCAAACCCAAACCAAACCCAGAGAGACAGAGAGAGACAGAGAGAGAGATAGAGAGAGAGACAAAGACCCAAACCAAACCCAAACCAAACCCAAACCCAAACCAAGCCCAGAGGCAGAGAGAACCCAGAGAGACAGAGAGAGAGAGACAGAGACCCAAACCAAACCCAAACCAAGCCCAGAGGCAGAGAGAACCCAGAGAGACAGAGATAACCCAGAGATAACCCAGAGAGACAGAGAGACAGAAAGGCAGACAGCCAGAGAGACAGAGAGAGAGAGAGACAGAGACCCAAACCCAAACCCAAACCAAACCCAAACCTAACCAAACCTAAACCAAACCAAACCCAAACCAAACCCAAACCAAACCAAACCAAACCCAAACCAAACCCAAACCAAACCAAACCCAGAGAGACAGAGAGACAGACATCCAGAGAGAGAGAGAGACAGAGAGAGAGACAGAGAGACAGAAAGAGACCCATACCAAACCAAACCCAAACCCAAACCGAACCCAAACCAAACCCAAACCCAAACCAAACCAAACCCAAACCAAACCCAGAGGCAGAGAGAACCCAGAGAGACAGAGAGAGACAGAGAGTGAGAGACAGAGACCCAAACCAAACCCAAACCAAACCAAACCCAAACCCAAACCAAACCCAAACCCAAACCAAACCAAACCAAACCCAAACCCAAACCAAACCAATCCCAAACCAAGCCCAGAGGCAGAGAGAACCCAGAGAGACAGAGACAGCCCAGAGAGACAGAGAGAGAGACAGAGATCCAAACCAAACCCAAACCAAGCCCAGAGGCAGAGAGAACCCAGAGAGTCAGAGATAACCCAGAGAGACAGAGAGAGACAGAGAGACAGAGAGGCAGACAGCCAGAGAGACAGAGAGAGAGAGAGAGACAGAGACCCAAACCCAAACCCAAACCAAACCCAAACCAAACCCAGAGAGACAGAGAGAGACAGAGAGAGAGATAGAGAGAGAGACAAAGACCCAAACCAAACCCAAACCAAGCCCAGAGGCAGAGAGAACCCAGAGAGACAGAGAGAACCCAGAGAGACAGAGAGAGAGAGACAGAGGCCCAAACCAAACCCAAACCAAGCCCAGAGGCAGAGAGATCCCAGAGAGACAGAGATAACCCAGAGGGACAGAGAGAGACAGAGAGACAGAGAGGCAGACAGCCAGAGAGACAGAGAGAGAGACAGAGACCCAAACCCAAACCCAAACCAAACCCAAACCAAGCCCAGAGGCAGAGAGAACCCGGAGAGACAGAGAGAACCCAGAGAGGCAGAGAGAACCGAGAGAGACAGAGAGAGAGAGACAGAGACCCAAACCCAAACCCAAACCAAACCCAAACCAAGCCCAGAGGCAGAGAGAACCCAGAGAGACAGAGAGAACCCAGAGAGACAGAGCGAGAGACAGAGACCCAAACCAAACCCAAACCAAGCCCAGAGGCAGATAGAATCCAGAGAGACAGAGATAACCCAGAGAGACAGAGAGAGACAGAGAGACAGAGAGGCAGACAGCCAGAGAGACAGAGAGAGAGAGACACAGAGACCCAAACCCAAACCCAAACCAAACCCAAACCAAACCCAGAGAGACAGAGAGAGACAGAGAGAGAGATAGAGAGAGAGACAAAGACCCAAACCAAACCCAAACCAAACCCAAACCCAAACCAAGCCCAGAGGCAGAGAGAACCCAGAGAGACAGAGAGAGAGAGACAGAGACCCAAACCAAACCCAAACCAAGCCCAGAGGCAGAGAGAACCCAGAGAGACAGAGATAACCCAGAGACAACCCAGAGAGACAGAGAGACAGAAAGGCAGACAGCCAGAGAGACAGAGAGAGAGAGAGAGACAGAGACCCAAACCCAAACCCAAACCAAACCCAAACCTAACCAAACCTAAACCAAACCAAACCCAAACCAAACCCAAACCAAACCAAACCAAACCAAACCCAAACCAAACCAAACCCAGAGAGACAGAGAGACAGACATCCAGAGAGAGAGAGAGAGAGAGAGAGAGACAGAGAGACAGAAAGAGACCCATACCAAACCAAACCCAAACCCAAACCGAACCCAAACCAAACCCAAACCCAAACCAAACCAAACCCAAACCAAACCCAGAGGCAGAGAGAACCCAGAGAGACAGAGAGAGACAGAGAGTGAGAGACAGAGACCCAAACCAAACCCAAACCAAACCAAACCCAAACCCAAACCAAACCCAAACCCAAACCAAACCAAACCAAACCCAAACCCAAACCAAACCAATCCCAAACCAAGCCCAGAGGCAGAGAGAACCCAGAGAGACAGAGACAGCCCAGAGAGACAGAGAGAGAGACAGAGATCCAAACCAAACCCAAACCAAGCCCAGAGGCAGAGAGAACCCAGAGAGTCAGAGATAACCCAGAGAGACAGAGAGAGACAGAGAGACAGAGAGGCAGACAGCCAGAGAGACAGAGAGAGAGAGAGAGACAGAGACCCAAACCCAAACCCAAACCAAACCCAAACCAAACCCAGAGAGACAGAGAGAGACAGAGAGAGAGATAGAGAGAGAGACAAAGACCCAAACCAAACCCAAACCAAGCCCAGAGGCAGAGAGAACCCAGAGAGACAGAGAGAACCCAGAGAGACAGAGAGAGAGAGACAGAGGCCCAAACCAAACCCAAACCAAGCCCAGAGGCAGAGAGATCCCAGAGAGACAGAGATAACCCAGAGGGACAGAGAGAGACAGAGAGACAGAGAGGCAGACAGCCAGAGAGACAGAGAGAGAGACAGAGACCCAAACCCAAACCCAAACCAAACCCAAACCAAGCCCAGAGGCAGAGAGAACCCGGAGAGACAGAGAGAACCCAGAGAGGCAGAGAGAACCGAGAGAGACAGAGAGAGAGAGACAGAGACCCAAACCCAAACCCAAACCAAACCCAAACCAAGCCCAGAGGCAGAGAGAACCCAGAGAGACAGAGAGAACCCAGAGAGACAGAGCGAGAGACAGAGACCCAAACCAAACCCAAACCAAGCCCAGAGGCAGATAGAATCCAGAGAGACAGAGATAACCCAGAGAGACAGAGAGAGACAGAGAGACAGAGAGGCAGACAGCCAGAGAGACAGAGAGAGAGAGACACAGAGACCCAAACCCAAACCCAAACCAAACCCAAACCAAACCCAGAGAGACAGAGAGAGACAGAGAGAGAGATAGAGAGAGAGACAAAGACCCAAACCAAACCCAAACCAAACCCAAACCCAAACCAAGCCCAGAGGCAGAGAGAACCCAGAGAGACAGAGAGAGAGAGACAGAGACCCAAACCAAACCCAAACCAAGCCCAGAGGCAGAGAGAACCCAGAGAGACAGAGATAACCCAGAGACAACCCAGAGAGACAGAGAGACAGAAAGGCAGACAGCCAGAGAGACAGAGAGAGAGAGAGAGACAGAGACCCAAACCCAAACCCAAACCAAACCCAAACCTAACCAAACCTAAACCAAACCAAACCCAAACCAAACCCAAACCAAACCAAACCAAACCCAAACCAAACCAAACCCAGAGAGACAGAGAGACAGACATCCAGAGAGAGAGAGAGAGAGAGAGAGAGACAGAGAGACAGAAAGAGACCCATACCAAACCAAACCCAAACCCAAACCGAACCCAAACCAAACCCAAACCCAAACCAAACTAAACCCAAACCAAACCCAGAGGCAGAGAGAACCCAGAGAGACAGAGAGAGACAGAGAGTGAGAGACAGAGACCCAAACTAAACCCAAACCAAACCAAACCCAAACCCAAACCAAACCCAAACCCAAACCAAACCAAACCAAACCCAAACCCAAACCAAACCAATCCCAAACCAAGCCCAGAGGCAGAGAGAACCCAGAGAGACAGAGAGAGAGAGAGAGACAGAGACGCAAACCAAACCCAAACCAAACCAAACCCAAACCAAACCAAACCCAAACCAAACAAAACCCAAAACAAAACCCAAACCAAACCCAAACCCAAACCAAAACCAAACCCAAACCAAACCAAACCCAAACCCAAACCAAACCCAAACCCAAAGCAAACCAAACCAATCCCAAACCAAGCCCAGAGGCAGAGAGAACCCAGAGAGACAGAGAGAGAGAGAGAGACAGAGACCCAAACCCAAACCCAAACCAAACCCAAACCAAGCCCAGAGGCAGAGAGAACCCAGAGAGACAGAGATAACCCAGAGATAACCCAGAGAGACAGAGAGACAGAAAGGCAGACAGCCAGAGAGACAGAGAGAGAGAGAGAGACAGAGACCCAAACCCAAACCCAAACCAAACCCAAACCTAACCAAACCTAAACCAAACCAAACCCAAACCAAACCCAAACCAAACCAAACCAAACCCAAACCAAACCCAAACCAAACCCAAACCAAACCAAACCCAGAGAGACAGAGAGACAGACATCCAGAGAGAGACAGAGAGAGAGAAAGACAGAGAGACAGAAAGAGACCCATACCAAACCAAACCCAAACCCAAACCGAACCCAAACCAAACCCAAACCCAAACCAAACCAAACCCAAACCAAACCCAGAGGCAGAGAGAACCCAGAGAGACAGAGAGAGACAGAGAGTGAGAGACAGAGACCCAAACCAAACCCAAACCAAACCAAACCCAAACCCAAACCAAACCCAAACCCAAACCAAACCAAACCAAACCCAAACCCAAACCAAACCAATCCCAAACCAAGCCCAGAGGCAGAGAGAACCCAGAGAGACAGAGAGAGAGAGAGAGACAGAGACGCAAACCAAACCCAAACCAAACCAAACCCAAACCAAACCAAACCCAAACCAAACAAAACCCAAAACAAAACCCAAACCAAACCCAAACCAAACCCAAACCCAAACCCAGAGAGACAGAGAGAGACAGAGAGTGAGAGACAGAGACCCAAACCTAACCCAAACCAAACCAAACCGAAACCAAAACCGAACCAAAACCAAACCAAACCCAAACCCAAACCAAACCCAAACCCAAAGCAAACCAAACCAATCCCAAACCAAGCCCAGAGGCAGAGAGAACCCAGAGAGACAGAGAGAGAGAGAGAGACAGAGACCCAAACCCAAACCCAAACCAAACCCAAACCAAGCCCAGAGGCAGAGAGAATCCAGAGAGATAGAGAGAACCCAGAGAGACAGAGATAACCCAGAGAGACAGAGAGAGACAGAGAGACAGAGAGGCAGACAGCCAGAGAGACAGAGAGAGAGACAGAGACCCAAACCCAAACCCAAACCAAACCCAAACCAAGCCCAGAGGCAGAGAGAACCCGGAGAGACAGAGAGAACCCAGAGAGGCAGAGAGAACCGAGAGAGACAGAGAGAGAGAGACAGAGACCCAAACCCAAACCCAAACCGAACCCAAACCAAGCCCAGAGGCAGAGAGAACCCAGAGAGACAGAGAGAACCCAGAGAGACAGAGAGAGAGACAGAGACCCAAACCAAACCCAAACCAAGCCCAGAGGCCGATAGAATCTAGAGAGACAGAGATAACCCAGAGAGACAGAGAGAGACAGAGAGACAGAGAGGCAGACAGCCAGAGAGACAGAGAGAGAGAGAGACAGAGACCCAAACCCAAACCAAACCCAAACCCAAACCAAACCTAAACCGAACCCAAACCCAAACCAAACCAAACCCAAACCAAACCGAAACCAAACCCAAACCAAGCCCAGAGGCAGAGAGAACCCAGAGAGACAGAGAGAACCCAGAGAGACAGAGACAGCCCAGAGAGACAGAGAGAGAGACAGAGACCCAAACCAAACCCAAACCAAGCCCGGAGGCAGAGAGAACCCAGAGAGACAGAGATAACCCAGAGAGACAGAGAGAGACAGAGAGACAGAGAGGCAGACAGCCAGAGAGACAGAGAGAGAGAGAGAGACAGAGACCCAAACCCAAACCCAAACCCAAACCAAACCCAAACCAAACCCAGAGAGACAGAGAGAGACAGAGAGAGAGAGATAGAGAGAGAGAGACAAAGACCCAAACCAAACCCAAACCAAACCCAAACCCAAACCAAGCCCAGAGGCAGAGAGAACCCAGAGAGACAGAGAGAACCCAGAGAGACAGAGAGAGAGAGACAGAGGCCCAAACCAAACCCAAACCAAGCCCAGAGGCAGAGAGAACCCAGAGAGACAGAGATAACCCAGAGAGACAGAGAGAGACAGAGAGACAGAGAGGCAGACAGCCAGAGAGACAGAGAGAGAGACAGAGACCCAAACCCAAACCCAAACCAAACCCAAACCAAGCCCAGAGGCAGAGAGAACCCGGAGAGACAGAGAGAACCCAGAGAGGCAGAGAGAACCGAGAGAGACAGAGAGAGAGAGACAGAGACCCAAACCCAAACCCAAACCAAACCCAAACCAAGCCCAGAGGCAGAGAGAACCCAGAGAGACAGAGAGAACCCAGAGAGACAGAGCGAGAGACAGAGACCCAAACCAAACCCAAACCAAGCCCAGAGGCAGATAGAATCCAGAGAGACAGAGATAACCCAGAGAGACAGAGAGACACAGAGAGACAGAGAGGCAGACAGCCAGAGAGACAGAGAGACAGAAAGAGACCCATACCAAACCAAACCCAAACCCAAACCGAACCCAAACCAAACCCAAACCCAAACCAAACCAAACCCAAACCAAACCCAGAGGCAGAGAGAACCCAGAGAGACAGAGAGAGACAGAGAGTGAGAGACAGAGACCCAAACCAAACCCAAACCAAACCAAACCCAAACCCAAACCAAACCCAAACCCAAACCAAACCAAACCAAACCCAAACCCAAACCAAACCAATCCCAAACCAAGCCCAGAGGCAGAGAGAACCCAGAGAGACAGAGAGAGAGAGAGAGACAGAGACGCAAACCAAGCCCAAACCAAACCAAACCCAAACCAAACCAAACCCAAACCAAACAAAACCCAAAACAAAACCCAAACCAAACCCAAACCAAACCCAAACCCAAACCCAGAGAGACAGAGAGAGACAGAGAGTGAGAGACAGAGACCCAAACCAAACCCAAACCAAACCAAACCCAAACCAAAACCAAACCCAAACCAAACCAAACCCAAACCCAAACCAAACCCAAACCCAAAGCAAACCAAACCAATCCCAAACCAAGCCCAGAGGCAGAGAGAACCCAGAGAGACAGAGAGAGAGAGAGAGACAGAGACCCAAACCCAAACCCAAACCAAACCCAAACCAAGCCCAGAGGCAGAGAGAATCCAGAGAGATAGAGAGAACCCAGAGAGACAGAGATAACCGAGAGAGACAGAGAGAGACAGAGACACAGAGAGGCAGACAGCCAGAGAGACAGAGAGAGAGACAGAGACCCAAACCCAAACCCAAACCAAACCCAAACCAAGCCCAGAGGCAGAGAGAACCCGGAGAGACAGAGAGAACCCAGAGAGGCAGAGAGAACCGAGAGAGACAGAGAGAGAGAGACAGAGACCCAAACCCAAACCCAAACCAAACCCAAACCAAGCCCAGAGGCAGAGAGAACCCAGAGAGACAGAGAGAGAGACAGAGACCCAAACCAAACCCAAACCAAGCCCAGAGGCAGAGAGAACCCAGAGAGACAGAGATAACCCAGAGAGACAGAGAGAGACAGAGAGACAGAGAGGCAGACAGCCAGAGAGACAGAGAGAGAGAGAGAGACAGAGACCCAAACCCAAACCCAAACCAAACCCAAACCAAACCCAGAGAGACAGAGAGAGACAGAGAGAGAGATAGAGAGAGAGACAAAGACCCAAACCAAACCCAAACCAAACCCAAACCCAAACCAAGCCCAGAGGCAGAGAGAACCCAGAGAGACAGAGAGAACCCAGAGAGACAGAGAGAGAGAGACAGAGGCCCAAACCAAACCCAAACCAAGCCCAGAGGCAGAGAGAACCCAGAGAGACAGAGATAACCCAGAGGGACAGAGAGAGACAGAGAGACAGAGAGGCAGACAGCCAGAGAGACAGAGAGAGAGACAGAGACCCAAACCCAAACCCAAACCAAACCCAAACCAAGCCCAGAGGCAGAGAGAACCCGGAGAGACAGAGAGAACCCAGAGAGGCAGAGAGAACCGAGAGAGACAGAGAGAGAGAGACAGAGACCCAAACCCAAACCCAAACCAAACCCAAACCAAGCCCAGAGGCAGAGAGAACCCAGAGAGACAGAGCGAGAGACAGAGACCCAAACCAAACCCAAACCAAGCCCAGAGGCAGATAGAATCCAGAGAGACAGAGATAACCCAGAGAGACAGAGAGAGACAGAGAGACAGAGAGGCAGACAGCCAGAGAGACAGAGAGAGAGAGACACAGAGACCCAAACCCAAACCCAAACCAAACCCAAACCAAACCCAGAGAGACAGAGAGAGACAGAGAGAGAGATAGAGAGAGAGACAAAGACCCAAACCAAACCCAAACCAAACCCAAACCCAAACCAAGCCCAGAGGCAGAGAGAACCCAGAGAGACAGAGAGAGAGAGACAGAGACCCAAACCAAACCCAAACCAAGCCCAGAGGCAGAGAGAACCCAGAGAGACAGAGATAACCCAGAGATAACCCAGAGAGACAGAGAGACAGAAAGGCAGACAGCCAGAGAGACAGAGAGAGAGAGAGACAGAGACCCAAACCCAAACCCAAACCAAACCCAAACCTAACCAAACCTAAACCAAACCAAACCCAAACCAAACCCAAACCAAACCAAACCAAACCCAAACCAAACCCAAACCAAACCAAACCCAGAGAGACAGAGAGACAGACATCCAGAGAGAGAGAGAGACAGAGAGAGAGACAGAGAGACAGAAAGAGACCCATACCAAACCAAACCCAAACCCAAACCGAACCCAAACCAAACCCAAACCCAAACCAAACCAAACCCAAACCAAACCCAGAGGCAGAGAGAACCCAGAGAGACAGAGAGAGACAGAGAGTGAGAGACAGAGACCCAAACCAAACCCAAACCAAACCAAACCCAAACCCAAACCAAACCCAAACCCAAACCAAACCAAACCAAACCCAAACCCAAACCAAACCAATCCCAAACCAAGCCCAGAGGCAGAGAGAACCCAGAGAGACAGAGACAGCCCAGAGAGACAGAGAGAGAGACAGAGATCCAAACCAAACCCAAACCAAGCCCAGAGGCAGAGAGAACCCAGAGAGTCAGAGATAACCCAGAGAGACAGAGAGAGACAGAGAGACAGAGAGGCAGACAGCCAGAGAGACAGAGAGAGAGAGAGAGACAGAGACCCAAACCCAAACCCAAACCAAACCCAAACCAAACCCAGAGAGACAGAGAGAGACAGAGAGAGAGATAGAGAGAGAGACAAAGACCCAAACCAAACCCAAACCAAGCCCAGAGGCAGAGAGAACCCAGAGAGACAGAGAGAACCCAGAGAGACAGAGAGAGAGAGACAGAGGCCCAAACCAAACCCAAACCAAGCCCAGAGGCAGAGAGAACCCAGAGAGACAGAGATAACCCAGAGGGACAGAGAGAGACAGAGAGACAGAGAGGCAGACAGCCAGAGAGACAGAGAGAGAGACAGAGACCCAAACCCAAACCCAAACCAAACCCAAACCAAGCCCAGAGGCAGAGAGAACCCGGAGAGACAGAGAGAACCCAGAGAGGCAGAGAGAACCGAGAGAGACAGAGAGAGAGAGACAGAGACCCAAACCCAAACCCAAACCAAACCCAAACCAAGCCCAGAGGCAGAGAGAACCCAGAGAGACAGAGAGAACCCAGAGAGACAGAGCGAGAGACAGAGACCCAAACCAAACCCAAACCAAGCCCAGAGGCAGATAGAATCCAGAGAGACAGAGATAACCCAGAGAGACAGAGAGAGACAGAGAGACAGAGAGGCAGACAGCCAGAGAGACAGAGAGAGAGAGACACAGAGACCCAAACCCAAACCCAAACCAAACCCAAACCAAACCCAGAGAGACAGAGAGAGACAGAGAGAGAGATAGAGAGAGAGACAAAGACCCAAACCAAACCCAAACCAAACCCAAACCCAAACCAAGCCCAGAGGCAGAGAGAACCCAGAGAGACAGAGAGAGAGAGACAGAGACCCAAACCAAACCCAAACCAAGCCCAGAGGCAGAGAGAACCCAGAGAGACAGAGATAACCCAGAGACAACCCAGAGAGACAGAGAGACAGAAAGGCAGACAGCCAGAGAGACAGAGAGAGAGAGAGAGACAGAGACCCAAACCCAAACCCAAACCAAACCCAAACCTAACCAAACCTAAACCAAACCAAACCCAAACCAAACCCAAACCAAACCAAACCAAACCCAAACCAAACCAAACCCAGAGAGACAGAGAGACAGACATCCAGAGAGAGAGAGAGAGAGAGAGAGAGACAGAGAGACAGAAAGAGACCCATACCAAACCAAACCCAAACCCAAACCGAACCCAAACCAAACCCAAACCCAAACCAAACTAAACCCAAACCAAACCCAGAGGCAGAGAGAACCCAGAGAGACAGAGAGAGACAGAGAGTGAGAGACAGAGACCCAAACTAAACCCAAACCAAACCAAACCCAAACCCAAACCAAACCCAAACCCAAACCAAACCAAACCAAACCCAAACCCAAACCAAACCAATCCCAAACCAAGCCCAGAGGCAGAGAGAACCCAGAGAGACAGAGAGAGAGAGAGAGACAGAGACGCAAACCAAACCCAAACCAAACCAAACCCAAACCAAACCAAACCCAAACCAAACAAAACCCAAAACAAAACCCAAACCAAACCCAAACCCAAACCAAAACCAAACCCAAACCAAACCAAACCCAAACCCAAACCAAACCCAAACCCAAAGCAAACCAAACCAATCCCAAACCAAGCCCAGAGGCAGAGAGAACCCAGAGAGACAGAGAGAGAGAGAGAGACAGAGACCCAAACCCAAACCCAAACCAAACCCAAACCAAGCCCAGAGGCAGAGAGAACCCAGAGAGACAGAGATAACCCAGAGATAACCCAGAGAGACAGAGAGACAGAAAGGCAGACAGCCAGAGAGACAGAGAGAGAGAGAGAGACAGAGACCCAAACCCAAACCCAAACCAAACCCAAACCTAACCAAACCTAAACCAAACCAAACCCAAACCAAACCCAAACCAAACCAAACCAAACCCAAACCAAACCCAAACCAAACCAAACCCAGAGAGACAGAGAGACAGACATCCAGAGAGAGACAGAGAGAGAGAAAGACAGAGAGACAGAAAGAGACCCATACCAAACCAAACCCAAACCCAAACCGAACCCAAACCAAACCCAAACCCAAACCAAACCAAACCCAAACCAAACCCAGAGGCAGAGAGAACCCAGAGAGACAGAGAGAGACAGAGAGTGAGAGACAGAGACCCAAACCAAACCCAAACCAAACCAAACCCAAACCCAAACCAAACCCAAACCCAAACCAAACCAAACCAAACCCAAACCCAAACCAAACCAATCCCAAACCAAGCCCAGAGGCAGAGAGAACCCAGAGAGACAGAGAGAGAGAGAGAGACAGAGACGCAAACCAAACCCAAACCAAACCAAACCCAAACCAAACCAAACCCAAACCAAACAAAACCCAAAACAAAACCCAAACCAAACCCAAACCAAACCCAAACCCAAACCCAGAGAGACAGAGAGAGACAGAGAGTGAGAGACAGAGACCCAAACCTAACCCAAACCAAACCAAACCGAAACCAAAACCGAACCAAAACCAAACCAAACCCAAACCCAAACCAAACCCAAACCCAAAGCAAACCAAACCAATCCCAAACCAAGCCCAGAGGCAGAGAGAACCCAGAGAGACAGAGAGAGAGAGAGAGACAGAGACCCAAACCCAAACCCAAACCAAACCCAAACCAAGCCCAGAGGCAGAGAGAATCCAGAGAGATAGAGAGAACCCAGAGAGACAGAGATAACCCAGAGAGACAGAGAGAGACAGAGAGACAGAGAGGCAGACAGCCAGAGAGACAGAGAGAGAGACAGAGACCCAAACCCAAACCCAAACCAAACCCAAACCAAGCCCAGAGGCAGAGAGAACCCGGAGAGACAGAGAGAACCCAGAGAGGCAGAGAGAACCGAGAGAGACAGAGAGAGAGAGACAGAGACCCAAACCCAAACCCAAACCGAACCCAAACCAAGCCCAGAGGCAGAGAGAACCCAGAGAGACAGAGAGAACCCAGAGAGACAGAGAGAGAGACAGAGACCCAAACCAAACCCAAACCAAGCCCAGAGGCCGATAGAATCTAGAGAGACAGAGATAACCCAGAGAGACAGAGAGAGACAGAGAGACAGAGAGGCAGACAGCCAGAGAGACAGAGAGAGAGAGAGACAGAGACCCAAACCCAAACCAAACCCAAACCCAAACCAAACCTAAACCGAACCCAAACCCAAACCAAACCAAACCCAAACCAAGCCCAGAGGCAGAGAGAACCCAGAGAGACAGAGAGAACCCAGAGAGACAGAGCGAGAGACAGAGACCCAAACCAAACCCAAACCAAGCCCAGAGGCAGATAGAATCCAGAGAGACAGAGATAACCCAGAGAGACAGAGAGAGACAGAGAGACAGAGAGGCAGACAGCCAGAGAGACAGAGAGAGAGAGACACAGAGACCCAAACCCAAACCCAAACCAAACCCAAACCAAACCCAGAGAGACAGAGAGAGACAGAGAGAGAGATAGAGAGAGAGACAAAGACCCAAACCAAACCCAAACCAAACCCAAACCCAAACCAAGCCCAGAGGCAGAGAGAACCCAGAGAGACAGAGAGAGAGAGACAGAGACCCAAACCAAACCCAAACCAAGCCCAGAGGCAGAGAGAACCCAGAGAGACAGAGATAACCCAGAGATAACCCAGAGAGACAGAGAGACAGAAAGGCAGACAGCCAGAGAGACAGAGAGAGAGAGAGACAGAGACCCAAACCCAAACCCAAACCAAACCCAAACCTAACCAAACCTAAACCAAACCAAACCCAAACCAAACCCAAACCAAACCAAACCAAACCCAAACCAAACCCAAACCAAACCAAACCCAGAGAGACAGAGAGACAGACATCCAGAGAGAGAGAGAGACAGAGAGAGAGACAGAGAGACAGAAAGAGACCCATACCAAACCAAACCCAAACCCAAACCGAACCCAAACCAAACCCAAACCCAAACCAAACCAAACCCAAACCAAACCCAGAGGCAGAGAGAACCCAGAGAGACAGAGAGAGACAGAGAGTGAGAGACAGAGACCCAAACCAAACCCAAACCAAACCAAACCCAAACCCAAACCAAACCCAAACCCAAACCAAACCAAACCAAACCCAAACCCAAACCAAACCAATCCCAAACCAAGCCCAGAGGCAGAGAGAACCCAGAGAGACAGAGACAGCCCAGAGAGACAGAGAGAGAGACAGAGATCCAAACCAAACCCAAACCAAGCCCAGAGGCAGAGAGAACCCAGAGAGTCAGAGATAACCCAGAGAGACAGAGAGAGACAGAGAGACAGAGAGGCAGACAGCCAGAGAGACAGAGAGAGAGAGAGAGACAGAGACCCAAACCCAAACCCAAACCAAACCCAAACCAAACCCAGAGAGACAGAGAGAGACAGAGAGAGAGATAGAGAGAGAGACAAAGACCCAAACCAAACCCAAACCAAGCCCAGAGGCAGAGAGAACCCAGAGAGACAGAGAGAACCCAGAGAGACAGAGAGAGAGAGACAGAGGCCCAAACCAAACCCAAACCAAGCCCAGAGGCAGAGAGAACCCAGAGAGACAGAGATAACCCAGAGGGACAGAGAGAGACAGAGAGACAGAGAGGCAGACAGCCAGAGAGACAGAGAGAGAGACAGAGACCCAAACCCAAACCCAAACCAAACCCAAACCAAGCCCAGAGGCAGAGAGAACCCGGAGAGACAGAGAGAACCCAGAGAGGCAGAGAGAACCGAGAGAGACAGAGAGAGAGAGACAGAGACCCAAACCCAAACCCAAACCAAACCCAAACCAAGCCCAGAGGCAGAGAGAACCCAGAGAGACAGAGAGAACCCAGAGAGACAGAGCGAGAGACAGAGACCCAAACCAAACCCAAACCAAGCCCAGAGGCAGATAGAATCCAGAGAGACAGAGATAACCCAGAGAGACAGAGAGAGACAGAGAGACAGAGAGGCAGACAGCCAGAGAGACAGAGAGAGAGAGACACAGAGACCCAAACCCAAACCCAAACCAAACCCAAACCAAACCCAGAGAGACAGAGAGAGACAGAGAGAGAGATAGAGAGAGAGACAAAGACCCAAACCAAACCCAAACCAAACCCAAACCCAAACCAAGCCCAGAGGCAGAGAGAACCCAGAGAGACAGAGAGAGAGAGACAGAGACCCAAACCAAACCCAAACCAAGCCCAGAGGCAGAGAGAACCCAGAGAGACAGAGATAACCCAGAGACAACCCAGAGAGACAGAGAGACAGAAAGGCAGACAGCCAGAGAGACAGAGAGAGAGAGAGAGACAGAGACCCAAACCCAAACCCAAACCAAACCCAAACCTAACCAAACCTAAACCAAACCAAACCCAAACCAAACCCAAACCAAACCAAACCAAACCCAAACCAAACCAAACCCAGAGAGACAGAGAGACAGACATCCAGAGAGAGAGAGAGAGAGAGAGAGAGAGAGAGAGACAGAAAGAGACCCATACCAAACCAAACCCAAACCCAAACCGAACCCAAACCAAACCCAAACCCAAACCAAACTAAACCCAAACCAAACCCAGAGGCAGAGAGAACCCAGAGAGACAGAGAGAGACAGAGAGTGAGAGACAGAGACCCAAACTAAACCCAAACCAAACCAAACCCAAACCCAAACCAAACCCAAACCCAAACCAAACCAAACCAAACCCAAACCCAAACCAAACCAATCCCAAACCAAGCCCAGAGGCAGAGAGAACCCAGAGAGACAGAGAGAGAGAGAGAGACAGAGACGCAAACCAAACCCAAACCAAACCAAACCCAAACCAAACCAAACCCAAACCAAACAAAACCCAAAACAAAACCCAAACCAAACCCAAACCCAAACCAAAACCAAACCCAAACCAAACCAAACCCAAACCCAAACCAAACCCAAACCCAAAGCAAACCAAACCAATCCCAAACCAAGCCCAGAGGCAGAGAGAACCCAGAGAGACAGAGAGAGAGAGAGAGACAGAGACCCAAACCCAAACCCAAACCAAACCCAAACCAAGCCCAGAGGCAGAGAGAACCCAGAGAGACAGAGATAACCCAGAGATAACCCAGAGAGACAGAGAGACAGAAAGGCAGACAGCCAGAGAGACAGAGAGAGAGAGAGAGACAGAGACCCAAACCCAAACCCAAACCAAACCCAAACCTAACCAAACCTAAACCAAACCAAACCCAAACCAAACCCAAACCAAACCAAACCAAACCCAAACCAAACCCAAACCAAACCAAACCCAGAGAGACAGAGAGACAGACATCCAGAGAGAGAGAGAGAGAGAGAAAGACAGAGAGACAGAAAGAGACCCATACCAAACCAAACCCAAACCCAAACCAAACCAAACCAAACCCAAACCCAAACCAAACCAATCCCAAACCAAGCCCAGAGGCAGAGAGAACCCAGAGAGACAGAGAGAGAGAGAGAGACAGAGACGCAAACCAAACCCAAACCAAACCAAACCCAAACCAAACCAAACCCAAACCAAACAAAACCCAAAACAAAACCCAAACCAAACCCAAACCAAACCCAAACCCAAACCCAGAGAGACAGAGAGAGACAGAGAGTGAGAGACAGAGACCCAAACCTAACCCAAACCAAACCAAACCGAAACCAAAACCGAACCCAAACCAAACCAAACCCAAACCCAAACCAAACCCAAACCCAAAGCAAACCAAACCAATCCCAAACCAAGCCCAGAGGCAGAGAGAACCCAGAGAGACAGAGAGAGAGAGAGAGACAGAGACCCAAACCCAAACCCAAACCAAACCCAAACCAAGCCCAGAGGCAGAGAGAATCCAGAGAGATAGAGAGAACCCAGAGAGACAGAGATAACCCAGAGAGACAGAGAGAGACAGAGAGACAGAGAGGCAGACAGCCAGAGAGACAGAGAGAGAGACAGAGACCCAAACCCAAACCCAAACCAAACCCAAACCAAGCCCAGAGGCAGAGAGAACCCGGAGAGACAGAGAGAACCCAGAGAGGCAGAGAGAACCGAGAGAGACAGAGAGAGAGAGACAGAGACCCAAACCCAAACCCAAACCGAACCCAAACCAAGCCCAGAGGCAGAGAGAACCCAGAGAGACAGAGAGAACCCAGAGAGACAGAGAGAGAGACAGAGACCCAAACCAAACCCAAACCAAGCCCAGAGGCCGATAGAATCTAGAGAGACAGAGATAACCCAGAGAGACAGAGAGAGACAGAGAGACAGAGAGGCAGACAGCCAGAGAGACAGAGAGAGAGAGAGACAGAGACCCAAACCCAAACCAAACCCAAACCCAAACCAAACCTAAACCGAACCCAAACCCAAACCAAACCAAACCCAAACCAAACCGAAACCAAACCCAAACCAAGCCCAGAGGCAGAGAGAACCCAGAGAGACAGAGAGAACCCAGAGAGACAGAGACAGCCCAGAGAGACAGAGAGAGAGACAGAGACCCAAACCAAACCCAAACCAAGCCCGGAGGCAGAGAGAACCCAGAGAGACAGAGATAACCCAGAGAGACAGAGAGAGACAGAGAGACAGAGAGGCAGACAGCCAGAGAGACAGAGAGAGAGAGAGAGACAGAGACCCAAACCCAAACCCAAACCCAAACCAAACCCAAACCAAACCCAGAGAGACAGAGAGAGACAGAGAGAGAGAGATAGAGAGAGAGAGACAAAGACCCAAACCAAACCCAAACCAAACCCAAACCCAAACCAAGCCCAGAGGCAGAGAGAACCCAGAGAGACAGAGAGAACCCAGAGAGACAGAGAGAGAGAGACAGAGGCCCAAACCAAACCCAAACCAAGCCCAGAGGCAGAGAGAACCCAGAGAGACAGAGATAACCCAGAGAGACAGAGAGAGACAGAGAGACAGAGAGGCAGACAGCCAGAGAGACAGAGAGAGAGAGACAGAGACCCAAACCCAAACCCAAACCAAACCCAAACCAAGCCCAGAGGCAGAGAGAACCCGGAGAGACAGAGAGAACCCAGAGAGGCAGAGAGAACCGAGAGAGACAGAGAGAGAGAGACAGAGACCCAAACCCAAACCCAAACCAAACCCAAACCAAGCCCAGAGGCAGAGAGAACCCAGAGAGACAGAGAGAACCCAGAGAGACAGAGCGAGAGACAGAGACCCAAACCAAACCCAAACCAAGCCCAGAGGCAGATAGAATCCAGAGAGACAGAGATAACCCAGAGAGACAGAGAGACACAGAGAGACAGAGAGGCAGACAGCCAGAGAGACAGAGAGAGAGACACACAGAGACCCAAACCCAAACCCAAACCAAACCCAAACCAAACCCAGAGAGACAGAGAGAGACAGAGAGAGAGATAGAGAGAGAGACAAAGACCCAAACCAAACCCAAACCAAACCCAAACCCAAACCAAGCCCAGAGGCAGAGAGAACCCAGAGAGACAGAGAGAGAGAGACAGAGACCCAAACCAAACCCAAACCAAGCCCAGAGGCAGAGAGAACCCAGAGAGACAGAGATAACCCAGAGAGACAGAGAGAGACAGAGAGACAGAGAGGCAGACAGCCAGAGCGACAGAGAGAGAGAGAGAGAGAGACAGAGACCCAAACCCAAACCCAAACCAAACCCAAACCCAAACCAAACCCAAACCAAACTCAAACCCAAACCAAACCCAAACCCAAACCAAACCGAAACCAAACCCAAACCAAGCCCAGAGACAGAGATAACCCAGAGAGACAGAGAGAGACAGAGAGACAGAGAGGCAGACAGCCAGAGAGACAGAGAAAGAGAGAGGCAGAGACCCAAACCCAAACCCAAACCCAAACCAAACCCAAACCAAACCCAGAGAGACAGAGAGAGATAGAGAGAGAGACAAAGACCCAAACCAAACCCAAACCAAACCCAAACCCAAACCAAGCCCAGAGGCAGAGAGAACCCAGAGAGACAGAGAGAGAGAGACAGAGGCCCAAACCAAACCCAAACCAAGCCCAGAGGCAGAGAGAACCCAGAGAGACAGAGATAACCCAGAGAGACAGAGAGAGACAGAGAGACAGAAAGGCAGACAGCCAGAGAGACAGAGAAAGAGAGAGGCAGAGACCCAAACCCAAACCCAAACCCAAACCAAACCCAAACCAAACCCAGAGAGACAGAGAGAGATAGAGAGAGAGACAAAGACCCAAACCAAACCCAAACCAAACCCAAACCCAAACCAAGCCCAGAGGCAGAGAGAACCCAGAGAGACAGAGAGAGAGAGAGACAGAGGCCCAAACCAAACCCAAACCAAGCCCAGAGGCAGAGAGAACCCAGAGAGACAGAGATAACCCAGAGAGACAGAGAGAGACAGAGAGACAGAAAGGCAGACAGCCAGAGAGACAGAGAGAGAGAGAGACAGAGACCCAAACCCAAACCAAGCCCAGAGGCAGAGAGAACCCGGAGAGACAGAGAGAACCCAGAGAGACAGAGAGAGAGAGACAGAGACCCAAACCAAACCCAAACCAAGCCCAGAGGCAGAGAGAACCCAGAGAGACAGAGATAACCCAGAGAGACAGAGAGAGACAGAGAGACAGAGAGGCAGACAGCCAGAGAGACAGAGAGAGATAGAGAGAGAGACAGAGACCCAAACCCAAACCCAAACCAAACCCAAACCCAAACCAAACCCAAACCAAACTCAAACCCAAACCAAACCCAAACCCAAACCAAACCGAAACCAAACCCAAACCAAGCCCAGAGACAGAGATAACCCAGAGAGACAGAGAGAGACAGAGAGACAGAGAGGCAGACAGCCAGAGAGACAGAGAAAGAGAGAGACAGAGACCCAAACCCAAACCCAAACCCAAACCAAACCCAAACCAAACCCAGAGAGACAGAGAGAGATAGAGAGAGAGACAAAGACCCAAACCAAACCCAAACCAAACCCAAACCCAAACCAAGCCCAGAGGCAGAGAGAACCCAGAGAGACAGAGAGAGAGAGACAGAGGCCCAAACCAAACCCAAACCAAGCCCAGAGGCAGAGAGAACCCAAAGAGACAGAGATAACCCAGAGAGACAGAGAGAGACAGAGAGACAGAAAGGCAGACAGCCAGAGAGACAGAGAGAGAGAGACAGAGACCCAAACCCAAACCAAGCCCAGAGGCAGAGAGAACCCGGAGAGACAGAGAGAACCCAGAGAGACAGAGAGAGAGAGACAGAGACCCAAACCAAACCCAAACCAAGCCCAGAGGCAGAGAGAACCCAGAGAGACAGAGATAACCCAGAGAGACAGAGAGAGACAGAGAGACAGAGAGGCAGACAGCCAGAGAGACAGAGAGAGAGAGAGAGAGAGACAGAGACCCAAACCCAAACCCAAACCAAACCCAAACCCAAACCAAACCCAAACCAAACTCAAACCCAAACCAAACCCAAACCCAAACCAAACCGAAAACAAACCCAAACCAAGCCCAGAGACAGAGATAACCCAGAGAGACAGAGAGAGACAGAGAGACAGAGAGGCAGACAGCCAGAGAGACAGAGAAAGAGAGAGACAGAGACCCAAACCCATACCCAAACCCAAACCAAACCCAAACCAAACCCAGAGAGACAGAGAGAGATAGAGAGAGAGACAAAGACCCAAACCAAACCCAAACCAAACCCAAACCCAAACCAAGCCCAGAGGCAGAGAGAACCCAGAGAGACAGAGAGAGAGAGACAGAGGCCCAAACCAAACCCAAACCAAGCCCAGAGGCAGAGAGAACCCAGAGAGACAGAGATAACCCAGAGAGACAGAGAACAGAGAGGCAGACAGCCAGAGAGACAGAGAGAGAGAGACAGAGACCCAAACCCAAACCAAGCCCAGAGGCAGAGAGAACCCGGAGAGACAGAGAGAACCCAGAGAGACAGAGAGAGAGAGACAGAGACCCAAACCAAACCCAAACCAAACCCAAACCCAAACCCAAACCAAACCAAACCTAAACCCAAACCAAACCCAAACCCAAACCAAACCCAAACCCAAACCCAAACCCAAACCCAAACCAATCCCAAACCAAGCCCAGAGGCAGAGCGAACCCAGAGAGACAGAGAGAGAGACAGAGACCCAAACCAAACCCAAACCAAGCCCAGAGGCAGAGAGAACCCAAAGAGACAGAGATAACCCAGAGAGACAGAGAGAGACAGAGAGACAGAAAGGCAGACAGCCAGAGAGACAGAGAGAGAGAGACAGAGACCCAAACCCAAACCAAGCCCAGAGGCAGTGAGAACCCGGAGAGACAGAGAGAACCCAGAGAGACAGAGACGCAAACCAAACCAAACCCAAACCCAAACCCAAACCCAAACCGAACCCAAACCCAAACCCAAACCCAAACCAAACCCATACATAAACCCAAACCAAACCCAAACCAAACCCAAACCAAACCCAAACCAAGCCCAGAGGCAGAGAGAACCCAGAGAGACAGAGAGAGAGAGAGAGAGAGAGAGAGACAGAGTTCCAAACCCAAACCCAAACTCAAACCAAACCCAAACCCAAACCAAACCCAGAGAGACAGATAGAGAGATAGAGAGACAGAGACCCAAACCAAACCAAACCCAAACCAAACCCAAACCAAACCAAACCCAAACCAAACGAAACCGAAACCAAACCCAAACCAAACCCAAACCAAACCCAAACCAACCCAAACCCAGAGAGACAGAGAGACAGACATCCAGAGAGAGAGAGAGAGAGAGAGAGAGAGAGAGAGAGAGAGAGAGAGAGAGACAGAGAGACAGAAAGAGACCCATACCAAACCAAACCCAAACCCAAACCAAACCCAAACCAAACCCAAACCCAAACCAAACCCAGAGGCAGAGAGAACCCAGAGAGACAGAGAGAGACAGAGAGTGAGAGACAGAGACCCAAACCAAACCCAAACCAAATCAAACCCAAACCGAAACCAAACCCAAACCAAACCAAACCCAAACCCAAACCAAACCCAAACCCAAACCAAACCAATCCCAAACCAAGCCCAGAGGCAGCGAGAACCCAGAGAGACAGAGAGAGAGAGAGACAGAGACCCAAACCAAACCCAAACCAAGCCCAGAGGCAGAGAGAACCCAGAGAGACAGAGAGAGTCAGAGAGACAGAGAGGCAGACAGCCAGAGAGACAGAGAGAGAGAGAGAGAGAGACAGAGACCCAAACCAAACCAAGCCCAGAGGCAGAGAGAACCCGGAGAGACAGAGAGAACCCAGAGAGACAGAGAGAGAGAGACAGAGACCCAAACCAAACCCAAACCAAGCCCAGAGGCAGAGAGAACCCAGAGAGACAGAGATAACCCAGAGAGACAGAGAGAGACAGAGAGACAGAGAGGCAGACAGCCAGAGAGACAGAGAGAGAGAGAGAGAGAGACAGAGACCCAAACCCAAACCCAAACCAAACCCAAACCCAAACCAAACCCAAACCAAACTCAAACCCAAACCAAACCCAAACCCAAACCAAACCGAAACCAAACCCAAACCAAGCCCAGAGACAGAGATAACCCAGAGAGACAGAGAGAGACAGAGAGACAGAGAGGCAGACAGCCAGAGAGACAGAGAAAGAGAGAGGCAGAGACCCAAACCCAAACCCAAACCCAAACCAAACCCAAACCAAACCCAGAGAGACAGAGACAGATAGAGAGAGAGACAAAGACCCAAACCAAACCCAAACCAAACCCAAACCCAAACCAAGCCCAGAGGCAGAGAGAACCCAGAGAGACAGAGAGAGAGAGACAGAGGCCCAAACCAAACCCAAACCAAGCCCAGAGGCAGAGAGAACCCAGAGAGACAGAGAGAGAGAGACAGAGGCCCAAACCAAACCCAAACCAAGCCCAGAGGCAGAGAGAACCCAAAGAGACAGAGATAACCCAGAGAGACAGAGAGAGACAGAGAGACAGAAAGGCAGACAGCCAGAGAGACAGAGAGAGAGAGACAGAGACCCAAACCCAAACCAAGCCCAGAGGCAGAGAGAACCCGGAGAGACAGAGAGAACCCAGAGAGACAGAGAGAGAGAGACAGAGACCCAAACCAAACCCAAACCAAGCCCAGAGGCAGAGAGAACCCAGAGAGACAGAGATAACCCAGAGAGACAGAGAGAGACAGAGAGACAGAGAGGCAGACAGCCAGAGAGACAGAGAAAGAGAGAGACAGAGACCCAAACCCATACCCAAACCCAAACCAAACCCAAACCAAACCCAGAGAGACAGAGAGAGATAGAGAGAGAGACAAAGACCCAAACCAAACCCAAACCAAACCCAAACCCAAACCAAGCCCAGAGGCAGAGAGAACCCAGAGAGACAGAGAGAGAGAGACAGAGGCCCAAACCAAACCCAAACCAAGCCCAGAGGCAGAGAGAACCCAGAGAGACAGAGATAACCCAGAGAGACAGAGAGACAGAGAGGCAGACAGCCAGAGAGACAGAGAGAGAGAGACAGAGACCCAAACCCAAACCAAGCCCAGAGGCAGAGAGAACCCGGAGAGACAGAGAGAACCCAGAGAGACAGAGAGAGAGAGACAGAGACCCAAACCAAACCCAAACCAAACCCAAACCCAAACCCAAACCAAACCAAACCTAAACCCAAACCAAACCCAAACCCAAACCCAAACCCAAACCAAACCTAACCGAAACCCAAACCAAACCAAACCCAAACCAAACCCAAACCCAAACCCAAACCCAAACCCAAACCAATCCCAAACCAAGCCCAGAGGCAGAGCGAACCCAGAGAGACAGAGAGAGAGACAGAGACCCAAACCAAACCCAAACCAAGCCCAGAGGCAGAGAGAACCCAAAGAGACAGAGATAACCCAGAGAGACAGAGAGAGACAGAGAGACAGAAAGGCAGACAGCCAGAGAGACAGAGAGAGAGAGACAGAGACCCAAACCCAAACCAAGCCCAGAGGCAGAGACAACCCGGAGAGACAGAGAGAACCCAGAGAGACAGAGACCCAAACCAAACCAAACCCAAACCCAAACTCAAACCCAAACCGAACCCAAACCCAAACCCAAACCCAAACCAAACCCATACCCAAACCCAAACCAAACCCAAACCAAACCCAAACCAAGCCCAGAGGCAGAGAGAACCCAGAGAGACAGAGAGAGAGAGAGAGAGAGAGAGAGACAGAGTTCCAAACCCAAACCCAAACTCAAACCAAACCCAAACCCAAACCAAACCCAGAGAGACAGATAGAGAGATAGAGAGACAGAGACCCAAACCAAACCAAACCCAAACCAAACCCAAACCAAGCTCAGAGGCAGAGAGAACACGGAGAGACAGAGAGAACCCAGAGAGACAGAGAGAGAGATAAAGAGACAGAGACCCAAACCAAACCAAACCCAAACCCAAACCCAAACCCAAACCCAAACCCAAACCAAACCCAAACCCAAACCCAAACCCAAACCCAAACCAAACCCAAACCCAAACCCAAACCAAGCCCAGAGGCAGAGAGAACCCAGAGAGACAGAGAGAGAGAGACAGAGGCCCAAACCAAACCCAAACCAAGCCCAGAGGCAGAGAGAACCCAGAGAGACAGAGATAACCCAGAGAGACAGAGAACAGAGAGGCAGACAGCCAGAGAGACAGAGAGAGAGAGACAGAGACCCAAACCCAAACCAAGCCCAGAGGCAGAGAGAACCCGGAGAGACAGAGAGAACCCAGAGAGACAGAGAGAGAGAGACAGAGACCCAAACCAAACCCAAACCAAACCCAAACCCAAACCCAAACCAAACCAAACCTAAACCCAAACCAAACCCAAACCCAAACCCAAACCCAAACCAAACCTAACCGAAACCCAAACCAAACCAAACCCAAACCAAACCCAAACCCAAACCCAAACCCAAACCCAAACCAATCCCAAACCAAGCCCAGAGGCAGAGCGAACCCAGAGAGACAGAGAGAGAGACAGAGACCCAAACCAAACCCAAACCAAGCCCAGAGGCAGAGAGAACCCAAAGAGACAGAGATAACCCAGAGAGACAGAGAGAGACAGAGAGACAGAAAGGCAGACAGCCAGAGAGACAGAGAGAGAGAGACAGAGACCCAAACCCAAACCAAGCCCAGAGGCAGTGAGAACCCGGAGAGACAGAGAGAACCCAGAGAGACAGAGACGCAAACCAAACCAAACCCAAACCCAAACCCAAACCCAAACCGAACCCAAACCCAAACCCAAACCCAAACCAAACCCATACATAAACCCAAACCAAACCCAAACCAAACCCAAACCAAACCCAAACCAAGCCCAGAGGCAGAGAGAACCCAGAGAGACAGAGAGAGAGAGAGAGAGAGAGAGAGACAGACAGAGTTCCAAACCCAAACCCAAACTCAAACCAAACCCAAACCCAAACCAAACCCAGAGAGACAGATAGAGAGATAGAGAGACAGAGACCCAAACCAAACCAAACCCAAACCAAACCCAAACCAAACCAAACCCAAACCAAACGAAACCGAAACCAAACCCAAACCAAACCCAAACCAAACCCAAACCAACCCAAACCCAGAGAGACAGAGAGACAGACATCCAGAGAGAGAGAGAGAGAGAGAGAGAGAGAGAGAGAGAGAGAGAGAGAGAGACAGAGAGACAGAAAGAGACCCATACCAAACCAAACCCAAACCCAAACCAAACCCAAACCAAACCCAAACCCAAACCAAACCCAGAGGCAGAGAGAACCCAGAGAGACAGAGAGAGACAGAGAGTGAGAGACAGAGACCCAAACCAAACCCAAACCAAATCAAACCCAAACCGAAACCAAACCCAAACCAAACCAAACCCAAACCCAAACCAAACCCAAACCCAAACCAAACCAATCCCAAACCAAGCCCAGAGGCAGCGAGAACCCAGAGAGACAGAGAGAGAGAGAGACAGAGACCCAAACCAAACCCAAACCAAGCCCAGAGGCAGAGAGAACCCAGAGAGACAGAGAGAGTCAGAGAGACAGAGAGGCAGACAGCCAGAGAGACAGAGAGAGAGAGAGAGAGAGACAGAGACCCAAACCAAACCAAGCCCAGAGGCAGAGAGAACCCGGAGAGACAGAGAGAACCCAGAGAGACAGAGAGAGAGAGACAGAGACCCAAACCAAACCCAAACCAAGCCCAGAGGCAGAGAGAACCCAGAGAGACAGAGATAACCCAGAGAGACAGAGAGAGACAGAGAGACAGAGAGGCAGACAGCCAGAGAGACAGAGAGAGAGAGAGAGAGAGACAAAGACCCAAACCCAAACCCAAACCAAACCCAAACCCAAACCAAACCCAAACCAAACTCAAACCCAAACCAAACCCAAACCCAAACCAAACCGAAACCAAACCCAAACCAAGCCCAGAGACAGAGATAACCCAGAGAGACAGAGAGAGACAGAGAGACAGAGAGGCAGACAGCCAGAGAGACAGAGAAAGAGAGAGGCAGAGACCCAAACCCAAACCCAAACCCAAACCAAACCCAAACCAAACCCAGAGAGACAGAGAGAGATAGAGAGAGAGACAAAGACCCAAACCAAACCCAAACCAAACCCAAACCCAAACCAAGCCCAGAGGCAGAGAGAACCCAGAGAGACAGAGAGAGAGAGACAGAGGCCCAAACCAAACCCAAACCAAGCCCAGAGGCAGAGAGAACCCAGAGAGACAGAGAGAGAGAGACAGAGGCCCAAACCAAACCCAAACCAAGCCCAGAGGCAGAGAGAACCCAAAGAGACAGAGATAACCCAGAGAGACAGAGAGAGACAGAGAGACAGAAAGGCAGACAGCCAGAGAGACAGAGAGAGAGAGACAGAGACCCAAACCCAAACCAAGCCCAGAGGCAGAGAGAACCCGGAGAGACAGAGAGAACCCAGAGAGACAGAGAGAGAGAGACAGAGACCCAAACCAAACCCAAACCAAGCCCAGAGGCAGAGAGAACCCAGAGAGACAGAGATAACCCAGAGAGACAGAGAGAGACAGAGAGACAGAGAGGCAGACAGCCAGAGAGACAGAGAGAGAGAGAGAGAGAGACAGAGACCCAAACCCAAACCCAAACCAAACCCAAACCCAAACCAAACCCAAACCAAACTCAAACCCAAACCAAACCCAAACCCAAACCAAGCCCAGAGACAGAGATAACCCAGAGAGACAGAGAGAGACAGAGAGACAGAGAGGCAGACAGCCAGAGAGACAGAGAAAGAGAGAGACAGAGACCCAAACCCATACCCAAACCCAAACCAAACCCAAACCAAACCCAGAGAGACAGAGAGAGATAGAGAGAGAGACAAAGACCCAAACCAAACCCAAACCAAACCCAAACCAAGCCCAGAGGCAGAGAGAACCCAGAGAGACAGAGAGAGAGAGACAGAGGCCCAAACCAAACCCAAACCAAGCCCAGAGGCAGAGAGAACCCAGAGAGACAGAGATAACCCAGAGAGACAGAGAGACAGAGAGGCAGACAGCCAGAGAGACAGAGAGAGAGAGACAGAGACCCAAACCCAAACCAAGCCCAGAGGCAGAGAGAACCCGGAGAGACAGAGAGAACCCAGAGAGACAGAGAGAGAGAGACAGAGACCCAAACCAAACCCAAACCAAACCCAAACCCAAACCCAAACCAAACCAAACCTAAACCCAAACCAAACCCAAACCCAAACCCAAACCCAAACCAAACCTAACCGAAACCCAAACCAAACCAAACCCAAACCAAACCCAAACCCAAACCCAAACCCAAACCAATCCCAAACCAAGCCCAGAGGCAGAGCGAACCCAGAGAGACAGAGAGAGAGACAGAGACCCAAACCAAACCCAAACCAAGCCCAGAGGCAGAGAGAACCCAAAGAGACAGAGATAACCCAGAGAGACAGAGAGAGACAGAGAGACAGAAAGGCAGACAGCCAGAGAGACAGAGAGAGAGAGACAGAGACCCAAACCCAAACCAAGCCCAGAGGCAGAGACAACCCGGAGAGACAGAGAGAACCCAGAGAGACAGAGACCCAAACCAAACCAAACCCAAACCCAAACTCAAACCCAAACCGAACCCAAACCCAAACCCAAACCCAAACCAAACCCATACCCAAACCCAAACCAAACCCAAACCAAACCCAAACCAAGCCCAGAGGCAGAGAGAACCCAGAGAGACAGAGAGAGAGAGAGAGAGAGAGAGAGACAGAGTTCCAAACCCAAACCCAAACTCAAACCAAACCCAAACCCAAACCAAACCCAGAGAGACAGATAGAGAGATAGAGAGACAGAGACCCAAACCAAACCAAACCCAAACCAAACCCAAACCAAGCTCAGAGGCAGAGAGAACACGGAGAGACAGAGAGAACCCAGAGAGACAGAGAGAGAGATAAAGAGACAGAGACCCAAACCAAACCAAACCCAAACCCAAACCCAAACCCAAACCCAAACCCAAACCAAACCCAAACCCAAACCCATACCCAAACCCAAACCAAACCCAAACCAAACCCAAACCAAACCCAAACCAAGCCCAGAGGCAGAGAGAACCCAGAGAGACAGAGAGAGAGAGAGAGAGAGAGAGAGACAGAGTTCCAAACCCAAACCCAAACTCAAACCAAACCCAAACCCAAACCAAACCCAGAGAGACAGATAGAGAGATAGAGAGACAGAGACCTAAACCAAACCAAACCCAAACCAAACCCAAACCAAACCAAACCCAAACCAACCGAAACCGAAACCAAACCCAAACCAAACCCAAACCAAACCCAAACCAACCCAAACCCAGAGAGACAGAGAGACAGACATCCAGAGAGAGAGAGAGAGAGAGAGAGACAGAGAGACAGAAAGAGACCCATACCAAACCAAACCCAAACCCAAACCAAACCCAAACCAAACCCAAACCCAAACCAAACCCAGAGGCAGAGAGAACCCAGAGAGACAGAGAGAGACAGAGAGTGAGAGACAGAGACCCAAACCAAACCCAAACCAAATCAAACCTAAACCGAAACCAAACCCAAACCAAACCAAACCCAAACCCAAACCAAACCCAAACCCAAACCAAACCAATCCCAAACCAAGCCCAGAGGCAGCGAGAACCCAGAGAGACAGAGAGAGAGAGACAGAGACCCAAACCAAACCCAAACCAAGCCCAGAGGCAGAGAGAACCCAGAGAAACAGAGATAACCCAGAGAGACAGAGAGAGACAGAGAGACAGAGAGGCAGACAGCCAGAGAGACAGAGAGAGAGAGAGAGAGAGACAGAGACCCAAACCCAAACCCAAACCAAACCCAAACCCAAACCAAACACAAACCAAACTCAAACCCAAACCAAACCCAAACCCAAACCAAACCGAAACCAAACCCAAACCAAGCCCAGAGACAGAGATAACCCAGAGAGACAGAGAGAGACAGAGAGACAGAGAGGCAGACAGCCAGAGAGACAGAGAAAGAGAGAGGCAGAGACCCAAACCCAAACCCAAACCCAAACCAAACCCAAACCAAACCCAGAGAGACAGAGAGAGATAGAGAGAGAGACAAAGACCCAAACCAAACCCAAACCAAACCCAAACCCAAACCAAGCCCAGAGGCAGAGAGAACCCAGAGAGACAGAGAGAGAGAGACAGAGGCCCAAACCAAACCCAAACCAAGCCCAGAGGCAGAGAGAACCCAGAGAGACAGAGATAACCCAGAGAGACAGAGAGAGACAGAGAGACAGAAAGGCAGACAGCCAGAGAGACAGAGAGAGAGAGACAGAGACCCAAACCCAAACCAAGCCCAGAGGCAGAGAGAACCCGGAGAGACAGAGAGAACCCAGAGAGACAGAGAGAGAGAGACAGAGACCCAAACCAAACCCAAACCAAGCCCAGAGGCAGAGAGAACCCAGAGAGACAGAGATAACCCAGAGAGACAGAGAGAGACAGAGAGACAGAGAGGCAGACAGCCAGAGAGACAGAGAGAGAGAGAGAGAGAGACAGAGACCCAAACCCAAACCCAAACCAAACCCAAACCCAAACCAAACCCAAACCAAACTCAAACCCAAACCAAACCCAAACCCAAACCAAACCGAAACCAAACCCAAACCAAGCCCAGAGACAGAGATAACCCAGAGAGACAGAGAGAGACAGAGAGACAGAGAGGCAGACAGCCAGAGAGACAGAGAAAGAGAGAGACAGAGACCCAAACCCAAACCCAAACCCAAACCAAACCCAAACCAAACCCAGAGAGACAGAGAGAGATAGAGAGAGAGACAAAGACCCAAACCAAACCCAAACCAAACCCAAACCCAAACCAAGCCCAGAGGCAGAGAGAACCCAGAGAGACAGAGAGAGAGAGACAGAGGCCCAAACCAAACCCAAACCAAGCCCAGAGGCAGAGAGAACCCAAAGAGACAGAGATAACCCAGAGAGACAGAGAGAGACAGAGAGACAGAAAGGCAGACAGCCAGAGAGACAGAGAGAGAGAGACAGAGACCCAAACCCAAACCAAGCCCAGAGGCAGAGAGAACCCGGAGAGACAGAGAGAACCCAGAGAGACAGAGAGAGAGAGACAGAGACCCAAACCAAACCCAAACCAAGCCCAGAGGCAGAGAGAACCCAGAGAGACAGAGATAACCCAGAGAGACAGAGAGAGACAGAGAGACAGAGAGGCAGACAGCCAGAGAGACAGAGAGAGAGAGAGAGAGAGACAGAGACCCAAACCCAAACCCAAACCAAACCCAAACCCAAACCAAACCCAAACCAAACTCAAACCCAAACCAAACCCAAACCCAAACCAAACCGAAACCAAACCCAAACCAAGCCCAGAGACAGAGATAACCCAGAGAGACAGAGAGAGGCAGACAGCCAGAGAGACAGAGAAAGAGAGAGACAGAGACCCAAACCCATACCCAAACCCAAACCAAACCCAAACCAAACCCAGAGAGACAGAGAGAGATAGAGAGAGAGACAAAGACCCAAACCAAACCCAAACCAAACCCAAACCAAACCCAAATCCAACCCAAGCCCAGAGGCAGAGAGAACACGGAGAGACAGAGAGAACCCAGAGAGACAGAGAGAGAGATAAAGAGACAGAGACCCAAACCAAACCAAACCCAAACCCAAACCCAAACCCAAACCCAAACCCAAACCCAAACCAAACCCAAACCCAAACCCAAACCAAACCAAACCTAAACCCAAACCAAACCCAAACCCAAACCCAAACCCAAACCAAACCTAACCAAAACCCAAACCAAACCAAACCCAAACCAAACCCAAACCCAAACCCAAACCCAAACCCAAACCCAAACCAATCCCAAACCAAGCCCAGAGGCAGAGCGAACCCAGAGAGACAGAGAGAGAGACAGAGACCCAAACCAAACCCAAACCAAGCCCAGAGGCAGAGAGAACCCAAAGAGACAGAGATAACCCAGCGAGACAGAGAGAGACAGAGAGACAGAAAGGCAGACAGCCAGAGAGACAGAGAGAGAGAGACAGAGACCCAAACCCAAACCAAGCCCAGAGGCAGAGACAACCCGGAGAGACAGAGAGAACCCAGAGAGACAGAGACCCAAACCAAACCAAACCCAAACCCAAACTCAAACCCAAACCGAACCCAAACCCAAACCCAAACCCAAACCAAACCCATACCCAAACCCAAACCAAACCCAAACCAAACCCAAACCAAACCCAAACCAAGCCCAGAGGCAGAGAGAACCCAGAGAGACAGAGATAACCCAGAGAGACAGAGAGAGACAGAGAGACAGAGAGGCAGACAGCCAGAGAGACAGAGAGAGAGTGAGAGAGAGACAGAGACCCAAACCCAAACCCAAACCAAACCCAAACCCAAACCAAACCCAAACCAAACTCAAACCCAAACCAAACCCAAACCCAAACCAAACCCAAACCAAACCCAAACCAAGCCCAGAGACAGAGATAACCCAGAGAGACAGAGAGACAGAGAGGCAGACAGCCAGAGAGACAGAGAAAGAGAGAGGCAGAGACCCAAACCCAAACCCAAACCCAAACCAAACCCAAACCAAACCCAGAGAGACAGAGAGAGATAGAGAGAGAGACAAAGACCCAAACCAAACCCAAACCAAACCCAAACCCAAACCAAGCCCAGAGGCAGAGAGAACCCAGAGAGACAGAGAGAGAGAGACAGAGGCCCAAACCAAACCCAAACCAAGCCCAGAGGCAGAGAGAACCCAGAGAGACAGAGATAACCCAGAGAGACAGAGAGAGACAGAGAGACAGAAAGGCAGACAGCCAGAGAGACAGAGAGAGAGAGACAGAGACCCAAACCCAAACCAAGCCCAGAGGCAGAGAGAACCCGGAGAGACAGAGAGAACCCAGAGAGACAGAGAGAGAGAGACAGAGACCCAAACCAAACCCAAACCAAGCCCAGAGGCAGAGAGAACCCAGAGAGACAGAGATAACCCAGAGAGACAGAGAGAGACAGAGAGACAGAGAGGCAGACAGCCAGAGAGACAGAGAGAGAGAGAGAGAGAGACAGAGACCCAAACCCAAACCCAAACCAAACCCAAACCCAAACCAAACCCAAACCAAACTCAAACCCAAACCAAACCCAAACCCAAACCAAACCGAAACCAAACCCAAACCAAGCCCAGAGACAGAGATAACCCAGAGAGACAGAGAGAGACAGAGAGACAGAGAGGCAGACAGCCAGAGAGACAGAGAAAGAGAGAGACAGAGACCCAAACCCAAACCCAAACCCAAACCAAACCCAAACCAAACCCAGAGAGACAGAGAGAGATAGAGAGAGAGACAAGGACCCAAACCAAACCCAAACCAAACCCAAACCCAAACCAAGCCCAGAGGCAGAGAGAACCCAGAGAGACAGAGAGAGAGAGACAGAGGCCCAAACCAAACCCAAACCAAGCCCAGAGGCAGAGAGAACCCAAAGAGACAGAGATAACCCAGAGAGACAGAGAGAGACAGAGAGACAGAAAGGCAGACAGCCAGAGAGACAGAGAGAGAGAGACAGAGACCCAAACCCAAACCAAGCCCAGAGGCAGAGAGAACCCGGAGAGACAGAGAGAACCCAGAGAGACAGAGAGAGAGAGACAGAGACCCAAACCAAACCCAAACCAAGCCCAGAGGCAGAGAAAACCCAGAGAGACAGAGATAACCCAGAGAGACAGAGAGAGACAGAGAGACAGAGAGGCAGACAGCCAGAGAGACAGAGAGAGAGAGAGAGAGAGACAGAGACCCAAACCCAAACCCAAACCAAACCCAAACCCAAACCAAACCCAAACCAAACGCAAACCCAAACCAAACCCAAACCCAAACCAAACCGAAACCAAACCCAAACCAAGCCCAGAGACAGAGATAACCCAGAGAGACAGAGAGAGACAGAGAGACAGAGAGGCAGACAGCCAGAGAGACAGAGACCCAAACCCATACCCAAACCCAAACCAAACCCAAACCAAACCCAGAGAGACAGAGAGAGATAGAGAAAGAGACAAAGACCCAAACCAAACCCAAACCAAACCCAAACCCAAACCAAGCCCAGAGGCAGAGAGAACCCAGAGAGACAGAGAGAGAGAGACAGAGGCCCAAACCAAACCCAAACCAAGCCCAGAGGCAGAGAGAACCCAGAGAGACAGAGATAACCCAGAGAGACAGAGAGACAGAGCGGCAGACAGCCAGAGAGACAGAGAGAGAGACAGAGACCCAAACCCAAACCCAAACCAAATCCAACCCAAGCCCAGAGGCAGAGAGAACACGGAGAGACAGAGAGAACCCAGAGAGACAGAGAGAGAGATAAAGAGACAGAGACCCAAACCAAACCAAACCCAAACCCAAACCCAAACCCAAACCCAAACCCAAACCAAACCCAAACCCAAACCCAAACCAAACCAAACCAAACCTAACCGAAACCCAAACCAAACCAAACCCAAACCAAACCCAAACCCAAACCCAAACCCAAACCCAAACCAATCCCAAACCAAGCCCAGAGGCAGAGCGAACCCAGAGAGACAGAGAGAGAGACAGAGACCCAAACCAAACCCAAACCAAGCCCAGAGGCAGAGAGAACCCAAAGAGACAGAGATAACCCAGAGAGACAGAGAGAGACAGAGAGACAGAAAGGCAGACAGCCAGAGAGACAGAGAGAGAGAGACAGAGACCCAAACCCAAACCAAGCCCAGAGGCAGAGACAACTCGGAGAGACAGAGAGAACCCAGAGAGACAGAGACCCAAACCAAACCAAACCCAAACCCAAACTCAAACCCAAACCGAACCCAAACCCAAACCCAAACCCAAACCAAACCCATACCCAAACCCAAACCAAACCCAAACCAAACCCAAACCAAACCCAAACCAAGCCCAGAGGCAGAGAGAACCCAGAGAGACAGAGAGAGAGACAGAGAAAGAGAGAGGCAGAGACCCAAACCCAAACCCAAACCCAAACCAACCCAAACCAAACCCAGAGAGACAGAGAGAGATAGAGAGAGAGACAAAGACCCAAACCAAACCCAAACCAAACCCAAACCCAAACCAAGCCCAGAGGCAGAGAGAACCCAGAGAGACAGAGAGAGAGAGACAGAGGCCCAAACCAAACCCAAACCAAGCCCAGAGGCAGAGAGAACCCAGAGAGACAGAGATAACCCAGAGAGACAGAGAGAGACAGAGAGACAGAAAGGCAGACAGCCAGAGAGACAGAGAGAGAGAGACAGAGACCCAAACCCAAACCAAGCCCAGAGGCAGAAAGAACCCGGAGAGACAGAGAGAACCCAGAGAGACAGAGAGAGAGAGACAGAGACCCAAACCAAACCCAAACCAAGCCCAGAGGCAGAGAGAACCCAGAGAGACAGAGATAACCCAGAGAGACAGAGAGAGACAGAGAGACAGAGAGGCAGACAGCCAGAGAGACAGAGAGAGAGAGAGAGAGAGACAGAGACCCAAACCCAAACCCAAACCAAACCCAAACCCAAACCAAACCCAAACCAAACTCAAACCCAAACCAAACCCAAACCCAAACCAAACCGAAACCAAACCCAAACCAAGCCCAGAGACAGAGATAACCCAGAGAGACAGAGAGAGACAGAGAGACAGAGAGGCAGACAGCCAGAGAGACAGAGAAAGAGAGAGACAGAGACCCAAACCCAAACCCAAACCCAAACCAAACCCAAACCAAACCCAAACCCAAACCAAGCCCAGAGGCAGAGAGAACCCAGAGAGACAGAGAGAGAGAGACAGAGGCCCAAACCAAACCCAAACCAAGCCCAGAGGCAGAGAGAACCCAAAGAGACAGAGATAACCCAGAGAGACAGAGAGAGACAGAGAGACAGAAAGGCAGACAGCCAGAGAGACAGAGAGAGAGAGACAGAGACCCAAACCCAAACCAAGCCCAGAGGCAGAGAGAACCCGGAGAGACAGAGAGAACCCAGAGAGACAGAGAGAGAGAGACAGAGACCCAAACCAAACCCAAACCAAGCCCAGAGGCAGAGAGAACCCAGAGAGACAGAGATAACCCAGAGAGACAGAGAGAGACAGAGAGACAGAGAGGCAGACAGCCAGAGAGACAGAGAGAGAGAGAGAGAGAGACAGAGACCCAAACCCAAACCCAAACCAAACCCAAACCCAAACCAAACCCAAACCAAACTCAAACCCAAACCAAACCCAAACCCAAACCAAACCGAAACCAAACCCAAACCAAGCCCAGAGACAGAGATAACCCAGAGAGACAGAGAGACAGAGAGGCAGACAGCCAGAGAGACAGAGAAAGAGAGAGGCAGAGACCCAAACCCAAACCCAAACCCAAACCAAACCCAAACCAAACCCAGAGAGACAGAGAGAGATAGAGAGAGAGACAAAGACCCAAACCAAACCCACCCAAACCCAAACCCAAACCAAGCCCAGAGGCAGAGAGAACCCAGAGAGACAGAGAGAGAGAGACAGAGGCCCAAACCAAACCCAAACCAAGCCCAGAGGCAGAGAGAACCCAGAGAGACAGAGATAACCCAGAGAGACAGAGAGAGACAGAGAGACAGAAAGGCAGACAGCCAGAGAGACAGAGAGAGAGAGACAGAGACCCAAACCCAAACCAAGCCCAGAGGCAGAGAGAACCCGGAGAGACAGAGAGAACCCAGAGAGACAGAGAGAGAGAGACAGAGACCCAAACCAAACCCAAACCAAGCCCAGAGGCAGAGAGAACCCAGAGAGACAGAGATAACCCAGAGAGACAGAGAGAGACAGAGAGACAGAGAGGCAGACAGCCAGAGAGACAGAGAGAGAGAGAGAGAGAGACAGAGACCCAAACCCAAACCCAAACCAAACCCAAACCCAAACCAAACCCAAACCAAACTCAAACCCAAACCAAACCCAAACCCAAACCAAACCGAAACCAAACCCAAACCAATCCCAGAGACAGAGATAACCCAGAGAGACAGAGAGAGACAGAGAGACAGAGAGGCAGACAGCCAGAGAGACAGAGAAAGAGAGAGACAGAGACCCAAACCCAAACCCAAACCCAAACCAAACCCAAACCAAACCCAGAGAGACAGAGAGAGATAGAGAGAGAGACAAGGACCCAAACCAAACCCAAACCAAACCCAAACCCAAACCAAGCCCAGAGGCAGAGAGAACCCAGAGAGACAGAGAGAGAGAGACAGAGGCCCAAACCAAACCCAAACCAAGCCCAGAGGCAGAGAGAACCCAAAGAGACAGAGATAACCCAGAGAGACAGAGAGAGACAGAGAGACAGAAAGGCAGACAGCCAGAGAGACAGAGAGAGAGAGACAGAGACCCAAACCCAAACCAAGCCCAGAGGCAGAGAGAACCCGGAGAGACAGAGAGAACCCAGAGAGACAGAGAGAGAGATAAAGAGACAGAGACCCAAACCAAACCAAACCCAAACCCAAACCCAAACCCAAACCCAAACCCAAACCAAACCCAAACCCAAACCCAAACCAAACCAAACCTAAACCCAAACCAAACCCAACCCCAAACCCAAACCCAAACCAAACCTAACCGAAACCCAAACCAAACCAAACCCAAACCAAACCCAAACCCAAACCCAAACCCAAACCCAAACCAATCTCAAACCAAGCCCAGAGGCAGAGCGAACCCAGAGAGACAGAGAGAGAGACAGAGACCCAAACCAAACCCAAACCAAGCCCAGAGGCAGAGAGAACCCAAAGAGACAGAGATAACCCAGAGAGACAGAGAGAGACAGAGAGACAGAAAGGCAGACAGCCAGAGAGACAGAGAGAGAGAGACAGAGACCCAAACCCAAACCAAGCCCAGAGGCAGTGAGAACCCGGAGAGACAGAGAGAACTCAGAGAGACAGAGACGCAAACCAAACAAAACCCAAACCCAAACCCAAACCCAAACCGAACCCAAACCCAAACCCAAACCCAAACCAAACCCATACATAAACCCAAACCAAACCCAAACCAAACCCAAACCAAACCCAAACCAAGCCCAGAGGCAGAGACAACCCGGAGAGACAGAGAGAACCCAGAGAGACAGAGACCCAAACCAAACCAAACCCAAACCCAAACTCAAACCCAAACCGAACCCAAACCCAAACCCAAACCCAAACCAAACCCATACCCAAACCCAAACCAAACCCAAACCAAACCCAAACCAAACCCAAACCAAGCCCAGAGGCAGAGAGAACCCAGAGAGACAGAGAGAGAGACAGAGAAAGAGAGAGGCAGAGACCCAAACCCAAACCCAAACCCAAACCAACCCAAACCAAACCCAGAGAGACAGAGAGAGATAGAGAGAGAGACAAAGACCCAAACCAAACCCAAACCAAACCCAAACCCAAACCAAGCCCAGAGGCAGAGAGAACCCAGAGAGACAGAGAGAGAGAGACAGAGGCCCAAACCAAACCCAAACCAAGCCCAGAGGCAGAGAGAACCCAAAGAGACAGAGATAACCCAGAGAGACAGAGAGAGACAGAGAGACAGAAAGGCAGACAGCCAGAGAGACAGAGAGAGAGAGACAGAGACCCAAACCCAAACCAAGCCCAGAGGCAGAGAGAACCCGGAGAGACAGAGAGAACCCAGAGAGACAGAGAGAGAGAGACAGAGACCCAAACCAAACCCAAACCAAGCCCAGAGGCAGAGAGAACCCAGAGAGACAGAGATAACCCAGAGAGACAGAGAGAGACAGAGAGACAGAGAGGCAGACAGCCAGAGAGACAGAGAGAGAGAGAGAGAGAGACAGAGACCCAAACCCAAACCCAAACCAAACCCAAACCCAAACCAAACCCAAACCAAACTCAAACCCAAACCAAACCCAAACCCAAACCAAACCGAAACCAAACCCAAACCAAGCCCAGAGACAGAGATAACCCAGAGAGACAGAGAGACAGAGAGGCAGACAGCCAGAGAGACAGAGAAAGAGAGAGGCAGAGACCGAAACCCAAACCCAAACCCAAACCAAACCCAAACCAAACCCAGAGAGACAGAGAGAGATAGAGAGAGAGACAAAGACCCAAACCAAACCCAAACCAAACCCAAACCCAAACCAAGCCCAGAGGCAGAGAGAACCCAGAGAGACAGAGAGAGAGAGACAGAGGCCCAAACCAAACCCAAACCAAGCCCAGAGGCAGAGAGAACCCAGAGAGACAGAGATAACCCAGAGAGACAGAGAGAGACAGAGAGACAGAAAGGCAGACAGCCAGAGAGACAGAGAGAGAGAGACAGAGACCCAAACCCAAACCAAGCCCAGAGGCAGAGAGAACCCGGAGAGACAGAGAGAACCCAGAGAGACAGAGAGAGAGAGACAGAGACCCAAACCAAACCCAAACCAAGCCCAGAGGCAGAGAGAACCCAGAGAGACAGAGATAACCCAGAGAGACAGAGAGAGACAGAGAGACAGAGAGGCAGACAGCCAGAGAGACAGAGAGAGAGAGAGAGAGAGACAGAGACCCAAACCCAAACCCAAACCAAACCCAAACCCAAACCAAACCCAAACCAAACTCAAACCCAAACCAAACCCAAACCCAAACCAAACCGAAACCAAACCCAAACCAATCCCAGAGACAGAGATAACCCAGAGAGACAGAGAGAGACAGAGAGACAGAGAGGCAGACAGCCAGAGAGACAGAGAAAGAGAGAGACAGAGACCCAAACCCAAACCCAAACCCAAACCAAACCCAAACCAAACCCAGAGAGACAGAGAGAGATAGAGAGAGAGACAAGGACCCAAACCAAACCCAAACCAAACCCAAACCCAAACCAAGCCCAGAGGCAGAGAGAACCCAGAGAGACAGAGAGAGAGAGACAGAGGCCCAAACCAAACCCAAACCAAGCCCAGAGGCAGAGAGAACCCAAAGAGACAGAGATAACCCAGAGAGACAGAGAGAGACAGAGAGACAGAAAGGCAGACAGCCAGAGAGACAGAGAGAGAGAGACAGAGACCCAAACCCAAACCAAGCCCAGAGGCAGAGAGAACCCGGAGAGACAGAGAGAACCCAGAGAGACAGAGAGAGAGAGACAGAGACCCAAACCAAACCCAAACCAAGCCCAGAGGCAGAGAGAACCCAGAGAGACAGAGATAACCCAGAGAGACAGAGAGAGACAGAGAGACAGAGAGGCAGACAGCCAGAGAGACAGAGAGAGAGAGAGAGAGAGACAGAGACCCAAACCCAAACCCAAACCAAACCCAAACCCAAACCAAACCCAAACCAAACTCAAACCCAAACCAAACCCAAACCCAAACCAAACCGAAACCAAACCCAAACCAAGCCCAGAGACAGAGATAACCCAGAGAGACAGAGAGAGACAGAGAGACAGAGAGGCAGACAGCCAGAGAGACAGAGAAAGAGAGAGACAGAGACCCAAACCCATACCCAAACCCAAACCAAACCCAAACCAAACCCAGAGAGACAGAGAGAGATAGAGAGAGAGACAAAGACCCAAACCAAACCCAAACCAAACCCAAACCCAAACCAAGCCCAGAGGCAGAGAGAACCCAGAGAGACAGAGAGAGAGAGACAGAGGCCCAAACCAAACCCAAACCAAGCCCAGAGGCAGAGCGAACCCAGAGAGACAGAGAGAGAGACAGAGACCCAAACCAAACCCAAACCAAGCCCAGAGGCAGAGAGAACCCAAAGAGACAGAGATAACCCAGAGAGACAGAGAGAGACAGAGAGACAGAAAGGCAGACAGCCAGAGAGACAGAGAGAGAGAGACAGAGACCCAAACCCAAACCAAGCCCAGAGGCAGAGACAACCCGGAGAGACAGAGAGAACCCAGAGAGACAGAGACCCAAACCAAACCAAACCCAAACCCAAACTCAAACCCAAACCGAACCCAAACCCAAACCCAAACCCAAACCAAACCCATACCCAAACCCAAACCAAACCCAAACCAAACCCAAACCAAGCCCAGAGGCAGAGAGAACCCAGAGAGACAGAGAGAGAGAGAGAGAGAGAGAGAGAGAGACAGAGTTCCAAACCCAAACCCAAACTCAAACCAAACCCAAACCCAAACCAAACCCAGAGAGACAGATAGAGAGATAGAGAGACAGAGACCCAAACCAAACCAAACCCAAACCAAACCCAAACCAAGCTCAGAGGCAGAGAGAACACGGAGAGACAGAGAGAACCCAGAGAGACAGAGAGAGAGATAAAGAGACAGAGACCCAAACCAAACCAAACCCAAACCCAAACCCAAACCCAAACCCAAACCCAAACCAAACCCAAACCCAAACCCAAACCCAAACCAAACCCAAACCCAAACCCAAACCAAACCAAACCTAAACCCAAACCAAACCCAAACCCAAACCCAAACCAAACCCAAACCAAACCCAAACCAAACCCAAACCAAACCCAAACCAAACCCAAACCAAACCCAAACTCAAACCCAAACCGAACCCAAACCCAAACCCAAACCCAAACCAAACCCATACCCAAACCCAAACCAAACCCAAACCAAACCCAAACCAAACCCAAACCAAGCCCAGAGGCAGAGAGAACCCAGAGAGACAGAGAGAGAGAGAGAGAGAGAGAGAGACAGAGTTCCAAACCCAAACCCAAACTCAAACCAAACCCAAACCCAAACCAAACCCAGAGAGACAGATAGAGAGATAGAGAGACAGAGACCCAAACCAAACCAAACCCAAACCAAACCCAAACCAAACCAAACCCAAACTAAACGAAACCGAAACCAAACCCAAACCAAACCCAAACCAAACCCAAACCAACCCAAACCCAGAGAGACAGAGAGACAGACATCCAGAGAGAGAGAGAGAGAGAGAGAGACAGAGAGACAGAAAGAGACCCATACCAAACCAAACCCAAACCCAAACCAAACCCAAACCAAACCCAAACCCAAACCAAACCCAGAGGCAGAGAGAACCCAGAGAGACAGAGAGAGACAGAGAGTGAGAGACAGAGACCCAAACCAAACCCAAACCAAATCAAACCTAAACCGAAACCAAACCCAAACCAAACCAAACCCAAACCCAAACCAAACCCAAACCCAAACCAAACCAATCCCAAACCAAGCCCAGAGGCAGCGAGAACCCAGAGAGACAGAGAGAGAGAGACAGAGACCCAAACCATACCCAAACCAAGCCCAGAGGCAGAGAGAACCCAGAGAGACAGAGATAACCCAGAGAGACAGAGAGAGACAGAGAGACAGAGAGGCAGACAGCCAGAGAGACAGAGAGAGAGAGAGAGAGAGACAGAGACCCAAACCCAAACCCAAACCAAACCCAAACCCAAACCAAACCCAAACCAAACTCAAACCCAAACCAAACCCAAACCCAAACCAAACCGAAACCAAACCCAAACCAAGCCCAGAGACAGAGATAACCCAGAGAGACAGAGAGAGACAGAGAGACAGAGAGGCAGACAGCCAGAGAGACAGAGAAAGAGAGAGACAGAGACCCAAACCCAAACCCAAACCCAAACCAAACCCAAACCAAACCCAGAGAGACAGAGAGAGATAGAGAGAGAGACAAAGACCCAAACCAAACCCAAACCAAACCCAAACCCAAACCAAGCCCAGAGGCAGAGAGAACCCAGAGAGACAGAGATAACCCAGAGAGACAGAGAGAGACAGAGAGACAGAAAGGCAGACAGCCAGAGAGACAGAGAGAGAGAGACAGAGACCCAAACCCAAACCAAGCCCAGAGGCAGAGAGAACCCGGAGAGACAGAGAGAACCCAGAGAGACAGAGAGAGAGAGACAGAGACCCAAACCAAACCCAAACCAAGCCCAGAGGCAGAGAGAACCCAGAGAGACAGGGATAACCCAGAGAGACAGAGAGAGACAGAGAGACAGAGAGGCAGACAGCCAGAGAGACAGAGAGAGAGAGAGAGAGAGACAGAGACCCAAACCCAAACCCAAACCAAACCCAAACCAAACCCAAACCCAAACCAAGCCCAGAGGCAGAGAGAACCCAGAGAGACAGAGAGAGAGAGACAGAGGCCCAAACCAAACCCAAACCAAGCCCAGAGGCAGAGAGAACCCAAAGAGACAGAGATAACCCAGAGAGACAGAGAGAGACAGAGAGACAGAAAGGCAGACAGCCAGAGAGACAGAGAGAGAGAGACAGAGACCCAAACCCAAACCAAGCCCAGAGGCAGAGAGAACCCAGAGAGACAGAGATAACCCAGAGAGACAGAGAGAGACAGAGAGACAGAGAGGCAGACAGCCAGAGAGACAGAGAGAGAGAGAGAGAGAGACAGAGACCCAAACCCAAACCCAAACCAAACCCAAACCCAAACCAAACCCAAACCAAACTCAAACCCAAACCAAACCCAAACCCAAACCAAACCGAAACCAAACCCAAACCAAGCCCAGAGACAGAGATAACCCAGAGAGACAGAGAGACAGAGAGGCAGACAGCCAGAGAGACAGAGAAAGAGAGAGGCAGAGACCCAAACCCAAACCCAAACCCAAACCAAACCCAAACCAAACCCAGAGAGACAGAGAGAGATAGAGAGAGAGACAAAGACCCAAACCAAACCCACCCAAACCCAAACCCAAACCAAGCCCAGAGGCAGAGAGAACCCAGAGAGACAGAGAGAGAGAGACAGAGGCCCAAACCAAACCCAAACCAAGCCCAGAGGCAGAGAGAACCCAGAGAGACAGAGATAACCCAGAGAGACAGAGAGAGACAGAGAGACAGAAAGGCAGACAGCCAGAGAGACAGAGAGAGAGAGACAGAGACCCAAACCCAAACCAAGCCCAGAGGCAGAGAGAACCCGGAGAGACAGAGAGAACCCAGAGAGACAGAGAGAGAGAGACAGAGACCCAAACCAAACCCAAACCAAGCCCAGAGGCAGAGAGAACCCAGAGAGACAGAGATAACCCAGAGAGACAGAGAGAGACAGAGAGACAGAGAGGCAGACAGCCAGAGAGACAGAGAGAGAGAGAGAGAGAGACAGAGACCCAAACCCAAACCCAAACCAAACCCAAACCCAAACCAAACCCAAACCAAACTCAAACCCAAACCAAACCCAAACCCAAACCAAACCGAAACCAAACCCAAACCAATCCCAGAGACAGAGATAACCCAGAGAGACAGAGAGAGACAGAGAGACAGAGAGGCAGACAGCCAGAGAGACAGAGAAAGAGAGAGACAGAGACCCAAACCCAAACCCAAACCCAAACCAAACCCAAACCAAACCCAGAGAGACAGAGAGAGATAGAGAGAGAGACAAGGACCCAAACCAAACCCAAACCAAACCCAAACCCAAACCAAGCCCAGAGGCAGAGAGAACCCAGAGAGACAGAGAGAGAGAGACAGAGGCCCAAACCAAACCCAAACCAAGCCCAGAGGCAGAGAGAACCCAAAGAGACAGAGATAACCCAGAGAGACAGAGAGAGACAGAGAGACAGAAAGGCAGACAGCCAGAGAGACAGAGAGAGAGAGACAGAGACCCAAACCCAAACCAAGCCCAGAGGCAGAGAGAACCCGGAGAGACAGAGAGAACCCAGAGAGACAGAGAGAGAGATAAAGAGACAGAGACCCAAACCAAACCAAACCCAAACCCAAACCCAAACCCAAACCCAAACCCAAACCAAACCCAAACCCAAACCCAAACCAAACCAAACCTAAACCCAAACCAAACCCAACCCCAAACCCAAACCCAAACCAAACCTAACCGAAACCCAAACCAAACCAAACCCAAACCAAACCCAAACCCAAACCCAAACCCAAACCCAAACCAATCTCAAACCAAGCCCAGAGGCAGAGCGAACCCAGAGAGACAGAGAGAGAGACAGAGACCCAAACCAAACCCAAACCAAGCCCAGAGGCAGAGAGAACCCAAAGAGACAGAGATAACCCAGAGAGACAGAGAGAGACAGAGAGACAGAAAGGCAGACAGCCAGAGAGACAGAGAGAGAGAGACAGAGACCCAAACCCAAACCAAGCCCAGAGGCAGTGAGAACCCGGAGAGACAGAGAGAACCCAGAGAGACAGAGACGCAAACCAAACAAAACCCAAACCCAAACCCAAACCCAAACCGAACCCAAACCCAAACCCAAACCCAAACCAAACCCATACATAAACCCAAACCAAACCCAAACCAAACCCAAACCAAACCCAAACCAAGCCCAGAGGCAGAGAGAACCCAGAGAGACAGAGAGAGAGAGAGAGAGAGAGAGAGACAGAGTTCCAAACCCAAACCCAAACTCAAACCAAACCCAAACCCAAACCAAACCCAGAGAGACAGATAGAGAGATAGAGAGACAGAGACCCAAACCAAACCAAACCCAAACCAAACCCAAACCAAACCAAACCCAAACCAAACGAAACCGAAACCAAACCCAAACCAAACCCAAACCAAACCCAAACCAACCCAAACCCAGAGAGACAGAGAGACAGACATCCAGAGACAGAGAGAGAGAGAGAGAGAGAGAGAGAGAGAGAGAGAGAGAGAGAGAGAGACAGAGAGACAGAAAGAGACCCATACCAAACCAAACCCAAACCCAAACCAAACCCAAACCAAACCCAAACCCAAACCAAACCCAGAGGCAGAGAGAACCCAGAGAGACAGAGAGAGACAGAGAGTGAGAGACAGAGACCCAAACCAAACCCAAACCAAATCAAACCCAAACCGAAACCAAACCCAAACCAAACCAAACCCAAACCCAAACCAAACCCAAACCCAAACCAAACCAATCCCAAACCAAGCCCAGAGGCAGCGAGAACCCAGAGAGACAGAGAGAGAGAGAGACAGAGACCCAAACCAAACCCAAACCAAGCCCAGAGGCAGAGAGAACCCAAAGAGACAGAGATAACCCAGAGAGACAGAGAGAGACAGAGAGACAGAAAGGCAGACAGCCAGAGAGACAGAGAGAGAGAGAGACAGCGACCCAAACCCAAACCAAGCCCAGAGGCAGAGACAACCCGGAGAGACAGAGAGAACCCAGAGAGACAGAGACCCAAACCAAACCAAACCCAAACCCAAACTCAAACCCAAACCGAACCCAAACCCAAACCCAAACCCAAACCAAACCCATACCCAAACCCAAACCAAACCCAAACCAAACCCAAACCAAACCCAAACCAAGCCCAGAGGCAGAGAGAACCCAGAGAGACAGAGAGAGAGACAGAGAAAGAGAGAGGCAGAGACCCAAACCCAAACCCAAACCCAAACCAACCCAAACCAAACCCAGAGAGACAGAGAGAGATAGAGAGAGAGACAAAGACCCAAACCAAACCCAAACCAAACCCAAACCCAAACCAAGCCCAGAGGCAGAGAGAACCCAGAGAGACAGAGAGAGAGAGAGACAGAGGCCCAAACCAAACCCAAACCAAGCCCAGAGGCAGAGAGAACCCAGAGAGACAGAGATAACCCAGAGAGACAGAGAGAGACAGAGAGACAGAAAGGCAGACAGCCAGAGAGACAGAGAGAGAGAGACAGAGACCCAAACCCAAACCAAGCCCAGAGGCAGAGAGAACCCGGAGAGACAGAGAGAACCCAGAGAGACAGAGAGAGAGAGACAGAGACCCAAACCAAACCCAAACCAAGCCCAGAGGCAGAGAGAACCCAGAGAGACAGAGGTAACCCAGAGAGACAGAGAGAGACAGAGAGACAGAGAGGCAGACAGCCAGAGAGACAGAGAGAGAGAGACAGAGACCCAAACCCAAACCAAGCCCAGAGGCAGAGAGAACCCAGAGAGACAGAGAGAGAGAGACAGAGGCCCAAACCAAACCCAAACCAAGCCCAGAGGCAGAGAGAACCCAAAGAGACAGAGATAACCCAGAGAGACAGAGAGAGACAGAGAGACAGAAAGGCAGACAGCCAGAGAGACAGAGAGAGAGAGACAGAGACCCAAACCCAAACCAAGCCCAGAGGCAGAGAGAACCCGGAGAGACAGAGAGAACCCAGAGAGACAGAGAGAGAGAGACAGAGACCCAAACCAAACCCAAACCAAGCCCAGAGGCAGAGAGAACCCAGAGAGACAGAGATAACCCAGAGAGACAGAGAGAGACAGAGAGACAGAGAGGCAGACAGCCAGAGAGACAGAGAGAGAGAGAGAGAGAGACAGAGACCCAAACCCAAACCCAAACCAAACCCAAACCCAAACCAAACCCAAACCAAACTCAAACCCAAACCAAACCCAAACCCAAACCAAACCGAAACCAAACCCAAACCAAGCCCAGAGACAGAGATAACCCAGAGAGACAGAGAGACAGAGAGGCAGACAGCCAGAGAGACAGAGAAAGAGAGAGGCAGAGACCCAAACCCAAACCCAAACCCAAACCAAACCCAAACCAAACCCAGAGAGACAGAGAGAGATAGAGAGAGAGACAAAGACCCAAACCAAACCCAAACCAAACCCAAACCCAAACCAAGCCCAGAGGCAGAGAGAACCCAGAGAGACAGAGAGAGAGAGACAGAGGCCCAAACCAAACCCAAACCAAGCCCAGAGGCAGAGAGAACCCAGAGAGACAGAGATAACCCAGAGAGACAGAGAGAGACAGAGAGACAGAAAGGCAGACAGCCAGAGAGACAGAGAGAGAGAGACAGAGACCCAAACCCAAACCAAGCCCAGAGGCAGAGAGAACCCGGAGAGACAGAGAGAACCCAGAGAGACAGAGAGAGAGAGACAGAGACCCAAACCAAACCCAAACCAAGCCCAGAGGCAGAGAGAACCCAGAGAGACAGAGATAACCCAGAGAGACAGAGAGAGACAGAGAGACAGAGAGGCAGACAGCCAGAGAGACAGAGAGAGAGAGAGAGAGAGACAGAGACCCAAACCCAAACCCAAACCAAACCCAAACCCAAACCAAACCCAAACCAAACTCAAACCCAAACCAAACCCAAACCCAAACCAAACCGAAACCAAACCCAAACCAAACCCAGAGAGACAGAGAGAGATAGAGAGAGAGACAAGGACCCAAACCAAACCCAAACCAAACCCAAACCCAAACCAAGCCCAGAGGCAGAGAGAACCCAGAGAGACAGAGAGAGAGAGACAGAGGCCCAAACCAAACCCAAACCAAGCCCAGAGGCAGAGAGAACCCAAAGAGACAGAGATAACCCAGAGAGACAGAGAGAGACAGAGAGACAGAAAGGCAGACAGCCAGAGAGACAGAGAGAGAGAGACAGAGACCCAAACCCAAACCAAGCCCAGAGGCAGAGAGAACCCGGAGAGACAGAGAGAACCCAGAGAGACAGAGAGAGAGAGACAGAGACCCAAACCAAACCCAAACCAAGCCCAGAGGCAGAGAGAACCCAGAGAGACAGAGATAACCCAGAGAGACAGAGAGAGACAGAGAGACAGAGAGGCAGACAGCCAGAGAGACAGAGAGAGAGAGAGAGAGAGACAGAGACCCAAACCCAAACCCAAACCAAACCCAAACCCAAACCAAACCCAAACCAAACTCAAACCCAAACCAAACCCAAACCCAAACCAAACCGAAACCAAACCCAAACCAAGCCCAGAGACAGAGATAACCCAGAGAGACAGAGAGAGACAGAGAGACAGAGAGGCAGACAGCCAGAGAGACAGAGAAAGAGAGAGACAGAGACCCAAACCCATACCCAAACCCAAACCAAACCCAAACCAAACCCAGAGAGACAGAGAGAGATAGAGAGAGAGACAAAGACCCAAACCAAACCCAAACCAAACCCAAACCCAAGCCAAGCCCAGAGGCAGAGAGAACCCAGAGAGACAGAGAGAGAGAGACAGAGGCCCAAACCAAACCCAAACCAAGCCCAGAGGCAGAGCGAACCCAGAGAGACAGAGAGAGAGACAGAGACCCAAACCAAACCCAAACCAAGCCCAGAGGCAGAGAGAACCCAAAGAGACAGAGATAACCCAGAGAGACAGAGAGAGACAGAGAGACAGAAAGGCAGACAGCCAGAGAGACAGAGAGAGAGAGACAGAGACCCAAACCCAAACCAAGCCCAGAGGCAGAGACAACCCGGAGAGACAGAGAGAACCCAGAGAGACAGAGACCCAAACCAAACCAAACCCAAACCCAAACTCAAACCCAAACCGAACCCAAACCCAAACCCAAACCCAAACCAAACCCATACCCAAACCCAAACCAAACCCAAACCAAACCCAAACCAAGCCCAGAGGCAGAGAGAACCCAGAGAGACAGAGAGAGAGAGAGAGAGAGAGAGAGACAGAGTTCCAAACCCAAACCCAAACTCAAACCAAACCCAAACCCAAACCAAACCCAGAGAGACAGATAGAGAGATTGAGAGACAGAGACCCAAACCAAACCAAACCCAAACCAAACCCAAACCAAGCTCAGAGGCAGAGAGAACACGGAGAGACAGAGAGAACCCAGAGAGACAGAGAGAGAGATAAAGAGACAGAGACCCAAACCAAACCAAACCCAAACCCAAACCCAAACCCAAACCCAAACCCAAACCAAACCCAAACCCAAACCCAAACCCAAACCCAAACCAAACCCAAACCCAAACCCAAACCAAACCAAACCTAAACCCAAACCAAACCCAAACCCAAACCCAAACCAAACCCAAACCAAACCCAAACCAAACCCAAACCAAACCCAAACCAAACCCAAACCAAACCCAAACTCAAACCCAAACCGAACCCAAACCCAAACCCAAACCCAAACCAAACCCATACCCAAACCCAAACCAAACCCAAACCAAACCCAAACCAAACCCAAACCAAGCCCAGAGGCAGAGAGAACCCAGAGAGACAGAGAGAGAGAGAGAGAGAGAGAGAGACAGAGTTCCAAACCCAAACCCAAACTCAAACCAAACCCAAACCCAAACCAAACCCAGAGAGACAGATAGAGAGATAGAGAGACAGAGACCCAAACCAAACCAAACCCAAACCAAACCCAAACCAAACCAAACCCAAACTAAACGAAACCGAAACCAAACCCAAACCAAACCCAAACCAAACCCAAACCAACCCAAACCCAGAGAGACAGAGAGACAGACATCCAGAGAGAGAGAGAGAGAGAGAGAGACAGAGAGACAGAAAGAGACCCATACCAAACCAAACCCAAACCCAAACCAAACCCAAACCAAACCCAAACCCAAACCAAACCCAGAGGCAGAGAGAACCCAGAGAGACAGAGAGAGACAGAGAGTGAGAGACAGAGACCCAAACCAAACCCAAACCAAATCAAACCTAAACCGAAACCAAACCCAAACCAAACCAAACCCAAACCCAAACCAAACCCAAACCCAAACCAAACCAATCCCAAACCAAGCCCAGAGGCAGCGAGAACCCAGAGAGACAGAGAGAGAGAGACAGAGACCCAAACCATACCCAAACCAAGCCCAGAGGCAGAGAGAACCCAGAGAGACAGAGATAACCCAGAGAGACAGAGAGAGACAGAGAGACAGAGAGGCAGACAGCCAGAGAGACAGAGAGAGAGAGAGAGAGAGACAGAGACCCAAACCCAAACCCAAACCAAACCCAAACCCAAACCAAACCCAAACCAAACTCAAACCCAAACCAAACCCAAACCCAAACCAAACCGAAACCAAACCCAAACCAAGCCCAGAGACAGAGATAACCCAGAGAGACAGAGAGAGACAGAGAGACAGAGAGGCAGACAGCCAGAGAGACAGAGAAAGAGAGAGACAGAGACCCAAACCCAAACCCAAACCCAAACCAAACCCAAACCAAACCCAGAGAGACAGAGAGAGATAGAGAGAGAGACAAAGACCCAAACCAAACCCAAACCAAACCCAAACCCAAACCAAGCCCAGAGGCAGAGAGAACCCAGAGAGACAGAGAGAGAGAGACAGAGGCCCAAACCAAACCCAAACCAAGCCCAGAGGCAGAGAGAACCCAAAGAGACAGAGATAACCCAGAGAGACAGAGAGAGACAGAGAGACAGAAAGGCAGACAGCCAGAGAGACAGAGAGAGAGAGACAGAGACCCAAACCCAAACCAAGCCCAGAGGCAGAGAGAACCCGGAGAGACAGAGAGAACCCAGAGAGACAGAGAGAGAGAGACAGAGACCCAAACCAAACCCAAACCAAGCCCAGAGGCAGAGAAAACCCAGAGAGACAGAGATAACCCAGAGAGACAGAGAGAGACAGAGAGACAGAGAGGCAGACAGCCAGAGAGACAGAGAGAGAGAGAGAGAGAGACAGAGACCCAAACCCAAACCCAAACCAAACCCAAACCCAAACCAAACCCAAACCAAACTCAAACCCAAACCAAACCCAAACCCAAACCAAACCGAAACCAAACCCAAACCAAGCCCAGAGACAGAGATAACCCAGAGAGACAGAGAGAGACAGAGAGACAGAGAGGCAGACAGCCAGAAAGACAGAGAAAGAGAGAGACAGAGACCCAAACCCATACCCAAACCCAAACCAAACCCAAACCAAACCCAGAGAGACAGAGAGAGATAGAGAGAGAGACAAAGACCCAAACCAAACCCAAACCAAACCCAAACCCAAACCAAGCCCAGAGGCAGAGAGAACCCAGAGAGACAGAGAGAGAGAGACAGAGGCCCAAACCAAACCCAAACCAAGCCCAGAGGCATAGAGAACCCAGAGAGACAGAGATAACCCAGAGAGACAGAGAGACAGAGCGGCAGACAGCCAGAGAGACAGAGAGAGAGACAGAGACCCAAACCCAAACCCAAACCAAATCCAACCCAAGCCCAGAGGCAGAGAGAACACGGAGAGACAGAGAGAACCCAGAGAGACAGAGAGAGAGATAAAGAGACAGAGACCCAAACCAAACCAAACCCAAACCCAAACCCAAACCCAAACCCAAACCCAAACCAAACCCAAACCCAAACCCAAACCAAACCAAACCAAACCTAACCGAAACCCAAACCAAACCAAACCCAAACCAAACCCAAACCCAAACCCAAACCCAAACCCAAACCAATCCCAAACCAAGCCCAGAGGCAGAGCGAACCCAGAGAGACAGAGAGAGAGACAGAGACCCAAACCAAACCCAAACCAAGCCCAGAGGCAGAGAGAACCCAAAGAGACAGAGATAACCCAGAGAGACAGAGAGAGACAGAGAGACAGAAAGGCAGACAGCCAGAGAGACAGAGAGAGAGAGACAGAGACCCAAACCCAAACCAAGCCCAGAGGCAGAGACAACCCGGAGAGACAGAGAGAACCCAGAGAGACAGAGACCCAAACCAAACCAAACCCAAACCCAAACTCAAACCCAAACCGAACCCAAACCCAAACCCAAACCCAAACCAAACCCATACCCAAACCCAAACCAAACCCAAACCAAACCCAAACCAAACCCAAACCAAGCCCAGAGGCAGAGAGAACCCAGAGAGACAGAGAGAGAGACAGAGAAAGAGAGAGGCAGAGACCCAAACCCAAACCCAAACCCAAACCAACCCAAACCAAACCCAGAGAGACAGAGAGAGATAGAGAGAGAGACAAAGACCCAAACCAAACCCAAACCAAACCCAAACCCAAACCAAGCCCAGAGGCAGAGAGAACCCAGAGAGACAGAGAGAGAGAGACAGAGGCCCAAACCAAACCCAAACCAAGCCCAGAGGCAGAGAGAACCCAGAGAGACAGAGATAACCCAGAGAGACAGAGAGAGACAGAGAGACAGAAAGGCAGACAGCCAGAGAGACAGAGAGAGAGAGACAGAGACCCAAACCCAAACCAAGCCCAGAGGCAGAAAGAACCCGGAGAGACAGAGAGAACCCAGAGAGACAGAGAGAGAGAGACAGAGACCCAAACCAAACCCAAACCAAGCCCAGAGGCAGAGAGAACCCAGAGAGACAGAGATAACCCAGAGAGACAGAGAGAGACAGAGAGACAGAGAGGCAGACAGCCAGAGAGACAGAGAGAGAGAGAGAGACAGACAGAGACCCAAACCCAAACCCAAACCAAACCCAAACCCAAACCAAACCCAAACCAAACTCAAACCCAAACCAAACCCAAACCCAAACCAAACCGAAACCAAACCCAAACCAAGCCCAGAGACAGAGATAACCCAGAGAGACAGAGAGAGACAGAGAGACAGAGAGGCAGACAGCCAGAGAGACAGAGAAAGAGAGAGACAGAGACCCAAACCCAAACCCAAACCCAAACCAAACCCAAACCAAACCCAAACCCAAACCAAGCCCAGAGGCAGAGAGAACCCAGAGAGACAGAGAGAGAGAGACAGAGGCCCAAACCAAACCCAAACCAAGCCCAGAGGCAGAGAGAACCCAAAGAGACAGAGATAACCCAGAGAGACAGAGAGAGACAGAGAGACAGAAAGGCAGACAGCCAGAGAGACAGAGAGAGAGAGACAGAGACCCAAACCCAAACCAAGCCCAGAGGCAGAGAGAACCCGGAGAGACAGAGAGAACCCAGAGAGACAGAGAGAGAGAGACAGAGACCCAAACCAAACCCAAACCAAGCCCAGAGGCAGAGAGAACCCAGAGAGACAGAGATAACCCAGAGAGACAGAGAGAGACAGAGAGACAGAGAGGCAGACAGCCAGAGAGACAGAGAGAAAGAGAGAGAGAGACAGAGACCCAAACCCAAACCCAAACCAAACCCAAACCCAAACCAAACCCAAACCAAACTCAAACCCAAACCAAACCCAAACCCAAACCAAACCGAAACCAAACCCAAACCAAGCCCAGAGACAGAGATAACCCAGAGAGACAGAGAGACAGAGAGGCAGACAGCCAGAGAGACAGAGAAAGAGAGAGGCAGAGACCCAAACCCAAACCCAAACCCAAACCAAACCCAAACCAAACCCAGAGAGACAGAGAGAGATAGAGAGAGAGACAAAGACCCAAACCAAACCCAAACCAAACCCAAATCCAAACCAAGCCCAGAGGCAGAGAGAACCCAGAGAGACAGAGAGAGAGAGACAGAGGCCCAAACCAAACCCAAACCAAGCCCAGAGGCAGAGAGAACCCAGAGAGACAGAGATAACCCAGAGAGACAGAGAGAGACAGAGAGACAGAAAGGCAGACAGCCAGAGAGACAGAGAGAGAGAGACAGCGACCCAAACCCAAACCAAGCCCAGAGGCAGAGAGAACCCGGAGAGACAGAGAGAACCCAGAGAGACAGAGAGAGAGAGACAGAGACCCAAACCAAACCCAAACCAAGCCCAGAGGCAGAGAGAACCCAGAGAGACAGAGATAACCCAGAGAGACAGAGAGAGACAGAGAGACAGAGAGGCAGACAGCCAGAGAGACAGAGAGAGAGAGAGAGAGAGACAGAGACCCAAACCCAAACCCAAACCAAACCCAAACCCAAACCAAACCCAAACCAAACTCAAACCCAAACCAAACCCAAACCCAAACCAAACCGAAACCAAACCCAAACCAATCCCAGAGACAGAGATAACCCAGAGAGACAGAGAGAGACAGAGAGACAGAGAGGCAGACAGCCAGAGAGACAGAGAAAGAGAGAGACAGAGACCCAAACCCAAACCCAAACCCAAACCAAACCCAAACCAAACCCAGAGAGACAGAGAGAGATAGAGAGAGAGACAAGGACCCAAACCAAACCCAAACCAAACCCAAACCCAAACCAAGCCCAGAGGCAGAGAGAACCCAGAGAGACAGAGAGAGAGAGACAGAGGCCCAAACCAAACCCAAACCAAGCCCAGAGGCAGAGAGAACCCAAAGAGACAGAGATAACCCAGAGAGACAGAGAGAGACAGAGAGACAGAAAGGCAGACAGCCAGAGAGACAGAGAGAGAGAGACAGAGACCCAAACCCAAACCAAGCCCAGAGGCAGAGAGAACCCGGAGAGACAGAGAGAACCCAGAGAGACAGAGAGAGAGAGACAGAGACCCAAACCAAACCCAAACCAAGCCCAGAGGCAGAGAGAACCCAGAGAGACAGAGATAACCCAGAGAGACAGAGAGAGACAGAGAGACAGAGAGGCAGACAGCCAGAGAGACAGAGAGAGAGAGAGAGAGAGACAGAGACCCAAACCCAAACCCAAACCAAACCCAAACCCAAACCAAACCCAAACCAAACTCAAACCCAAACCAAACCCAAACCCAAACCAAACCGAAACCAAACCCAAACCAAGCCCAGAGACAGAGATAACCCAGAGAGACAGAGAGAGACAGAGAGACAGAGAGGCAGACAGCCAGAGAGACAGAGAAAGAGAGAGACAGAGACCCAAACCCATACCCAAACCCAAACCAAACCCAAACCAAACCCAGAGAGACAGAGAGAGATAGAGGGAGAGACAAAGACCCAAACCAAACCCAAACCAAACCCAAACCCAAACCAAGCCCAGAGGCAGAGAGAACCCAGAGAGACAGAGAGAGAGAGACAGAGGCCCAAACCAAACCCAAACCAAGCCCAGAGGCAGAGAGAACCCAGAGAGACAGAGATAACCCAGAGAGACAGAGAGACAGAGCGGCAGACAGCCAGAGAGACAGAGAGAGAAACAGAGACCCAAACCCAAACCCAAACCAAATCCAACCCAAGCCCAGAGGCAGAGAGAACACGGAGAGACAGAGAGAACCCAGAGAGACAGAGAGAGAGATAAAGAGACAGAGACCCAAACCAAACCAAACCCAAACCCAAACCCAAACCCAAACCCAAACCCAAACCCAACCAAACCTAAACCCAAACCAAACCCAAACCCAAACCCAAACCCAAACCAAACCTAACCGAAACCCAAACCAAACCAAACCCAAACCAAACCCAAACCCAAACCCAAACCCAAACCCAAACCAATCCCAAACCAAGCCCAGAGGCAGAGCGAACCCAGAGAGACAGAGAGAGAGACAGAGACCCAAACCAAACCCAAACCAAGCCCAGAGGCAGAGAGAACCCAAAGAGACAGAGATAACCCAGAGAGACAGAGAGAGACAGAGAGACAGAAAGGCAGACAGCCAGAGAGAGAGAGAGAGAGAGACAGAGACCCAAACCCAAACCAAGCCCAGAGGCAGAGACAACCCGGAGAGACAGAGAGAACCCAGAGAGACAGAGACCCAAACCAAACCAAACCCAAACCCAAACTCAAACCCAAACCGAACCCAAACCCAAACCCAAACCCAAACCAAACCCATACCCAAACCCAAACCAAACCCAAACCAAACCCAAACCAAACCCAAACCAAGCCCAGAGGCAGAGAGAACCCAGAGAGACAGAGAGAGAGACAGAGAAAGAGAGAGGCAGAGACCCAAACCCAAACCCAAACCCAAACCAACCCAAACCAAACCCAGAGAGACAGAGAGAGATAGAGAGAGAGACAAAGACCCAAACCAAACCCAAACCAAACCCAAACCCAAACCAAGCCCAGAGGCAGAGAGAACCCAGAGAGACAGAGAGAGAGAGACAGAGGCCCAAACCAAACCCAAACCAAGCCCAGAGGCAGAGAGAACCCAGAGAGACAGAGATAACCCAGAGAGACAGAGAGAGACAGAGAGACAGAAAGGCAGACAGCCAGAGAGACAGAGAGAGAGAGACAGAGACCCAAACCCAAACCAAGCCCAGAGGCAGAGAGAACCCGGAGAGACAGAGAGAACCCAGAGAGACAGAGAGAGAGAGACAGAGACCCAAACCAAACCCAAACCAAGCCCAGAGGCAGAGAGAACCCAGAGAGACAGAGATAACCCAGAGAGACAGAGAGAGACAGAGAGACAGAGAGGCAGACAGCCAGAGAGACAGAGAGAGAGAGAGAGAGAGAGACAGAGACCCAAACCCAAACCCAAACCAAACCCAAACCCAAACCAAACCCAAACCAAACTCAAACCCAAACCAAACCCAAACCCAAACCAAACCGAAACCAAACCCAAACCAAGCCCAGAGACAGAGATAACCCAGAGAGACAGAGAGAGACAGAGAGACAGAGAGGCAGACAGCCAGAGAGACAGAGAAAGAGAGAGACAGAGACCCAAACCCAAACCCAAACCCAAACCAAACCCAAACCAAACCCAAACCCAAACCAAGCCCAGAGGCAGAGAGAACCCAAAGAGACAGAGATAACCCAGAGAGACAGAGAGAGACAGAGAGACAGAAAGGCAGACAGCCAGAGAGACAGAGAGAGAGAGACAGAGACCCAAACCCAAACCAAGCCCAGAGGCAGAGAGAACCCGGAGAGACAGAGAGAACCCAGAGAGACAGAGAGAGAGAGAGACAGAGACCCAAACCAAACCCAAACCAAGCCCAGAGGCAGAGAGAACCCAGAGAGACAGAGATAACCCAGAGAGACAGAGAGAGACAGAGAGACAGAGAGGCAGACAGCCAGAGAGACAGAGAGAGAGAGAGAGAGAGACAGAGACCCAAACCCAAACCCAAACCAAACCCAAACCCAAACCAAACCCAAACCAAACTCAAACCCAAACCAAACCCAAACCCAAACCAAACCGAAACCAAACCCAAACCAAGCCCAGAGACAGAGAGGCAGACAGCCAGAGAGACAGAGAAAGAGAGAGACAGAGACCCAAACCCATACCCAAACCCAAACCAAACCCAAACCAAACCCAGAGAGACAGAGAGAGATAGAGAGAGAGACAAAGACCCAAACCAAACCCAAACCAAACCCAAACCCAAACCAAGCCCAGAGGCAGAGAGAACCCAGAGAGACAGAGAGAGAGAGACAGAGGCCCAAACCAAACCCAAACCAAGCCCAGAGGCAGAGAGAACCCAGAGAGACAGAGATAACCCAGAGAGACAGAGAGACAGAGAGGCAGACAGCCAGAGAGACAGAGAGAGAGACAGAGACCCAAACCCAAACCCAAACCAAATCCAACCCAAGCCCAGAGGCAGAGAGAACACGGAGAGACAGAGAGAACCCAGAGAGACAGAGAGAGAGATAAAGAGACAGAGACCCAAACCAAACCCAAACCAAACCCAAACCAAACCCAAACCAAACCCAAACCAAACCAAACCCAAACCAAACCCAAACCAAACTCAAACCCAAACCAAACCCAAACCCAAACCAAACCGAAACCAAACCCAAACCAAGCCCAGAGACAGAGATAACCCAGAGAGACAGAGAGAGACAGAGAGACAGAGAGGCAGACAGCCAGAGAGACAGAGAAAGAGAGAGACAGAGACCCAAACCCAAACCCAAACCCAAACCAAACCCAAACCAAACCCAAACCCAAACCAAGCCCAGAGGCAGAGAGAACCCAGAGAGACAGAGAGAGAGAGACAGAGGCCCAAACCAAACCCAAACCAAGCCCAGAGGCAGAGAGAACCCAAAGAGACAGAGATAACCCAGAGAGACAGAGAGAGACAGAGAGACAGAAAGGCAGACAGCCAGAGAGACAGAGAGAGAGAGACAGAGACCCAAACCCAAACCAAGCCCAGAGGCAGAGAGAACCCGGAGAGACAGAGAGAACCCAGAGAGACAGAGAGAGAGAGACAGAGACCCAAACCAAACCCAAACCAAGCCCAGAGGCAGAGAGAACCCAGAGAGACAGAGATAACCCAGAGAGACAGAGAGAGACAGAGAGACAGAGAGGCAGACAGCCAGAGAGACAGAGAGAGAGAGAGAGAGAGACAGAGACCCAAACCCAAACCCAAACCAAACCCAAACCCAAACCAAACCCAAACCAAACTCAAACCCAAACCAAACCCAAACCCAAACCAAACCGAAACCAAACCCAAACCAAGCCCAGAGACAGAGATAACCCAGAGAGACAGAGAGACAGAGAGGCAGACAGCCAGAGAGACAGAGAAAGAGAGAGGCAGAGACCCAAACCCAAACCCAAACCCAAACCAAACCCAAACCAAACCCAGAGAGACAGAGAGAGATAGAGAGAGAGACAAAGACCCAAACCAAACCCAAACCAAACCCAAACCCAAACCAAGCCCAGAGGCAGAGAGAACCCAGAGAGACAGAGAGAGAGAGACAGAGGCCCAAACCAAACCCAAACCAAGCCCAGAGGCAGAGAGAACCCAGAGAGACAGAGATAACCCAGAGAGACAGAGAGAGACAGAGAGACAGAAAGGCAGACAGCCAGAGAGACAGAGAGAGAGAGACAGAGACCCAAACCCAAACCAAGCCCAGAGGCAGAGAGAACCCGGAGAGACAGAGAGAACCCAGAGAGACAGAGAGAGAGAGACAGAGACCCAAACCAAACCCAAACCAAGCCCAGAGGCAGAGAGAACCCAGAGAGACAGAGATAACCCAGAGAGACAGAGAGAGACAGAGAGACAGAGAGGCAGACAGCCAGAGAGACAGAGAGAGAGAGAGAGAGAGACAGAGACCCAAACCCAAACCCAAACCAAACCCAAACCCAAACCAAACCCAAACCAAACTCAAACCCAAACCAAACCCAAACCCAAACCAAACCGAAACCAAACCCAAACCAATCCCAGAGACAGAGATAACCCAGAGAGACAGAGAGAGACAGAGAGACAGAGAGGCAGACAGCCAGAGAGACAGAGAAAGAGAGAGACAGAGACCCAAACCCAAACCCAAACCCAAACCAAACCCAAACCAAACCCAGAGAGACAGAGAGAGATAGAGAGAGAGACAAGGACCCAAACCAAACCCAAACCAAACCCAAACCCAAACCAAGCCCAGAGGCAGAGAGAACCCAGAGAGACAGAGAGAGAGAGACAGAGGCCCAAACCAAACCCAAACCAAGCCCAGAGGCAGAGAGAACCCAAAGAGACAGAGATAACCCAGAGAGACAGAGAGAGACAGAGAGACAGAAAGGCAGACAGCCAGAGAGACAGAGAGAGAGAGACAGAGACCCAAACCCAAACCAAGCCCAGAGGCAGAGAGAACCCGGAGAGACAGAGAGAACCCAGAGAGACAGAGAGAGAGAGACAGAGACCCAAACCAAACCCAAACCAAGCCCAGAGGCAGAGAGAACCCAGAGAGACAGAGATAACCCAGAGAGACAGAGAGAGACAGAGAGACAGAGAGGCAGACAGCCAGAGAGACAGAGAGAGAGAGAGAGAGAGACAGAGACCCAAACCCAAACCCAAACCAAACCCAAACCCAAACCAAACCCAAACCAAACTCAAACCCAAACCAAACCCAAACCCAAACCAAACCGAAACCAAACCCAAACCAAGCCCAGAGACAGAGATAACCCAGAGAGACAGAGAGAGACAGAGAGACAGAGAGGCAGACAGCCAGAGAGACAGAGAAAGAGAGAGACAGAGACCCAAACCCATACCCAAACCCAAACCAAACCCAAACCAAACCCAGAGAGACAGAGAGAGATAGAGAGAGAGACAAAGACCCAAACCAAACCCAAACCAAACCCAAACCCAAACCAAGCCCAGAGGCAGAGAGAACCCAGAGAGACAGAGAGAGAGAGACAGAGGCCCAAACCAAACCCAAACCAAGCCCAGAGGCAGAGCGAACCCAGAGAGACAGAGAGAGAGACAGAGACCCAAACCAAACCCAAACCAAGCCCAGAGGCAGAGAGAACCCAAAGAGACAGAGATAACCCAGAGAGACAGAGAGAGACAGAGAGACAGAAAGGCAGACAGCCAGAGAGACAGAGAGAGAGAGACAGAGACCCAAACCCAAACCAAGCCCAGAGGCAGAGACAACCCGGAGAGACAGAGAGAACCCAGAGAGACAGAGACCCAAACCAAACCAAACCCAAACCCAAACTCAAACCCAAACCGAACCCAAACCCAAACCCAAACCCAAACCAAACCCATACCCAAACCCAAACCAAACCCAAACCAAACCCAAACCAAGCCCAGAGGCAGAGAGAACCCAGAGAGACAGAGAGAGAGAGAGAGAGAGAGAGAGACAGAGTTCCAAACCCAAACCCAAACTCAAACCAAACCCAAACCCAAACCAAACCCAGAGAGACAGATAGAGAGATAGAGAGACAGAGACCCAAACCAAACCAAACCCAAACCAAACCCAAACCAAGCTCAGAGGCAGAGAGAACACGGAGAGACAGAGAGAACCCAGAGAGACAGAGAGAGAGATAAAGAGACAGAGACCCAAACCAAACCAAACCCAAACCCAAACCCAAACCCAAACCCAAACCCAAACCAAACCCAAACCCAAACCCAAACCCAAACCCAAACCAAACCCAAACCCAAACCCAAACCAAACCAAACCTAAACCCAAACCAAACCCAAACCCAAACCCAAACCAAACCCAAACCAAACCCAAACCAAACCCAAACCAAACCCAAACCAAACCCAAACCAAACCCAAACTCAAACCCAAACCGAACCCAAACCCAAACCCAAACCCAAACCAAACCCATACCCAAACCCAAACCAAACCCAAACCAAACCCAAACCAAACCCAAACCAAGCCCAGAGGCAGAGAGAACCCAGAGAGACAGAGAGAGAGAGAGAGAGAGAGAGAGACAGAGTTCCAAACCCAAACCCAAACTCAAACCAAACCCAAACCCAAACCAAACCCAGAGAGACAGATAGAGAGATAGAGAGACAGAGACCCAAACCAAACCAAACCCAAACCAAACCCAAACCAAACCAAACCCAAACTAAACGAAACCGAAACCAAACCCAAACCAAACCCAAACCAAACCCAAACCAACCCAAACCCAGAGAGACAGAGAGACAGACATCCAGAGAGAGAGAGAGAGAGAGAGAGACAGAGAGACAGAAAGAGACCCATACCAAACCAAACCCAAACCCAAACCAAACCCAAACCAAACCCAAACCCAAACCAAACCCAGAGGCAGAGAGAACCCAGAGAGACAGAGAGAGACAGAGAGTGAGAGACAGAGACCCAAACCAAACCCAAACCAAATCAAACCTAAACCGAAACCAAACCCAAACCAAACCAAACCCAAACCCAAACCAAACCCAAACCCAAACCAAACCAATCCCAAACCAAGCCCAGAGGCAGCGAGAACCCAGAGAGACAGAGAGAGAGAGACAGAGACCCAAACCATACCCAAACCAAGCCCAGAGGCAGAGAGAACCCAGAGAGACAGAGATAACCCAGAGAGACAGAGAGAGACAGAGAGACAGAGAGGCAGACAGCCAGAGAGACAGAGAGAGAGAGAGAGAGAGACAGAGACCCAAACCCAAACCCAAACCAAACCCAAACCCAAACCAAACACAAACCAAACTCAAACCCAAACCAAACCCAAACCCAAACCAAACCGAAACCAAACCCAAACCAAGCCCAGAGACAGAGATAACCCAGAGAGACAGAGAGAGACAGAGAGACAGAGAGGCAGACAGCCAGAGAGACAGAGAAAGAGAGAGGCAGAGACCCAAACCCAAACCCAAACCCAAACCAAACCCAAACCAAACCCAGAGAGACAGAGAGAGATAGAGAGAGAGACAAAGACCCAAACCAAACCCAAACCAAACCCAAACCCAAACCAAGCCCAGAGGCAGAGAGAACCCAGAGAGACAGAGAGAGAGAGACAGAGGCCCAAACCAAACCCAAACCAAGCCCAGAGGCAGAGAGAACCCAGAGAGACAGAGATAACCCAGAGAGACAGAGAGAGACAGAGAGACAGAAAGGCAGACAGCCAGAGAGACAGAGAGAGAGAGACAGAGACCCAAACCCAAACCAAGCCCAGAGGCAGAGAGAACCCGGAGAGACAGAGAGAACCCAGAGAGACAGAGAGAGAGAGACAGAGACCCAAACCAAACCCAAACCAAGCCCAGAGGCAGAGAGAACCCAGAGAGACAGAGATAACCCAGAGAGACAGAGAGAGACAGAGAGACAGAGAGGCAGACAGCCAGAGAGACAGAGAGAGAGAGAGAGAGAGACAGAGACCCAAACCCAAACCCAAACCAAACCCAAACCCAAACCAAACCCAAACCAAACTCAAACCCAAACCAAACCCAAACCCAAACCAAACCGAAACCAAACCCAAACCAAGCCCAGAGACAGAGATAACCCAGAGAGACAGAGAGAGACAGAGAGACAGAGAGGCAGACAGCCAGAGAGACAGAGAAAGAGAGAGACAGAGACCCAAACCCAAACCCAAACCCAAACCAAACCCAAACCAAACCCAGAGAGACAGAGAGAGATAGAGAGAGAGACAAAGACCCAAACCAAACCCAAACCAAACCCAAACCCAAACCAAGCCCAGAGGCAGAGAGAACCCAGAGAGACAGAGAGAGAGAGACAGAGGCCCAAACCAAACCCAAACCAAGCCCAGAGGCAGAGAGAACCCAAAGAGACAGAGATAACCCAGAGAGACAGAGAGAGACAGAGAGACAGAAAGGCAGACAGCCAGAGAGACAGAGAGAGAGAGACAGAGACCCAAACCCAAACCAAGCCCAGAGGCAGAGAGAACCCGGAGAGACAGAGAGAACCCAGAGAGACAGAGAGAGAGAGACAGAGACCCAAACCAAACCCAAACCAAGCCCAGAGGCAGAGAGAACCCAGAGAGACAGGGATAACCCAGAGAGACAGAGAGAGACAGAGAGACAGAGAGGCAGACAGCCAGAGAGACAGAGAGAGAGAGAGAGAGAGACAGAGACCCAAACCCAAACCCAAACCAAACCCAAACCCAAACCAAACCCAAACCAAACTCAAACCCAAACCAAACCCAAACCCAAACCAAACCGAAACCAAACCCAAACCAAGCCCAGAGACAGAGATAACCCAGAGAGACAGAGAGAGGCAGACAGCCAGAGAGACAGAGAAAGAGAGAGACAGAGACCCAAACCCATACCCAAACCCAAACCAAACCCAAACCAAACCCAGAGAGACAGAGAGAGATAGAGAGAGAGACAAAGACCCAAACCAAACCCAAACCAAACCCAAACCAAACCCAAATCCAACCCAAGCCCAGAGGCAGAGAGAAGACGGAGAGACAGAGAGAACCCAGAGAGACAGAGAGAGAGATAAAGAGACAGAGACCCAAACCAAACCAAACCCAAACCCAAACCCAAACCCAAACCCAAACCCAAACCCAAACCAAACCCAAACCCAAACCCAAACCAAACCAAACCTAAACCCAAACCAAACCCAAACCCAAACCCAAACCCAAACCAAACCTAACCGAAACCCAAACCAAACCAAACCCAAACCAAACCCAAACCCAAACCCAAACCCAAACCCAAACCCAAACCAATCCCAAACCAAGCCCAGAGGCAGAGCGAACCCAGAGAGACAGAGAGAGAGACAGAGACCCAAACCAAACCCAAACCAAGCCCAGAGGCAGAGAGAACCCAAAGAGACAGAGATAACCCAGCGAGACAGAGAGAGACAGAGAGACAGAAAGGCAGACAGCCAGAGAGACAGAGAGAGAGAGACAGAGACCCAAACCCAAACCAAGCCCAGAGGCAGAGACAACCCGGAGAGACAGAGAGAACCCAGAGAGACAGAGACCCAAACCAAACCAAACCCAAACCCAAACTCAAACCCAAACCGAACCCAAACCCAAACCCAAACCCAAACCAAACCCATACCCAAACCCAAACCAAACCCAAACCAAACCCAAACCAAACCCAAACCAAGCCCAGAGGCAGAGAGAACCCAGAGAGACAGAGATAACCCAGAGAGACAGAGAGAGACAGAGAGACAGAGAGGCAGACAGCCAGAGAGACAGAGAGAGAGTGAGAGAGAGACAGAGACCCAAACCCAAACCCAAACCAAACCCAAACCCAAACCAAACCCAAACCAAACTCAAACCCAAACCAAACCCAAACCCAAACCAAACCGAAACCAAACCCAAACCAAGCCCAGAGACAGAGATAACCCAGAGAGACAGAGAGACAGAGAGGCAGACAGCCAGAGAGACAGAGAAAGAGAGAGGCAGAGACCCAAACCCAAACCCAAACCCAAACCAAACCCAAACCAAACCCAGAGAGACAGAGAGAGATAGAGAGAGAGACAAAGACCCAAACCAAACCCAAACCAAACCCAAACCCAAACCAAGCCCAGAGGCAGAGAGAACCCAGAGAGACAGAGAGAGAGAGACAGAGGCCCAAACCAAACCCAAACCAAGCCCAGAGGCAGAGAGAACCCAGAGAGACAGAGATAACCCAGAGAGACAGAGAGAGACAGAGAGACAGAAAGGCAGACAGCCAGAGAGACAGAGAGAGAGAGACAGAGACCCAAACCCAAACCAAGCCCAGAGGCAGAGAGAACCCGGAGAGACAGAGACAACCCAGAGAGACAGAGAGAGAGAGACAGAGACCCAAACCAAACCCAAACCAAGCCCAGAGGCAGAGAGAACCCAGAGAGACAGAGATAACCCAGAGAGACAGAGAGAGACAGAGAGACAGAGAGGCAGACAGCCAGAGAGACAGAGAGAGAGAGAGAGAGAGACAGAGACCCAAACCCAAACCCAAACCAAACCCAAACCCAAACCAAACCCAAACCAAACTCAAACCCAAACCAAACCCAAACCCAAACCAAACCGAAACCAAACCCAAACCAAGCCCAGAGACAGAGATAACCCAGAGAGACAGAGAGAGACAGAGAGACAGAGAGGCAGACAGCCAGAGAGACAGAGAAAGAGAGAGACAGAGACCCAAACCCAAACCCAAACCCAAACCAAACCCAAACCAAACCCAGAGAGACAGAGAGAGATAGAGAGAGAGACAAGGACCCAAACCAAACCCAAACCAAACCCAAACCCAAACCAAGCCCAGAGGCAGAGAGAACCCAGAGAGACAGAGAGAGAGAGACAGAGGCCCAAACCAAACCCAAACCAAGCCCAGAGGCAGAGAGAACCCAAAGAGACAGAGATAACCCAGAGAGACAGAGAGAGACAGAGAGACAGAAAGGCAGACAGCCAGAGAGACAGAGAGAGAGAGACAGAGACCCAAACCCAAACCAAGCCCAGAGGCAGAGAGAACCCGGAGAGACAGAGAGAACCCAGAGAGACAGAGAGAGAGAGACAGAGACCCAAACCAAACCCAAACCAAGCCCAGAGGCAGAGAAAACCCAGAGAGACAGAGATAACCCAGAGAGACAGAGAGAGACAGAGAGACAGAGAGGCAGACAGCCAGAGAGACAGAGAGAGAGAGAGAGAGAGACAGAGACCCAAACCCAAACCCAAACCAAACCCAAACCCAAACCAAACCCAAACCAAACTCAAACCCAAACCAAACCCAAACCCAAACCAAACCGAAACCAAACCCAAACCAAGCCCAGAGACAGAGATAACCCAGAGAGACAGAGAGAGGCAGACAGCCAGAGAGACAGAGAAAGAGAGAGACAGAGACCCAAACCCATACCCAAACCCAAACCAAACCCAAACCAAACCCAGAGAGACAGAGAGAGATAGAGAGAGAGACAAAGACCCAAACCAAACCCAAACCAAACCCAAACCAAACCCAAATCCAACCCAAGCCCAGAGGCAGAGAGAACACGGAGAGACAGAGAGAACCCAGAGAGACAGAGAGAGAGATAAAGAGACAGAGACCCAAACCAAACCAAACCCAAACCCAAACCCAAACCCAAACCCAAACCCAAACCCAAACCAAACCCAAACCCAAACCCAAACCAAACCAAACCTAAACCCAAACCAAACCCAAACCCAAACCCAAACCCAAACCAAACCTAACCGAAACCCAAACCAAACCAAACCCAAACCAAACCCAAACCCAAACCCAAACCCAAACCCAAACCCAAACCAATCCCAAACCAAGCCCAGAGGCAGAGCGAACCCAGAGAGACAGAGAGAGAGACAGAGACCCAAACCAAACCCAAACCAAGCCCAGAGGCAGAGAGAACCCAAAGAGACAGAGATAACCCAGCGAGACAGAGAGAGACAGAGAGACAGAAAGGCAGACAGCCAGAGAGACAGAGAGAGAGAGACAGAGACCCAAACCCAAACCAAGCCCAGAGGCAGAGACAACCCGGAGAGACAGAGAGAACCCAGAGAGACAGAGACCCAAACCAAACCAAACCCAAACCCAAACTCAAACCCAAACCGAACCCAAACCCAAACCCAAACCCAAACCAAACCCATACCCAAACCCAAACCAAACCCAAACCAAACCCAAACCAAACCCAAACCAAGCCCAGAGGCAGAGAGAACCCAGAGAGACAGAGATAACCCAGAGAGACAGAGAGAGACAGAGAGACAGAGAGGCAGACAGCCAGAGAGACAGAGAGAGAGTGAGAGAGAGACAGAGACCCAAACCCAAACACAAACCAAACCCAAACCCAAACCAAACCCAAACCAAACTCAAACCCAAACCAAACCCAAACCCAAACCAAACCGAAACCAAACCCAAACCAAGCCCAGAGACAGAGATAACCCAGAGAGACAGAGAGACAGAGAGGCAGACAGCCAGAGAGACAGAGAAAGAGAGAGGCAGAGACCCAAACCCAAACCCAAACCCAAACCAAACCCAAACCAAACCCAGAGAGACAGAGAGAGATAGAGAGAGAGACAAAGACCCAAACCAAACCCAAACCAAACCCAAACCCAAACCAAGCCCAGAGGCAGAGAGAACCCAGAGAGACAGAGAGAGAGAGACAGAGGCCCAAACCAAACCCAAACCAAGCCCAGAGGCAGAGAGAACCCAGAGAGACAGAGATAACCCAGAGAGACAGAGAGAGACAGAGAGACAGAAAGGCAGACAGCCAGAGAGACAGAGAGAGAGAGACAGAGACCCAAACCCAAACCAAGCCCAGAGGCAGAGAGAACCCGGAGAGACAGAGAGAACCCAGAGAGACAGAGAGAGAGAGACAGAGACCCAAACCAAACCCAAACCAAGCCCAGAGGCAGAGAGAACCCAGAGAGACAGAGATAACCCAGAGAGACAGAGAGAGACAGAGAGACAGAGAGGCAGACAGCCAGAGAGACAGAGAGAGAGAGAGAGAGAGACAGAGACCCAAACCCAAACCCAAACCAAACCCAAACCCAAACCAAACCCAAACCAAACTCAAACCCAAACCAAACCCAAACCCAAACCAAACCGAAACCAAACCCAAACCAAGCCCAGAGACAGAGATAACCCAGAGAGACAGAGAGAGACAGAGAGACAGAGAGGCAGACAGCCAGAGAGACAGAGAAAGAGAGAGACAGAGACCCAAACCCAAACCCAAACCCAAACCAAACCCAAACCAAACCCAGAGAGACAGAGAGAGATAGAGAGAGAGACAAGGACCCAAACCAAACCCAAACCAAACCCAAACCCAAACCAAGCCCAGAGGCAGAGAGAACCCAGAGAGACAGAGAGAGAGAGACAGAGGCCCAAACCAAACCCAAACCAAGCCCAGAGGCAGAGAGAACCCAAAGAGACAGAGATAACCCAGAGAGACAGAGAGAGACAGAGAGACAGAAAGGCAGTCAGCCAGAGAGACAGAGAGAGAGAGACAGAGACCCAAACCCAAACCAAGCCCAGAGGCAGAGAGAACCCGGAGAGACAGAGAGAACCCAGAGAGACAGAGAGAGAGAGACAGAGACCCAAACCAAACCCAAACCAAGCCCAGAGGCAGAGAAAACCCAGAGAGACAGAGATAACCCAGAGAGACAGAGAGAGACAGAGAGACAGAGAGGCAGACAGCCAGAGAGACAGAGAGAGAGAGAGAGAGAGACAGAGACCCAAACCCAAACCCAAACCAAACCCAAACCCAAACCAAACCCAAACCAAACTCAAACCCAAACCAAACCCAAACCCAAACCAAACCGAAACCAAACCCAAACCAAGCCCAGAGACAGAGATAACCCAGAGAGACAGAGAGAGACAGAGAGACAGAGAGGCAGACAGCCAGAAAGACAGAGAAAGAGAGAGACAGAGACCCAAACCCATACCCAAACCCAAACCAAACCCAAACCAAACCCAGAGAGACAGAGAGAGATAGAGAGAGAGACAAAGACCCAAACCAAACCCAAACCAAACCCAAACCCAAACCAAGCCCAGAGGCAGAGAGAACCCAGAGAGACAGAGAGAGAGAGACAGAGGCCCAAACCAAACCCAAACCAAGCCCAGAGGCATAGAGAACCCAGAGAGACAGAGATAACCCAGAGAGACAGAGAGACAGAGCGGCAGACAGCCAGAGAGACAGAGAGAGAGACAGAGACCCAAACCCAAACCCAAACCAAATCCAACCCAAGCCCAGAGGCAGAGAGAACACGGAGAGACAGAGAGAACCCAGAGAGACAGAGAGAGAGATAAAGAGACAGAGACCCAAACCAAACCAAACCCAAACCCAAACCCAAACCCAAACCCAAACCCAAACCAAACCCAAACCCAAACCCAAACCAAACCAAACCAAACCTAACCGAAACCCAAACCAAACCAAACCCAAACCAAACCCAAACCCAAACCCAAACCCAAACCCAAACCAATCCCAAACCAAGCCCAGAGGCAGAGCGAACCCAGAGAGACAGAGAGAGAGACAGAGACCCAAACCAAACCCAAACCAAGCCCAGAGGCAGAGAGAACCCAAAGAGACAGAGATAACCCAGAGAGACAGAGAGAGACAGAGAGACAGAAAGGCAGACAGCCAGAGAGACAGAGAGAGAGAGACAGAGACCCAAACCCAAACCAAGCCCAGAGGCAGAGACAACCCGGAGAGACAGAGAGAACCCAGAGAGACAGAGACCCAAACCAAACCAAACCCAAACCCAAACTCAAACCCAAACCGAACCCAAACCCAAACCCAAACCCAAACCAAACCCATACCCAAACCCAAACCAAACCCAAACCAAACCCAAACCAAACCCAAACCAAGCCCAGAGGCAGAGAGAACCCAGAGAGACAGAGAGAGAGACAGAGAAAGAGAGAGGCAGAGACCCAAACCCAAACCCAAACCCAAACCAACCCAAACCAAACCCAGAGAGACAGAGAGAGATAGAGAGAGAGACAAAGACCCAAACCAAACCCAAACCAAACCCAAACCCAAACCAAGCCCAGAGGCAGAGAGAACCCAGAGAGACAGAGAGAGAGAGACAGAGGCCCAAACCAAACCCAAACCAAGCCCAGAGGCAGAGAGAACCCAGAGAGACAGAGATAACCCAGAGAGACAGAGATAACCCAGAGAGACAGAGAGAGACAGAGAGACAGAAAGGCAGACAGCCAGAGAGACAGAGAGAGAGAGACAGAGACCCAAACCCAAACCAAGCCCAGAGGCAGAAAGAACCCGGAGAGACAGAGAGAACCCAGAGAGACAGAGAGAGAGAGACAGAGACCCAAACCAAACCCAAACCAAGCCCAGAGGCAGAGAGAACCCAGAGAGACAGAGATAACCCAGAGAGACAGAGAGAGACAGAGAGACAGAGAGGCAGACAGCCAGAGAGACAGAGAGAGAGAGAGAGAGAGACAGAGACCCAAACCCAAACCCAAACCAAACCCAAACCCAAACCAAACCCAAACCAAACTCAAACCCAAACCAAACCCAAACCCAAACCAAACCGAAACCAAACCCAAACCAAGCCCAGAGACAGAGATAACCCAGAGAGACAGAGAGAGACAGAGAGACAGAGAGGCAGACAGCCAGAGAGACAGAGAAAGAGAGAGACAGAGACCCAAACCCAAACCCAAACCCAAACCAAACCCAAACCAAACCCAAACCCAAACCAAGCCCAGAGGCAGAGAGAACCCAGAGAGACAGAGAGAGAGAGACAGAGGCCCAAACCAAACCCAAACCAAGCCCAGAGGCAGAGAGAACCCAAAGAGACAGAGATAACCCAGAGAGACAGAGAGAGACAGAGAGACAGAAAGGCAGACAGCCAGAGAGACAGAGAGAGAGAGACAGAGACCCAAACCCAAACCAAGCCCAGAGGCAGAGAGAACCCGGAGAGACAGAGAGAACCCAGAGAGACAGAGAGAGAGAGACAGAGACCCAAACCAAACCCAAACCAAGCCCAGAGGCAGAGAGAACCCAGAGAGACAGAGATAACCCAGAGAGACAGAGAGAGACAGAGAGACAGAGAGGCAGACAGCCAGAGAGACAGAGAGAGAGAGAGAGAGAGACAGAGACCCAAACCCAAACCCAAACCAAACCCAAACCCAAACCAAACCCAAACCAAACTCAAACCCAAACCAAACCCAAACCCAAACCAAACCGAAACCAAACCCAAACCAAGCCCAGAGACAGAGATAACCCAGAGAGACAGAGAGACAGAGAGGCAGACAGCCAGAGAGACAGAGAAAGAGAGAGGCAGAGACCCAAACCCAAACCCAAACCCAAACCAAACCCAAACCAAACCCAGAGAGGCAGAGAGAGATAGAGAGAGAGACAAAGACCCAAACCAAACCCAAACCAAACCCAAACCCAAACCAAGCCCAGAGGCAGAGAGAACCCAGAGAGACAGAGAGAGAGAGACAGAGGCCCAAACCAAACCCAAACCAAGCCCAGAGGCAGAGAGAACCCAGAGAGACAGAGATAACCCAGAGAGACAGAGAGAGACAGAGAGACAGAAAGGCAGACAGCCAGAGAGACAGAGAGAGAGAGACAGAGACCCAAACCCAAACCAAGCCCAGAGGCAGAGAGAACCCGGAGATACAGAGAGAACCCAGAGAGACAGAGAGAGAGAGACAGAGACCCAAACCAAACCCAAACCAAGCCCAGAGGCAGAGAGAACCCAGAGAGACAGAGATAACCCAGAGAGACAGAGAGAGACAGAGAGACAGAGAGGCAGACAGCCAGAGAGACAGAGAGAGAGAGAGAGAGAGACAGAGACCCAAACCCAAACCCAAACCAAACCCAAACCCAAACCAAACCCAAACCAAACTCAAACCCAAACCAAACCCAAACCCAAACCAAACCGAAACCAAACCCAAACCAATCCCAGAGACAGAGATAACCCAGAGAGACAGAGAGAGACAGAGAGACAGAGAGGCAGACAGCCAGAGAGACAGAGAGAGAGAGAGAGAGAGACAGAGACCCAAACCCAAACCCAAACCAAACCCAAACCCAAACCAAACCCAAACCAAACTCAAACCCAAACCAAACCCAAACCCAAACCAAACCGAAACCAAACCCAAACCAAGCCCAGAGACAGAGATAACCCAGAGAGACAGAGAGAGACAGAGAGACAGAGAGGCAGACAGCCAGAGAGACAGAGAAAGAGAGAGACAGAGACCCAAACCCAAACCCAAACCCAAACCAAACCCAAACCAAACCCAGAGAGACAGAGAGAGATAGAGAGAGAGACAAGGACCCAAACCAAACCCAAACCAAACCCAAACCCAAACCAAGCCCAGAGGCAGAGAGAACCCAGAGAGACAGAGAGAGAGAGACAGAGGCCCAAACCAAACCCAAACCAAGCCCAGAGGCAGAGAGAACCCAAAGAGACAGAGATAACCCAGAGAGACAGAGAGAGACAGAGAGACAGAAAGGCAGTCAGCCAGAGAGACAGAGAGAGAGAGACAGAGACCCAAACCCAAACCAAGCCCAGAGGCAGAGAGAACCCGGAGAGACAGAGAGAACCCAGAGAGACAGAGAGAGAGAGACAGAGACCCAAACCAAACCCAAACCAAGCCCAGAGGCAGAGAAAACCCAGAGAGACAGAGATAACCCAGAGAGACAGAGAGAGACAGAGAGACAGAGAGGCAGACAGCCAGAGAGACAGAGAGAGAGAGAGAGAGAGACAGAGACCCAAACCCAAACCCAAACCAAACCCAAACCCAAACCAAACCCAAACCAAACTCAAACCCAAACCAAACCCAAACCCAAACCAAACCGAAACCAAACCCAAACCAAGCCCAGAGACAGAGATAACCCAGAGAGACAGAGAGAGACAGAGAGACAGAGAGGCAGACAGCCAGAAAGACAGAGAAAGAGAGAGACAGAGACCCAAACCCATACCCAAACCCAAACCAAACCCAAACCAAACCCAGAGAGACAGAGAGAGATAGAGAGAGAGACAAAGACCCAAACCAAACCCAAACCAAACCCAAACCCAAACCAAGCCCAGAGGCAGAGAGAACCCAGAGAGACAGAGAGAGAGAGACAGAGGCCCAAACCAAACCCAAACCAAGCCCAGAGGCATAGAGAACCCAGAGAGACAGAGATAACCCAGAGAGACAGAGAGACAGAGCGGCAGACAGCCAGAGAGACAGAGAGAGAGACAGAGACCCAAACCCAAACCCAAACCAAATCCAACCCAAGCCCAGAGGCAGAGAGAACACGGAGAGACAGAGAGAACCCAGAGAGACAGAGAGAGAGATAAAGAGACAGAGACCCAAACCAAACCAAACCCAAACCCAAACCCAAACCCAAACCCAAACCCAAACCAAACCCAAACCCAAACCCAAACCAAACCAAACCAAACCTAACCGAAACCCAAACCAAACCAAACCCAAACCAAACCCAAACCCAAACCCAAACCCAAACCCAAACCAATCCCAAACCAAGCCCAGAGGCAGAGCGAACCCAGAGAGACAGAGAGAGAGACAGAGACCCAAACCAAACCCAAACCAAGCCCAGAGGCAGAGAGAACCCAAAGAGACAGAGATAACCCAGAGAGACAGAGAGAGACAGAGAGACAGAAAGGCAGACAGCCAGAGAGACAGAGAGAGAGAGACAGAGACCCAAACCCAAACCAAGCCCAGAGGCAGAGACAACCCGGAGAGACAGAGAGAACCCAGAGAGACAGAGACCCAAACCAAACCAAACCCAAACCCAAACTCAAACCCAAACCGAACCCAAACCCAAACCCAAACCCAAACCAAACCCATACCCAAACCCAAACCAAACCCAAACCAAACCCAAACCAAACCCAAACCAAGCCCAGAGGCAGAGAGAACCCAGAGAGACAGAGAGAGAGACAGAGAAAGAGAGAGGCAGAGACCCAAACCCAAACCCAAACCCAAACCAACCCAAACCAAACCCAGAGAGACAGAGAGAGATAGAGAGAGAGACAAAGACCCAAACCAAACCCAAACCAAACCCAAACCCAAACCAAGCCCAGAGGCAGAGAGAACCCAGAGAGACAGAGAGAGAGAGACAGAGGCCCAAACCAAACCCAAACCAAGCCCAGAGGCAGAGAGAACCCAGAGAGACAGAGATAACCCAGAGAGACAGAGAGAGACAGAGAGACAGAAAGGCAGACAGCCAGAGAGACAGAGAGAGAGAGACAGAGACCCAAACCCAAACCAAGCCCAGAGGCAGAAAGAACCCGGAGAGACAGAGAGAACCCAGAGAGACAGAGAGAGAGAGACAGAGACCCAAACCAAACCCAAACCAAGCCCAGAGGCAGAGAGAACCCAGAGAGACAGAGATAACCCAGAGAGACAGAGAGAGACAGAGAGACAGAGAGGCAGACAGCCAGAGAGACAGAGAGAGAGAGAGAGAGAGACAGAGACCCAAACCCAAACCCAAACCAAACCCAAACCCAAACCAAACCCAAACCAAACTCAAACCCAAACCAAACCCAAACCCAAACCAAACCGAAACCAAACCCAAACCAAGCCCAGAGACAGAGATAACCCAGAGAGACAGAGAGAGACAGAGAGACAGAGAGGCAGACAGCCAGAGAGACAGAGAAAGAGAGAGACAGAGACCCAAACCCAAACCCAAACCCAAACCAAACCCAAACCAAACCCAAATCCAAACCAAGCCCAGAGGCAGAGAGAACCCAGAGAGACAGAGAGAGAGAGACAGAGGCCCAAACCAAACCCAAACCAAGCCCAGAGGCAGAGAGAACCCAAAGAGACAGAGATAACCCAGAGAGACAGAGAGAGACAGAGAGACAGAAAGGCAGACAGCCAGAGAGACAGAGAGAGAGAGACAGAGACCCAAACCCAAACCAAGCCCAGAGGCAGAGAGAACCCGGAGAGACAGAGAGAACCCAGAGAGACAGAGAGAGAGAGACAGAGACCCAAACCAAACCCAAACCAAGCCCAGAGGCAGAGAGAACCCAGAGAGACAGAGATAACCCAGAGAGACAGAGAGAGACAGAGAGACAGAGAGGCAGACAGCCAGAGAGACAGAGAGAGAGAGAGAGAGAGACAGAGACCCAAACCCAAACCCAAACCAAACCCAAACCCAAACCAAACCCAAACCAAACTCAAACCCAAACCAAACCCAAACCCAAACCAAACCGAAACCAAACCCAAACCAAGCCCAGAGACAGAGATAACCCAGAGAGACAGAGAGACAGAGAGGCAGACAGCCAGAGAGACAGAGAAAGAGAGAGGCAGAGACCCAAACCCAAACCCAAACCCAAACCAAACCCAAACCAAACCCAGAGAGACAGAGAGAGATAGAGAGAGAGACAAAGACCCAAACCAAACCCAAACCAAACCCAAACCCAAACCAAGCCCAGAGGCAGAGAGAACCCAGAGAGACAGAGAGAGAGAGACAGAGGCCCAAACCAAACCCAAACCAAGCCCAGAGGCAGAGAGAACCCAGAGAGACAGAGATAACCCAGAGAGACAGAGAGAGACAGAGAGACAGAAAGGCAGACAGCCAGAGAGACAGAGAGAGAGAGACAGAGACCCAAACCCAAACCAAGCCCAGAGGCAGAGAGAACCCGGAGAGACAGAGAGAACCCAGAGAGACAGAGAGAGAGAGACAGAGACCCAAACCAAACCCAAACCAAGCCCAGAGGCAGAGAGAACCCAGAGAGACAGAGATAACCCAGAGAGACAGAGAGAGACAGAGAGACAGAGAGGCAGACAGCCAGAGAGACAGAGAGAGAGAGAGAGAGAGACAGAGACCCAAACCCAAACCCAAACCAAACCCAAACCCAAACCAAACCCAAACCAAACTCAAACCCAAACCAAACCCAAACCCAAACCAAACCGAAACCAAACCCAAACCAATCCCAGAGACAGAGATAACCCAGAGAGACAGAGAGAGACAGAGAGACAGAGAGGCAGACAGCCAGAGAGACAGAGAAAGAGAGAGACAGAGACCCAAACCCAAACCCAAACCCAAACCAAACCCAAACCAAACCCAGAGAGACAGAGAGAGATAGAGAGAGAGACAAGGACCCAAACCAAACCCAAACCAAACCCAAACCCAAACCAAGCCCAGAGGCAGAGAGAACCCAGAGAGACAGAGAGAGAGAGACAGAGGCCCAAACCAAACCCAAACCAAGCCCAGAGGCAGAGAGAACCCAAAGAGACAGAGATAACCCAGAGAGACAGAGAGAGACAGAGAGACAGAAAGGCAGACAGCCAGAGAGACAGAGAGAGAGAGACAGAGACCCAAACCCAAACCAAGCCCAGAGGCAGAGAGAACCCGGAGAGACAGAGAGAACCCAGAGAGACAGAGAGAGAGAGACAGAGACCCAAACCAAACCCAAACCAAGCCCAGAGGCAGAGAGAACCCAGAGAGACAGAGATAACCCAGAGAGACAGAGAGAGACAGAGAGACAGAGAGGCAGACAGCCAGAGAGACAGAGAGAGAGAGAGAGAGAGACAGAGACCCAAACCCAAACCCAAACCAAACCCAAACCCAAACCAAACCCAAACCAAACTCAAACCCAAACCAAACCCAAACCCAAACCAAACCGAAACCAAACCCAAACCAAGCCCAGAGACAGAGATAACCCAGAGAGACAGAGAGAGACAGAGAGACAGAGAGGCAGACAGCCAGAGAGACAGAGAAAGAGAGAGACAGAGACCCAAACCCATACCCAAACCCAAACCAAACCCAAACCAAACCCAGAGAGACAGAGAGAGATAGAGGGAGAGACAAAGACCCAAACCAAACCCAAACCAAACCCAAACCCAAACCAAGCCCAGAGGCAGAGAGAACCCAGAGAGACAGAGAGAGAGAGACAGAGGCCCAAACCAAACCCAAACCAAGCCCAGAGGCAGAGAGAACCCAGAGAGACAGAGATAACCCAGAGAGACAGAGAGACAGAGCGGCAGACAGCCAGAGAGACAGAGAGAGAAACAGAGACCCAAACCCAAACCCAAACCAAATCCAACCCAAGCCCAGAGGCAGAGAGAACACGGAGAGACAGAGAGAACCCAGAGAGACAGAGAGAGAGATAAAGAGACAGAGACCCAAACCAAACCAAACCCAAACCCAAACCCAAACCCAAACCCAAACCCAAACCAAACCCAAACCCAAACCCAACCAAACCTAAACCCAAACCAAACCCAAACCCAAACCCAAACCCAAACCAAACCTAACCGAAACCCAAACCAAACCAAACCCAAACCAAACCCAAACCCAAACCCAAACCCAAACCCAAACCAATCCCAAACCAAGCCCAGAGGCAGAGCGAACCCAGAGAGACAGAGAGAGAGACAGAGACCCAAACCAAACCCAAACCAAGCCCAGAGGCAGAGAGAACCCAAAGAGACAGAGATAACCCAGAGAGACAGAGAGAGACAGAGAGACAGAAAGGCAGACAGCCAGAGAGAGAGAGAGAGAGAGACAGAGACCCAAACCCAAACCAAGCCCAGAGGCAGAGACAACCCGGAGAGACAGAGAGAACCCAGAGAGACAGAGACCCAAACCAAACCAAACCCAAACCCAAACTCAAACCCAAACCGAACCCAAACCCAAACCCAAACCCAAACCAAACCCATACCCAAACCCAAACCAAACCCAAACCAAACCCAAACCAAACCCAAACCAAGCCCAGAGGCAGAGAGAACCCAGAGAGACAGAGAGAGAGACAGAGAAAGAGAGAGGCAGAGACCCAAACCCAAACCCAAACCCAAACCAACCCAAACCAAACCCAGAGAGACAGAGAGAGATAGAGAGAGAGACAAAGACCCAAACCAAACCCAAACCAAACCCAAACCCAAACCAAGCCCAGAGGCAGAGAGAACCCAGAGAGACAGAGAGAGAGAGACAGAGGCCCAAACCAAACCCAAACCAAGCCCAGAGGCAGAGAGAACCCAGAGAGACAGAGATAACCCAGAGAGACAGAGAGAGACAGAGAGACAGAAAGGCAGACAGCCAGAGAGACAGAGAGAGAGAGACAGAGACCCAAACCCAAACCAAGCCCAGAGGCAGAGAGAACCCGGAGAGACAGAGAGAACCCAGAGAGACAGAGAGAGAGAGACAGAGACCCAAACCAAACCCAAACCAAGCCCAGAGGCAGAGAGAACCCAGAGAGACAGAGATAACCCAGAGAGACAGAGAGAGACAGAGAGACAGAGAGGCAGACAGCCAGAGAGACAGAGAGAGAGAGAGAGAGAGAGACAGAGACCCAAACCCAAACCCAAACCAAACCCAAACCCAAACCAAACCCAAACCAAACTCAAACCCAAACCAAACCCAAACCCAAACCAAACCGAAACCAAACCCAAACCAAGCCCAGAGACAGAGATAACCCAGAGAGACAGAGAGAGACAGAGAGACAGAGAGGCAGACAGCCAGAGAGACAGAGAAAGAGAGAGACAGAGACCCAAACCCAAACCCAAACCCAAACCAAACCCAAACCAAACCCAAACCCAAACCAAGCCCAGAGGCAGAGAGAACCCAGAGAGACAGAGAGAGAGAGACAGAGGCCCAAACCAAACCCAAACCAAGCCCAGAGGCAGAGAGAACCCAAAGAGACAGAGATAACCCAGAGAGACAGAGAGAGACAGAGAGACAGAAAGGCAGACAGCCAGAGAGACAGAGAGAGAGAGAGACAGAGACCCAAACCCAAACCAAGCCCAGAGGCAGAGAGAACCCGGAGAGACAGAGAGAACCCAGAGAGACAGAGAGAGAGAGAGACAGAGACCCAAACCAAACCCAAACCAAGCCCAGAGGCAGAGAGAACCCAGAGAGACAGAGAGAGAGAGACAGAGGCCCAAACCAAACCCAAACCAAGCCCAGAGGCAGAGAGAACCCAGAGAGACAGAGATAACCCAGAGAGACAGAGAGACAGAGAGGCAGACAGCCAGAGAGACAGAGAGAGAGACAGAGACCCAAACCCAAACCCAAACCAAATCCAACCCAAGCCCAGAGGCAGAGAGAACACGGAGAGACAGAGAGAACCCAGAGAGACAGAGAGAGAGATAAAGAGACAGAGACCCAAACCAAACCAAACCCAAACCCAAACCCAAACCCAAACCCAAACCCAAACCAAACCCAAACCCAAACCCAAACCAAACCAAACCTAAACCCAAACCAAACCCAAACCCAAACCCAAACCCAAACCAAACCTAACCGAAACCCAAACCAAACCAAACCCAAACCAAACCCAAACCCAAACCCAAACCCAAACCCAAACCAATCCCAAACCAAGCCCAGAGGCAGAGCGAACCCAGAGAGACAGAGAGAGAGACAGAGACCCAAACCAAACCCAAACCAAGCCCAGAGGCAGAGAGAACCCAAAGAGACAGAGATAACCCAGAGAGACAGAGAGAGACAGAGAGACAGAAAGGCAGACAGCCAGAGAGACAGAGAGAGAGAGACAGAGACCCAAACCCAAACCAAGCCCAGAGGCAGAGACAACCCGGAGAGACAGAGAGAACCCAGAGAGACAGAGACCCAAACCAAACCAAACCCAAACCCAAACTCAAACCCAAACCGAACCCAAACCCAAACCCAAACCCAAACCAAACCCATACCCAAACCCAAACCAAACCCAAACCAAACCCAAACCAAGCCCAGAGGCAGAGAGAACCCAGCGAGTCAGAGAGAGAGAGAGAGAGAGAGAGAGACAGAGTTCCAAACCCAAACCCAAACTCAAACCAAACCCAAACCCAAACCAAACCCAGAGAGACAGATAGAGAGATAGAGAGACAGAGACCCAAACCAAACCAAACCCAAACCAAACCCAAACCAAACCCAAACCAAGCTCAGAGGCAGAGAGAACACGGAGAGACAGAGAGAACCCAGAGAGACAGAGAGAGAGATAAAGAGACAGAGACCCAAACCAAACCAAACCCAAACCCAAACCCAAACCCAAACCCAAACCCAAACCAAACCCAAACCCAAACCCAAACCAAACCAAACCTAAACCCAAACCAAACCCAACCCCAAACCCAAACCCAAACCAAACCTAACCGAAACCCAAACCAAACCAAACCCAAACCAAACCCAAACCCAAACCCAAACCCAAACCCAAACCAATCTCAAACCAAGCCCAGAGGCAGAGCGAACCCAGAGAGACAGAGAGAGAGACAGAGACCCAAACCAAACCCAAACCAAGCCCAGAGGCAGAGAGAACCCAAAGAGACAGAGATAACCCAGAGAGACAGAGAGAGACAGAGAGACAGAAAGGCAGACAGCCAGAGAGACAGAGAGAGAGAGACAGAGACCCAAACCCAAACCAAGCCCAGAGGCAGTGAGAACCCGGAGAGACAGAGAGAACCCAGAGAGACAGAGACGCAAACCAAACAAAACCCAAACCCAAACCCAAACCCAAACCGAACCCAAACCCAAACCCAAACCCAAACCAAACCCATACATAAACCCAAACCAAACCCAAACCAAACCCAAACCAAACCCAAACCAAGCCCAGAGGCAGAGAGAACCCAGAGAGACAGAGAGAGAGAGAGAGAGAGAGAGGCAGACAGCCAGAGAGACAGAGAAAGAGAGAGACAGAGACCCAAACCCAAACCCAAACCCAAACCAAACCCAAACCAAATCCAACCCAAGCCCAGAGGCAGAGAGAACACGGAGAGACAGAGAGAACCCAGAGAGACAGAGAGAGAGATAAAGAGACAGAGACCCAAACCAAACCCAAACCAAACCCAAACCAAACCCAAACCAAACCCAAACCAAACCAAACCCAAACCAAACCCAAACCAAACTCAAACCCAAACCAAACCCAAACCCAAACCAAACCGAAACCAAACCCAAACCAAGCCCAGAGACAGAGATAACCCAGAGAGACAGAGAGAGACAGAGAGACAGAGAGGCAGACAGCCAGAGAGACAGAGAAAGAGAGAGACAGAGACCCAAACCCAAACCCAAACCCAAACCAAACCCAAACCAAACCCAAACCCAAACCAAGCCCAGAGGCAGAGAGAACCCAGAGAGACAGAGAGAGAGAGACAGAGGCCCAAACCAAACCCAAACCAAGCCCAGAGGCAGAGAGAACCCAAAGAGACAGAGATAACCCAGAGAGACAGAGAGAGACAGAGAGACAGAAAGGCAGACAGCCAGAGAGACAGAGAGAGAGAGACAGAGACCCAAACCCAAACCAAGCCCAGAGGCAGAGAGAACCCGGAGAGACAGAGAGAACCCAGAGAGACAGAGAGAGAGAGACAGAGACCCAAACCAAACCCAAACCAAGCCCAGAGGCAGAGAGAACCCAGAGAGACAGAGATAACCCAGAGAGACAGAGAGAGACAGAGAGACAGAGAGGCAGACAGCCAGAGAGACAGAGAGAGAGAGAGAGAGAGACAGAGACCCAAACCCAAACCCAAACCAAACCCAAACCCAAACCAAACCCAAACCAAACTCAAACCCAAACCAAACCCAAACCCAAACCAAACCGAAACCAAACCCAAACCAAGCCCAGAGACAGAGATAACCCAGAGAGACAGAGAGACAGAGAGGCAGACAGCCAGAGAGACAGAGAAAGAGAGAGGCAGAGACCCAAACCCAAACCCAAACCCAAACCAAACCCAAACCAAACCCAGAGAGACAGAGAGAGATAGAGAGAGAGACAAAGACCCAAACCAAACCCAAACCAAACCCAAACCCAAACCAAGCCCAGAGGCAGAGAGAACCCAGAGAGACAGAGAGAGAGAGACAGAGGCCCAAACCAAACCCAAACCAAGCCCAGAGGCAGAGAGAACCCAGAGAGACAGAGATAACCCAGAGAGACAGAGAGAGACAGAGAGACAGAAAGGCAGACAGCCAGAGAGACAGAGAGAGAGAGACAGAGACCCAAACCCAAACCAAGCCCAGAGGCAGAGAGAACCCGGAGAGACAGAGAGAACCCAGAGAGACAGAGAGAGAGAGACAGAGACCCAAACCAAACCCAAACCAAGCCCAGAGGCAGAGAGAACCCAGAGAGACAGAGATAACCCAGAGAGACAGAGAGAGACAGAGAGACAGAGAGGCAGACAGCCAGAGAGACAGAGAGAGAGAGAGAGAGAGACAGAGACCCAAACCCAAACCCAAACCAAACCCAAACCCAAACCAAACCCAAACCAAACTCAAACCCAAACCAAACCCAAACCCAAACCAAACCGAAACCAAACCCAAACCAATCCCAGAGACAGAGATAACCCAGAGAGACAGAGAGAGACAGAGAGACAGAGAGGCAGACAGCCAGAGAGACAGAGAAAGAGAGAGACAGAGACCCAAACCCAAACCCAAACCCAAACCAAACCCAAACCAAACCCAGAGAGACAGAGAGAGATAGAGAGAGAGACAAGGACCCAAACCAAACCCAAACCAAACCCAAACCCAAACCAAGCCCAGAGGCAGAGAGAACCCAGAGAGACAGAGAGAGAGAGACAGAGGCCCAAACCAAACCCAAACCAAGCCCAGAGGCAGAGAGAACCCAAAGAGACAGAGATAACCCAGAGAGACAGAGAGAGACAGAGAGACAGAAAGGCAGACAGCCAGAGAGACAGAGAGAGAGAGACAGAGACCCAAACCCAAACCAAGCCCAGAGGCAGAGAGAACCCGGAGAGACAGAGAGAACCCAGAGAGACAGAGAGAGAGAGACAGAGACCCAAACCAAACCCAAACCAAGCCCAGAGGCAGAGAGAACCCAGAGAGACAGAGATAACCCAGAGAGACAGAGAGAGACAGAGAGACAGAGAGGCAGACAGCCAGAGAGACAGAGAGAGAGAGAGAGAGAGACAGAGACCCAAACCCAAACCCAAACCAAACCCAAACCCAAACCAAACCCAAACCAAACTCAAACCCAAACCAAACCCAAACCCAAACCAAACCGAAACCAAACCCAAACCAAGCCCAGAGACAGAGATAACCCAGAGAGACAGAGAGAGACAGAGAGACAGAGAGGCAGACAGCCAGAGAGACAGAGAAAGAGAGAGACAGAGACCCAAACCCATACCCAAACCCAAACCAAACCCAAACCAAACCCAGAGAGACAGAGAGAGATAGAGAGAGAGACAAAGACCCAAACCAAACCCAAACCAAACCCAAACCCAAACCAAGCCCAGAGGCAGAGAGAACCCAGAGAGACAGAGAGAGAGAGACAGAGGCCCAAACCAAACCCAAACCAAGCCCAGAGGCAGAGCGAACCCAGAGAGACAGAGAGAGAGACAGAGACCCAAACCAAACCCAAACCAAGCCCAGAGGCAGAGAGAACCCAAAGAGACAGAGATAACCCAGAGAGACAGAGAGAGACAGAGAGACAGAAAGGCAGACAGCCAGAGAGACAGAGAGAGAGAGACAGAGACCCAAACCCAAACCAAGCCCAGAGGCAGAGACAACCCGGAGAGACAGAGAGAACCCAGAGAGACAGAGACCCAAACCAAACCAAACCCAAACCCAAACTCAAACCCAAACCGAACCCAAACCCAAACCCAAACCCAAACCAAACCCATACCCAAACCCAAACCAAACCCAAACCAAACCCAAACCAAGCCCAGAGGCAGAGAGAACCCAGAGAGACAGAGAGAGAGAGAGAGAGAGAGAGAGACAGAGTTCCAAACCCAAACCCAAACTCAAACCAAACCCAAACCCAAACCAAACCCAGAGAGACAGATAGAGAGATAGAGAGACAGAGACCCAAACCAAACCAAACCCAAACCAAACCCAAACCAAGCTCAGAGGCAGAGAGAACACGGAGAGACAGAGAGAACCCAGAGAGACAGAGAGAGAGATAAAGAGACAGAGACCCAAACCAAACCAAACCCAAACCCAAACCCAAACCCAAACCCAAACCCAAACCAAACCCAAACCCAAACCCAAACCCAAACCCAAACCAAACCCAAACCCAAACCCAAACCAAACCAAACCTAAACCCAAACCAAACCCAAACCCAAACCCAAACCAAACCCAAACCAAACCCAAACCAAACCCAAACCAAACCCAAACCAAACCCAAACCAAACCCAAACTCAAACCCAAACCGAACCCAAACCCAAACCCAAACCCAAACCAAACCCATACCCAAACCCAAACCAAACCCAAACCAAACCCAAACCAAACCCAAACCAAGCCCAGAGGCAGAGAGAACCCAGAGAGACAGAGAGAGAGAGAGAGAGAGAGAGAGACAGAGTTCCAAACCCAAACCCAAACTCAAACCAAACCCAAACCCAAACCAAACCCAGAGAGACAGATAGAGAGATAGAGAGACAGAGACCCAAACCAAACCAAACCCAAACCAAACCCAAACCAAACCAAACCCAAACTAAACGAAACCGAAACCAAACCCAAACCAAACCCAAACCAAACCCAAACCAACCCAAACCCAGAGAGACAGAGAGACAGACATCCAGAGAGAGAGAGAGAGAGAGAGAGACAGAGAGACAGAAAGAGACCCATACCAAACCAAACCCAAACCCAAACCAAACCCAAACCAAACCCAAACCCAAACCAAACCCAGAGGCAGAGAGAACCCAGAGAGACAGAGAGAGACAGAGAGTGAGAGACAGAGACCCAAACCAAACCCAAACCAAATCAAACCTAAACCGAAACCAAACCCAAACCAAACCAAACCCAAACCCAAACCAAACCCAAACCCAAACCAAACCAATCCCAAACCAAGCCCAGAGGCAGCGAGAACCCAGAGAGACAGAGAGAGAGAGACAGAGACCCAAACCATACCCAAACCAAGCCCAGAGGCAGAGAGAACCCAGAGAGACAGAGATAACCCAGAGAGACAGAGAGAGACAGAGAGACAGAGAGGCAGACAGCCAGAGAGACAGAGAGAGAGAGAGAGAGAGACAGAGACCCAAACCCAAACCCAAACCAAACCCAAACCCAAACCAAACACAAACCAAACTCAAACCCAAACCAAACCCAAACCCAAACCAAACCGAAACCAAACCCAAACCAAGCCCAGAGACAGAGATAACCCAGAGAGACAGAGAGAGACAGAGAGACAGAGAGGCAGACAGCCAGAGAGACAGAGAAAGAGAGAGGCAGAGACCCAAACCCAAACCCAAACCCAAACCAAACCCAAACCAAACCCAGAGAGACAGAGAGAGATAGAGAGAGAGACAAAGACCCAAACCAAACCCAAACCAAACCCAAACCCAAACCAAGCCCAGAGGCAGAGAGAACCCAGAGAGACAGAGAGAGAGAGACAGAGGCCCAAACCAAACCCAAACCAAGCCCAGAGGCAGAGAGAACCCAGAGAGACAGAGATAACCCAGAGAGACAGAGAGAGACAGAGAGACAGAAAGGCAGACAGCCAGAGAGACAGAGAGAGAGAGACAGAGACCCAAACCCAAACCAAGCCCAGAGGCAGAGAGAACCCGGAGAGACAGAGAGAACCCAGAGAGACAGAGAGAGAGAGACAGAGACCCAAACCAAACCCAAACCAAGCCCAGAGGCAGAGAGAACCCAGAGAGACAGAGATAACCCAGAGAGACAGAGAGAGACAGAGAGACAGAGAGGCAGACAGCCAGAGAGACAGAGAGAGAGAGAGAGAGAGACAGAGACCCAAACCCAAACCCAAACCAAACCCAAACCCAAACCAAACCCAAACCAAACTCAAACCCAAACCAAACCCAAACCCAAACCAAACCGAAACCAAACCCAAACCAAGCCCAGAGACAGAGATAACCCAGAGAGACAGAGAGAGACAGAGAGACAGAGAGGCAGACAGCCAGAGAGACAGAGAAAGAGAGAGACAGAGACCCAAACCCAAACCCAAACCCAAACCAAACCCAAACCAAACCCAGAGAGACAGAGAGAGATAGAGAGAGAGACAAAGACCCAAACCAAACCCAAACCAAACCCAAACCCAAACCAAGCCCAGAGGCAGAGAGAACCCAGAGAGACAGAGAGAGAGAGACAGAGGCCCAAACCAAACCCAAACCAAGCCCAGAGGCAGAGAGAACCCAAAGAGACAGAGATAACCCAGAGAGACAGAGAGAGACAGAGAGACAGAAAGGCAGACAGCCAGAGAGACAGAGAGAGAGAGACAGAGACCCAAACCCAAACCAAGCCCAGAGGCAGAGAGAACCCGGAGAGACAGAGAGAACCCAGAGAGACAGAGAGAGAGAGACAGAGACCCAAACCAAACCCAAACCAAGCCCAGAGGCAGAGAGAACCCAGAGAGACAGGGATAACCCAGAGAGACAGAGAGAGACAGAGAGACAGAGAGGCAGACAGCCAGAGAGACAGAGAGAGAGAGAGAGAGAGACAGAGACCCAAACCCAAACCCAAACCAAACCCAAACCCAAACCAAACCCAAACCAAACTCAAACCCAAACCAAACCCAAACCCAAACCAAACCGTAACCAAACCCAAACCAAGCCCAGAGACAGAGATAACCCAGAGAGACAGAGAGAGGCAGACAGCCAGAGAGACAGAGAAAGAGAGAGACAGAGACCCAAACCCATACCCAAACCCAAACCAAACCCAAACCAAACCCAGAGAGACAGAGAGAGATAGAGAGAGAGACAAAGACCCAAACCAAACCCAAACCAAACCCAAACCAAACCCAAATCCAACCCAAGCCCAGAGGCAGAGAGAACACGGAGAGACAGAGAGAACCCAGAGAGACAGAGAGAGAGATAAAGAGACAGAGACCCAAACCAAACCAAACCCAAACCCAAACCCAAACCCAAACCCAAACCCAAACCCAAACCAAACCCAAACCCAAACCCAAACCAAACCAAACCTAAACCCAAACCAAACCCAAACCCAAACCCAAACCCAAACCAAACCTAACCGAAACCCAAACCAAACCAAACCCAAACCAAACCCAAACCCAAACCCAAACCCAAACCCAAACCCAAACCAATCCCAAACCAAGCCCAGAGGCAGAGCGAACCCAGAGAGACAGAGAGAGAGACAGAGACCCAAACCAAACCCAAACCAAGCCCAGAGGCAGAGAGAACCCAAAGAGACAGAGATAACCCAGCGAGACAGAGAGAGACAGAGAGACAGAAAGGCAGACAGCCAGAGAGACAGAGAGAGAGAGACAGAGACCCAAACCCAAACCAAGCCCAGAGGCAGAGACAACCCGGAGAGACAGAGAGAACCCAGAGAGACAGAGACCCAAACCAAACCAAACCCAAACCCAAACTCAAACCCAAACCGAACCCAAACCCAAACCCAAACCCAAACCAAACCCATACCCAAACCCAAACCAAACCCAAACCAAACCCAAACCAAACCCAAACCAAGCCCAGAGGCAGAGAGAACCCAGAGAGACAGAGATAACCCAGAGAGACAGAGAGAGACAGAGAGACAGAGAGGCAGACAGCCAGAGAGACAGAGAGAGAGTGAGAGAGAGACAGAGACCCAAACCCAAACCCAAACCAAACCCAAACCCAAACCAAACCCAAACCAAACTCAAACCCAAACCAAACCCAAACCCAAACCAAACCGAAACCAAACCCAAACCAAGCCCAGAGACAGAGATAACCCAGAGAGACAGAGAGACAGAGAGGCAGACAGCCAGAGAGACAGAGAAAGAGAGAGGCAGAGACCCAAACCCAAACCCAAACCCAAACCAAACCCAAACCAAACCCAGAGAGACAGAGAGAGATAGAGAGAGAGACAAAGACCCAAACCAAACCCAAACCAAACCCAAACCCAAACCAAGCCCAGAGGCAGAGAGAACCCAGAGAGACAGAGAGAGAGAGACAGAGGCCCAAACCAAACCCAAACCAAGCCCAGAGGCAGAGAGAACCCAGAGAGACAGAGATAACCCAGAGAGACAGAGAGAGACAGAGAGACAGAAAGGCAGACAGCCAGAGAGACAGAGAGAGAGAGACAGAGACCCAAACCCAAACCAAGCCCAGAGGCAGAGAGAACCCGGAGAGACAGAGAGAACCCAGAGAGACAGAGAGAGAGAGACAGAGACCCAAACCAAACCCAAACCAAGCCCAGAGGCAGAGAGAACCCAGAGAGACAGAGATAACCCAGAGAGACAGAGAGAGACAGAGAGACAGAGAGGCAGACAGCCAGAGAGACAGAGAGAGAGAGAGAGAGAGACAGAGACCCAAACCCAAACCCAAACCAAACCCAAACCCAAACCAAACCCAAACCAAACTCAAACCCAAACCAAACCCAAACCCAAACCAAACCGAAACCAAACCCAAACCAAGCCCAGAGACAGAGATAACCCAGAGAGACAGAGAGAGACAGAGAGACAGAGAGGCAGACAGCCAGAGAGACAGAGAAAGAGAGAGACAGAGACCCAAACCCAAACCCAAACCCAAACCAAACCCAAACCAAACCCAGAGAGACAGAGAGAGATAGAGAGAGAGACAAGGACCCAAACCAAACCCAAACCAAACCCAAACCCAAACCAAGCCCAGAGGCAGAGAGAACCCAGAGAGACAGAGAGAGAGAGACAGAGGCCCAAACCAAACCCAAACCAAGCCCAGAGGCAGAGAGAACCCAAAGAGACAGAGATAACCCAGAGAGACAGAGAGAGACAGAGAGACAGAAAGGCAGTCAGCCAGAGAGACAGAGAGAGAGAGACAGAGACCCAAACCCAAACCAAGCCCAGAGGCAGAGAGAACCCGGAGAGACAGAGAGAACCCAGAGAGACAGAGAGAGAGAGACAGAGACCCAAACCAAACCCAAACCAAGCCCAGAGGCAGAGAAAACCCAGAGAGACAGAGATAACCCAGAGAGACAGAGAGAGACAGAGAGACAGAGAGGCAGACAGCCAGAGAGACAGAGAGAGAGAGAGAGAGAGACAGAGACCCAAACCCAAACCCAAACCAAACCCAAACCCAAACCAAACCCAAACCAAACTCAAACCCAAACCAAACCCAAACCCAAACCAAACCGAAACCAAACCCAAACCAAGCCCAGAGACAGAGATAACCCAGAGAGACAGAGAGAGACAGAGAGACAGAGAGGCAGACAGCCAGAAAGACAGAGAAAGAGAGAGACAGAGACCCAAACCCATACCCAAACCCAAACCAAACCCAAACCAAACCCAGAGAGACAGAGAGAGATAGAGAGAGAGACAAAGACCCAAACCAAACCCAAACCAAACCCAAACCCAAACCAAGCCCAGAGGCAGAGAGAACCCAGAGAGACAGAGAGAGAGAGACAGAGGCCCAAACCAAACCCAAACCAAGCCCAGAGGCATAGAGAACCCAGAGAGACAGAGATAACCCAGAGAGACAGAGAGACAGAGCGGCAGACAGCCAGAGAGACAGAGAGAGAGACAGAGACCCAAACCCAAACCCAAACCAAATCCAACCCAAGCCCAGAGGCAGAGAGAACACGGAGAGACAGAGAGAACCCAGAGAGACAGAGAGAGAGATAAAGAGACAGAGACCCAAACCAAACCAAACCCAAACCCAAACCCAAACCCAAACCCAAACCCAAACCAAACCCAAACCCAAACCCAAACCAAACCAAACCAAACCTAACCGAAACCCAAACCAAACCAAACCCAAACCAAACCCAAACCCAAACCCAAACCCAAACCCAAACCAATCCCAAACCAAGCCCAGAGGCAGAGCGAACCCAGAGAGACAGAGAGAGAGACAGAGACCCAAACCAAACCCAAACCAAGCCCAGAGGCAGAGAGAACCCAAAGAGACAGAGATAACCCAGAGAGACAGAGAGAGACAGAGAGACAGAAAGGCAGACAGCCAGAGAGACAGAGAGAGAGAGACAGAGACCCAAACCCAAACCAAGCCCAGAGGCAGAGACAACCCGGAGAGACAGAGAGAACCCAGAGAGACAGAGACCCAAACCAAACCAAACCCAAACCCAAACTCAAACCCAAACCGAACCCAAACCCAAACCCAAACCCAAACCAAACCCATACCCAAACCCAAACCAAACCCAAACCAAACCCAAACCAAACCCAAACCAAGCCCAGAGGCAGAGAGAACCCAGAGAGACAGAGAGAGAGACAGAGAAAGAGAGAGGCAGAGACCCAAACCCAAACCCAAACCCAAACCAACCCAAACCAAACCCAGAGAGACAGAGAGAGATAGAGAGAGAGACAAAGACCCAAACCAAACCCAAACCAAACCCAAACCCAAACCAAGCCCAGAGGCAGAGAGAACCCAGAGAGACAGAGAGAGAGAGACAGAGGCCCAAACCAAACCCAAACCAAGCCCAGAGGCAGAGAGAACCCAGAGAGACAGAGATAACCCAGAGAGACAGAGAGAGACAGAGAGACAGAAAGGCAGACAGCCAGAGAGACAGAGAGAGAGAGACAGAGACCCAAACCCAAACCAAGCCCAGAGGCAGAAAGAACCCGGAGAGACAGAGAGAACCCAGAGAGACAGAGAGAGAGAGAGACAGAGACCCAAACCAAACCCAAACCAAGCCCAGAGGCAGAGAGAACCCAGAGAGACAGAGATAACCCAGAGAGACAGAGAGAGACAGAGAGACAGAGAGGCAGACAGCCAGAGAGACAGAGAGAGAGAGAGAGAGAGACAGAGACCCAAACCCAAACCCAAACCAAACCCAAACCCAAACCAAACCCAAACCAAACTCAAACCCAAACCAAACCCAAACCCAAACCAAACCGAAACCAAACCCAAACCAAGCCCAGAGACAGAGATAACCCAGAGAGACAGAGAGAGACAGAGAGACAGAGAGGCAGACAGCCAGAGAGACAGAGAAAGAGAGAGACAGAGACCCAAACCCAAACCCAAACCCAAACCAAACCCAAACCAAACCCAAACCCAAACCAAGCCCAGAGGCAGAGAGAACCCAGAGAGACAGAGAGAGAGAGACAGAGGCCCAAACCAAACCCAAACCAAGCCCAGAGGCAGAGAGAACCCAAAGAGACAGAGATAACCCAGAGAGACAGAGAGAGACAGAGAGACAGAAAGGCAGACAGCCAGAGAGACAGAGAGAGAGAGACAGAGACCCAAACCCAAACCAAGCCCAGAGGCAGAGAGAACCCGGAGAGACAGAGAGAACCCAGAGAGACAGAGAGAGAGAGACAGAGACCCAAACCAAACCCAAACCAAGCCCAGAGGCAGAGAGAACCCAGAGAGACAGAGATAACCCAGAGAGACAGAGAGAGACAGAGAGACAGAGAGGCAGACAGCCAGAGAGACAGAGAGAGAGAGAGAGAGAGACAGAGACCCAAACCCAAACCCAAACCAAACCCAAACCCAAACCAAACCCAAACCAAACTCAAACCCAAACCAAACCCAAACCCAAACCAAACCGAAACCAAACCCAAACCAAGCCCAGAGACAGAGATAACCCAGAGAGACAGAGAGACAGAGAGGCAGACAGCCAGAGAGACAGAGAAAGAGAGAGGCAGAGACCCAAACCCAAACCCAAACCCAAACCAAACCCAAACCAAACCCAGAGAGACAGAGAGAGATAGAGAGAGAGACAAAGACCCAAACCAAACCCAAACCAAACCCAAACCCAAACCAAGCCCAGAGGCAGAGAGAACCCAGAGAGACAGAGAGAGAGAGACAGAGGCCCAAACCAAACCCAAACCAAGCCCAGAGGCAGAGAGAACCCAGAGAGACAGAGATAACCCAGAGAGACAGAGAGAGACAGAGAGACAGAAAGGCAGACAGCCAGAGAGACAGAGAGAGAGAGACAGAGACCCAAACCCAAACCAAGCCCAGAGGCAGAGAGAACCCGGAGAGACAGAGAGAACCCAGAGAGACAGAGAGAGAGAGACAGAGACCCAAACCAAACCCAAACCAAGCCCAGAGGCAGAGAGAACCCAGAGAGACAGAGATAACCCAGAGAGACAGAGAGAGACAGAGAGACAGAGAGGCAGACAGCCAGAGAGACAGAGAGAGAGAGAGAGAGAGACAGAGACCCAAACCCAAACCCAAACCAAACCCAAACCCAAACCAAACCCAAACCAAACTCAAACCCAAACCAAACCCAAACCCAAACCAAACCGAAACCAAACCCAAACCAATCCCAGAGACAGAGATAACCCAGAGAGACAGAGAGAGACAGAGAGACAGAGAGGCAGACAGCCAGAGAGACAGAGAAAGAGAGAGACAGAGACCCAAACCCAAACCCAAACCCAAACCAAACCCAAACCAAACCCAGAGAGACAGAGAGAGATAGAGAGAGAGACAAGGACCCAAACCAAACCCAAACCAAACCCAAACCCAAACCAAGCCCAGAGGCAGAGAGAACCCAGAGAGACAGAGAGAGAGAGACAGAGGCCCAAACCAAACCCAAACCAAGCCCAGAGGCAGAGAGAACCCAAAGAGACAGAGATAACCCAGAGAGACAGAGAGAGACAGAGAGACAGAAAGGCAGACAGCCAGAGAGACAGAGAGAGAGAGACAGAGACCCAAACCCAAACCAAGCCCAGAGGCAGAGAGAACCCGGAGAGACAGAGAGAACCCAGAGAGACAGAGAGAGAGAGACAGAGACCCAAACCAAACCCAAACCAAGCCCAGAGGCAGAGAGAACCCAGAGAGACAGAGATAACCCAGAGAGACAGAGAGAGACAGAGAGACAGAGAGGCAGACAGCCAGAGAGACAGAGAGAGAGAGAGAGAGAGACAGAGACCCAAACCCAAACCCAAACCAAACCCAAACCCAAACCAAACCCAAACCAAACTCAAACCCAAACCAAACCCAAACCCAAACCAAACCGAAACCAAACCCAAACCAAGCCCAGAGACAGAGATAACCCAGAGAGACAGAGAGAGACAGAGAGACAGAGAGGCAGACAGCCAGAGAGACAGAGAAAGAGAGAGACAGAGACCCAAACCCATACCCAAACCCAAACCAAACCCAAACCAAACCCAGAGAGACAGAGAGAGATAGAGGGAGAGACAAAGACCCAAACCAAACCCAAACCAAACCCAAACCCAAACCAAGCCCAGAGGCAGAGAGAACCCAGAGAGACAGAGAGAGAGAGACAGAGGCCCAAACCAAACCCAAACCAAGCCCAGAGGCAGAGAGAACCCAGAGAGACAGAGATAACCCAGAGAGACAGAGAGACAGAGCGGCAGACAGCCAGAGAGACAGAGAGAGAAACAGAGACCCAAACCCAAACCCAAACCAAATCCAACCCAAGCCCAGAGGCAGAGAGAACACGGAGAGACAGAGAGAACCCAGAGAGACAGAGAGAGAGATAAAGAGACAGAGACCCAAACCAAACCAAACCCAAACCCAAACCCAAACCCAAACCCAAACCCAAACCAAACCCAAACCCAAACCCAACCAAACCTAAACCCAAACCAAACCCAAACCCAAACCCAAACCCAAACCAAACCTAACCGAAACCCAAACCAAACCAAACCCAAACCAAACCCAAACCCAAACCCAAACCCAAACCCAAACCAATCCCAAACCAAGCCCAGAGGCAGAGCGAACCCAGAGAGACAGAGAGAGAGACAGAGACCCAAACCAAACCCAAACCAAGCCCAGAGGCAGAGAGAACCCAAAGAGACAGAGATAACCCAGAGAGACAGAGAGAGACAGAGAGACAGAAAGGCAGACAGCCAGAGAGAGAGAGAGAGAGAGACAGAGACCCAAACCCAAACCAAGCCCAAAGGCAGAGACAACCCGGAGAGACAGAGAGAACCCAGAGAGACAGAGACCCAAACCAAACCAAACCCAAACCCAAACTCAAACCCAAACCGAACCCAAACCCAAACCCAAACCCAAACCAAACCCATACCCAAACCCAAACCAAACCCAAACCAAACCCAAACCAAACCCAAACCAAGCCCAGAGGCAGAGAGAACCCAGAGAGACAGAGAGAGAGACAGAGAAAGAGAGAGGCAGAGACCCAAACCCAAACCCAAACCCAAACCAACCCAAACCAAACCCAGAGAGACAGAGAGAGATAGAGAGAGAGACAAAGACCCAAACCAAACCCAAACCAAACCCAAACCCAAACCAAGCCCAGAGGCAGAGAGAACCCAGAGAGACAGAGAGAGAGAGACAGAGGCCCAAACCAAACCCAAACCAAGCCCAGAGGCAGAGAGAACCCAGAGAGACAGAGATAACCCAGAGAGACAGAGAGAGACAGAGAGACAGAAAGGCAGACAGCCAGAGAGACAGAGAGAGAGAGACAGAGACCCAAACCCAAACCAAGCCCAGAGGCAGAGAGAACCCGGAGAGACAGAGAGAACCCAGAGAGACAGAGAGAGAGAGACAGAGACCCAAACCAAACCCAAACCAAGCCCAGAGGCAGAGAGAACCCAGAGAGACAGAGATAACCCAGAGAGACAGAGAGAGACAGAGAGACAGAGAGGCAGACAGCCAGAGAGACAGAGAGAGAGAGAGAGAGAGAGACAGAGACCCAAACCCAAACCCAAACCAAACCCAAACCCAAACCAAACCCAAACCAAACTCAAACCCAAACCAAACCCAAACCCAAACCAAACCGAAACCAAACCCAAACCAAGCCCAGAGACAGAGATAACCCAGAGAGACAGAGAGAGACAGAGAGACAGAGAGGCAGACAGCCAGAGAGACAGAGAAAGAGAGAGACAGAGACCCAAACCCAAACCCAAACCCAAACCAAACCCAAACCAAACCCAAACCCAAACCAAGCCCAGAGGCAGAGAGAACCCAGAGAGACAGAGAGAGAGAGACAGAGGCCCAAACCAAACCCAAACCAAGCCCAGAGGCAGAGAGAACCCAAAGAGACAGAGATAACCCAGAGAGACAGAGAGAGACAGAGAGACAGAAAGGCAGACAGCCAGAGAGACAGAGAGAGAGAGACAGAGACCCAAACCCAAACCAAGCCCAGAGGCAGAGAGAACCCGGAGAGACAGAGAGAACCCAGAGAGACAGAGAGAGAGAGAGACAGAGACCCAAACCAAACCCAAACCAAGCCCAGAGGCAGAGAGAACCCAGAGAGACAGAGAGAGAGAGACAGAGGCCCAAACCAAACCCAAACCAAGCCCAGAGGCAGAGAGAACCCAGAGAGACAGAGATAACCCAGAGAGACAGAGAGACAGAGAGGCAGACAGCCAGAGAGACAGAGAGAGAGACAGAGACCCAAACCCAAACCCAAACCAAATCCAACCCAAGCCCAGAGGCAGAGAGAACACGGAGAGACAGAGAGAACCCAGAGAGACAGAGAGAGAGATAAAGAGACAGAGACCCAAACCAAACCAAACCCAAACCCAAACCCAAACCCAAACCCAAACCCAAACCAAACCCAAACCCAAACCCAAACCAAACCAAACCTAAACCCAAACCAAACCCAAACCCAAACCCAAACCCAAACCAAACCTAACCGAAACCCAAACCAAACCAAACCCAAACCAAACCCAAACCCAAACCCAAACCCAAACCCAAACCAATCCCAAACCAAGCCCAGAGGCAGAGCGAACCCAGAGAGACAGAGAGAGAGACAGAGACCCAAACCAAACCCAAACCAAGCCCAGAGGCAGAGAGAACCCAAAGAGACAGAGATAACCCAGAGAGACAGAGAGAGACAGAGAGACAGAAAGGCAGACAGCCAGAGAGACAGAGAGAGAGAGACAGAGACCCAAACCCAAACCAAGCCCAGAGGCAGAGACAACCCGGAGAGACAGAGAGAACCCAGAGAGACAGAGACCCAAACCAAACCAAACCCAAACCCAAACTCAAACCCAAACCGAACCCAAACCCAAACCCAAACCCAAACCAAACCCATACCCAAACCCAAACCAAACCCAAACCAAACCCAAACCAAGCCCAGAGGCAGAGAGAACCCAGCGAGTCAGAGAGAGAGAGAGAGAGAGAGAGAGACAGAGTTCCAAACCCAAACCCAAACTCAAACCAAACCCAAACCCAAACCAAACCCAGAGAGACAGATAGAGAGATAGAGAGACAGAGACCCAAACCAAACCAAACCCAAACCAAACCCAAACCAAACCCAAACCAAGCTCAGAGGCAGAGAGAACACGGAGAGACAGAGAGAACCCAGAGAGACAGAGAGAGAGATAAAGAGACAGAGACCCAAACCAAACCAAACCCAAACCCAAACCCAAACCCAAACCCAAACCCAAACCAAACCCAAACCCAAACCCAAACCAAACCAAACCTAAACCCAAACCAAACCCAACCCCAAACCCAAACCCAAACCAAACCTAACCGAAACCCAAACCAAACCAAACCCAAACCAAACCCAAACCCAAACCCAAACCCAAACCCAAACCAATCTCAAACCAAGCCCAGAGGCAGAGCGAACCCAGAGAGACAGAGAGAGAGACAGAGACCCAAACCAAACCCAAACCAAGCCCAGAGGCAGAGAGAACCCAAAGAGACAGAGATAACCCAGAGAGACAGAGAGAGACAGAGAGACAGAAAGGCAGACAGCCAGAGAGACAGAGAGAGAGAGACAGAGACCCAAACCCAAACCAAGCCCAGAGGCAGTGAGAACCCGGAGAGACAGAGAGAACCCAGAGAGACAGAGACGCAAACCAAACAAAACCCAAACCCAAACCCAAACCCAAACCGAACCCAAACCCAAACCCAAACCCAAACCAAACCCATACATAAACCCAAACCAAACCCAAACCAAACCCAAACCAAACCCAAACCAAGCCCAGAGGCAGAGAGAACCCAGAGAGACAGAGAGAGAGAGAGAGAGAGAGAGAGACAGAGTTCCAAACCCAAACCCAAACTCAAACCAAACCCAAACCCAAACCAAACCCAGAGAGACAGATAGAGAGATAGAGAGACAGAGACCCAAACCAAACCAAACCCAAACCAAACCCAAACCAAACCAAACCCAAACCAAACGAAACCGAAACCAAACCCAAACCAAACCCAAACCAAACCCAAACCAACCCAAACCCAGAGAGACAGAGAGACAGACATCCAGAGAGAGAGAGAGAGAGAGAGAGAGAGAGAGAGAGAGAGAGAGAGAGAGAGAGAGAGAGACAGAGAGACAGAAAGAGACCCATACCAAACCAAACCCAAACCCAAACCAAACCCAAACCAAACCCAAACCCAAACCAAACCCAGAGGCAGAGAGAACCCAGAGAGACAGAGAGAGACAGAGAGTGAGAGACAGAGACCCAAACCAAACCCAAACCAAATCAAACCCAAACCGAAACCAAACCCAAACCAAACCAAACCCAAACCCAAACCAAACCCAAACCCAAACCAAACCAATCCCAAACCAAGCCCAGAGGCAGCGAGAACCCAGAGAGACAGAGAGAGAGAGAGACAGAGACCCAAACCAAACCCAAACCAAGCCCAGAGGCAGAGAGAACCCAAAGAGACAGAGATAACCCAGAGAGACAGAGAGAGACAGAGAGACAGAAAGGCAGACAGCCAGAGAGACAGAGAGAGAGAGAGACAGCGACCCAAACCCAAACCAAGCCCAGAGGCAGAGACAACCCGGAGAGACAGAGAGAACCCAGAGAGACAGAGACCCAAACCAAACCAAACCCAAACCCAAACTCAAACCCAAACCGAACCCAAACCCAAACCCAAACCCAAACCAAACCCATACCCAAACCCAAACCAAACCCAAACCAAACCCAAACCAAACCCAAACCAAGCCCAGAGGCAGAGAGAACCCAGAGAGACAGAGAGAGAGACAGAGAAAGAGAGAGGCAGAGACCCAAACCCAAACCCAAACCCAAACCAACCCAAACCAAACCCAGAGAGACAGAGAGAGATAGAGAGAGAGACAAAGACCCAAACCAAACCCAAACCAAACCCAAACCCAAACCAAGCCCAGAGGCAGAGAGAACCCAGAGAGACAGAGAGAGAGAGAGACAGAGGCCCAAACCAAACCCAAACCAAGCCCAGAGGCAGAGAGAACCCAGAGAGACAGAGATAACCCAGAGAGACAGAGAGAGACAGAGAGACAGAAAGGCAGACAGCCAGAGAGACAGAGAGAGAGAGACAGAGACCCAAACCCAAACCAAGCCCAGAGGCAGAGAGAACCCGGAGAGACAGAGAGAACCCAGAGAGACAGAGAGAGAGAGACAGAGACCCAAACCAAACCCAAACCAAGCCCAGAGGCAGAGAGAACCCAGAGAGACAGAGATAACCCAGAGAGACAGAGAGAGACAGAGAGACAGAGAGGCAGACAGCCAGAGAGACAGAGAGAGAGAGAGACAGAGACCCAAACCCAAACCCAAACCCAAACCAAACCCAAACCAAACCCAGAGAGACAGAGAGAGATAGAGACAGAGACAAAGACCCAAACCAAACCCAAACCAAACCCAAACCCAAACCAAGCCCAGAGGCAGAGAGAACCCAGAGAGACAGAGAGAGAGAGACAGAGGCCCAAACCAAACCCAAACCAAGCCCAGAGGCAGAGAGAACCCAAAGAGACAGAGATAACCCAGAGAGACAGAGAGAGACAGAGAGACAGAAAGGCAGACAGCCAGAGAGACAGAGAGAGAGAGACAGAGACCCAAACCCAAACCAAGCCCAGAGGCAGAGAGAACCCGGAGAGACAGAGAGAACCCAGAGAGACAGAGAGAGAGAGACAGAGACCCAAACCAAACCCAAACCAAGCCCAGAGGCAGAGAGAACCCAGAGAGACAGAGATAACCCAGAGAGACAGAGAGAGACAGAGAGACAGAGAGGCAGACAGCCAGAGAGACAGAGAGAGAGAGAGAGAGAGACAGAGACCCAAACCCAAACCCAAACCAAACCCAAACCCAAACCAAACCCAAACCAAACTCAAACCCAAACCAAACCCAAACCCAAACCAAACCGAAACCAAACCCAAACCAAGCCCAGAGACAGAGATAACCCAGAGAGACAGAGAGAGACAGAGAGACAGAGAGGCAGACAGCCAGAGGGACAGAGAAAGAGAGAGACAGAGACCCAAACCCATACCCAAACCCAAACCAAACCCAAACCAAACCCAGAGAGACAGAGAGAGATAGAGAGAGAGACAAAGACCCAAACCAAACCCAAACCAAACCCAAACCCAAACCAAGCCCAGAGGCAGAGAGAACCCAGAGAGACAGAGAGAGAGAGACAGAGGCCCAAACCAAACCCAAACCAAGCCCAGAGGCAGAGAGAACCCAGAGAGACAGAGATAACCCAGAGAGACAGAGAGACAGAGAGGCAGACAGCCAGAGAGACAGAGAGAGAGACAGAGACCCAAACCCAAACCCAAACCAAATCCAACCCAAGCCCAGAGGCAGAGAGAACACGGAGAGACAGAGAGAACCCAGAGAGACAGAGAGAGAGATAAAGAGACAGAGACCCAAACCAAACCAAACCCAAACCCAAACCCAAACCCAAACCCAAACCCAAACCAAACCCAAACCCAAACCCAAACCAAACCAAACCTAAACCCAAACCAAACCCAAACCCAAACCCAAACCCAAACCAAACCTAACCGAAACCCAAACCAAACCAAACCCAAACCAAACCCAAACCCAAACCCAAACCCAAACCCAAACCAATCCCAAACCAAGCCCAGAGGCAGAGCGAACCCAGAGAGACAGAGAGAGAGACAGAGACCCAAACCAAACCCAAACCAAGCCCAGAGGCAGAGAGAACCCAAAGAGACAGAGATAACCCAGAGAGACAGAGAGAGACAGAGAGACAGAAAGGCAGACAGCCAGAGAGACAGAGAGAGAGAGACAGAGACCCAAACCCAAACCAAGCCCAGAGGCAGAGACAACCCGGAGAGACAGAGAGAACCCAGAGAGACAGAGACCCAAACCAAACCAAACCCAAACCCAAACTCAAACCCAAACCGAACCCAAACCCAAACCCAAACCCAAACCAAACCCATACCCAAACCCAAACCAAACCCAAACCAAACCCAAACCAAACCCAAACCAAGCCCAGAGGCAGAGAGAACCCAGAGAGACAGAGAGAGAGAGAGAGAGAGAGAGAGACAGAGTTCCAAACCCAAACCCAAACTCAAACCAAACCCAAACCCAAACCAAACCCAGAGAGACAGATAGAGAGATAGAGAGACAGAGACCCAAACCAAACCAAACCCAAACCAAACCCAAACCAAACCCAAACCAAGCTCAGAGGCAGAGAGAACACGGAGAGACAGAGAGAACCCAGAGAGACAGAGAGAGAGATAAAGAGACAGAGACCCAAACCAAACCAAACCCAAACCCAAACCCAAACCCAAACCCAAACCCAAACCAAACCCAAACCCAAACCCAAACCAAACCAAACCTAAACCCAAACCAAACCCAACCCCAAACCCAAACCCAAACCAAACCTAACCGAAACCCAAACCAAACCAAACCCAAACCAAACCCAAACCCAAACCCAAACCCAAACCCAAACCCAAACCAATCTCAAACCAAGCCCAGAGGCAGAGCGAACCTAGAGAGACAGAGAGAGAGACAGAGACCCAAACCAAACCCAAACCAAGCCCAGAGGCAGAGAGAACCCAAAGAGACAGAGATAACCCAGAGAGACAGAGAGAGACAGAGAGACAGAAAGGCAGACAGCCAGAGAGACAGAGAGAGAGAGACAGAGACCCAAACCCAAACCAAGCCCAGAGGCAGTGAGAACCCGGAGAGACAGAGAGAACCCAGAGAGACAGAGACGCAAACCAAACAAAACCCAAACCCAAACCCAAACCCAAACCGAACCCAAACCCAAACCCAAACCCAAACCGAACCCATACATAAACCCAAACCAAACCCAAACCAAACCCAAACCAAACCCAAACCAAGCCCAGAGGCAGAGAGAACCCAGAGAGACAGAGAGAGAGAGAGAGAGAGAGAGAGAGAGACAGAGTTCCAAACCCAAACCCAAACTCAAACCAAACCCAAACCCAAACCAAACCCAGAGAGACAGATAGAGAGATAGAGAGACAGAGACCCAAACCAAACCAAACCCAAACCAAACCCAAACCAAACCAAACCCAAACCAAACGAAACCGAAACCAAACCCAAACCAAACCCAAACCAAACCCAAACCAACCCAAACCCAGAGAGACAGAGAGACAGACATCCAGAGAGAGAGAGAGAGAGAGAGAGAGACAGAGAGAGATAGAGAGAGAGACAAAGACCCAAACCAAACCCAAACCAAACCCAAACCCAAACCAAGCCCAGAGGCAGAGAGAACCCAGAGAGACAGAGAGAGAGAGACAGAGGCCCAAACCAAACCCAAACCAAGCCCAGAGGCAGAGAGAACCCAGAGAGACAGAGATAACCCAGAGAGACAGAGAGAGACAGAGAGACAGAAAGGCAGACAGCCAGAGAGACAGAGAGAGAGAGACAGAGACCCAAACCCAAACCAAGCCCAGAGGCAGAGAGAACCCGGAGAGACAGAGAGAACCCAGAGAGACAGAGAGAGAGAGACAGAGACCCAAACCAAACCCAAACCAAGCCCAGAGGCAGAGAGAACCCAGAGAGACAGAGATAACCCAGAGAGACAGAGAGAGACAGAGAGACAGAGAGGCAGACAGCCAGAGAGACAGAGAGAGAGAGAGAGAGAGAGACAGAGACCCAAACCCAAACCCAAACCAAACCCAAACCCAAACCAAACCCAAACCAAACTCAAACCCAAACCAAACCCAAACCCAAACCAAACCGAAACCAAACCCAAACCAAGCCCAGAGACAGAGATAACCCAGAGAGACAGAGAGAGACAGAGAGACAGAGAGGCAGACAGCCAGAGAGACAGAGAAAGAGAGAGACAGAGACCCAAACCCAAACCCAAACCCAAACCAAACCCAAACCAAACCCAAACCCAAACCAAGCCCAGAGGCAGAGAGAACCCAGAGAGACAGAGAGAGAGAGACAGAGGCCCAAACCAAACCCAAACCAAGCCCAGAGGCAGAGAGAACCCAAAGAGACAGAGATAACCCAGAGAGACAGAGAGAGACAGAGAGACAGAAAGGCAGACAGCCAGAGAGACAGAGAGAGAGAGACAGAGACCCAAACCCAAACCAAGCCCAGAGGCAGAGAGAACCCGGAGAGACAGAGAGAACCCAGAGAGACAGAGAGAGAGAGAGACAGAGACCGAAACCAAACCCAAACCAAGCCCAGAGGCAGAGAGAACCCAGAGAGACAGAGATAACCCAGAGAGACAGAGAGAGACAGAGAGACAGAGAGGCAGACAGCCAGAGAGACAGAGAGAGAGAGAGAGAGAGACAGAGACCCAAACCCAAACCCAAACCAAACCCAAACCCAAACCAAACCCAAACCAAACTCAAACCCAAACCAAACCCAAACCCAAACCAAACCGAAACCAAACCCAAACCAAGCCCAGAGACAGAGATAACCCAGAGAGACAGAGAGAGACAGAGAGACAGAGAGGCAGACAGCCAGAGAGACAGAGAAAGAGAGAGACAGAGACCCAAACCCATACCCAAACCCAAACCAAACCCAAACCAAACCCAGAGAGACAGAGAGAGATAGAGAGAGAGACAAAGACCCAAACCAAACCCAAACCAAACCCAAACCCAAACCAAGCCCAGAGGCAGAGAGAACCCAGAGAGACAGAGAGAGAGAGACAGAGGCCCAAACCAAACCCAAACCAAGCCCAGAGGCAGAGAGAACCCAGAGAGACAGAGATAACCCAGAGAGACAGAGAGACAGAGAGGCAGACAGCCAGAGAGACAGAGAGAGAGACAGAGACCCAAACCCAAACCCAAACCAAATCCAACCCAAGCCCAGAGGCAGAGAGAACACGGAGAGACAGAGAGAACCCAGAGAGACAGAGAGAGAGATAAAGAGACAGAGACCCAAACCAAACCAAACCCAAACCCAAACCCAAACCCAAACCCAAACCCAAACCAAACCCAAACCCAAACCCAAACCAAACCAAACCTAAACCCAAACCAAACCCAAACCCAAACCCAAACCCAAACCAAACCTAACCGAAACCCAAACCAAACCAAACCCAAACCAAACCCAAACCCAAACCCAAACCCAAACCCAAACCAATCCCAAACCAAGCCCAGAGGCAGAGCGAACCCAGAGAGACAGAGAGAGAGACAGAGACCCAAACCAAACCCAAACCAAGCCCAGAGGCAGAGAGAACCCAAAGAGACAGAGATAACCCAGAGAGACAGAGAGAGACAGAGAGACAGAAAGGCAGACAGCCAGAGAGACAGAGAGAGAGAGACAGAGACCCAAACCCAAACCAAGCCCAGAGGCAGAGACAACCCGGAGAGACAGAGAGAACCCAGAGAGACAGAGACCCAAACCAAACCAAACCCAAACCCAAACTCAAACCCAAACCGAACCCAAACCCAAACCCAAACCCAAACCAAACCCATACCCAAACCCAAACCAAACCCAAACCAAACCCAAACCAAGCCCAGAGGCAGAGAGAACCCAGAGAGACAGAGAGAGAGAGAGAGAGAGAGAGAGAGACAGAGTTCCAAACCCAAACCCAAACTCAAACCAAACCCAAACCCAAACCAAACCCAGAGAGACAGATAGAGAGATAGAGAGACAGAGACCCAAACCAAACCAAACCCAAACCAAACCCAAACCAAACCCAAACCAAGCTCAGAGGCAGAGAGAACACGGAGAGACAGAGAGAACCCAGAGAGACAGAGAGAGAGATAAAGAGACAGAGACCCAAACCAAACCAAACCCAAACCCAAACCCAAACCCAAACCCAAACCCAAACCAAACCCAAACCCAAACCCAAACCAAACCAAACCTAAACCCAAACCAAACCCAACCCCAAACCCAAACCCAAACCAAACCTAACCGAAACCCAAACCAAACCAAACCCAAACCAAACCCAAACCCAAACCCAAACCCAAACCCAAACCAATCTCAAACCAAGCCCAGAGGCAGAGAGAACCCAGAGAGACAGAGAGAGAGAGACAGAGGCCCAAACCAAACCCAAACCAAGCCCAGAGGCAGAGAGAACCCAGAGAGACAGAGATAACCCAGAGAGACAGAGAGAGACAGAGAGACAGAAAGGCAGACAGCCAGAGAGACAGAGAGAGAGAGACAGAGACCCAAACCCAAACCAAGCCCAGAGGCAGAGAGAACCCGGAGAGACAGAGAGAACCCAGAGAGACAGAGAGAGAGAGACAGAGACCCAAACCAAACCCAAACCAAGCCCAGAGGCAGAGAGAACCCAGAGAGACAGAGATAACCCAGAGAGACAGAGAGAGACAGAGAGACAGAGAGGCAGACAGCCAGAGAGACAGAGAGAGAGAGAGAGAGAGAGACAGAGACCCAAACCCAAACCCAAACCAAACCCAAACCAAACTCAAACCCAAACCAAACCCAAACCCAAACCAAACCGAAACCAAACCCAAACCAAGCCCAGAGACAGAGATAACCCAGAGAGACAGAGAGAGACAGAGAGACAGAGAGGCAGACAGCCAGAGAGACAGAGAAAGAGAGAGACAGAGACCCAAACCCAAACCCAAACCCAAACCAAACCCAAACCAAACCCAAACCCAAACCAAGCCCAGAGGCAGAGAGAACCCAGAGAGACAGAGAGAGAGAGACAGAGGCCCAAACCAAACCCAAACCAAGCCCAGAGGCAGAGAGAACCCAAAGAGACAGAGATAACCCAGAGAGACAGAGAGAGACAGAGAGACAGAAAGGCAGACAGCCAGAGAGACAGAGAGAGAGAGACAGAGACCCAAACCCAAACCAAGCCCAGAGGCAGAGAGAACCCGGAGAGACAGAGAGAACCCAGAGAGACAGAGAGAGAGAGAGACAGAGACCGAAACCAAACCCAAACCAAGCCCAGAGGCAGAGAGAACCCAGAGAGACAGAGATAACCCAGAGAGACAGAGAGAGACAGAGAGACAGAGAGGCAGACAGCCAGAGAGACAGAGAGAGAGAGAGAGAGAGACAGAGACCCAAACCCAAACCCAAACCAAACCCAAACCCAAACCAAACCCAAACCAAACTCAAACCCAAACCAAACCCAAACCCAAACCAAACCGAAACCAAACCCAAACCAAGCCCAGAGACAGAGATAACCCAGAGAGACAGAGAGAGACAGAGAGACAGAGAGGCAGACAGCCAGAGAGACAGAGAAAGAGAGAGACAGAGACCCAAACCCATACCCAAACCCAAACCAAACCCAAACCAAACCCAGAGAGACAGAGAGAGATAGAGAGAGAGACAAAGACCCAAACCAAACCCAAACCAAACCCAAACCCAAACCAAGCCCAGAGGCAGAGAGAACCCAGAGAGACAGAGAGAGAGAGACAGAGGCCCAAACCAAACCCAAACCAAGCCCAGAGGCAGAGAGAACCCAGAGAGACAGAGATAACCCAGAGAGACAGAGAGACAGAGAGGCAGACAGCCAGAGAGACAGAGAGAGAGACAGAGACCCAAACCCAAACCCAAACCAAATCCAACCCAAGCCCAGAGGCAGAGAGAACACGGAGAGACAGAGAGAACCCAGAGAGACAGAGAGAGAGATAAAGAGACAGAGACCCAAACCAAACCAAACCCAAACCCAAACCCAAACCCAAACCCAAACCCAAACCAAACCCAAACCCAAACCCAAACCAAACCAAACCTAAACCCAAACCAAACCCAAACCCAAACCCAAACCCAAACCAAACCTAACCGAAACCCAAACCAAACCAAACCCAAACCAAACCCAAACCCAAACCCAAACCCAAACCCAAACCAATCCCAAACCAAGCCCAGAGGCAGAGCGAACCCAGAGAGACAGAGAGAGAGACAGAGACCCAAACCAAACCCAAACCAAGCCCAGAGGCAGAGAGAACCCAAAGAGACAGAGATAACCCAGAGAGACAGAGAGAGACAGAGAGACAGAAAGGCAGACAGCCAGAGAGACAGAGAGAGAGAGACAGAGACCCAAACCCAAACCAAGCCCAGAGGCAGAGACAACCCGGAGAGACAGAGAGAACCCAGAGAGACAGAGACCCAAACCAAACCAAACCCAAACCCAAACTCAAACCCAAACCGAACCCAAACCCAAACCCAAACCCAAACCAAACCCATACCCAAACCCAAACCAAACCCAAACCAAACCCAAACCAAGCCCAGAGGCAGAGAGAACCCAGAGAGACAGAGAGAGAGAGAGAGAGAGAGAGAGACAGAGTTCCAAACCCAAACCCAAACTCAAACCAAACCCAAACCCAAACCAAACCCAGAGAGACAGATAGAGAGATAGAGAGACAGAGACCCAAACCAAACCAAACCCAAACCAAACCCAAACCAAACCCAAACCAAGCTCAGAGGCAGAGAGAACACGGAGAGACAGAGAGAACCCAGAGAGACAGAGAGAGAGATAAAGAGACAGAGACCCAAACCAAACCAAACCCAAACCCAAACCCAAACCCAAACCCAAACCCAAACCAAACCCAAACCCAAACCCAAACCAAACCAAACCTAAACCCAAACCAAACCCAACCCCAAACCCAAACCCAAACCAAACCTAACCGAAACCCAAACCAAACCAAACCCAAACCAAACCCAAACCCAAACCCAAACCCAAACCCAAACCAATCTCAAACCAAGCCCAGAGGCAGAGAGAACCCAGAGAGACAGAGAGAGAGAGACAGAGGCCCAAACCAAACCCAAACCAAGCCCAGAGGCAGAGAGAACCCAGAGAGACAGAGATAACCCAGAGAGACAGAGAGAGACAGAGAGACAGAAAGGCAGACAGCCAGAGAGACAGAGAGAGAGAGACAGAGACCCAAACCCAAACCAAGCCCAGAGGCAGAGAGAACCCGGAGAGACAGAGAGAACCCAGAGAGACAGAGAGAGAGAGACAGAGACCCAAACCAAACCCAAACCAAGCCCAGAGGCAGAGAGAACCCAGAGAGACAGAGATAACCCAGAGAGACAGAGAGAGACAGAGAGACAGAGAGGCAGACAGCCAGAGAGACAGAGAGAGAGAGAGAGAGAGAGACAGAGACCCAAACCCAAACCCAAACCAAACCCAAACCCAAACCAAACCCAAACCAAACTCAAACCCAAACCAAACCCAAACCCAAACCAAACCGAAACCAAACCCAAACCAAGCCCAGAGACAGAGATAACCCAGAGAGACAGAGAGAGACAGAGAGACAGAGAGGCAGACAGCCAGAGAGACAGAGAAAGAGAGAGACAGAGACCCAAACCCAAACCCAAACCCAAACCAAACCCAAACCAAACCCAAACCCAAACCAAGCCCAGAGGCAGAGAGAACCCAGAGAGACAGAGAGAGAGAGACAGAGGCCCAAACCAAACCCAAACCAAGCCCAGAGGCAGAGAGAACCCAAAGAGACAGAGATAACCCAGAGAGACAGAGAGAGACAGAGAGACAGAAAGGCAGACAGCCAGAGAGACAGAGAGAGAGAGACAGAGACCCAAACCCAAACCAAGCCCAGAGGCAGAGAGAACCCGGAGAGACAGAGAGAACCCAGAGAGACAGAGAGAGAGAGAGACAGAGACCGAAACCAAACCCAAACCAAGCCCAGAGGCAGAGAGAACCCAGAGAGACAGAGATAACCCAGAGAGACAGAGAGAGACAGAGAGACAGAGAGGCAGACAGCCAGAGAGACAGAGAGAGAGAGAGAGAGAGACAGAGACCCAAACCCAAACCCAAACCAAACCCAAACCCAAACCAAACCCAAACCAAACTCAAACCCAAACCAAACCCAAACCCAAACCAAACCGAAACCAAACCCAAACCAAGCCCAGAGACAGAGATAACCCAGAGAGACAGAGAGAGACAGAGAGACAGAGAGGCAGACAGCCAGAGAGACAGAGAAAGAGAGAGACAGAGACCCAAACCCATACCCAAACCCAAACCAAACCCAAACCAAACCCAGAGAGACAGAGAGAGATAGAGAGAGAGACAAAGACCCAAACCAAACCCAAACCAAACCCAAACCCAAACCAAGCCCAGAGGCAGAGAGAACCCAGAGAGACAGAGAGAGAGAGACAGAGGCCCAAACCAAACCCAAACCAAGCCCAGAGGCAGAGAGAACCCAGAGAGACAGAGATAACCCAGAGAGACAGAGAGACAGAGAGGCAGACAGCCAGAGAGACAGAGAGAGAGACAGAGACCCAAACCCAAACCCAAACCAAATCCAACCCAAGCCCAGAGGCAGAGAGAACACGGAGAGACAGAGAGAACCCAGAGAGACAGAGAGAGAGATAAAGAGACAGAGACCCAAACCAAACCAAACCCAAACCCAAACCCAAACCCAAACCCAAACCCAAACCAAACCCAAACCCAAACCCAAACCAAACCAAACCTAAACCCAAACCAAACCCAAACCCAAACCCAAACCCAAACCAAACCTAACCGAAACCCAAACCAAACCAAACCCAAACCAAACCCAAACCCAAACCCAAACCCAAACCCAAACCAATCTCAAACCAAGCCCAGAGGCAGAGCGAACCCAGAGAGACAGAGAGAGAGACAGAGACCCAAACCAAACCCAAACCAAGCCCAGAGGCAGAGAGAACCCAAAGAGACAGAGATAACCCAGAGAGACAGAGAGAGACAGAGAGACAGAAAGGCAGACAGCCAGAGAGACAGAGAGAGAGAGACAGAGACCCAAACCCAAACCAAGCCCAGAGGCAGTGAGAACCCGGAGAGACAGAGAGAACCCAGAGAGACAGAGACGCAAACCAAACAAAACCCAAACCCAAACCCAAACCCAAACCGAACCCAAACCCAAACTCAAACCCAAACCAAACCCATACATAAACCCAAACCAAACCCAAACCAAACCCAAACCAAACCCAAACCGAGCCCAGAGGCAGAGAGAACCCAGAGAGACAGAGAGAGAGAGAGAGAGAGAGAGAGAGACAGAGTTCCAAACCCAAACCCAAACTCAAACCAAACCCAAACCCAAACCAAACCCAGAGAGACAGATAGAGAGATAGAGAGACAGAGACCCAAACCAAACCAAACCCAAACCAAACCCAAACCAAACCAAACCCAAATCAAACGAAACCGAAACCAAACCCAAACCAAACCCAAACCAAACCCAAACCAACCCAAACCCAGAGAGACAGAGAGACAGACATCCAGAGAGAGAGAGAGAGAGAGAGAGAGAGAGAGAGAGAGAGAGAGAGAGAGAGAGACAGAGAGACAGAAAGAGACCCATACCAAACCAAACCCAAACCCAAACCAAACCCAAACCAAACCCAAACCCAAACCAAACCCAGAGGCAGAGAGAACCCAGAGAGACAGAGAGAGACAGAGAGTGAGAGACAGAGACCCAAACCAAACCCAAACCAAATCAAACCCAAACCGAAACCAAACCCAAACCAAACCAAACCCAAACCCAAACCAAACCCAAACCCAAACCAAACCAATCCCAAACCAAGCCCAGAGGCAGCGAGAACCCAGAGAGACAGAGAGAGAGAGAGACAGAGACCCAAACCAAACCCAAACCAAGCCCAGAGGCAGAGAGAACCCAAAGAGACAGAGATAACCCAGAGAGACAGAGAGAGACAGAGAGACAGAAAGGCAGACAGCCAGAGAGACAGAGAGAGAGAGAGACAGCGACCCAAACCCAAACCAAGCCCAGAGGCAGAGACAACCCGGAGAGACAGAGAGAACCCAGAGAGACAGAGACCCAAACCAAACCAAACCCAAACCCAAACTCAAACCCAAACCGAACCCAAACCCAAACCCAAACCCAAACCAAACCCATACCCAAACCAAACCAATCCCAAACCAAGCCCAGAGGCAGCGAGAACCCAGAGAGACAGAGAGAGAGAGAGACAGAGACCCAAACCAAACCCAAACCAAGCCCAGAGGCAGAGAGAACCCAAAGAGACAGAGATAACCCAGAGAGACAGAGAGAGACAGAGAGACAGAAAGGCAGACAGCCAGAGAGACAGAGAGAGAGAGAGACAGCGACCCAAACCCAAACCAAGCCCAGAGGCAGAGACAACCCGGAGAGACAGAGAGAACCCAGAGAGACAGAGACCCAAACCAAACCAAACCCAAACCCAAACTCAAACCCAAACCGAACCCAAACCCAAACCCAAACCCAAACCAAACCCATACCCAAACCCAAACCAAACCCAAACCAAACCCAAACCAAACCCAAACCAAGCCCAGAGGCAGAGAGAACCCAGAGAGACAGAGAGAGAGACAGAGAAAGAGAGAGGCAGAGACCCAAACCCAAACCCAAACCCAAACCAACCCAAACCAAACCCAGAGAGACAGAGAGAGATAGAGAGAGAGACAAAGACCCAAACCAAACCCAAACCAAACCCAAACCCAAACCAAGCCCAGAGGCAGAGAGAACCCAGAGAGACAGAGAGAGAGAGACAGAGGCCCAAACCAAACCCAAACCAAGCCCAGAGGCAGAGAGAACCCAGAGAGACAGAGATAACCCAGAGAGACAGAGAGAGACAGAGAGACAGAAAGGCAGACAGCCAGAGAGACAGAGAGAGAGAGACAGAGACCCAAACCCAGACCAAGCCCAGAGGCAGAGAGAACCCGGAGAGACAGAGAGAACCCAGAGAGACAGAGAGAGAGAGACAGAGACCCAAACCAAACCCAAACCAAGCCCAGAGGCAGAGAGAACCCAGAGAGACAGAGATAACCCAGAGAGACAGAGAGAGACAGAGAGACAGAGAGGCAGACAGCCAGAGAGACAGAGAGAGAGAGAGACAGAGACCCAAACCCAAACCCAAACCCAAACCAAACCCAAACCAAACCCAGAGAGACAGAGAGAGATAGAGACAGAGACAAAGACCCAAACCAAACCCAAACCAAACCCAAACCCAAACCAAGCCCAGAGGCAGAGAGAACCCAGAGAGACAGAGAGAGAGAGAGACAGAGGCCCAAACCAAACCCAAACCAAGCCCAGAGGCAGAGAGAACCCAAAGAGACAGAGATAACCCAGAGAGACAGAGAGAGACAGAGAGACAGAAAGGCAGACAGCCAGAGAGACAGAGAGAGAGAGACAGAGACCCAAACCCAAACCAAGCCCAGAGGCAGAGAGAACCCGGAGAGACAGAGAGAACCCAGAGAGACAGAGAGAGAGAGACAGAGACCCAAACCAAACCCAAACCAAGCCCAGAGGCAGAGAGAACCCAGAGAGACAGAGATAACCCAGAGAGACAGAGAGAGACAGAGAGACAGAGAGGCAGACAGCCAGAGAGACAGAGAGAGAGAGAGAGAGAGACAGAGACCCAAACCCAAACCCAAACCAAACCCAAACCCAAACCAAACCCAAACCAAACTCAAACCCAAACCAAACCCAAACCCAAACCAAACCGAAACCAAACCCAAACCAAGCCCAGAGACAGAGATAACCCAGAGAGACAGAGAGAGACAGAGAGACAGAGAGGCAGACAGCCAGAGAGACAGAGAAAGAGAGAGACAGAGACCCAAACCCATACCCAAACCCAAACCAAACCCAAACCAAACCCAGAGAGACAGAGAGAGATAGAGAGAGAGACAAAGACCCAAACCAAACCCAAACCAAACCCAAACCCAAACCAAGCCCAGAGGCAGAGAGAACCCAGAGAGACAGAGAGAGAGAGACAGAGGCCCAAACCAAACCCAAACCAAGCCCAGAGGCAGAGAGAACCCAGAGAGACAGAGATAACCCAGAGAGACAGAGAGACAGAGAGGCAGACAGCCAGAGAGACAGAGAGAGAGACAGAGACCCAAACCCAATCCCAAACCAAATCCAACCCAAGCCCAGAGGCAGAGAGAACACGGAGAGACAGAGAGAACCCAGAGAGACAGAGAGAGAGATAAAGAGACAGAGACCCAAACCAAACCAAACCCAAACCCAAACCCAAACCCAAACCCAAACCCAAACCAAACCCAAACCCAAACCCAAACCAAACCAAACCTAAACCCAAACCAAACCCAAACCCAAACCCAAACCCAAACCAAACCTAACCGAAACCCAAACCAAACCAAACCCAAACCAAACCCAAACCCAAACCCAAACCCAAACCCAAACCAATCCCAAACCAAGCCCAGAGGCAGAGCGAACCCAGAGAGACAGAGAGAGAGACAGAGACCCAAACCAAACCCAAACCAAGCCCAGAGGCAGAGAGAACCCAAAGAGACAGAGATAACCCAGAGAGACAGAGAGAGACAGAGAGACAGAAAGGCAGACAGCCAGAGAGACAGAGAGAGAGAGACAGAGACCCAAACCCAAACCAAGCCCAGAGGCAGAGACAACCCGGAGAGACAGAGAGAACCCAGAGAGACAGAGACCCAAACCAAACCAAACCCAAACCCAAACTCAAACCCAAACCGAACCCAAACCCAAACCCAAACCCAAACCAAACCCATACCCAAACCCAAACCAAACCCAAACCAAACCCAAACCAAACCCAAACCAAGCCCAGAGGCAGAGAGAACCCAGAGAGACAGAGAGAAAGAGAGAGAGAGAGAGAGACAGAGTTCCAAACCCAAACCCAAACTCAAACCAAACCCAAACCCAAACCAAACCCAGAGAGACAGATAGAGAGATAGAGAGACAGAGACCCAAACCAAACCAAACCCAAACCAAACCCAAACCAAACCCAAACCAAGCTCAGAGGCAGAGAGAACACGGAGAGACAGAGAGAACCCAGAGAGACAGAGAGAGAGATAAAGAGACAGAGACCCAAACCAAACCAAACCCAAACCCAAACCCAAACCCAAACCCAAACCCAAACCAAACCCAAACCCAAACCCAAACCAAACCAAACCTAAACCCAAACCAAACCCAACCCCAAACCCAAACCCAAACCAAACCTAACCGAAACCCAAACCAAACCAAACCCAAACCAAACCCAAACCCAAACCCAAACCCAAACCCAAACCAATCTCAAACCAAGCCCAGAGGCAGAGCGAACCCAGAGAGACAGAGAGAGAGACAGAGACCCAAACCAAACCCAAACCAAGCCCAGAGGCAGAGAGAACCCAAAGAGACAGAGATAACCCAGAGAGACAGAGAGAGACAGAGAGACAGAAAGGCAGACAGCCAGAGAGACAGAGAGAGAGAGACAGAGACCCAAACCCAAACCAAGCCCAGAGGCAGTGAGAACCCGGAGAGACAGAGAGAACCCAGAGAGACAGAGACGCAAACCAAACAAAACCCAAACCCAAACCCAAACCCAAACCGAACCCAAACCCAAACCCAAACCCAAACCGAACCCATACATAAACCCAAACCAAACCCAAACCAAACCCAAACCAAACCCAAACCAAGCCCAGAGGCAGAGAGAACCCAGAGAGACAGAGAGAGAGAGAGAGAGAGAGAGAGAGAGACAGAGTTCCAAACCCAAACCCAAACTCAAACCAAACCCAAACCCAAACCAAACCCAGAGAGACAGATAGAGAGATAGAGAGACAGAGACCCAAACCAAACCAAACCCAAACCAAACCCAAACCAAACCAAACCCAAACCAAACGAAACCGAAACCAAACCCAAACCAAACCCAAACCAAACCCAAACCAAACCCAAACCAACCCAAACCCAGAGAGACAGAGAGACAGACATCCAGAGAGAGAGAGAGAGAGAGAGAGAGAGAGAGAGAGAGAGAGAGAGAGAGAGAGACAGAGAGACAGAAAGAGACCCATACCAAACCAAACCCAAACCCAAACCAAACCCAAACCAAACCCAAACCCAAACCAAACCCAGAGGCAGAGAGAACCCAGAGAGACAGAGAGAGACAGAGAGTGAGAGACAGAGACCCAAACCAAACCCAAACCAAATCAAACCCAAACCGAAACCAAACCCAAACCAAACCAAACCCAAACCCAAACCAAACCCAAACCCAAACCAAACCAATCCCAAACCAAGCCCAGAGGCAGCGAGAACCCAGAGAGACAGAGAGAGAGAGAGACAGAGACCCAAACCAAACCCAAACCAAGCCCAGAGGCAGAGAGAACCCAGAGAGACAGAGAGAGTCAGAGAGACAGAGAGGCAGACAGCCAGAGAGACAGAGAGAGAGAGAGAGAGACAGAGACCCAAACCCAAACCCATACATAAACCCAAACCAAACCCAAACCAAACCCAAACCAAACCCAAACCAAGCCCAGAGGCAGAGAGAACCCAGAGAGACAGAGAGAGAGAGAGAGAGAGAGAGAGAGACAGAGTTCCAAACCCAAACCCAAACTCAAACCAAACCCAAACCCAAACCAAACCCAGAGAGACAGATAGAGAGATAGAGAGACAGAGACCCAAGCCAAACCAAACCCAAACCAAACCCAAACCAAACCAAACCCAAACCAAACGAAACCGAAACCAAACCCAAACCAAACCCAAACCAAACCCAAACCAACCCAAACCCAGAGAGACAGAGAGACAGACATCCAGAGAGAGAGAGAGAGAGAGAGAGAGAGAGAGAGAGAGACAGAGAGACAGAAAGAGACCCATACCAAACCAAACCCAAACCCAAACCAAACCCAAACCAAACCCAAACCCAAACCAAACCCAGAGGCAGAGAGAACCCAGAGAGACAGAGAGAGACAGAGAGTGAGAGACAGAGACCCAAACCAAACCCAAACCAAATCAAACCCAAACCGAAACCAAACCCAAACCAAACCAAACCCAAACCCAAACCAAACCCAAACCCAAACCAAACCAATCCCAAACCAAGCCCAGAGGCAGCGAGAACCCAGAGAGACAGAGAGAGAGAGAGACAGAGACCCAAACCAAACCCAAACCAAGCCCAGAGGCAGAGAGAACCCAGAGAGACAGAGAGAGTCAGAGAGACAGAGAGGCAGACAGCCAGAGAGACAGAGAGAGAGAGAGAGAGACAGAGACCCAAACCCAAACCCAAACCAAACCCAAACCAAACTCAAACCCAAACCAAACCCAAACCCAAACCAAACCGACACCAAACCCAAACCAAGCCCAGAGACAGAGATAACCCAGAGAGACAGAGAGAGACAGAGAGACAGAGAGGCAGACAGCCAGAGAGACAGAGAAAGAGAGAGACAGAGACCCAAACCCAAACCCAAACCCAAACCAAACCCAAACCAAACCCAGAGAGACAGGGAGAGATAGAGAGAGAGACAAAGACCCAAGCCAAACCCAATCCAAACCCAAACCGAAACCAAGCCCAGAGGCAGAGAGAACCCAGAGAGACAGAGAGAGAGAGACAGAGGCCCAAACCAAACCCAAACCAAGCCCAGAGGCAGAGAGAACCCAGAGAGACAGAGATAACCCAGAGAGACAGAGAGAGACAGAGAGACAGAGAGGCAGACAGCCAGAGAGACAGAGAGAGAGACAGAGACCCAAACCCAAACCCAAACCAAACCCAAACCAAGCCCAGAGGCAGAGAGAACACGGAGAGACAGAGAGAACCCAGAGAGACAGAGAGAGACAGAGAGACAGAAAGGCAGACAGCCAGAGAGACAGAGAGAGAGAGACAGAGACCCAAACCCAAACCAAGCCCAGAGGCAGAGAGAACCCGGAGAGACAGAGAGAACCCAGAGAGACAGAGACCCAAACCAAACCAAACCCAAACCCAAACCCAAACCCAAACCCAAACCAAACCCAAACCCAAACCCAAACCAAACCAAACCTAAACCCAAACCAAACCCAAACCCAAACCCAAACCCAAACCAAACCTAACCGAAACCCAAACCAAACCAAACCCAAACCAAACCCAAACCCAAACCCAAACCCAAACCCAAACCCAAACCAATCCCAAACCAAGCCCAGAGGCAGAGCGAACCCAGAGAGACAGAGAGAGAGACAGAGACCCAAACCAAACCCAAACCAAGCCCAGAGGCAGAGAGAACCCAAAGAGACAGAGATAACCCAGAGAGACAGAGAGAGACAGAGAGACAGAAAGGCAGACAGCCAGAGAGACAGAGAGAGAGAGACAGAGACCCAAACCCAAACCAAGCCCAGAGGCAGAGAGAACCCGGAGAGACAGAGAGAACCCAGAGAGAGACAGAGACCCAAACCAAACCAAACCCAAACCCAAACCCAAACCCAAACCGAACCCAAACCAAACCAAACCCAAACCCAAACCCAAACCCAAACCGAACCCAAACCCAAACCCAAACCCAAACCAAACCCATACCCAAACCCAAACCAAACCCAAACCAAACCCAAACCAAACCCAAACCAAACCAATCCCAAACCAAGCCCAGAGGCAGCGAGAACCCAGAGAGACAGAGAGAGAGAGAGACAGAGACCCAAACCAAACCCAAACCAAGCCCAGAGGCAGAGAGAACCCAGAGAGACAGAGATAACCCAGAGAGACAGAGAGAGTCAGAGAGACAGAGAGGCAGACAGCCAGAGAGACAGAGAGAGAGAGAGAGAGACAGAGACCCAAACCCAAACCCAAAGCAAACCCAAACCAAACTCAAACCCAAACCAAACCCAAACCCAAACCAAACCGACACCAAACCCAAACCAAGCCCAGAGACAGAGATAACCCAGAGAGACAGAGAGAGACAGAGAGACAGAGAGGCAGACAGCCAGAGAGACAGAGAAAGAGAGAGACAGAGACCCAAACCCAAACCCAAACCCAAACCAAACCCAAACCAAACCCAGAGAGACAGGGAGAGATAGAGAGAGAGACAAAGACCCAAACCAAACCCAAACCAAACCCAAACCCAAACCAAGCCCAGAGGCAGAGAGAACCCAGAGAGACAGAGAGAGAGAGACAGAGGCCCAAACCAAACCCAAACCAAGCCCAGAGGCAGAGAGAACCCAGAGAGACAGAGATAAACCAGAGAGACAGAGAGAGACAGAGAGACAGAGAGGCAGACAGCCAGAGAGACAGAGAGAGAGACAGAGACCCAAACCCAAACCCAAACCAAGCCCAGAGGCAGAGAGAACACGGAGAGACAGAGAGAACCCAGAGAGACAGAGAGAGAGATAAAGAGACAGAGACCCAAACCAAACCAAACCCAAATCCAAACCCAAACCCAAACCCAAACCCAAACCAAACCCAAACCCAAACCAAGCCCAGAGGCAGCGAGAACCCAGAGAGACAGAGAGAGAGAGAGACAGAGACCCAAACCAAACCCAAACCAAGCCCAGAGGCAGAGAGAACCCAGAGAGACAGAGAGAGTCAGAGAGACAGAGAGGCAGACAGCCAGAGAGACAGAGAGAGAGAGAGAGAGACAGAGACCCAAACCCAAACCCATACATAAACCCAAACCAAACCCAAACCAAACCCAAACCAAACCCAAACCAAGCCCAGAGGCAGAGAGAACCCAGAGAGACAGAGAGAGAGAGAGAGAGAGAGAGAGAGACAGAGTTCCAAACCCAAACCCAAACTCAAACCAAACCCAAACCCAAACCAAACCCAGAGAGACAGATAGAGAGATAGAGAGACAGAGACCCAAACCAAACCAAACCCAAACCAAACCCAAACCAAACCAAACCCAAACCAAACGAAACCGAAACCAAACCCAAACCAAACCCAAACCAAACCCAAACCAACCCAAACCCAGAGAGACAGAGAGACAGACATCCAGAGAGAGAGAGAGAGAGAGAGAGAGAGAGAGAGAGAGACAGAGAGAAAGAAAGAGACCCATACCAAACCAAACCCAAACCCAAACCAAACCCAAACCAAACCCAAACCCAAACCAAACCCAGAGGCAGAGAGAACCCAGAGAGACAGAGAGAGACAGAGAGACAGAAAGGCAGACAGCCAGAGAGAGAGAGAGAGAGAGACAGAGACCCAAACCCAAACCAAGCCCAGAGGCAGAGACAACCCGGAGAGACAGAGAGAACCCAGAGAGACAGAGACCCAAACCAAACCAAACCCAAACCCAAACTCAAACCCAAACCGAACCCAAACCCAAACCCAAACCCAAACCAAACCCATACCCAAACCCAAACCAAACCCAAACCAAACCCAAACCAAACCCAAACCAAGCCCAGAGGCAGAGAGAACCCAGAGAGACAGAGAGAGAGACAGAGAAAGAGAGAGGCAGAGACCCAAACCCAAACCCAAACCCAAACCAACCCAAACCAAACCCAGAGAGACAGAGAGAGATAGAGAGAGAGACAAAGACCCAAACCAAACCCAAACCAAACCCAAACCCAAACCAAGCCCAGAGGCAGAGAGAACCCAGAGAGACAGAGAGAGAGAGACAGAGGCCCAAACCAAACCCAAACCAAGCCCAGAGGCAGAGAGAACCCAGAGAGACAGAGATAACCCAGAGAGACAGAGAGAGACAGAGAGACAGAAAGGCAGACAGCCAGAGAGACAGAGAGAGAGAGACAGAGACCCAAACCCAAACCAAGCCCAGAGGCAGAGAGAACCCGGAGAGACAGAGAGAACCCAGAGAGACAGAGAGAGAGAGACAGAGACCCAAACCAAACCCAAACCAAGCCCAGAGGCAGAGAGAACCCAGAGAGACAGAGATAACCCAGAGAGACAGAGAGAGACAGAGAGACAGAGAGGCAGACAGCCAGAGAGACAGAGAGAGAGAGAGAGAGAGAGACAGAGACCCAAACCCAAACCCAAACCAAACCCAAACCCAAACCAAACCCAAACCAAACTCAAACCCAAACCAAACCCAAACCCAAACCAAACCGAAACCAAACCCAAACCAAGCCCAGAGACAGAGATAACCCAGAGAGACAGAGAGAGACAGAGAGACAGAGAGGCAGACAGCCAGAGAGACAGAGAAAGAGAGAGACAGAGACCCAAACCCAAACCCAAACCCAAACCAAACCCAAACCAAACCCAAACCCAAACCAAGCCCAGAGGCAGAGAGAACCCAGAGAGACAGAGAGAGAGAGACAGAGGCCCAAACCAAACCCAAACCAAGCCCAGAGGCAGAGAGAACCCAAAGAGACAGAGATAACCCAGAGAGACAGAGAGAGACAGAGAGACAGAAAGGCAGACAGCCAGAGAGACAGAGAGAGAGAGACAGAGACCCAAACCCAAACCAAGCCCAGAGGCAGAGAGAACCCGGAGAGACAGAGAGAACCCAGAGAGACAGAGAGAGAGAGAGACAGAGACCCAAACCAAACCCAAACCAAGCCCAGAGGCAGAGAGAACCCAGAGAGACAGAGATAACCCAGAGAGACAGAGAGAGACAGAGAGACAGAGAGGCAGACAGCCAGAGAGACAGAGAGAGAGAGAGAGAGAGACAGAGACCCAAACCCAAACCCAAACCAAACCCAAACCCAAACCAAACCCAAACCAAACTCAAACCCAAACCAAACCCAAACCCAAACCAAACCGAAACCAAACCCAAACCAAGCCCAGAGACAGAGAGGCAGACAGCCAGAGAGACAGAGAAAGAGAGAGACAGAGACCCAAACCCATACCCAAACCCAAACCAAACCCAAACCAAACCCAGAGAGACAGAGAGAGATAGAGAGAGAGACAAAGACCCAAACCAAACCCAAACCAAACCCAAACCCAAACCAAGCCCAGAGGCAGAGAGAACCCAGAGAGACAGAGAGAGAGAGACAGAGGCCCAAACCAAACCCAAACCAAGCCCAGAGGCAGAGAGAACCCAGAGAGACAGAGATAACCCAGAGAGACAGAGAGACAGAGAGGCAGACAGCCAGAGAGACAGAGAGAGAGACAGAGACCCAAACCCAAACCCAAACCAAATCCAACCCAAGCCCAGAGGCAGAGAGAACACGGAGAGACAGAGAGAACCCAGAGAGACAGAGAGAGAGATAAAGAGACAGAGACCCAAACCAAACCAAACCCAAACCCAAACCCAAACCCAAACCCAAACCCAAACCAAACCCAAACCCAAACCCAAACCAAACCAAACCCAAACCTAAACCCAAACCAAACCCAAACCCAAACCCAAACCCAAACCAAACCTAACCGAAACCCAAACCAAACCAAACCCAAACCAAACCCAAACCCAAACCCAAACCCAAACCCAAACCAATCCCAAACCAAGCCCAGAGGCAGAGCGAACCCAGAGAGACAGAGAGAGAGACAGAGACCCAAACCAAACCCAAACCAAGCCCAGAGGCAGAGAGAACCCAAAGAGACAGAGATAACCCAGAGAGACAGAGAGAGACAGAGAGACAGAAAGGCAGACAGCCAGAGAGACAGAGAGAGAGAGACAGAGACCCAAACCCAAACCAAGCCCAGAGGCAGAGACAACCCGGAGAGACAGAGAGAACCCAGAGAGACAGAGACCCAAACCAAACCAAACCCAAACCCAAACTCAAACCCAAACCGAACCCAAACCCAAACCCAAACCCAAACCAAACCCATACCCAAACCCAAACCAAACCCAAACCAAACCCAAACCAAGCCCAGAGGCAGAGAGAACCCAGCGAGTCAGAGAGAGAGAGAGAGAGAGAGAGAGACAGAGTTCCAAACCCAAACCCAAACTCAAACCAAACCCAAACCCAAACCAAACCCAGAGAGACAGATAGAGAGATAGAGAGACAGAGACCCAAACCAAACCAAACCCAAACCAAACCCAAACCAAACCCAAACCAAGCTCAGAGGCAGAGAGAACACGGAGAGACAGAGAGAACCCAGAGAGACAGAGAGAGAGATAAAGAGACAGAGACCCAAACCAAACCAAACCCAAACCCAAACCCAAACCCAAACCCAAACCCAAACCAAACCCAAACCCAAACCCAAACCAAACCAAACCTAAACCCAAACCAAACCCAACCCCAAACCCAAACCCAAACCAAACCTAACCGAAACCCAAACCAAACCAAACCCAAACCAAACCCAAACCCAAACCCAAACCCAAACCCAAACCAATCTCAAACCAAGCCCAGAGGCAGAGCGAACCCAGAGAGACAGAGAGAGAGACAGAGACCCAAACCAAACCCAAACCAAGCCCAGAGGCAGAGAGAACCCAAAGAGACAGAGATAACCCAGAGAGACAGAGAGAGACAGAGAGACAGAAAGGCAGACAGCCAGAGAGACAGAGAGAGAGAGACAGAGACCCAAACCCAAACCAAGCCCAGAGGCAGTGAGAACCCGGAGAGACAGAGAGAACCCAGAGAGACAGAGACGCAAACCAAACAAAACCCAAACCCAAACCCAAACCCAAACCGAACCCAAACCCAAACCCAAACCCAAACCAAACCCATACATAAACCCAAACCAAACCCAAACCAAACCCAAACCAAACCCAAACCAAGCCCAGAGGCAGAGAGAACCCAGAGAGACAGAGAGAGAGAGAGAGAGAGAGAGAGACAGAGTTCCAAACCCAAACCCAAACTCAAACCAAACCCAAACCCAAACCAAACCCAGAGAGACAGATAGAGAGATAGAGAGACAGAGACCCAAACCAAACCAAACCCAAACCAAACCCAAACCAAACCAAACCCAAACCAAACGAAACCGAAACCAAACCCAAACCAAACCCAAACCAAACCCAAACCAACCCAAACCCAGAGAGACAGAGAGACAGACATCCAGAGAGAGAGAGAGAGAGAGAGAGAGAGAGAGAGAGAGAGAGAGAGAGAGAGAGAGAGAGACAGAGAGACAGAAAGAGACCCATACCAAACCAAACCCAAACCCAAACCAAACCCAAACCAAACCCAAACCCAAACCAAACCCAGAGGCAGAGAGAACCCAGAGAGACAGAGAGAGACAGAGAGTGAGAGACAGAGACCCAAACCAAACCCAAACCAAATCAAACCCAAACCGAAACCAAACCCAAACCAAACCAAACCCAAACCCAAACCAAACCCAAACCCAAACCAAACCAATCCCAAACCAAGCCCAGAGGCAGCGAGAACCCAGAGAGACAGAGAGAGAGAGAGACAGAGACCCAAACCAAACCCAAACCAAGCCCAGAGGCAGAGAGAACCCAAAGAGACAGAGATAACCCAGAGAGACAGAGAGAGACAGAGAGACAGAAAGGCAGACAGCCAGAGAGACAGAGAGAGAGAGAGACAGCGACCCAAACCCAAACCAAGCCCAGAGGCAGAGACAACCCGGAGAGACAGAGAGAACCCAGAGAGACAGAGACCCAAACCAAACCAAACCCAAACCCAAACTCAAACCCAAACCGAACCCAAACCCAAACCCAAACCCAAACCAAACCCATACGCAAACCCAAACCAAACCCAAACCAAACCCAAACCAAACCCAAACCAAGCCCAGAGGCAGAGAGAACCCAGAGAGACAGAGAGAGAGACAGAGAAAGAGAGAGGCAGAGACCCAAACCCAAACCCAAACCCAAACCAACCCAAACCAAACCCAGAGAGACAGAGAGAGATAGAGAGAGAGACAAAGACCCAAACCAAACCCAAACCAAACCCAAACCCAAACCAAGCCCAGAGGCAGAGAGAACCCAGAGAGACAGAGAGAGAGAGAGACAGAGGCCCAAACCAAACCCAAACCAAGCCCAGAGGCAGAGAGAACCCAGAGAGACAGAGATAACCCAGAGAGACAGAGAGAGACAGAGAGACAGAAAGGCAGACAGCCAGAGAGACAGAGAGAGAGAGACAGAGACCCAAACCCAAACCAAGCCCAGAGGCAGAGAGAACCCGGAGAGACAGAGAGAACCCAGAGAGACAGAGAGAGAGAGACAGAGACCCAAACCAAACCCAAACCAAGCCCAGAGGCAGAGAGAACCCAGAGAGACAGAGATAACCCAGAGAGACAGAGAGAGACAGAGAGACAGAGAGGCAGACAGCCAGAGAGACAGAGAGAGAGAGAGACAGAGACCCAAACCCAAACCCAAACCCAAACCAAACCCAAACCAAACCCAGAGAGACAGAGAGAGATAGAGACAGAGACAAAGACCCAAACCAAACCCAAACCAAACCCAAACCCAAACCAAGCCCAGAGGCAGAGAGAACCCAGAGAGACAGAGAGAGAGAGACAGAGGCCCAAACCAAACCCAAACCAAGCCCAGAGGCAGAGAGAACCCAAAGAGACAGAGATAACCCAGAGAGACAGAGAGAGACAGAGAGACAGAAAGGCAGACAGCCAGAGAGACAGAGAGAGAGAGACAGAGACCCAAACCCAAACCAAGCCCAGAGGCAGAGAGAACCCGGAGAGACAGAGAGAACCCAGAGAGACAGAGAGAGAGAGACAGAGACCCAAACCAAACCCAAACCAAGCCCAGAGGCAGAGAGAACCCAGAGAGACAGAGATAACCCAGAGAGACAGAGAGAGACAGAGAGACAGAGAGGCAGACAGCCAGAGAGACAGAGAGAGAGAGAGAGAGAGACAGAGACCCAAACCCAAACCCAAACCAAACCCAAACCAAACCCAAACCAAACTCAAACCCAAACCAAACCCAAACCCAAACCAAACCGAAACCAAACCCAAACCAAGCCCAGAGACAGAGATAACCCAGAGAGACAGAGAGAGACAGAGAGACAGAGAGGCAGACAGCCAGAGGGACAGAGAAAGAGAGAGACAGAGACCCAAACCCATACCCAAACCCAAACCAAACCCAAACCAAACCCAGAGAGACAGAGAGAGATAGAGAGAGAGACAAAGACCCAAACCAAACCCAAACCAAACCCAAACCCAAACCAAGCCCAGAGGCAGAGAGAACCCAGAGAGACAGAGAGAGAGAGACAGAGGCCCAAACCAAACCCAAACCAAGCCCAGAGGCAGAGAGAACCCAGAGAGACAGAGATAACCCAGAGAGACAGAGAGACAGAGAGGCAGACAGCCAGAGAGACAGAGAGAGAGACAGAGACCCAAACCCAAACCCAAACCAAATCCAACCCAAGCCCAGAGGCAGAGAGAACACGGAGAGACAGAGAGAACCCAGAGAGACAGAGAGAGAGATAAAGAGACAGAGACCCAAACCAAACCAAACCCAAACCCAAACCCAAACCCAAACCCAAACCCAAACCAAACCCAAACCCAAACCCAAACCAAACCAAACCTAAACCCAAACCAAACCCAAACCCAAACCCAAACCCAAACCAAACCTAACCGAAACCCAAACCAAACCAAACCCAAACCAAACCCAAACCCAAACCCAAACCCAAACCCAAACCAATCCCAAACCAAGCCCAGAGGCAGAGCGAACCCAGAGAGACAGAGAGAGAGACAGAGACCCAAACCAAACCCAAACCAAGCCCAGAGGCAGAGAGAACCCAAAGAGACAGAGATAACCCAGAGAGACAGAGAGAGACAGAGAGACAGAAAGGCAGACAGCCAGAGAGACAGAGAGAGAGAGACAGAGACCCAAACCCAAACCAAGCCCAGAGGCAGAGACAACCCGGAGAGACAGAGAGAACCCAGAGAGACAGAGACCCAAACCAAACCAAACCCAAACCCAAACTCAAACCCAAACCGAACCCAAACCCAAACCCAAACCCAAACCAAACCCATACCCAAACCCAAACCAAACCCAAACCAAACCCAAACCAAACCCAAACCAAGCCCAGAGGCAGAGAGAACCCAGAGAGACAGAGAGAGAGAGAGAGAGAGAGAGAGACAGAGTTCCAAACCCAAACCCAAACTCAAACCAAACCCAAACCCAAACCAAACCCAGAGAGACAGATAGAGAGATAGAGAGACAGAGACCCAAACCAAACCAAACCCAAACCAAACCCAAACCAAACCCAAACCAAGCTCAGAGGCAGAGAGAACACGGAGAGACAGAGAGAACCCAGAGAGACAGAGAGAGAGATAAAGAGACAGAGACCCAAACCAAACCAAACCCAAACCCAAACCCAAACCCAAACCCAAACCCAAACCAAACCCAAACCCAAACCCAAACCAAACCAAACCTAAACCCAAACCAAAGCCAACCCCAAACCCAAACCCAAACCAAACCTAACCGAAACCCAAACCAAACCAAACCCAAACCAAACCCAAACCCAAACCCAAACCCAAACCCAAACCCAAACCAATCTCAAACCAAGCCCAGAGGCAGAGCGAACCTAGAGAGACAGAGAGAGAGACAGAGACCCAAACCAAACCCAAACCAAGCCCAGAGGCAGAGAGAACCCAAAGAGACAGAGATAACCCAGAGAGACAGAGAGAGACAGAGAGACAGAAAGGCAGACAGCCAGAGAGACAGAGAGAGAGAGACAGAGACCCAAACCCAAACCAAGCCCAGAGGCAGTGAGAACCCGGAGAGACAGAGAGAACCCAGAGAGACAGAGACGCAAACCAAACAAAACCCAAACCCAAACCCAAACCCAAACCGAACCCAAACCCAAACCCAAACCCAAACCGAACCCATACATAAACCCAAACCAAACCCAAACCAAACCCAAACCAAACCCAAACCAAGCCCAGAGGCAGAGAGAACCCAGAGAGACAGAGAGAGAGAGAGAGAGAGAGAGAGAGAGACAGAGTTCCAAACCCAAACCCAAACTCAAACCAAACCCAAACCCAAACCAAACCCAGAGAGACAGATAGAGAGATAGAGAGACAGAGACCCAAACCAAACCAAACCCAAACCAAACCCAAACCAAACCAAACCCAAACCAAACGAAACCGAAACCAAACCCAAACCAAACCCAAACCAAACCCAAACCAACCCAAACCCAGAGAGACAGAGAGACAGACATCCAGAGAGAGAGAGAGAGAGAGAGAGAGAGACAGAGAGAGATAGAGAGAGAGACAAAGACCCAAACCAAACCCAAACCAAACCCAAACCCAAACCAAGCCCAGAGGCAGAGAGAACCCAGAGAGACAGAGAGAGAGAGACAGAGGCCCAAACCAAACCCAAACCAAGCCCAGAGGCAGAGAGAACCCAGAGAGACAGAGATAACCCAGAGAGACAGAGAGAGACAGAGAGACAGAAAGGCAGACAGCCAGAGAGACAGAGAGAGAGAGACAGAGACCCAAACCCAAACCAAGCCCAGAGGCAGAGAGAACCCGGAGAGACAGAGAGAACCCAGAGAGACAGAGAGAGAGAGACAGAGACCCAAACCAAACCCAAACCAAGCCCAGAGGCAGAGAGAACCCAGAGAGACAGAGATAACCCAGAGAGACAGAGAGAGACAGAGAGACAGAGAGGCAGACAGCCAGAGAGACAGAGAGAGAGAGAGAGAGAGAGACAGAGACCCAAACCCAAACCCAAACCAAACCCAAACCCAAACCAAACCCAAACCAAACTCAAACCCAAACCAAACCCAAACCCAAACCAAACCGAAACCAAACCCAAACCAAGCCCAGAGACAGAGATAACCCAGAGAGACAGAGAGAGACAGAGAGACAGAGAGGCAGACAGCCAGAGAGACAGAGAAAGAGAGAGACAGAGACCCAAACCCAAACCCAAACCCAAACCAAACCCAAACCAAACCCAAACCCAAACCAAGCCCAGAGGCAGAGAGAACCCAGAGAGACAGAGAGAGAGAGACAGAGGCCCAAACCAAACCCAAACCAAGCCCAGAGGCAGAGAGAACCCAAAGAGACAGAGATAACCCAGAGAGACAGAGAGAGACAGAGAGACAGAAAGGCAGACAGCCAGAGAGACAGAGAGAGAGAGACAGAGACCCAAACCCAAACCAAGCCCAGAGGCAGAGAGAACCCGGAGAGACAGAGAGAACCCAGAGAGACAGAGAGAGAGAGAGACAGAGACCGAAACCAAACCCAAACCAAGCCCAGAGGCAGAGAGAACCCAGAGAGACAGAGATAACCCAGAGAGACAGAGAGAGACAGAGAGACAGAGAGGCAGACAGCCAGAGAGACAGAGAGAGAGAGAGAGAGAGACAGAGACCCAAACCCAAACCCAAACCAAACCCAAACCCAAACCAAACCCAAACCAAACTCAAACCCAAACCAAACCCAAACCCAAACCAAACCGAAACCAAACCCAAACCAAGCCCAGAGACAGAGATAACCCAGAGAGACAGAGAGAGACAGAGAGACAGAGAGGCAGACAGCCAGAGAGACAGAGAAAGAGAGAGACAGAGACCCAAACCCATACCCAAACCCAAACCAAACCCAAACCAAACCCAGAGAGACAGAGAGAGATAGAGAGAGAGACAAAGACCCAAACCAAACCCAAACCAAACCCAAACCCAAACCAAGCCCAGAGGCAGAGAGAACCCAGAGAGACAGAGAGAGAGAGACAGAGGCCCAAACCAAACCCAAACCAAGCCCAGAGGCAGAGAGAACCCAGAGAGACAGAGATAACCCAGAGAGACAGAGAGACAGAGGGGCAGACAGCCAGAGAGACAGAGAGAGAGACAGAGACCCAAACCCAAACCCAAACCAAATCCAACCCAAGCCCAGAGGCAGAGAGAACACGGAGAGACAGAGAGAACCCAGAGAGACAGAGAGAGAGATAAAGAGACAGAGACCCAAACCAAACCAAACCCAAACCCAAACCCAAACCCAAACCCAAACCCAAACCAAACCCAAACCCAAACCCAAACCAAACCAAACCTAAACCCAAACCAAACCCAAACCCAAACCCAAACCCAAACCAAACCTAACCGAAACCCAAACCAAACCAAACCCAAACCAAACCCAAACCCAAACCCAAACCCAAACCCAAACCAATCCCAAACCAAGCCCAGAGGCAGAGCGAACCCAGAGAGACAGAGAGAGAGACAGAGACCCAAACCAAACCCAAACCAAGCCCAGAGGCAGAGAGAACCCAAAGAGACAGAGATAACCCAGAGAGACAGAGAGAGACAGAGAGACAGAAAGGCAGACAGCCAGAGAGACAGAGAGAGAGAGACAGAGACCCAAACCCAAACCAAGCCCAGAGGCAGAGACAACCCGGAGAGACAGAGAGAACCCAGAGAGACAGAGACCCAAACCAAACCAAACCCAAACCCAAACTCAAACCCAAACCGAACCCAAACCCAAACCCAAACCCAAACCAAACCCATACCCAAACCCAAACCAAACCCAAACCAAACCCAAACCAAGCCCAGAGGCAGAGAGAACCCAGAGAGACAGAGAGAGAGAGAGAGAGAGAGAGAGAGACAGAGTTCCAAACCCAAACCCAAACTCAAACCAAACCCAAACCCAAACCAAACCCAGAGAGACAGATAGAGAGATAGAGAGACAGAGACCCAAACCAAACCAAACCCAAACCAAACCCAAACCAAACCCAAACCAAGCTCAGAGGCAGAGAGAACACGGAGAGACAGAGAGAACCCAGAGAGACAGAGAGAGATATAAAGAGACAGAGACCCAAACCAAACCAAACCCAAACCCAAACCCAAACCCAAACCCAAACCCAAACCAAACCCAAACCCAAACCCAAACCAAACCAAACCTAAACCCAAACCAAACCCAACCCCAAACCCAAACCCAAACCAAACCTAACCGAAACCCAAACCAAACCAAACCCAAACCAAACCCAAACCCAAACCCAAACCCAAACCCAAACCAATCTCAAACCAAGCCCAGAGGCAGAGCGAACCCAGAGAGACAGAGAGAGAGACAGAGACCCAAACCAAACCCAAACCAAGCCCAGAGGCAGAGAGAACCCAAAGAGACAGAGATAACCCAGAGAGACAGAGAGAGACAGAGAGACAGAAAGGCAGACAGCCAGAGAGACAGAGAGAGAGAGACAGAGACCCAAACCCAAACCAAGCCCAGAGGCAGTGAGAACCCGGAGAGACAGAGAGAACCCAGAGAGACAGAGACGCAAACCAAACAAAACCCAAACCCAAACCCAAACCCAAACCGAACCCAAACCCAAACTCAAACCCAAACCAAACCCATACATAAACCCAAACCAAACCCAAACCAAACCCAAACCAAACCCAAACCGAGCCCAGAGGCAGAGAGAACCCAGAGAGACAGAGAGAGAGAGAGAGAGAGAGAGAGACAGAGTTCCAAACCCAAACCCAAACTCAAACCAAACCCAAACCCAAACCAAACCCAGAGAGACAGATAGAGAGATAGAGAGACAGAGACCCAAACCAAACCAAACCCAAACCAAACCCAAACCAAACCAAACCCAAACCAAACGAAACCGAAACCAAACCCAAACCAAACCCAAACCAAACCCAAACCAACCCAAACCCAGAGAGACAGAGAGACAGACATCCAGAGAGAGAGAGAGAGAGAGAGAGAGAGAGAGAGAGAGAGAGAGAGAGAGAGACAGAGAGACAGAAAGAGACCCATACCAAACCAAACCCAAACCCAAACCAAACCCAAACCAAACCCAAACCCAAACCAAACCCAGAGGCAGAGAGAACCCAGAGAGACAGAGAGAGACAGAGAGTGAGAGACAGAGACCCAAACCAAACCCAAACCAAATCAAACCCAAACCGAAACCAAACCCAAACCAAACCAAACCCAAACCCAAACCAAACCCAAACCCAAACCAAACCAATCCCAAACCAAGCCCAGAGGCAGCGAGAACCCAGAGAGACAGAGAGAGAGAGAGACAGAGACCCAAACCAAACCCAAACCAAGCCCAGAGGCAGAGAGAACCCAAAGAGACAGAGATAACCCAGAGAGACAGAGAGAGACAGAGAGACAGAAAGGCAGACAGCCAGAGAGACAGAGAGAGAGAGAGACAGCGACCCAAACCCAAACCAAGCCCAGAGGCAGAGACAACCCGGAGAGACAGAGAGAACCCAGAGAGACAGAGAGAGAGATAAAGAGACAGAGACCCAAACCAAACCAAACCCAAACCCAAACCCAAACCCAAACCCAAACCCAAACCAAACCCAAACCCAAACCCAAACCAAACCAAACCTAAACCCAAACCAAACCCAACCCCAAACCCAAACCCAAACCAAACCTAACCGAAACCCAAACCAAACCAAACCCAAACCAAACCCAAACCCAAACCCAAACCCAAACCCAAACCAATCTCAAACCAAGCCCAGAGGCAGAGCGAACCCAGAGAGACAGAGAGAGAGACAGAGACCCAAACCAAACCCAAACCAAGCCCAGAGGCAGAGAGAACCCAAAGAGACAGAGATAACCCAGAGAGACAGAGAGAGACAGAGAGACAGAAAGGCAGACAGCCAGAGAGACAGAGAGAGAGAGACAGAGACCCAAACCCAAACCAAGCCCAGAGGCAGTGAGAACCCGGAGAGACAGAGAGAACCCAGAGAGACAGAGACGCAAACCAAACAAAACCCAAACCCAAACCCAAACCCAAACCGAACCCAAACCCAAACTCAAACCCAAACCAAACCCATACATAAACCCAAACCAAACCCAAACCAAACCCAAACCAAACCCAAACCGAGCCCAGAGGCAGAGAGAACCCAGAGAGACAGAGAGAGAGAGAGAGAGAGAGAGAGAGACAGAGTTCCAAACCCAAACCCAAACTCAAACCAAACCCAAACCCAAACCAAACCCAGAGAGACAGATAGAGAGATAGAGAGACAGAGACCCAAACCAAACCAAACCCAAACCAAACCCAAACCAAACCAAACCCAAATCAAACGAAACCGAAACCAAACCCAAACCAAACCCAAACCAAACCCAAACCAACCCAAACCCAGAGAGACAGAGAGACAGACATCCAGAGAGAGAGAGAGAGAGAGAGAGAGAGAGAGAGAGAGAGAGAGAGAGAGACAGAGAGACAGAAAGAGACCCATACCAAACCAAACCCAAACCCAAACCAAACCCAAACCAAACCCAAACCCAAACCAAACCCAGAGGCAGAGAGAACCCAGAGAGACAGAGAGAGACAGAGAGTGAGAGACAGAGACCCAAACCAAACCCAAACCAAATCAAACCCAAACCGAAACCAAACCCAAACCAAACCAAACCCAAACCCAAACCAAACCCAAACCCAAACCAAACCAATCCCAAACCAAGCCCAGAGGCAGCGAGAACCCAGAGAGACAGAGAGAGAGAGAGACAGAGACCCAAACCAAACCCAAACCAAGCCCAGAGGCAGAGAGAACCCAAAGAGACAGAGATAACCCAGAGAGACAGAGAGAGACAGAGAGACAGAAAGGCAGACAGCCAGAGAGACAGAGAGAGAGAGAGACAGCGACCCAAACCCAAACCAAGCCCAGAGGCAGAGACAACCCGGAGAGACAGAGAGAACCCAGAGAGACAGAGACCCAAACCAAACCAAACCCAAACCCAAACTCAAACCCAAACCGAACCCAAACCCAAACCCAAACCCAAACCAAACCCATACCCAAACCAAACCAATCCCAAACCAAGCCCAGAGGCAGCGAGAACCCAGAGAGACAGAGAGAGAGAGAGACAGAGACCCAAACCAAACCCAAACCAAGCCCAGAGGCAGAAAGAACCCAAAGAGACAGAGATAACCCAGAGAGACAGAGAGAGACAGAGAGACAGAAAGGCAGACAGCCAGAGAGACAGAGAGAGAGAGAGACAGCGACCCAAACCCAAACCAAGCCCAGAGGCAGAGACAACCCGGAGAGACAGAGAGAACCCAGAGAGACAGAGACCCAAACCAAACCAAACCCAAACCCAAACTCAAACCCAAACCGAACCCAAACCCAAACCCAAACCCAAACCAAACCCATACCCAAACCCAAACCAAACCCAAACCAAACCCAAACCAAACCCAAACCAAGCCCAGAGGCAGAGAGAACCCAGAGAGACAGAGAGAGAGACAGAGAAAGAGAGAGGCAGAGACCCAAACCCAAACCCAAACCCAAACCAACCCAAACCAAACCCAGAGAGACAGAGAGAGATAGAGAGAGAGACAAAGACCCAAACCAAACCCAAACCAAACCCAAACCCAAACCAAGCCCAGAGGCAGAGAGAACCCAGAGAGACAGAGAGAGAGAGACAGAGGCCCAAACCAAACCCAAACCAAGCCCAGAGGCAGAGAGAACCCAGAGAGACAGAGATAACCCAGAGAGACAGAGAGAGACAGAGAGACAGAAAGGCAGACAGCCAGAGAGACAGAGAGAGAGAGACAGAGACCCAAACCCAGACCAAGCCCAGAGGCAGAGAGAACCCGGAGAGACAGAGAGAACCCAGAGAGACAGAGAGAGAGAGACAGAGACCCAAACCAAACCCAAACCAAGCCCAGAGGCAGAGAGAACCCAGAGAGACAGAGATAACCCAGAGAGACAGAGAGAGACAGAGAGACAGAGAGGCAGACAGCCAGAGAGACAGAGAGAGAGAGAGACAGAGACCCAAACCCAAACCCAAACCCAAACCAAACCCAAACCAAACCCAGAGAGACAGAGAGAGATAGAGACAGAGACAAAGACCCAAACCAAACCCAAACCAAACCCAAACCCAAACCAAGCCCAGAGGCAGAGAGAACCCAGAGAGACAGAGAGAGAGAGAGACAGAGGCCCAAACCAAACCCAAACCAAGCCCAGAGGCAGAGAGAACCCAAAGAGACAGAGATAACCCAGAGAGACAGAGAGAGACAGAGAGACAGAAAGGCAGACAGCCAGAGAGACAGAGAGAGAGAGACAGAGACCCAAACCCAAACCAAGCCCAGAGGCAGAGAGAACCCGGAGAGACAGAGAGAACCCAGAGAGACAGAGAGAGAGAGACAGAGACCCAAACCAAACCCAAACCAAGCCCAGAGGCAGAGAGAACCCAGAGAGACAGAGATAACCCAGAGAGACAGAGAGAGACAGAGAGACAGAGAGGCAGACAGCCAGAGAGACAGAGAGAGAGAGAGAGAGAGACAGAGACCCAAACCCAAACCCAAACCAAACCCAAACCCAAACCAAACCCAAACCAAACTCAAACCCAAACCAAACCCAAACCCAAACCAAACCGAAACCAAACCCAAACCAAGCCCAGAGACAGAGATAACCCAGAGAGACAGAGAGAGACAGAGAGACAGAGAGGCAGACAGCCAGAGAGACAGAGAAAGAGAGAGACAGAGACCCAAACCCATACCCAAACCCAAACCAAACCCAAACCAAACCCAGAGAGACAGAGAGAGATAGAGAGAGAGACAAAGACCCAAACCAAACCCAAACCAAACCCAAACCCAAACCAAGCCCAGAGGCAGAGAGAACCCAGAGAGACAGAGAGAGAGAGACAGAGGCCCAAACCAAACCCAAACCAAGCCCAGAGGCAGAGAGAACCCAGAGAGACAGAGATAACCCAGAGAGACAGAGAGACAGAGAGGCAGACAGCCAGAGAGACAGAGAGAGAGACAGAGACCCAAACCCAAACCCAAACCAAATCCAACCCAAGCCCAGAGGCAGAGAGAACACGGAGAGACAGAGAGAACCCAGAGAGACAGAGAGAGAGATAAAGAGACAGAGACCCAAACCAAACCAAACCCAAACCCAAACCCAAACCCAAACCCAAACCCAAACCAAACCCAAACCCAAACCCAAACCCAAACCAAACCCAAACCAAACCCAAACCCAAACCAAACCCAGAGGCAGAGAGAACCCAGAGAGACAGAGAGAGACAGAGAGTGAGAGACAGAGACCCAAACCAAACCCAAACCAAATCAAACCCAAACCGAAACCAAACCCAAACCAAACCAAACCCAAACCCAAACCAAACCCAAACCCAAACCAAACCAATCCCAAACCAAGCCCAGAGGCAGCGAGAACCCAGAGAGACAGAGAGAGAGAGAGACAGAGACCCAAACCAAACCCAAACCAAGCCCAGAGGCAGAGAGAACCCAAAGAGACAGAGATAACCCAGAGAGACAGAGAGAGACAGAGAGACAGAAAGGCAGACAGCCAGAGAGACAGAGAGAGAGAGAGACAGCGACCCAAACCCAAACCAAGCCCAGAGGCAGAGACAACCCGGAGAGACAGAGAGAACCCAGAGAGACAGAGACCCAAACCAAACCAAACCCAAACCCAAACTCAAACCCAAACCGAACCCAAACCCAAACCCAAACCCAAACCAAACCCATACCCAAACCAAACCAATCCCAAACCAAGCCCAGAGGCAGCGAGAACCCAGAGAGACAGAGAGAGAGAGAGACAGAGACCCAAACCAAACCCAAACCAAGCCCAGAGGCAGAGAGAACCCAAAGAGACAGAGATAACCCAGAGAGACAGAGAGAGACAGAGAGACAGAAAGGCAGACAGCCAGAGAGACAGAGAGAGAGAGAGACAGCGACCCAAACCCAAACCAAGCCCAGAGGCAGAGACAACCCGGAGAGACAGAGAGAACCCAGAGAGACAGAGACCCAAACCAAACCAAACCCAAACCCAAACTCAAACCCAAACCGAACCCAAACCCAAACCCAAACCCAAACCAAACCCATACCCAAACCCAAACCAAACCCAAACCAAACCCAAACCAAACCCAAACCAAGCCCAGAGGCAGAGAGAACCCAGAGAGACAGAGAGAGAGACAGAGAAAGAGAGAGGCAGAGACCCAAACCCAAACCCAAACCCAAACCAACCCAAACCAAACCCAGAGAGACAGAGAGAGATAGAGAGAGAGACAAAGACCCAAACCAAACCCAAACCAAACCCAAACCCAAACCAAGCCCAGAGGCAGAGAGAACCCAGAGAGACAGAGAGAGAGAGACAGAGGCCCAAACCAAACCCAAACCAAGCCCAGAGGCAGAGAGAACCCAGAGAGACAGAGATAACCCAGAGAGACAGAGAGAGACAGAGAGACAGAAAGGCAGACAGCCAGAGAGACAGAGAGAGAGAGACAGAGACCCAAACCCAGACCAAGCCCAGAGGCAGAGAGAACCCGGAGAGACAGAGAGAACCCAGAGAGACAGAGAGAGAGAGACAGAGACCCAAACCAAACCCAAACCAAGCCCAGAGGCAGAGAGAACCCAGAGAGACAGAGATAACCCAGAGAGACAGAGAGAGACAGAGAGACAGAGAGGCAGACAGCCAGAGAGACAGAGAGAGAGAGAGACAGAGACCCAAACCCAAACCCAAACCCAAACCAAACCCAAACCAAACCCAGAGAGACAGAGAGAGATAGAGACAGAGACAAAGACCCAAACCAAACCCAAACCAAACCCAAACCCAAACCAAGCCCAGAGGCAGAGAGAACCCAGAGAGACAGAGAGAGAGAGAGACAGAGGCCCAAACCAAACCCAAACCAAGCCCAGAGGCAGAGAGAACCCAAAGAGACAGAGATAACCCAGAGAGACAGAGAGAGACAGAGAGACAGAAAGGCAGACAGCCAGAGAGACAGAGAGAGAGAGACAGAGACCCAAACCCAAACCAAGCCCAGAGGCAGAGAGAACCCGGAGAGACAGAGAGAACCCAGAGAGACAGAGAGAGAGAGACAGAGACCCAAACCAAACCCAAACCAAGCCCAGAGGCAGAGAGAACCCAGAGAGACAGAGATAACCCAGAGAGACAGAGAGAGACAGAGAGACAGAGAGGCAGACAGCCAGAGAGACAGAGAGAGAGAGAGAGAGAGACAGAGACCCAAACCCAAACCCAAACCAAACCCAAACCCAAACCAAACCCAAACCAAACTCAAACCCAAACCAAACCCAAACCCAAACCAAACCGAAACCAAACCCAAACCAAGCCCAGAGACAGAGATAACCCAGAGAGACAGAGAGAGACAGAGAGACAGAGAGGCAGACAGCCAGAGAGACAGAGAAAGAGAGAGACAGAGACCCAAACCCATACCCAAACCCAAACCAAACCCAAACCAAACCCAGAGAGACAGAGAGAGATAGAGAGAGAGACAAAGACCCAAACCAAACCCAAACCAAACCCAAACCCAAACCAAGCCCAGAGGCAGAGAGAACCCAGAGAGACAGAGAGAGAGAGACAGAGGCCCAAACCAAACCCAAACCAAGCCCAGAGGCAGAGAGAACCCAGAGAGACAGAGATAACCCAGAGAGACAGAGAGACAGAGAGGCAGACAGCCAGAGAGACAGAGAGAGAGACAGAGACCCAAACCCAAACCCAAACCAAATCCAACCCAAGCCCAGAGGCAGAGAGAACACGGAGAGACAGAGAGAACCCAGAGAGGCAGAGAGAGAGATAAAGAGACAGAGACCCAAACCAAACCAAACCCAAACCCAAACCCAAACCCAAACCCAAACCCAAACCAAACCCAAACCCAAACCCAAACCAAACCAAACCTAAACCCAAACCAAACCCAAACCCAAACCCAAACCCAAACCAAACCTAACCGAAACCCAAACCAAACCAAACCCAAACCAAACCCAAACCCAAACCCAAACCCAAACCCAAACCAATCCCAAACCAAGCCCAGAGGCAGAGCGAACCCAGAGAGACAGAGAGAGAGACAGAGACCCAAACCAAACCCAAACCAAGCCCAGAGGCAGAGAGAACCCAAAGAGACAGAGATAACCCAGAGAGACAGAGAGAGACAGAGAGACAGAAAGGCAGACAGCCAGAGAGACAGAGAGAGAGAGACAGAGACCCAAACCCAAACCAAGCCCAGAGGCAGAGACAACCCGGAGAGACAGAGAGAACCCAGAGAGACAGAGACCCAAACCAAACCAAACCCAAACCCAAACTCAAACCCAAACCGAACCCAAACCCAAACCCAAACCCAAACCAAACCCATACCCAAACCCAAACCAAACCCAAACCAAACCCAAACCAAACCCAAACCAAGCCCAGAGGCAGAGAGAACCCAGAGAGACAGAGAGAAAGAGAGAGAGAGAGAGAGACAGAGTTCCAAACCCAAACCCAAACTCAAACCAAACCCAAACCCAAACCAAACCCAGAGAGACAGATAGAGAGATAGAGAGACAGAGACCCAAACCAAACCAAACCCAAACCAAACCCAAACCAAACCCAAACCAAGCTCAGAGGCAGAGAGAACACGGAGAGACAGAGAGAACCCAGAGAGACAGAGAGAGAGATAAAGAGACAGAGACCCAAACCAAACCAAACCCAAACCCAAACCCAAACCCAAACCCAAACCCAAACCAAACCCAAACCCAAACCCAAACCAAACCAAACCTAAACCCAAACCAAACCCAACCCCAAACCCAAACCCAAACCAAACCTAACCGAAACCCAAACCAAACCAAACCCAAACCAAACCCAAACCCAAACCCAAACCCAAACCCAAACCAATCTCAAACCAAGCCCAGAGGCAGAGCGAACCCAGAGAGACAGAGAGAGAGACAGAGACCCAAACCAAACCCAAACCAAGCCCAGAGGCAGAGAGAACCCAGAGAGACAGAGAGAGAGAGAGAGAGAGAGAGAGAGAGACAGAGTTCCAAACCCAAACCCAAACTCAAACCAAACCCAAACCCAAACCAAACCCAGAGAGACAGATAGAGAGATAGAGAGACAGAGACCCAAACCAAACCAAACCCAAACCAAACCCAAACCAAACCAAACCCAAACCAAACGAAACCGAAACCAAACCCAAACCAAACCCAAACCAAACCCAAACCAACCCAAACCCAGAGAGACAGAGAGACAGACATCCAGAGAGAGAGAGAGAGAGAGAGAGAGAGAGAGAGAGAGAGAGAGAGAGAGAGAGACAGAGAGACAGAAAGAGACCCATACCAAACCAAACCCAAACCCAAACCAAACCCAAACCAAACCCAAACCCAAACCAAACCCAGAGGCAGAGAGAACCCAGAGAGACAGAGAGAGACAGAGAGTGAGAGACAGAGACCCAAACCAAACCCAAACCAAATCAAACCCAAACCGAAACCAAACCCAAACCAAACCAAACCCAAACCCAAACCAAACCCAAACCCAAACCAAACCAATCCCAAACCAAGCCCAGAGGCAGCGAGAACCCAGAGAGACAGAGAGAGAGAGAGACAGAGACCCAAACCAAACCCAAACCAAGCCCAGAGGCAGAGAGAACCCAGAGAGACAGAGAGAGTCAGAGAGACAGAGAGGCAGACAGCCAGAGAGACAGAGAGAGAGAGAGAGAGACAGAGACCCAAACCCAAACCCATACATAAACCCAAACCAAACCCAAACCAAACCCAAACCAAACCCAAACCAAGCCCAGAGGCAGAGAGAACCCAGAGAGACAGAGAGAGAGAGAGAGAGAGAGAGAGAGACAGAGTTCCAAACCCAAACCCAAACTCAAACCAAACCCAAACCCAAACCAAACCCAGAGAGACAGATAGAGAGATAGAGAGACAGAGACCCAAACCAAACCAAACCCAAACCAAACCCAAACCAAACCAAACCCAAACCAAACGAAACCGAAACCAAACCCAAACCAAACCCAAACCAAACCCAAACCAACCCAAACCCAGAGAGACAGAGAGACAGACATCCAGAGAGAGAGAGAGAGAGAGAGAGAGAGAGAGAGAGAGACAGAGAGACAGAAAGAGACCCATACCAAACCAAACCCAAACCCAAACCAAACCCAAACCAAACCCAAACCCAAACCAAACCCAGAGGCAGAGAGAACCCAGAGAGACAGAGAGAGACAGAGAGTGAGAGACAGAGACCCAAACCAAACCCAAACCAAATCAAACCCAAACCGAAACCAAACCCAAACCAAACCAAACCCAAACCCAAACCAAACCCAAACCCAAACCAAACCAATCCCAAACCAAGCCCAGAGGCAGCGAGAACCCAGAGAGACAGAGAGAGAGAGAGACAGAGACCCAAACCAAACCCAAACCAAGCCCAGAGGCAGAGAGAACCCAGAGAGACAGAGAGAGTCAGAGAGACAGAGAGGCAGACAGCCAGAGAGACAGAGAGAGAGAGAGAGAGACAGAGACCCAAACCCAAACCCAAACCAAACCCAAACCAAACTCAAACCCAAACCAAACCCAAACCCAAACCAAACCGACACCAAACCCAAACCAAGCCCAGAGACAGAGATAACCCAGAGAGACAGAGAGAGACAGAGAGACAGAGAGGCAGACAGCCAGAGAGACAGAGAAAGAGAGAGACAGAGACCCAAACCCAAACCCAAACCCAAACCAAACCCAAACCAAACCCAGAGAGACAGGGAGAGATAGAGAGAGAGACAAAGACCCAAGCCAAACCCAATCCAAACCCAAACCGAAACCAAGCCCAGAGGCAGAGAGAACCCAGAGAGACAGAGAGAGAGAGACAGAGGCCCAAACCAAACCCAAACCAAGCCCAGAGGCAGAGAGAACCCAGAGAGACAGAGATAACCCAGAGAGACAGAGAGAGACAGAGAGACAGAGAGGCAGACAGCCAGAGAGACAGAGAGAGAGACAGAGACCCAAACCCAAACCCAAACCAAACCCAAACCAAGCCCAGAGGCAGAGAGAACACGAAGAGACAGAGAGAACCCAGAGAGACAGAGAGAGACAGAGAGACAGAAAGGCAGACAGCCAGAGAGACAGAGAGAGAGAGACAGAGACCCAAACCCAAACCAAGCCCAGAGGCAGAGAGAACCCGGAGAGACAGAGAGAACCCAGAGAGACAGAGACCCAAACCAAACCAAACCCAAATCCAAACCCAAACCCAAACCCAAACCCAAACCAAACCCAAACCCAAACCCAAACCAAACCAAACCTAAACCCAAACCAAACCCAAACCCAAACCCAAACCCAAACCAAACCTAACCGAAACCCAAACCAAACCAAACCCAAACCAAACCCAAACCCAAACCCAAACCCAAACCCAAACCCAAACCAATCCCAAACCAAGCCCAGAGGCAGAGCGAACCCAGAGAGACAGAGAGAGAGACAGAGACCCAAACCAAACCCAAACCAAGCCCAGAGGCAGAGAGAACCCAAAGAGACAGAGATAACCCAGAGAGACAGAGAGAGACAGAGAGACAGAAAGGCAGACAGCCAGAGAGACAGAGAGAGAGAGACAGAGACCCAAACCCAAACCAAGCCCAGAGGCAGAGAGAACCCGGAGAGACAGAGAGAACCCAGAGAGACAGAGACCCAAACCAAACCAAACCCAAACCCAAACCCAAACCCAAACCGAACCCAAACCAAACCAAACCCAAACCCAAACCCAAACCCAAACCGAACCCAAACCCAAACCCAAACCCAAACCAAACCCATACCCAAACCCAAACCAAACCCAAACCAAACCCAAACCAAACCCAAACCAAACCAATCCCAAACCAAGCCCAGAGGCAGCGAGAACCCAGAGAGACAGAGAGAGAGAGAGACAGAGACCCAAACCAAACCCAAACCAAGCCCAGAGGCAGAGAGAACCCAGAGAGACAGAGATAACCCAGAGAGACAGAGAGAGTCAGAGAGACAGAGAGGCAGACAGCCAGAGAGACAGAGAGAGAGAGAGAGAGACAGAGACCCAAACCCAAACCCAAAGCAAACCCAAACCAAACTCAAACCCAAACCAAACCCAAACCCAAACCAAACCGACACCAAACCCAAACCAAGCCCAGAGACAGAGATAACCCAGAGAGACAGAGAGAGACAGAGAGACAGAGAGGCAGACAGCCAGAGAGACAGAGAAAGAGAGAGACAGAGACCCAAACCCAAACCCAAACCCAAACCAAACCCAAACCAAACCCAGAGAGACAGGGAGAGATAGAGAGAGAGACAAAGACCCAAACCAAACCCAAACCAAACCCAAACCCAAACCAAGCCCAGAGGCAGAGAGAACCCAGAGAGACAGAGAGAGAGAGACAGAGGCCCAAACCAAACCCAAACCAAGCCCAGAGGCAGAGAGAACCCAGAGAGACAGAGATAAACCAGAGAGACAGAGAGAGACAGAGAGACAGAGAGGCAGACAGCCAGAGAGACAGAGAGAGAGACAGAGACCCAAACCCAAACCCAAACCAAGCCCAGAGGCAGAGAGAACACGGAGAGACAGAGAGAACCCAGAGAGACAGAGAGAGAGATAAAGAGACAGAGACCCAAACCAAACCAAACCCAAATCCAAACCCAAACCCAAACCCAAACCCAAACCAAACCCAAACCCAAACCAAGCCCAGAGGCAGCGAGAACCCAGAGAGACAGAGAGAGAGAGAGACAGAGACCCAAACCAAACCCAAACCAAGCCCAGAGGCAGAGAGAACCCAGAGAGACAGAGAGAGTCAGAGAGACAGAGAGGCAGACAGCCAGAGAGACAGAGAGAGAGAGAGAGAGACAGAGACCCAAACCCAAACCCATACATAAACCCAAACCAAACCCAAACCAAACCCAAACCAAACCCAAACCAAGCCCAGAGGCAGAGAGAACCCAGAGAGACAGAGAGAGAGAGAGAGAGAGAGAGAGAGACAGAGTTCCAAACCCAAACCCAAACTCAAACCAAACCCAAACCCAAACCAAACCCAGAGAGACAGATAGAGAGATAGAGAGACAGAGACCCAAACCAAACCAAACCCAAACCAAACCCAAACCAAACCAAACCCAAACCAAACGAAACCGAAACCAAACCCAAACCAAACCCAAACCAAACCCAAACCAACCCAAACCCAGAGAGACAGAGAGACAGACATCCAGAGAGAGAGAGAGAGAGAGAGAGAGAGAGAGAGAGACAGAGAGACAGAAAGAGACCCATACCAAACCAAACCCAAACCCAAACCAAACCCAAACCAAACCCAAACCCAAACCAAACCCAGAGGCAGAGAGAACCCAGAGAGACAGAGAGAGACAGAGAGTGAGAGACAGAGACCCAAACCAAACCCAAACCAAATCAAACCCAAACCGAAACCAAACCCAAACCAAACCAAACCCAAACCCAAACCAAACCCAAACCCAAACCAAACCAATCCCAAACCAAGCCCAGAGGCAGCGAGAACCCAGAGAGACAGAGAGAGAGAGAGACAGAGACCCAAACCAAACCCAAACCAAGCCCAGAGGCAGAGAGAACCCAGAGAGACAGAGAGAGTCAGAGAGACAGAGAGGCAGACAGCCAGAGAGACAGAGAGAGAGAGAGAGAGACAGAGACCCAAACCCAAACCCAAACCAAACCCAAACCAAACTCAAACCCAAACCAAACCCAAACCCAAACCAAACCGACACCAAACCCAAACCAAGCCCAGAGACAGAGATAACCCAGAGAGACAGAGAGAGACAGAGAGACAGAGAGGCAGACAGCCAGAGAGACAGAGAAAGAGAGAGACAGAGACCCAAACCCAAACCCAAACCCAAACCAAACCCAAACCAAACCCAGAGAGACAGGGAGAGATAGAGAGAGAGACAAAGACCCAAGCCAAACCCAATCCAAACCCAAACCGAAACCAAGCCCAGAGGCAGAGAGAACCCAGAGAGACAGAGAGAGAGAGACAGAGGCCCAAACCAAACCCAAACCAAGCCCAGAGGCAGAGAGAACCCAGAGAGACAGAGATAACCCAGAGAGACAGAGAGAGACAGACAGACAGAGAGGCAGACAGCCAGAGAGACAGAGAGAGAGACAGAGACCCAAACCCAAACCCAAACCAAACCCAAACCAAGCCCAGAGGCAGAGAGAACACGGAGAGACAGAGAGAACCCAGAGAGACAGAGAGAGACAGAGAGACAGAAAGGCAGACAGCCAGAGAGACAGAGAGAGAGAGACAGAGACCCAAACCCAAACCAAGCCCAGAGGCAGAGAGAACCCGGAGAGACAGAGAGAACCCAGAGAGACAGAGACCCAAACCAAACCAAACCCAAATCCAAACCCAAACCCAAACCCAAACCCAAACCAAACCCAAACCCAAACCCAAACCAAACCAAACCTAAACCCAAACCAAACCCAAACCCAAACCCAAACCCAAACCAAACCTAACCGAAACCCAAACCAAACCAAACCCAAACCAAACCCAAACCCAAACCCAAACCCAAACCCAAACCCAAACCAATCCCAAACCAAGCCCAGAGGCAGAGCGAACCCAGAGAGACAGAGAGAGAGACAGAGACCCAAACCAAACCCAAACCAAGCCCAGAGGCAGAGAGAACCCAAAGAGACAGAGATAACCCAGAGAGACAGAGAGAGACAGAGAGACAGAAAGGCAGACAGCCAGAGAGACAGAGAGAGAGAGACAGAGACCCAAACCCAAACCAAGCCCAGAGGCAGAGAGAACCCGGAGAGACAGAGAGAACCCAGAGAGACAGAGACCCAAACCAAACCAAACCCAAACCCAAACCCAAACCCAAACCGAACCCAAACCAAACCAAACCCAAACCCAAACCCAAACCCAAACCGAACCCAAACCCAAACCCAAACCCAAACCAAACCCATACATAAACCCAAACCAAACCCAAACCAAACCCAAACCAAACCCAAACCAAGCCCAGAGGCAGAGAGAACCCAGAGAGACAGAGAGAGAGAGAGAGAGAGAGAGAGAGACAGAGTTCCAAACCCAAACCCAAACTCAAACCAAACCCAAACCCAAACCAAACCCAGAGAGACAGATAGAGAGATAGAGAGACAGAGACCCAAACCAAACCAAACCCAAACCAAACCCAAACCAAACCAAACCCAAACCAAACGAAACCGAAACCAAACCCAAACCAAACCCAAACCAAACCCAAACCAACCCAAACCCAGAGAGACAGAGAGACAGACATCCAGAGAGAGAGAGAGAGAGAGAGAGAGAGAGAGAGAGAGACAGAGAGACAGAAAGAGACCCATACCAAACCAAACCCAAACCCAAACCAAACCCAAACCAAACCCAAACCCAAACCAAACCCAGAGGCAGAGAGAACCCAGAGAGACAGAGAGAGACAGAGAGTGAGAGACAGAGACCCAAACCAAACCCAAACCAAATCAAACCCAAACCGAAACCAAACCCAAACCAAACCAAACCCAAACCCAAACCAAACCCAAACCCAAACCAAACCAATCCCAAACCAAGCCCAGAGGCAGCGAGAACCCAGAGAGACAGAGAGAGAGAGAGACAGAGACCCAAACCAAACCCAAACCAAGCCCAGAGGCAGAGAGAACCCAGAGAGACAGAGAGAGTCAGAGAGACAGAGAGGCAGACAGCCAGAGAGACAGAGAGAGAGAGAGAGAGACAGAGACCCAAACCCAAACCCAAACCAAACCCAAACCAAACTCAAACCCAAACCAAACCCAAACCCAAACCAAACCGACACCAAACCCAAACCAAGCCCAGAGACAGAGATAACCCAGAGAGACAGAGAGAGACAGAGAGACAGAGAGGCAGACAGCCAGAGAGACAGAGAAAGAGAGAGACAGAGACCCAAACCCAAACCCAAACCCAAACCAAACCCAAACCAAACCCAGAGAGACAGGGAGAGATAGAGAGAGAGACAAAGACCCAAGCCAAACCCAATCCAAACCCAAACCGAAACCAAGCCCAGAGGCAGAGAGAACCCAGAGAGACAGAGAGAGAGAGACAGAGGCCCAAACCAAACCCAAACCAAGCCCAGAGGCAGAGAGAACCCAGAGAGACAGAGATAACCCAGAGAGACAGAGAGAGACAGAGAGACAGAGAGGCAGACAGCCAGAGAGACAGAGAGAGAGACAGAGACCCAAACCCAAACCCAAACCAAACCCAAACCAAGCCCAGAGGCAGAGAGAACACGGAGAGACAGAGAGAACCCAGAGAGACAGAGAGAGACAGAGAGACAGAAAGGCAGACAGCCAGAGAGACAGAGAGAGAGAGACAGAGACCCAAACCCAAACCAAGCCCAGAGGCAGAGAGAACCCGGAGAGACAGAGAGAACCCAGAGAGACAGAGACCCAAACCAAACCAAACCCAAATCCAAACCCAAACCCAAACCCAAACCCAAACCAAACCCAAACCCAAACCCAAACCAAACCAAACCTAAACCCAAACCAAACCCAAACCCAAACCCAAACCCAAACCAAACCTAACCGAAACCCAAACCAAACCAAACCCAAACCAAACCCAAACCCAAACCCAAACCCAAACCCAAACCCAAACCAATCCCAAACCAAGCCCAGAGGCAGAGCGAACCCAGAGAGACAGAGAGAGAGACAGAGACCCAAACCAAACCCAAACCAAGCCCAGAGGCAGAGAGAACCCAAAGAGACAGAGATAACCCAGAGAGACAGAGAGAGACAGAGAGACAGAAAGGCAGACAGCCAGAGAGACAGAGAGAGAGAGACAGAGACCCAAACCCAAACCAAGCCCAGAGGCAGAGAGAACCCGGAGAGACAGAGAGAACCCAGAGAGACAGAGACCCAAACCAAACCAAACCCAAACCCAAACCCAAACCCAAACCGAACCCAAACCAAACCAAACCCAAACCCAAACCCAAACCCAAACCGAACCCAAACCCAAACCCAAACCCAAACCAAACCCATACCCAAACCCAAACCAAACCCAAACCAAACCCAAACCAAACCCAAACCAAACCAATCCCAAACCAAGCCCAGAGGCAGCGAGAACCCAGAGAGACAGAGAGAGAGAGAGACAGAGACCCAAACCAAACCCAAACCAAGCCCAGAGGCAGAGAGAACCCAGAGAGACAGAGATAACCCAGAGAGACAGAGAGAGTCAGAGAGACAGAGAGGCAGACAGCCAGAGAGACAGAGAGAGAGAGAGAGAGACAGAGACCCAAACCCAAACCCAAAGCAAACCCAAACCAAACTCAAACCCAAACCAAACCCAAACCCAAACCAAACCGACACCAAACCCAAACCAAGCCCAGAGACAGAGATAACCCAGAGAGACAGAGAGAGACAGAGAGACAGAGAGGCAGACAGCCAGAGAGACAGAGAAAGAGAGAGACAGAGACCCAAACCCAAACCCAAACCCAAACCAAACCCAAACCAAACCCAGAGAGACAGGGAGAGATAGAGAGAGAGACAAAGACCCAAACCAAACCCAAACCAAACCCAAACCCAAACC